>OY728161.1:550607695-551807695 GCA_963277665.1 Viscum album
TAAGGAGGATCATGCCTATCAATTTAGTGTTGTACTGGAGACACATTGAGAGAACCAGCTTTATGGAAAGATCTCGATGTTCCAGTTCTAGATCCGAGTAGTACACATTCTGGGACATGTCATCTTGGAGGCTGGAGTTGCTGTGGATCCAGAAAAGATTGAGGCGGGACATGCTTGGGAGCAACCTAGGAGTGAGAAAGATGTACAAAGTTTCCTGGTTTTGTCCAGATATTACCGGAGGATTGTTCCATATTAATCCAGAATTACAAAACCACTATGAACCTTAACGAAGTGGGGGAAACCCTTCTTTTGGTCGGAGAGATGCCAATAGAGTTTTTAGAAGCTGAGGTAGTGGCTGACTAGTGCCCCATATTGAGGCTACTAGAGGAGGGTGTAGTCTATGTAGTCTATTGTGACACATCAAGGACCGGACTCAAATGTCTTCTGATCCACGGGTGAGCATTGACCACATATGGTTCACAACAACAGAGGCAGCACGAGCAGAACTATGCTACCCATGGCTTAAAGTTAGCAGCAGTGGTCTTCACCTTAAAGATGCGGCAACACTATCCAATGTTCGATTGTTTTTCTATGTACACTAATCTCAAGATTCTCTGGTATATCCTCTCCCAGAATGACCTAATCCAAAGACAACAGTGTTGGCTTGAGTTCCTCTAGGACTATGACTTTGAGATATTCTATACTCTAGGGAACAGAATGGGGGTACAGATGCACTCAGCAAGAGATCTGGTACACAGCTACTAGGTGAGGTGACAGAGCAGCTGGCCTCTTTGAAGATATCCTTTCTGGATATAGATGGATTTGTACTCCTTGAGTCTCTTATAGTCACTCCCCCACTTCTTCAGCGAGTCAGGGTGGCGCAGCATGTAGATGTTGACTACGAGACCTGATGTGCTCAGATATCCATAGGACAGACACCTGATGTATTTTATGAAGTTGGGGATCATTTCATCCTCTTCATGGGACATACCATGGTACCCGTGTCAATTCTAGAGGAATTGTTGAGGTAATTCCACACATCCCCTCTATCGGTGTATCCAAGAGTGGAAAAGATGTACCAGGATCTCTGAAGACAACATTGGGGTCTATGAATGAAGAATGAATTAGCAGAGATTGTTTCTTGTTGCCTCACTTGTTAGCAAGTTAATGGGGAGAATCAGTTACAAATAGGCCTAATTCACCCTTTAGAGGTCTCAGAGTATATGTTAGATGGAATATCCATGTACTTCATGACAAGACTTCCACGTACATCTAGTGGTCATGACTCTATCTGGGTGATCGTCATCTGACTCACCATGTCATCCCACTTCTAACCAATCATGGAGAAGGGTTCAGTAGAGAGCTTTAGAAGCCTCTATGTGGAAGAGATTGTTAGGCTACATGGAGTACCCTAGTAAATTGTCTCCGATCTTGAAGCACATTTTACTTTCCATCTATTGATGGGGTTGCAATAGGATTTTTGGATGTTGCTTAATTTAAGCACTTCCTTCCATCCTCAGATGGATGGAAAGACTGAGTAGACCATTCAGACCCTCGAGGGCATGTTGAATGCTTGTTTTCGTGACTTTGGTCGCAGATGACAGGACCACTTCCCATTGGTGGAGTTTTCATAAAACAACAGTTATCACTCCCTGATTGGGATGACACCTTTTGAGGTGTCATATGAGAGACTTTGCAGATCGCCCTTGTGCTTCACTATCCTAGTGGAGTCTACACTTTTGGGACCAGAAATGGTTCGGGAAACCACAGAGAAGGTGATGATCATCCAAGACCGGATGAATACTGCACAAATCAGTTAGAAGACTTATGTTGATAGGAGACGGAGGCCTCTGGATTTTGAGGATAGTAACCACGTCTTTCTATTGGTCTCACCCCGATGATTTCTACGGAGATTTGGCTGACGCAGAAAAAAAGTCTTATGTTGATACACCGGGTGCACAACATCTTCCATGTAACCCATCTAAGGAGATACGTGTACTACCTTTCTCAGATCATCGACCATGGAGAGCTGGACATTGACGATGGACAAAATTCTACAGATGTTCCATTAGATATTGAGGATCATTAGGAGTAGGTCCATTCTGGATGGTCAATACCTATGGTGTGTATTCTATGGTAGCACAGTATCCTCCAGGAGAACACATGAGATAGGGAGGCTCAGATGCGTGCTCAGTACCCCCACTTGTTCTCTTAGTTTGATTTGTGGCTTACGGGGATGTAAAGCATAAGGTGGGGATAATTTTAAAGACCCATAATTTCCATGTAATTTTTTTCAATTAAATGGGAATTTTTCTTGTCCGCAAAAATTGATGGCAGGTTTTTTTGAGGCTCGAAGTGCCCAGAATGAATTTCTGAACTTTTGTTATGGTACGTTCATTAACCGTACGAGTGGGTTATTCAAACTAGTGAAATGATGTTTGAAATTGAAATCTAAGGGCACCGTTGAACATGTGGCACTGATATTCTATTAATACGACATTCACCATGATGACAGTTGGTTGAGGGTGAAAGATAATTTTTGTGGTTTTCGTGAAAATAATAAAATAAAATAAATAGTAATTTTATTTTATTTGTTGTAACCACCCATGCGTGGATATTATTGTAGTGGGTAATATAGAAGTAGTATTCTCCAAATTGAATACTCAGTGGTGGGGACCACATAATCCTAACTCCATTGTGGATATTATGGGGTTGTAGACCACCTGTGGAATGAAACATCTTGAACTCCATAATTAAGTGGGGATAAACCTCTTGATCTTTGCACTTAATTGTGCCAACCCTCCACTATATAATTTTTAATATGACCCACATTAATTTATCCAATTTGAATTTATGCCAAAAAACATAATAGAGGGGATAATATATTATTTTGTCACCATATTACATTTGCGTGGAAAAGGGAGAAAGCTTCTCCAATGAAGAATGCTTCCTCCTCGAAGAATGCATCCTCAAAGAAGAACACTGACAAGGAACATCTTCGACTATGATGAACCAATGCATGAGCCAGTTATTGGAGGTGTGTGGCGGATAAGATGAACGCTGAAGACTTCACCTTCTTCCTTGTGCTGATGTCATCAAGCAAACAAGGTAGGGATTTATTGATTATCACTTCCCATGTTATCCCCTTTTAATTCTTTTGAGGGATTTGGGAGTAGAAATTGATGATGGTTGTGGGAAATGATGTTTTAAAATCTCTTCCATACACGTTCATGCTTTGTTCTTTGTAAACTATTATCTATCACTCTAAATGCCAAGGGTGCGGGCTAAACAAACAGTTCCCAACTCCTCCGCCGTTTTTCATTGATGTACTCTTTTAAAGGAGGAAGGTGACGAAGGTGATGAAGGTGAAGAAGGCAATGATGCCGGCAACCATGGCTGCCATGAACCACACCACCCCCATGGAGTTCTTGTCTCCTGGCCAATTCGACCATGGGTTGTGGCTCTACACCCTGGCTGGGCCGCCCCGTAGCGGTTTGGCATCCATGCGGAACCTGTCGCGCGCCCCAGTCAGGCCGCCCCGCAACACTCCGACCTCCCGACTAAACCGACCTCGTGTCTCGGCTGCACGCCCTGGGCAAGCTACCCTGCGGCGCTCTGGCCTCCCAGACAAACCAGCCATGTAACCCTGCGGTGCTCCGGCATCCCGACCGAACTAGCCCCGCCCCCCTTATGGTGCTCCTTCCTCCCGGCTAGACCGGCTCCGCGCCCCGTCCGTGCCGCCCCGCCGCGCTCCTGCATCCGAGACAGACAGGCCCTGCACCCCTGCGGCACTCCGGCCTCCTAGCCAAAATGGCCCCATGCCCCTGCGAGGCTCCGACCTCACAGATGAAGGAGCCCCTCGCCACCACGACGCTCCAGCCTCCTAGCAGAATCAGCCACGCTCCCTGACCGAATCGCCCTCTCTGAGGACCTCCGAGCCGCCCCAGATCACGCCGCCAACCAACCCTCCGAGCTACCTTAACAGCTCTCCCCACCTGTCCTCCAAGACGCTTAGGTCGAGTCGCCCCCAACCTTGTGCCCTCGTGGAATCTTCCATCTTAGCTGCTCCACAGCTTCGCACCCTCACAACCCTTCGTAGCCCTCTGTGTCTCCTAATATCATGTCATTACAGACAACCCCAATGGGCCTGGTAGCACTGCATGCCGGAGTAACCCAAACCGGGTCGGCCTAGGCTAGGTTGGTCTGGGTCGGACTGGACCTGGGCCTATTATGACCAAGTCTCATTCTTTTAGCCTTAAATTTTGAACCAAACATCCATTTGATAAACCATCAGCTGCGCTGGAAATCTTCGAGTGAGATGGTCCCTTTGAGTGATAACCCACTGTGTTTTGGATTAAGATGGGGTACATTCTAGTTGGATCGAGAACGAATCCAACTGTGCCCTCAGGACTAAAAGGCTAATAACTCACAGACCAAGTGTCTGATTGACATGCAGTATGTTTCGTTGAGACCCCTAGGATGGGACACACTGTTGGGACACTTCTTCATGGGACATCATGGTAGTTGAGGTATCAACCAGTAGCATGTTGAGCAGATCCTCTTAGAGATGAGCGAGCATAGTGCGGGATCCAAGTGGTTGGCTGAGACTTGATGACTAATGACTATTTCGACTTGGAGTGACTCAACTGGCCTAGTGGGAAGCACCTTGGAGATAAGGAAAACCCACGGTGGGGAGCGCCTTAGTGACAAGGCAGACCCACGGTTCTTGATAAGAGAAGTACCTCAGTAGGCCACGTGGGGAGTGCCTCTGTGTGATGCAGCAGACCCACGGTGGAGAGTGCCACTGTGTGATGCGTTATACCCTTGGTACTTGATTGGAGGAGTAACTCAGCAGTCCAACGATACTAGGAAGCACCTCTGTGTGACGCAGAAGGCCCACTATACTCGATAGAGGAGGAGTTCACCAGCAGCTGAGGTGTTCTGCGTTGTGGCTGGGAATGTTACTTAACACTACCACTAAAATAAATAATGTTGTGAGTTGAGTCAGAACCTCTGTGTTTTCCTCATGATTGAGATGTATTACCTGATAACATAGGTGTGTGTATAGGCATATACCTAATTAAGGTTATCTGTGGACTAACCCCAGCACAGGCTATGCCTGTACTTCATTTTGTTTGGTGCAGATGACATATAGTGAAGAATGAGGACTAGAGTACCAAGACTAGATGGTAACCAGATGTGGAACATACAATGACTCGGTACATGGGGGAGACAGACTGATGATGAGTGTTGAGGAGGCGATCTGTACCTACCCATCAGGTAGGAACCTCGAAGAAAGAACTAACATCTGACTTTACATTTTCTTTAGTTGTATTGTATCATAGTTGTACTTGTACTTTCAAGTTGGGATTGTATTCAGGCCCCATTTACTTTCAGCACTCATTTGTTATACAGTTTACTTAGTGTTTTGTATCCAGCTACGTGCTTGCTTGTGTGTGTGATTATAGGTTATAAAGGAAATAACTTCCAAGATTTAGGTAATTACTCCTTTGGTGCTAGTAACCAACCCATGCACTATGGAAGTCAGTCTTGCGGTAGTATCGGAATGGGCCCATGGGGACATGTCGGGACATAATGTCACCTTGTTAAATTTTTCTGCTCATGTTATCCTTATTTGATCACTGATTTCTCCCTTGTTTTTACTTATTGTGCTTCTATGATCCACCGTTTACTATGTTTCATATCCTAGGTTATGTATGAATGGTTTTTGAAATGATATGTGTAATAAGGTTTCTTGTAAACAATAACATAATGGGAGAATCTTATGAACTTGTTCTTTATTTTTTTTCATGATTATAAGAGAACTAGACCTAAACTATTTTGGAATGGATCATTATGTCATGTAAGGAATATTAATCTTCTAATATGTGATATTTGTGTTTGAAATGACTGGGTAAATATAGTCTGTATCATAGAAAATGACCTACTGAAAATTTAGTAAAAATCCAAGTGACTTGTATGACTCAATGGGTGTCTTTTTATTTTATATTAATTATGATTCTACTAAATAGAACATGTAAAATTCAAAAAACTAATAAAATAAATTCGGATTGTTTTGATATTTTAGAAAAATTATCCTTGTGTCATTTTTTATGTGAAAGAATAAACTGCACCTCAATATGATTCAATGTGTGGTTGTTATGACTTTATGTCTGTATTATTGTATTAAATTGTCATTAAAATGAGAAAAATAAAAAAGTGACATACTTGAAAACAAACTACAACATTTATGTTGTTTTAATACTTTAAAAAAATTATCAACAAGTGATTTATGATGCATATGAATCATCCACATGTTAATCCAACACACAGTGTAACCATTATGACTAAAAGTGTTCATTATCAGTTTAAAATTGACATTATAGTTCAAAAAGATTCACTCAATAAAAAAAGAGAAAAAATGATCTAATTGTATGGATAATTTAGTTCATCTATTCGTATGTTATTTTTGATGTGTATGATGTAGTGTCACTTAAAACCGACACAAGTAGAGACCGGTATGACTCATAATGCGTGTTTCAATTTTGATATTACATTTTAGTAAAAAAACACAAATGACATACTGAAAACCATGAAAACATATTTGTATTATTTTGATACTCTATCACACTGGTATATAAGTAATTTTTGACATGGAATAATCATCTGAATATCAATATGACACATAGGGGTTGGTATACCTCAAAGTGTATCTTTTTATTTAAAATTGACTTTAATTTATTTAAAAACTACATGAAACATACTACAAACCGGGAAAATGAATTTGGATTATTTTTATATTTTTTTAAAATGATCCATGAGTCATTTTTCACACGTAGGAGTCAACCAAACATCAATACGATTCATGGTGTGATCGGTATGACTCATAGTGTGTCTTTTTATTTAAAATTGACATTATTTTTTGTTAAAAAAGTGATGTACTAAAAACTGATAAAAAGATTTCATATTGTTTTGATACTTTAGGAATATGATCCAAAGTCGCCTTTTAATGTGTATAACTCAACTTAACCTCAATAAGATGCATGTTGTGTATGGAATAACTCATAGTGCCTATTTTAATTTAAAATTGACATGAATTTAAATGAAAACAATAAGTGAAAAACCGAAATTAGAGAAAACTCATTCATATTTCATTGATAGTTTAGGAAAATGATCTATGAGTCGTTTTGGATGTGTAGGATTCAACCTTCACCTTAATATGACACATGGTGTTACCATTTTGACCAAAAGTGTCTTGATTAAATAAAAAATGACTTTAATTTTAGTAAAATCAACAAGTGACATACTCAAAACCATGAAAATAAATTCTTATTGTTTTGATATTTTAGATCAACAATTTATTAGTGATATGGGACATATAGGGATCATCCTAACCTCAATACGATGCACAATGTTTATGGTATAACCCTGAGGGTCTATTTTTATATAAAATCTTCACTAACATAATTAAAAACAATTGAAATATTTAAAATATTGAGAACACATTCAGATAGTTTGGATACATTAATAAAATGATCAATGATTCATTTGTGTCATGTGGGAGTACAAATCACATTAATACAACACATGGTGTGACCAATATGACTAAAAGTGTATAATATCTATTTAAAATTTTCATTTTAGTTCCAAACATGTCACTCACATAAAACCAAGAAAACACACTTTGACTTTCTTGATAATTTAGGAAAGTTAATCAGTATTCATTCTAGATGAGTATGATTTATTCTCACATCAAACCGATAAACGATGTTACTAGTTTGACTCATAATGCTTGTATCCAGTATGAAATTATATATTTTTTAAAAACACTATATACATATGGAAAACTAAGAAAACATATTCGGATTATTTTCATAATATAAGAAAATGATCTATAAGTCATTTGTGACTTGTTGGAATTATGAACACCTCAATATGACGGACAATGTGGCCGGTACAACACCAAATTTTTCATTATTTATAATTTTCATTAATTTTATTAAAAGAAAATGTATCATACTCAAAAATGATCAAACATATTAGGTTTTTTTTATTTTTTTGGGAAACGATGCATAAATTATTTGTAATTTTTTGGAATCAGACACACATCAATAGGATGCACTGTGTGACCATTGCTAAATTGATTGGTTAAAAGTGGATTTATAAATGAATGTAGGATAATACTACAAAAAATTTATTCACCTTTACTACTAGATTATTATCCTAGTGATTTCACCATGAATTTAGAGTAATCTCTTCTTAAATCATTTCACAAGTGGTAAAACATTCTTCTATATAGATGTGGCATGCATTTTCCACCTATAATAACATTAATATTGAGAAATTAGATGATAAAAAGCTTCCTTCAAGATGTCATTAATGAGAAATTTTATATGAAGCATCATCATGGTTATTTGAAATATTTTAAATCAATAATTGTTTTTATTAAAAAATACATTTATGGTAGAAAAAATGGATCGTGGAATTGGTATTGGAAATTTGATTCATTTATTATTAATAACCATTTTACTAGGAGTCAATATGATACTTTTTCTAATATCAGGAATATAAAAAACAACATGCTTTACATTGTCTTATATGTTGATGATAATTTAGATATATGTTGTTACATGATAATCATTGTTGTTATTAAAACTCAACTGAAATTAATTTTGTAAATTAAGGACATAGGTGATGTGAAACAAATCCATAGTATAGAAGTTGTTAGGTGAATACCCAATAAACAATTTTATCCATCAAATATTACTATGTCTTGATTTTTTTTTAAAATATACTCGATTGAAACTCTCAAACCTCTAAATTATCCATTTTGAATAAATTTCTAATATGATATATGAAATTCCTAAACAAGTTATGTTTTCACTACTTGCAGAGGCCCTATATCCTGGACATGTAATATGCAATCCATGGTTTATCCATCACCCACAGAATCAAGCCACATTACATTGAATGAAGCTTTCATGGAGGCCTTATGGATCAAATGTTTTTCTTATGAACAAAAACTTTATAATCATATTATTATAGTGTATATTGATAGAATTTTTCTTTTATATTTATCCAAACATCTTTTATTCAATTGTAAATTTAAATAAATTGAAATTAGATTAAATTTTTTTAGGTATGTCATCTAATATGGAACCATATGTGTTAATGAATACATAATTATAATAACATGGATTATAGTTTCAATAGAACTTTGGTATTGTCAAAATTCAATTTTTTTTGATATGTTCATTTTTTTCCTGTTGAATGACTATATGTGAAAGAACATCACCAATACCAAATTTAAATTAAAGGGATTCTTGATATTAGGTGTTTTCAATTTGACATACCTCTATTCTTTAGTCTTCCATTTATTTTTTGTTATATACATGAAACAAAAATGATTAACATTCCTTCATTATTCTTCTTCTCATAATTATTTTACATGATATTTATTATTATGTAATGGGATGATGTATTCATATGTCAGCCTTCCTTTTGGACTGGTTCATTTAAAATTCATTGGTTTACATTACTAATGTCACACAAGAAACCCTCAAACATATTATCATAGTCATTTTCCCATTCTTCCCACCTTGATCCTTTACATACACATGCTTTGGGTTTCAACATTTTTGTACTTGGAATTTTTGGCCTCATGTGTGTGGATGAATATGGTAGGTAAGTTTAGTTTAAGGAGAATCATTTGGTTAGGGGAACAATGACACCTGAACGCTCAGTCTTCTCTCCATTTGACTCATTAAGATATTCTGTTTTCTTTTAATTTTTATTTGAATTAATTTCATCATTTCAATATGTTTTATATTTAATTTTTTTCATTAAAATATCATCATTAATAAACTATTTATGTTTTCTAATAGTTATTAAAATCATCAAAACCACAAATATCTTTAAAATTAAATTACATAATTTAATTATCATGCATTGATATTGGCATTTTATTTGGGGCATGTACTTAATTTTTTTTTCCAGAAACATTTTTATGGGATTTAGATGAAACATTTATCCATCCATAGGCCATAAAAGGGAACCATGATTCATTGGAATGTAATGAAATAGGTAGACCCCACCCTAAAATGGGTTTCAGGATATTTAATCACCCATAAGGAGAGTATGGTGGGTCAAAAGAGGAGAAGGGGGCGACACTGCAGAAGCGGTAACATGATGTGGAATTTTTCCATGAATCAGAACCCATAATCACATATATCCTCAAGAGGGAAGTGAATTTTTTATATGTAATATGACCACCACTATTATAATAAATTTGGGAATCTATCATTTTTGGTCATTTTATATCTATCATAAATGATACGTAGATAATAGTGTTTGTTTGATCATGTTATTCCTAGCCATTGGATTGAAGCGGCGAGCGTCTCCTTCAACCTCCATTAGAATTAAGTTACAACTGAAAAATGATTATTCCATGTGGTGAACAAAATGATAATCCCAAGAATTTATCCTATGTGGAGTATACTATATATTATGCAATTTCTTTGACATTTTTGGAGAGACACAAATTATTTTTCAGCATCACATACAGTTGAATGTATTAACATATTTTGAAAAATTAAAATATTTTAATCACAATAATTTTTTCATATAAATACAATATTAACTCTTTCAAATATGTGTTCTCTAATTTTTGGATGAGTATTTCATTATGGAAATAAGATAATATTTTTCCATGGTTGAGTCTCACAAATCCTATTGTGGATTTCATAAAGGATAGATATTTCAAAGAGAAGTTTTACATGAATTAGAATTAAATGAACTAAGAATAATTGTAATTAAAAAAACATCTCGAGTCGATTGTTTATTGAAATCTGGTGTTCCGGACATTCTGGGAGGTCAAGGAGACTTATTTTGAATAATTTTCTAATTATCCAGCTTTGGGAATGGTGGTTCCAGTTCTCTGAACAGCCCTTCCAGCTTCATATAGTTTCTACCCATTGATACTTTCATTGACACAAAATGCATTCAATGACTTATTTTAAGGAATTGGAGGCCGATATAATTCCCACAAGTCCTATATTATTTTTCCTAATTCTCAAGACTCCATTACTTGGTCAAACAACATGGTTTAATGTGATCTTCCCTTAATGGAAAATCCAGTGTATCTTAAATCGCTAAACCTTTAAATATTCCAACGGTATGAGATATGTTCCTCCTTTGTTATGACTTCTTGTTCTTTGGTGTGAAATTTTATAACCATTCCTTCTTCCCATAGGAGAGGTTTTATCTAACCATAATCATTGGATCATATCCCCTTGATGTTTATAGCTTCTGCATGTGCACCCTTGGCGGATATTTTAATTTGATGTTAACCTATCCAATGTAGTAAGCTTGTTTAATTATTTTTGACAGCTTACTATTTTGGTTTCTTATAGTTGGAACCTACAAATAATAAATTAGCTAATCTTAGATTGATTAATGAACATGATATTTGTTAGAAAGATAATCCCGATGGGGATCTGAGTAATCCTCTTGCTTGTATGGCCGAGTTCCTTGTGCTTTGGAGTCATGAGTGCTCATTATGTTTGAATGATGGATGAATTTTTAAGGGACAACATCCTAGTTGATATGATGTTTGTTTCCTACTGCTTGTGTAATGATGTGATCCTGGGTGGGTTTTATGATATGTGGGGGTAGGGAGGCACATTTTTTGTGGCGGAAATTGATTCCTATGGTGGAAAGATACATCATTTTATGCATTTAGGTGTCTAGGAGGACGATAGAGATGGTGAAATGGGTTGGATGTGAATAAAAGGATTTTTTCTAAATCCTGTTGGTTGTTTATATGCCATACATTCCCCACTACTAAAGGTGGTTGGTCATTCTTACCCTTCTACCAGAAGTGGAAAATATAGACGGGGTATTCCATGTGTGTTTCATGTTTATCTTTATAATTTAGGATTAGTATATGCTCCTGCTATAGGTGGAATAGAATTGATGGGTAGTTCATCTTCTCACTAGGTTGAGCACAATTGTGTTTAGTAGATTTGAATGTTTTTCTAGAATACCTAGGATCATATGAATGTAATAAATCTATTAAAAAATTATTTAATATATAATTTTTACCAATGGGGTTATATCATCTTAGGATTCAATGCTAAGGTAATATTTCTAACAAGCTGTTGATTTGATTTGGTTATACTTAGAGGGTATGAAACTTTTGTGTGATGGTAATCAAATTTCATGCACAGTTGTTAATGGTTAATGAATGTTTAAATATTTAATTAACATAATGTGAATATGATGAAAATGAAATAATGTAATCTAATGAAGCACTTTACATGGTTGTGTTCTTATAGGATACCTAGTCTTAGAAGTCTTAGTTAGGAGTTTGAGTGACTTTTGTTGTGGTTGAGTCTAATACTAAATTATGACCATAGTTTGGTTGTGAGATATAATATATTATATACTATTTTTGTTTCTATATATTACTCCACCCGGTCAGTTAGTGATGCTTACACCCCAGGGATTCAAAACCCTATGAGGGTCTTTTCCCTAACATTTCGACTGCAGGATGGATGTAGGAATACTCCATTATTCCCAACTCTCTACTCTTGGTAGTTACTTGTTCAGGTAGGAAAAACTGTTATTTTTTCCCATATATGTGTGTAAATAGATTTAATGGTTTTAGATATTCATAGAAAAATATTCTGGATATATATTCCTATGGACTACTATAAGTGTAACATTTATATGTGTGAATATCCTTACTGGGTTCATGGGCTACATGGATTGAGGTTTGATGCCAGAAATTTGATACACATTATACGATATGTGGTGTATCCTTGAAACTACCTCGTTTCATTGGTTATGTATATGTGGTGGTTTTTTTCATAAGGTTCGTGTTGTGGTGATTCGCCTAATTTACTGTGGGAAATACTTTATGGAGAGAGATGCTTCGGATGCACGATGATGGGGAAAAGCAGAAATCAGTTTGGGAAGTAGTAGTGTGGTACACAAGATATTCATAATTATATTATATAAACTTTAACGCAATACATGGTGAGAGAAGACATTGTGAGGCTGGGAACATAGTATACATATATTGGTGACTAGTTAGTTTCACATATTGTTCATTGTGCTTTAGAATGCGTTCTTTACATTTTCATGAGATGATCTTGGGAGGATCCTTCTATGTACATTGTTATACTCACCCTATGAATATATAAACAGTTTTTTGTCACTTGGAGTAGGTTGGACATCAGGCTGGTTTCTACTATCTTTGGGTTTCAAGAGCTGTTTGGGCTTTGTGGTCCTTACTATTTATTTACATCCCTTTGGTATTTTCAATTTTCCATTTCGTTTGTTTTAGTTCTTTCATGAAACCACATATGGGTAAATGGTTATTCGTTAAAATTGAAGTATGAGTTGGAGTTGGTTGGGTTTTCTCTTATATATCTCTTCCACATGTGTTCTCTTAGAGGGAAATGCTTCCCATTTTTGAGTTTACTATTCCCTCAGTGCTAGTTTCCAACCTTAGGTCTACTAGAGGCAAGACTCGAGGGTCACTGTCTCCATTATCCCATTGATGAACCAATAGGGGGAGACAATGTGGGGTGGTTTTCGTGAGAAATTGGTATCATAGGTCTAGTTTAGGGATAGGATGATGTTTGGTGTTAAGAATATGTGAGGTTGGTTGGGTGGGTAGGACAATGGTGTCAGTAAAGTTTAGCATGCGATGGAAACACTGGATATCAACTATAACATATGCATTTAGGGTCCCCTGTGATATCATTAAAATAAATTTATGCTTGTAGTGGATACTAAATGAGGTGATATTGGTTTCCAGGTAGAGACCTATGATATAAACATGAATAATTATTCTTTGTTCTTGTGTTTGAATGGGTAGACCTTGGGATTGGTTAACATAAATTGAATAAAAGAAAAAAATAATTCATTATTGATGATACTTCCATATTCTAGGATGAGGAGATATAACTTTTTTATATATTTTAGGTATGGATCTAGGTTGACGTCCTCATTATGTTCATAAAAAATATGTCCACTAGGTTGTGATAGCAGATCTACATTGGGTAGAGGTTGAAAATTATGAAACTTGGAAGAGGAAGAATCACATGTTTAAACTCTGGAGTCTATATAAGTATGAGGGATCCATTTTAGAAGCAGTCACAGAAGATAGGTTGGAGTATATTTAGATAACCATCAATTCGATCAATGCTCAGAAGGAGCACTAGGTGTCTTTGGTTTTGATGATGTTGTGTGGTGAAGAGAGGAAGTGGTGGTTCTAGTTACTCGAGGATCGGGACGAGTTAGTGATATCATGTAGGTGTTCTGAGAAAAGATTTGACTTGAGTTTCTTTCCTCGACAATGTAGACTTAAAATCTCCATGACCAGCATACCATTCGATAGGGGAGATCCAGTGTTTGAGATTTTGGAATCCATTTCAAGAGCCTCTTATGATATGAATCAATCCTATTCCAGATGAGGAAGATATGGAGAGGCATTTTGAGGAGCCTTTTTGTCCTATGATCCATTTCCAGGTCACCTAGATTATGTAAAGGACATATCATGAGGTGCTAGAGAGGGAATAAGTCATCGATGGGATGTTATCTAGAGTAAAATCATCCTGAGAGCAGAGTAGTCAGGATTACTCAGGAAGTAGAGCTATGGTCCTGGCATCCAGGTTTTCTAGGCAAAAGATTTTCCATTTGATGTACGGTAGGTCCCAGCCCACAACATCTCATTTCTCTGGAAACGACAACACTCAGGTCAATTCCATGGGATCATGGGTTTGTTTTTCTTAAGGATTACAAGGTGATCATTAAAAAAGTGTCCAACCATTTGGAGTAGTCATCATGCACCATGTGTTATGCTCTAGGTTACTTCATTGAGGCAGTTCTAGTCAAGGAAGCAGTAGCATGATACACAGTTTTTTGGATCAATAGATAGATGATGGGGTGTGTGGAGGAAAACCTCATGACTCTCCCCATCCTCAGATAGAAGATCACACCCATGTCGGTGGTCATCATCAAGGTCATATAGGACATGTATTAGTTCATGGTGAGGAATGCCCTGTGAATCTCCCCATCCTCTTATCCATGCTCGACCGCTATGGCGTTGTTACTCCGGAGCCCTCAGATCCCCTCAGCTTCTATTATCGGCCGGATGCTCTCCTTTCATCACATGGAAGATGCTTTGAAGCTTTTGATAGGGGGTATGGGCTCCCTGGTTCCCTCTCCTCTAATGAGGCTTTCTTTTCACGAGGTGTTGGGTCTGCAAGTTTCTCAAGTCTTCCCAACATCCACGGGGTGTCTCCCCATGATACACTCACCCACCAGTTACTTGTATGTGGTTCCTCCTCCCTCCAGTATTTATGTTAACTTGGTTCTGTCTACTCAGTTAGGTGATAATTTCAATCCTCTCCCTCTTAGATTGGTCAGGGTTCAGGGCAGTTCGGACTCCCGAGCGCATAATGCATCTCCCCCATCCCCTCTGGTGACCCCTATGATCTAATGGATCTGAATAAGATCCCAATCCAGGCAATGCAAGGAGCGTGTCTCCTCCCTCATCAAAAAGGTCAGGAACCCTTGGGCCACTACCACGACACTAATAATTTATTATTATGTTCCTTCATTTTTAATGCATGCAGGCTTGGTTCCCACGTAAAGTCTGACTTTATTGCCTCCCCGGTTGGAATCCATAAAGTCTCCTTTGTTTTTATCATTGAACTTAAGAAGAGCCCTCAGAAAATAAATGCCTTTTCTCTTACACTTAGGATGCATGGCTCTATACATTCTGATCCTTCCAATCACCATATTTGGATTTTTTGGCACAAGAGTATCTTAGTCATTAGTGTCCAGGTTGATGATCAACAAATCACCGCGAGGGTGTCTCTCAGGAATAGGTGCATCCTTCTAAATTTTTTCTATTGTATTTGTGATACCAAAAAAAAGAATCCTTATGGAATGTCCTTGAATATATTTATCATAGAAACCATCCTTGGATCATTGGGGGTGACTTCAACAATGTTTCTAGCCCTGAGGAGAGGAAAGGCAGGGGTCCTTTTCCTTGGAATTCTAGCTTGGACATCATACTATTTATGGATGGAAAAGGGCTCATGGATATGGTATTTTCAGGTGACCCTTCACATGGTGTAATAACCAAAAGGGGAACCGACAATCCTGGAGTGGCATTGATCGCTTCCTAGATAACATAAAAGAAATCTCCATGTTTAATGATTCCAAGGTGGATCATTTAGCTCATGTTCTTTCTGATCATTAGCCCCTTCTTGTCCCTCATTCCTCAAGACAAGATAATCCTTCCAGGTTTAAATTATATCCACAATTGATCCCTCACCCTAGTTTACATCATATGATTAGTAGGGTCTGGGAAAACCCCCTCGTGGGACTTCCGTGGATTGTTATACACTATAAACTAAGAAGGGTGAAGAAGGTGCTCTATGTTTGGGCCAGCTCACCCCCCCATTGGAAAGGACCTGGATGAGATTATGGCTGCATTCAGTAAAATTTAAATAATCCTGGAGGAGCAATGGAATGATCAAAATTTTGAGGAATTAACCATGAAGAATGATGCTCTCTCAGATCTCATCCTTAGGTAGGAAAAGGTTGCATAAGAAGAAACAAGAATTAAATGGTTAAAGAAGGGGGATAAAAAAAATTTCCTTTTTTCATGCTTGCATAAAAGAACAGAAATCCAATTAGAATCCATCAATTTTGTTTGATGATGGCACCTCCTTGGTGGACCGAGATGTTGTGGGTGATAGTTCTCATAAATTCTTCTCTGATCTTCTCGCAGGTCTAACCCACAAATACATAATGTCTATTTGGGGTGGAATGAGGACATCCTTGATGCTATTCATAGAGTCGTCGCTTCCCAGTTCAATGACCTTCTCATTTCCATTTCTGAAGAAGCTGAGATCCATGTAGTTATGCTCAACATCAACCCTGAGAGTGCGCCAGGCCCGGATGGGATCTTAGGTTAATTCTACAGAGGTGCATGGGATTTGATTAAGAAGGATGTTATCATGGCTATTAATGATTTTTTCAAGGGAGGGAGCCTGCTACGGGTTGCGACTGTTACAACCCTGGTTCACATACCCATGATAAAATACTATTCATCTCTTCTCTACTTCAGCCCTGTGAGTATGTACAACAATCATTACAGGATTTTGGCTAGTATCATCATCTCCAAAATTTCACCTCTTCTCCCGAGATGGGTTTCCCTAGAGCAGCATGGTCTCGTGAAGGGTAGGTGCATCCAGGGTGCAATTTCCTTGGTCCAAGACCTATTCAAGGACCTCGAAATCAAAAAACATGGATCCAACATGGCAATCAAAATTGACATGAATAAAGAATATGATTGGATCTAGTGGAGCTTCATCAACATTATCTTGACAGGTATGGGGTTTTCTCCCAGGTCTATGGATCTTTTCATCAGGTGTTTTAGTTCCCCATGGCTTACGGTTTCCGAAATGGGTAAAATGAATGGTTTATTCAAGGAATCATGTGGCCTTAGATAGGGGACCCCTTGTCCCCTACCCTATTCATCCATGCTCTTGATTTCCAGAACCGGCTCATCCACATGTTTGTGTCGAATGGTGAGATGTGTCCCTATCGCAAGAGATTTAGCTCTATTTTCATTTCTCACATGATTTTTGAGGAAAACACCATATTTTTCATGAATACCAGTAGGAGATCATTTACAGGTTTTACCAAAGCTCATGATACCTACTGCCAATAGAGTGGACCAATTGTCAATTCTTCCAAGAGTAGCCTCTTCATCTCCCATAAGTGTTCAGCGGGACACACCTTATCCCTATGAAATTCCTTTGGTATTAAAATATGTTACTTTCTGATGGACTATTTGGGATATCCCATCTCCTTGGGCAGGATCTGAGTTAAGGATTTTGACCGTGGGGTATGCATAATCATGGGTAGAGTGATCAACGGGACGAACCAGTTCATCTCCTTTGGGGGGTCGAACTGATCTAGTCAATAGTGTCATGTTGGGAACTCCTATTAATGTGATGACTTTAGTCCATGTACCCATGGGAGTTATCTACATGATCGATTAGATTTTATCACACTTAATTTGGGATACCCTTCAAGGGGAAAAAATACATTGGGCCTCTTGGGGGAAATGGATCACCGTATTCAACAAGGAGGAATCAATGTTAGGAGCCTTGGTGAATCAATCCACTAAAAGCACCAAAAACATCATGGAAAGTCCTTGAGAATCACTATCTTTGGTGGAAAGCCTTGGTAGGCCGATAGAGAATGGTACTGGTTCGGGGAACACATCGTGATACTCCCTTCTGGTATGGTATCCTCACCCATATTCCATCCATTTATCCCCTTATCCGCTGGATTGTGGAAGATGGAAACTTATCATTTTGGCCCCAAAACTGGACTAGAGATTCCTTTAGATTCGAGGGGTTCCATGTTCTTGATATCAAATTCTAACAAGCCGCCATTCATACGTCCTTCATTTATACTGTGCTTGATAAGGAACATAGGGAACTTTTTGATCTCATCGTTGTCACTAATGAGGAGGACAAGTGTGTTTTTACTCATTCCTGCTTGGGAACCTTCTCTTCCAAGGACGTTCTCCATGTCTCAAATGCACACCTTCAATCAGACAGATGGAATGATACCCTATGGTGAAACAAATTACCAATGAAGTTTAACGTCCTTCTATGGAGAATCAAGAACAATGATCTTCCCTCAGAGGCTAGTATCAAATGTCGTGGCATTAGTTTGGCATCCAGGTGCTAATTTTGTGAGAATCACTGAGAAGAATCTGTGGCACACATATCTTATGAGGGAGATTGGGAAAATGAGGTTTGGCATCATTTTGGCCCATTCACCACTATCACGACTTCTTCAAGATCTGAGGCCTCCTTCCTGGAGTCATGGTTCTATGGTGCATGTTCTTCTAGTGTGGAGAAGACAGGTGCATTCTGATTCTCTATTCGGCCTACTGGTGTTTATGGAATCCTCAAAATAGGATGATTTTTGAGGGGACCCAATCCTCAGGTGGATCTATTATTGTGCATATCAGGAACCTGCTTTTGGATATGGTCAAGCTTGTTTCTAGATAGCGGGAGGCTCTTACCTTGCAGTACCTACTTCTCAATGTTCATGTCCCTATTCTAACAATTAATACTCCAAGATGCCTCTAGGTGTGGTGGAATCCTCCATCTTGAGGTTTAAAACATAATACCGATGGATCATGTCGCTTAGGAACCCTTCATAGAGGTTGGGCTATTCAAGACATCAAAGGCGCAGTCATTATGGCATTATCTTCTTATATAGGTAGCGGGTCCTCTATCCAGGCAGAGGCCAAGGCCACTCTTACTGGCCTCACCATTTTACAACATGCCAATATCATTCCCTCTGAGGTGGATATGGATTCCTTCATTCTGCATAATTCTCTAATGGTTATTGGTTCCATCCCATGGTAAATATCATATACCATTAGATGGTGTTTAGCTATGCTTCTCACTAACAAAAACAAAGTGCTTCACACATGGTGTGAAGGAAAAAAAGTGGTGGACCACCTTCCATCCATGTTCGAGCCCATCTCCAACATCTAAAATATCTAGAATGCGGATCTCTTAAAACCATAGGGTGTGGATATCATATGAGGGGATTCCCTTGGGTCACATTATTTCAAACCTCTTTATGCTTGTGCTTGATTTTTATCTGTCCTTGGTGGTGCTTGTACCCCTCTTTTAGTATCTTAACAAATAAATAAATTATGATGATGATGATGATGTATGTAATGATTGTGAGCTTGTGATGGGGAAGCACCACTCTTGGGGAGATTTCCCAAAATCAATATTTTATTACAACGATATTTTATCATGGTTTATATTACATTATGATATATTCCTTGAAAAGTGACAATATTTATTTCATGACTCATGATTTTGATATTCAAAAATTATGCTCATGTTTTTACAATCATATTTTGATGTTCTTTTAATATTCTCCATGTTTACCAAATAGAAAAATTAAGCTCACCCTTCACAGGTATTATTTTAACCAGAATTTAAATAAATATTTTATGTAATAAAATTAAATGGGAATATCTATATAGGATATACTAAATAACATTCAACAAGTTATAAGAATATGATCCGTAATTTTAAAGAAACTAAATTAACTGGGTCTTTCGGAATCTATTTTTTTATTGTATTAAGTATTCCAAATTAAATATAATGTTCATGTACATCATTCTTGGTATTTAATAAAGATCCTATAAGAATAGTGATCTCACAACCTATGTACATGATATTGGTGAATTTAAAAAATGTTTTTCTTGACTCAATTAAAAGAAAATATTTCTATGGTGGTGGAATCTACTCATCTTAGAGGCCGTTCTGGAAAAGTGTTGTTTGTCACATTCTAGGTGGTTATCCCTTGTGTTATAACAAATTTTTTTTATCTTATTTTTTTATATTTTATATTTTTTTATATGGGTACTCATCTATGGAAGTAACCTTTAAATGAGAGTATGGTTCCTTTTTCTATCGTTGGTTATGAATGATTATTATAATGCATTATGATTATGATTTATATTGTGATTGGAAAATCATTCCTAAAGAAGTTCCTCGATACCTAATATTGCTTATATTTTAATAATTATTATATGTTTTCCAATTATGTAATTACTACCAATTTATTAATATGATATTATTTCTATCAATTTTGGGTTTGAAGTTTGTTTTGCACTAAAATATTAAAATTTCATATTTCTAGATTATAGATAGATTTTCATAACATTTGTATTTTTACATTTACTTTTAAATTATTTATCCAATTATACTGATACCCATTTTTTATAGTATTCTACAATTTTTGGTCGTCAACGTATTCATATGGACCAGAATTAGATTTGAACAGCATAATACCATAAATAATTGATCAATTTGAAAAAGTATTATGAATTATTGAGTGGACCCCAACTAAGTAAATGTGGAATGACTCCGTGTAAAGACCTCGAAGATAGGTGATTTAAACTAGAATTGAAGTATAATAAAAATTAATTTATTTCCATTGAATATCATGGAGTTATTAATTCATTAATGTGGAAATTGGAAGCTCAAAATTAGATAAAGATTCAGAAAACTTTCAGCAAAAAAATTATTTAGAATTAATCTATCAAATTATTTTCTACACATGGAGTTTGAAGCTAAAATTTTGGGTAAAAAAAGAATGAAATTTTGTAACAAAATTCCATAATACCACACTTTCATATTAGACCATTAAAGGGCCCTACCATGTACAATATTTTTGAGAAAAGATTATGCATCAAAAATGTATCTGTTTTTGACTATAAAATACATCACCTCTCATTCTAAAATAGTTTTAGAGACATTGTTTCCATTTTCAAATTTATTTTATTTTCACATTTATTTAATAATATTATTATTTTTAATATATATTACTCTTCTTATTCATCTTAATAACATATTTTCATCTTTTATATATCCTACATGATCTTCACCATAGTGATCTCTTATAATCATGATCATCAGAAACTCTCTCGAGGAAGTTTCTATGGGATCAATCCAATTTTAAATCCGAGTCATTTTAAATTTCAGTTTTATTTTTTTTCTTTGATTTTGGTTGGGGCGTATTTTTCTAGGTATGGAGCCTTTATGTCTCCACTACCCACATGAGGAATAACTTTCTCTTCTATAATATTTTCCCTCGATCTAGGAGATTAAAATGTGGTATCATGAAAATTGTATCGCCCACTATATATTTACAATAATAAGTAGAAGAGTATATTTGTGAATAAAATAGATTGTGTTCATTATGTAAATTTGAAACTAATATAATGATGTGTATGGTTCACTGTGGGTGTTCTCCTTATAGGATATCATTTTTGATTAATAATAATTGGTATACATCAATTCTATTTTCGTTATATATATATATATATTAATATTTAATTAATATTTCAATAAAGTTTATTATATTCATTATTATTATATTAGTTAAAATATAAATAGTGACAATATAAATTTTATGTTTTATGAGCTGACTCCTTGAGACTGACCTTGGATGTGCATTATAATGCATTCTTTGATAAATATAATATTGACAGAGGATTCATGACAAATACATGTTCATTAACATGGAGATGTTTCTAGGGAGTCTAAACACATTTGAACTCCATTTCTCAAATATAAACCAAAATAAATCATAAAAATTTCATAAAAAAATGAATAAAATATTTTATTATGATTTTTTCAAATGATTGTATCTTTAATAAAAGATACAACTTCAAATTAGTTAAATAGACTATTAAAATCTCATCCATTTCTCTAGAGGATGGTTATTATATTATAATTATATTGGTGATGTTATTTTGGAAATCAAATAATGGGGAGATAGTTTTCATGGTACTCATAGTTGGCCTGAGGGTGGACCTGAACAATCAAATTTTTGAAATGATGGCCCAATAGTTGAGTGAGTTCTCCCATTTATTTCAAAACAATTATAAACTGTCCAATAGCCAAGAATATTACCCCTTATTCATCCCTGATTTTTTTTAACGATATCAATGTGGTTGAGGCGCAAATTGATGACCATCAACAAACCAACCATGTTAATGATGAAATGAATGAGTACCATAATGAGCTATAGTTGGTCCCTGATGGGGATGATTTTCTTACTATGATACGTGTGGTAGATAAAAAATATCAGGATGAGTTCGATAATGGTTATGATGTATAATATGATCCCCCAAGACAATAAAATTAGAATATCTAGTACCATTTCCTATCACTCATTCAATTGAAGATGAAAATATGAAAAAAAGGATGGAAGAGTCTCACTATCTAATTCCATCCACTGAGACTCACATTAAATACGAACTTATCACTGATGAAGTGATTGAACTATAACAAACATTAAGAGATGGACCTTTTTTGAACACTATCTTTTATGATTTCATTCAATATGATTTTATTATATCTCCTTATGATTCTAAATTTCATGATTTGGTAAATACTTTTGTTTCCACCGAATAAGATTAGGAAACTAGACCATTACATGTTGATGAACACATGAAGCTCCATAATTTTGATGAAGATATATTTGAGGAAGCCCATGAAGAAATAAAATTAGTATATCCTAAGGAAATCAATGCAATAGAAATTAAATTTGTAAGGGATAATATTTTTGATAATTCATATTTAACGTTTTATGAAGATAAAAGAGTTTCATACTTTTCCTATTATTATTCATTCCATGAGGCCCATATTGATCCAGAACAGCACAAGGAAGTGGAGTTTTAACAATTATCAACCCAGGATGACAGTGATTTATACTTTATCCTACACCTTACATGTATGAAAAACCTAATTTTTATGTGTGGGGGGGGATTTGGTGTAATCTACCAATGGATCATTCCTCACCAAGAAATTAGAGATGGAATCTGGGAGAAGCCACATATAGTGGTTCAAGTCTATGAAACATAATCCACTAACTGACTATGGATAATAGCTATTACAACCCTATGAAGGAATCAAAATATTATTACCCTCTTGGGGTATTATTCCAATAATTATTCACTTTATATTATTTCTAGTAATTTAAATTTCTATTCGATTAATAGGATTAGTAGAGCATCTATCCCACTCCCTCTTATCTTTGGAAGACTAAATAACATGATCCTTCTTCTTAATTAAGAAATTTTATTTTATATGTTATTTTTTGAAGAAGAAAATCCCAAACCAAATAAATGAAGAGGAATATGATTCATGGGAAATGGATTTCACTTATAATGTTTATCTTTTAAAATCAATTCATTTTTTCATATAAAAATATATTTTTAGATTTAAATTGCAATTGCATGTCCATGTTGGAATTATGAATTTCATGCCATATCTAGGAGACATGAGTTTTATAAGAATCCATTTATTTCATGTTTAATATTTCAATGATAAAGATATTGAATTATTTAAATTGAGAATTGGACTACTAAAATGAAAAATGGTTAAAAAATGAGGACTCATTATTTTAGGTAATAAATTAATTCGCGCAAATGACGTTTCCAAAATATTCTTCATTTATTGAATTTCTGATATATATATATAAATTGATTTGTTACTATCAATCATACATTAAGTGATTAGACCAAATCCTATGACTCGTTCTTGAGAAGATTTATATACTAAGAACTTCCTATTTCATATTGATTGTATTCCTTGATTTGTACTGGGAAATTTCACCTAAAATAACATGTATGTGAAATTTTCAAATATACGATTTTGAAGATTCTTATTTAAAATTATTGAGGTCAATTTGTATAATCATATTATTCATAAAATATAACCTTAAATCCATCCTTATTTAGCTAATATAGACCATGAATGATCATTATAGGAATGATCCTTGTTTCAATAAATTTTTTATACATTCCTACTATCCTATATGAAATTTCATGATATTTTAAAATTGAAGTGTTGGGGTGAAGGAAGTCATGGTTAAAGGGATGAAATGAATTATTTATAAAAATTGTGGGGTTTATTATATAGGGAATAAATTAAGGTTGTTAAATCATTCATGTTAATGATCTAATCTCAAAATCACATAGTCGGTGCATTATTTTATTACGTGGGAATAGTTATAAGAAATACAATCCTCATAGACCGATCAGTTTATCAGTCTTGTAAAATAGATTAAAATCATTTACCATAAATTAAAATTCAATAAATAAAATAATACTTAGTTAATCATTTTAAAATTCAATTATTCTCGTAGTTTAACCCTTCATATCTATCATAATAAACATCTTAGCATAATGAGAAGACCAAAAATAAGAAATGGGTGAGCTCAGATTCTCACTTTGGGTAAACAATACAATAGAATCTATCACAAATATAAATAAACATTTAAGTCAAGGAATATAATCAAATCACAATACTTTTCAAAAAACATCTTGAGAGAAATATGAAAAAAATCAAAAAAATTCTATATAATCATTCACAAGGATTTTCTACTAGTCGAATAATCACATGTAATGTCAATAACTAATCTCATAATGGGGGAAATCTTAATTTGAGGCATTACAAACATTTCTTTAAGGCTTCATCATAGACACCATACATAAACATGTAAAAACTCAAACTAGTTTGTCTCATGAGACCAACTGATGCATAGAGGGGATATAGTAGGCCCCGCCCATGACATACCATTTCCAATGCATTCCTCATATGTGATGGGTGAAAAATAACCAATATAACTATTCCTACTAACACTATCATATGAAATTTTAATATATTAACCTGAAAACATTAAAGAATATAAAAATTACACATCCATAGTCTAACATATCATAAAAACTTCAATACAATATGATAGATTTTATCATATTAAAAAAAATTCAATTACGCATAAATTCTAATAATGGAGTTGACATAGATGAAAAAAATTTAATAAAATCATTAAAAATTTATGAGATAAATATCCCTTTTATATTGAAATAATTATAATAGGGTCATGTGATTTTAAAAGAAAATAGTTCAGTGAAAATATTCTTGTAATCTTGTAATTGAATTTTTTTCATGATGTATAATTTAAATACATAACATCCCTTCCATATTTTATCGAAAAGGTCATTAGGAACATCGTTTGGAAAAAAATAAAAATATTACTTTCAAATCATACTATATGTAGTAAATATTTCTTATAAATAAATTCAAATAAATGTAGAAGAATCAAAACAATAATTTTCAATAAATATTTTATAAACATGTATATTTTCGATAAATATGTACATATAAATACTTATGTATAAACAACCCTGGATAATAATGAGATTGAGAAATTAACCCTTAAAATAAATCCAATTCCATATGTATGTGTACAAAACAAATATATTGTGGTTAAAAACAATTTATTAACTAGTAAAAGAATCATTATAACATTTATGATATCATATATGATTAATTTATTGCTTAAAATAACCCATTTTTTAACAATTACATGTTAAAGAATTGTTTTAGATAATAACCTCTATGATTATCATTTGTTTATGGACTTATTATTCTTGATCCTATTACATAGATAATGATTTAATTTTTTCAACAATGTTAAACATGATTTATATATCATATATATTTAGTATAAATATATATAAGATATGAAATTGAATACACCATTAATGGAGTCGGTAGGTCATATGTACACATGAACATTGTTTCTAATTTCTTATCATATTTATTTGTAAAATGTAAAAGTAATATATATGTGTGTATATATGTAAATATTATTCCAGTATAAATATTTTGACATATATTTATATTTATTCATTATATAAATTTTTATAATCATTATTTAATGGTTAACATAAAGAATGAATCTAATCGCATCATTCAGATTGTCGGTCGTATGTACACACGAGCAACTGTATCATTCCATTAATGTGAAAGTATTAATGAATTGGATGGTATATTTATTAATAAGAGTAAAGAGAATGTAATATTTATTATTTATATCAATTATAATGATCATTATACCTATCCAAATATAGTGGTTATGAAAAACAAAATTAAACCACAATGTGGGGATAGTAAGTCACAAATACACATGAATAATAATACCATTTTAGGATGGATTAATGGAGTAATTTTGTCATCCCATAATTATAATAACATTTCAACCATTATATTATATTAGAGTAGTTAATTAATTATTTATACAACCTAGGAAAATAATTTAGAATAATAAATGAACTTAATTGAATTGGTAAAACAATTACATATTCTCTGGTTGTCTTCATTTGGATATACTCTTAAGGGAACTAGTGTAGGTATTTTTAAAATACCAAGAACTCCAAAAAAAATCATATAATATTGGTAAGATAAATTTTTAGGGTTTTTTCATGCTAGAAAGCTCAATCTGTTGTAAGTATGTGACAGAGGAGGTACCATTTTATAATTGAGGTTAGGGGAAAATTAGGGAACCCTCAAAATATTAAAATAATTTCAATTCACTTTTGATTTCATATAGATTCAAATGGATTTATACACAATATCAAATGACTATGGGTTGAAAACCTCCCAAAAAATTTGTTTATACACGTTTAGGTAATATGATTAACCTTATTTTTTGGTCTAACCATTAGTTAATGCCTTTTAACCATAGAGTGAAAATTTTGATTTTATATCATTGGGTTTAATGTAGTTACTATAAATTCCTAATGCAACCCAGATGGATCATTGATGGAAGATTTAGCCTTATTCTAGTCAATTAGCTGTATTTTATGTTTTTTTTATTTTATATAATTTAATAAATTATTTTTTAATTTAATGTATCATTTATGAAAATTTTGATACTATTCATTATATGTTTTCTTAATAATATCCTAACAACATGATAACAACAATCCACTTCTTATAATAAATACCTATGTTTCCTATAGAATTATTATAATACAATAACATTGTCAAATTGTATTTATTTTAATATTTTTAATATCATTTAGTTGATTCTTACATTATTTAAATAATTATAGCATTATAATAATGTATCCATTTTAGTTAATTATTTAAATTGAAATTTATAAACAAATTAGAACATATAGATATAAATTTTAGAGTTCAATTGATTATTTTTAATGTAATTTATATTTTTTTATCCGTATATTAAAAATGGTTTAGTTATAAAAATACTGAGTATGAAATTGTAATTTTATCTGGAAATAAAATATAATAAATGTTATACTCCTACCCAGGTGGAATAAATGGTTATAATTTCAGCCGAGAGATTTTTTTTATGAAACACACTTATAAAATTTAATTAGGATAAATTTTGTGGAAATTTAGTAGTATTGTAATATTAATTTTACCATTAATTACATGATTTAACCTAAACCATGGTAATTAAAAAATAAATATATTTAATATTCATAATATAGAGAAATTAATTTGATCCTACATGAATCTGAAAATGATACTGATTAAAACCGTGTCTATCCATGTTTTTAAATTCAATTCATAGAACTATATATATTAAACGTAAAGAAAATCCTACAGACATGGTGAGAATGTGAGTTTTTAAAGAATTGTTCAAAAGTTCAAAATGATTTTTATCTAATTTTTTTTAATTTGATTTCAAATACATACAATGTATTAAATTATAAATGAAATGATAAAATTATTTTTTATAACCAGTCAAAAATATAATTTTTCAATGTAAATTATTTTGATGAAAAATGAAGTTTTCAATTAAAATATAGAATTTCTCACTATTCATCAAAAATATTAAACTTATCAAAAATATAAAAAAAATCAACCAATGTAAATTTTTTATTATGAATTAAAATAAGAAGATTATTTATTCCAATATAACATATATAAGTGTTGGAAATTGGATTTAAAATTGGTTCTCCATTAAAAGATGATTAAAACACCTTTAGACAAATAATTTATCATATTGTGTAAAATTTGATTCATTATTATCATATGACTACAAAAAAAACTTGTGTGAATGTCCAAAAATTTCACTAAATATATAATATATAAATATCATAATTTGGATAATATTATTCCATGAATCTGATGTTACAACGATGATATAATAGTCGTGCTAAAATAATGATATTTAATTGTATATCATTGTTCATTTAATATTTCTGTTGAGAGAAACATAATCTATCGAAGAGATTAAATTTAAAAAGATATATTGCATAAAATATTGGGGTGTTTCATTCAATCCTCCAATAAATTCTGTCCTCATAATTTAAACATATTTTCAAAAATTAGGTGTTTGACATTTCAAAATATCATTGATCAAATCCCACATCGGAAAAAGGATTATTGATTCCGCAACTTTAAAATAAATCCTAGTAAGTATGAAGGTCACTAAAGATAACACATATTGTGGTTCCATGTTTTATATCATGGACATTGAAGATAAATACGACCATAATGTTCTGATGAAGAGTGATATAGATTATGGTCATGTGAAATTTAATAATAAAAAAGCTCTAAATCTGGGGGATATATTGGGCCATTTTATTCATTGTAAAATAATCTACTTGGAAAGAATTTCTTCAAGATATATCCATTACAGTTAAATAATTCAAGTATATCAAAAACTATGAATATAAGGAAACAAGCTTAATTTTCATGTACAGTTTTATCATTTAATGAATTTCTACAAAACACACATCTTTTCCTCCATACAATCAGTATTTAATATGAATTTCTCATTCAAGATGCACTTTTATAAATCATAAAATCCTTGAGTCATTTCCTGCTTCCAATAAATATTATGAAAACAAAAATGGTTAACCCAGATTATCGAATTTGAAAAATAATACTTTAACCTAAAGCAAAAATATCATATTTTTTTTCCAAGTCTATTCAATATTATGACGAATCAAATATAAATTTGTTCAAAATCAAAATCCCAAAATTTATATGGAGGGTCAATAAATTTAAAAAATCAACGTAACATAATATTTTTCCTAGAAAACAAATTGCAGATATTTTTGTCACATACCAAATATATTATTTCCTTTATCACCATAATAAAATAAAGAAAACATACATGATTCCCTACATGTAAAAAATATGTATTATAATAAAATCATTATATGTCACATTATTATTATAACCAAAACATAATTACATTACACATGATTCCAAAAATAAAAATAAATTCATTATTCACATTTGACCAAAGTAACATCATTATATTAACCTTCATCTCTTTTATTTTTTTAGTTATATTTCCATCATGTTTGGGGCATTCATCTGTACAGTTCCCCATCTCATTATAATGGAAACATTTTACATTGAAATCTTCTTTCCTTACCTTCTAATCATTATCTTGGTGACCTTTCACTCCATAGTTAAAAAAACAAACATTCCCATCAGAAAATGTTTTGCATGTTTTTTCCACAATTATCACATGTGGGAATGGACTTATTTCCAATTTTTCCTTTATTATCCTCTTTATCCATAATTATATTGTTCCTTTTCATTCCCTTAATATCATAAGTCATAGTGAAATATTTCTATATCTTGATAGCACATGAGGCTATATCTTCACATGATAGGAAATTTTAAGTTATCAATGCCTTTAGGGAGAATGGATTTAACCCATCAAAGAAATGATCAATCTTACTTCATGTGTTACGTACATAGTCAATATAATTTCTTGATATCCCTGTAAATTTGGTATCATATCTAGTAAAATTATAATATTCCATTTACATCAGACTCAGACATTACCTCTCCATATTCACCTGTTGTTCACAAGGGAAATATTTTTCTATCAAAATTGCCTCATAATAATTAAACTTCATGCTTGATATGTATTCCTCCCCCATAGTTCTTTGAATCAATGAGAACCATTGATAATTATCTCAATAAATATGATAAACTACCAATACAAAATTCTCTCTTTATATTCTTCCAAAAGAGAGAAATATCATTTCTAAAGAAAATTATCCATTTATCGGCCAAAATGGATTTATATTCTCATTGAATGTTGGAGGTTTTAATCTCATGATGTTTTATAACATTGTTCCTCCACATTGTAGATCAGAATGCTCCATACAGGTAGGTTTATTCTTCTTAACTTTAGTTACGTGTCCCATTATAGAAATAAGTTGTTCAGTACCCATCTTAGTTGTACCACCAATGTCATTATATTTGAGTGGAGGAAAATCCATACTGGGATTACATGAATTGATACGATTTCCATTCCTTCCACTTGCTGTCATTCAGAAATAATGTCATAAAATAGATTAGAACATGACATTATTAAACAAAATTTAAAATAAAAAACTAGTGAATCACATAAAATAAAATGATATTTTAGGTATAAATAATCTCTAAATCATAAAATTGGTTTCTTTAGAGACATATATACTTTCATATCCTTCACAATGTCTTGTAAGTAAAATGTGAACAATCCTAAGAATATCCCTTGTGAGTGTTCATCCAAGTGTGCTATAAGTGTTATTGTCTTGTACTAGTTTACACCAATTCAAGCCCGACAATAATTTTCAGGGTTGATACCGCTAGGTACATCTATTCTAGAACCATGTTCACTTGTAATATCTTGAATGGAATGTATTGATAGGAAGAACCACATAATAACTATCTTCCCAAAATTATAGGATGTTCTTCTATGCTAATACTCAAAGTCTATCTTATGGTTATGTTACCTAATATATTTTTTATAATATAGTTTCCAAGGATTCTGTTAAATTTCCCATGATACCAACTATGCTTACATGACCCTCGAATCCTAGATCTAGTGTATTATTTTTTTATATTGGCATGATTACAAGAAAATAAAATCCTGAAGGACTAATCACATTCACATTATTCGAAAGTAAATTATATACATGAACGATAAATTACAATTCAAAATGTAAAATATAACATATATAATCCTTTGAGAACACCATTATTATCATTGATTAACTCTTTTTATCATTCATAATATAAATATTGGCATCCTTGGTAATAAAACATAAGAAATTGGTGAGATCAGATGCTCAATAAGGGAAAATAATAAAGCAGAATATATCAAAAAATAAGGAAAAAAATTCAAGAAAATGTGTATGACTGAAACAAAAGCCTTTTAAACAGAATATTGATCACAATTTGGAATTAATGAGTCAAATTATTCCATATAAACATTAAAATTCATATTATACTAGTTGAATAATCATATTTAATATCAATAATTTATATCATAATGAAGGAACACCACCACCAACATTACGATTTTTATTTCATAAAACACCCCACTACAAAATAACCACAAGCGTGGTCCCCCTATGGTGGATGAAAATAATGCAACCCAAGTGGGTCTCCCCTAATCAGATTGACTCCCTCGGGTCTAATGGTCATCCCATTATCCACCCAAACCATAGTGTCCCCACGAACTGCAATTGAAGCAAAGTAGTCCACAACTTTATTCCCTTCCCACAAGGTATGAGTTACCCATACATTGTTCCCCTTGATCGCCTTGCACTGCCTAATAGTGTAAGAGATCCTCCAAGGCATCATGCCATGTTCTTGCAATGCATCATGTATAATTTTTGAGTACATTTCTATCTGCTGCACCACCAGGCCTTTGTCTAAGCACAACGACATACCTGAAAGTACTTCCAAGGCCTCTGCCTACACCGAGCTCCCCCTCCCGTAGTGTGAAGCGAAAGCCAGCGACACACTACCGCTTCAATCACGAAGCACCCCACCACCGCGCATGTTCTCTACAGCCCACACACCATAGACATTCAACTTCAAACCTCCCACCGGAGGGATCCGTTGAACCCAAGACCCCCGCCCCTGAATGTCCTCTGTCCAACCCTCATCCTTGGGGATATCAACACCCGTAAAGAGGGAACATTCTCCCCAAAGCCTGCTATTTTCACCAGTTCAATCCACAGACACATTACTCTTGCCACCACCTCCCTCCCTGTGGATGCGAGTCCCTCGTACCTGGCGTGATTCCTCGCATCCCATAGTACCGAGCACCCTGCATTGTAAAACACTACCCGAGCCTCTTTCTCCTCCATGTTTCCACCACATCCCTGAAACCAGAAGCCTGAAACCCGATCCCAGGTGTCAGCATTAACAAAATACCTTATGTGTGTTCCCAAAAAGCTCCAAAGCGCTCTAGCCCATTCTCCTTCAAGGAATATGTGCTCCATGAAATCCTCCCTCCTCTATTTGCAAAACTGACATCCGTATGCCAGGATAATACCCAATCTTTTGATATTCTCATATGAGGGGATGGCCTTTTGCATGATCTGCCACATTAAAAAGTTCATTTTAGAGGGAACCCTCCTAATACACTCCACCCTGATTTGCGACTCCTGCGGCTGCTGATCGATGGAACTCCTATGAAAATCATTCTGGTTGAACTTACCTAACACCGAGGGCATGAAAACGCATTTATCCCTTTCCCGGTTAATCACCACTGTATCAAAGATCATCTGAGAATCCACATCCAGCACCTCTCTGAAGAACAAAGGGTTAATCTTGGCCTCCCTAAAAGAGATCAGTGGGGCTGGACACCCTAGAAAAGCATGCACCCTCCCTGACTAGTTGTAATCCTCAAAGCGGATCCTCCCCTCCCCAATGATCCACTGAGCCCAGTGCTGCAACTCCAGGATGATATTACGCACCTCAGACCACATGGAAAACCCTCTCGCAAGAAGGTCTGTGATTCCATCCTCGTACCTGCCCCGCATACACTTGCCCAACAACATATCTCCTTCAGTTATATCCCATGCAAGCTTTGTACGTACTCCATGCACCGTATCCGCCATGCTCCTGACGCCGATCCCTCCGTTGATCGGCCTCGCCATTTTCCTCCACGAGACCCACTGTCTCTTCCCCTCTATCGAAGCATCCTTGATGAACCGCGCTAGCACCCTATCGATGGATTTGATGACCCCCTTCGGTACATTAGAAGCCACGATTGAATGCACTGGTATAGCCGCAAGCACACTGTTAATTAAGGAAATCCGAACCCCAAAGGATAGGAAATGATTTTTCCAATCCATTATCCGGGCCAGCATCTTATTAACAACCTTGAAAAAATCCATGTTCCGCAGCTGACTGGTAGACACCGGAGCCCCATGGTACTCCATCGGTAAGGACCCTTTCCTCATGCCCAACGTCCCTCCCACCCCATCCACGCTGTCCTCTCCACATGAGGTCGCCATATAGAAACAGCTCTTCTCCTAGTTCACCAGCTGGCCACTCCATTTACAGTACTCCTTCGGTATGTCATTGATCTCCCTCACAGACCTCACCCCAGCATTCAAAAACATGATTGTATCATATGAATACATGAGGTGAGATACCGAGAGGCCCCCATGTTTCCTGCGGAACAGAAATATCCCCCCTTCCTATTAATTAGTCTGTTAAGAGAATATTGCATTAGTATTAACATGCTAGGGGATAAAGGGTCCCCTTGCCACATGCCATGAACGGATTTGAAGAATCTGTGCGTTCTCCCCAAGAAGGACACATCCATCCATAGAAAGATAATGCACCTGAAGAATATATCGCATGCCCAAGCCAAGAACCCCATCCTCTGTTGAACTCCATTCATGAAGCCCCATTCCATTATATTATAATCTTTACTAATATCATGCTTTAGCACCATATTAGCTCCTCGATCCTTCATGTTCAGATCCCTCAACAGCTCCTGCACTACCGCCATAGCTCCCTGTATTGACCTCCCCTTTACAAAACTATGCTTCTTCGCCGATACCCACCTCTGTAGAAAATTGGACAGCCGACTATTTATCACAACCGCCAAAACATTGTATGGAAAATTACACATACTAACTGGCCGGTAGTGATTATGTGAGGTAGGGTCTTTGCACTTCGGTAAAAAGGACCAAGGTTGTCTCCGCCACTACCCGAGGAAGGACACCCCCTCGGATGAAATCCTGAATGGCCAACACCAAATCATTCTTCACACACTCTCAGCACCCTCTGTAGAAACACCTCGGGAAACCATCTGACACCGCAACACTATCCGGGTTCAACTGCCACATTGCCGCCTGCACCTCCCTTTTGTCGGGGATGGATTCAAACTATTCATTATCTTGCACTGAAACCACCTCTGGAATCTCCTCCCATAACCGAGAATTACCGGTAGGATACCCCTCCGGTCCATCACCTCTCAGGCCAGCCATGAGAAAATTGAAATGCTCCAAAGCTAGACCCCCAACCACCTCCCTATCATCCGAAAAAGATCCGTCCTCCAAAGCCAAGTTAGGCTTAACCACATACCGTATCTCCATTATGAATGCATGGAAGTAGGCCGAGTTTCAATCTCCCTCTCTGAGCCATCTCACCCTCGACCGATCCCTTACCCTATGTTCATGAGAAAGTATCCTCACATCCAAGGCCTCCTTCTTCTCCGAGAGTTCCTCAAACACAACATCATCCCACTTGCCTTCCAGACTAACCTCCATCATATCAATGTCTGCTTTGAAGGAATCCGGCTCCCTATCCCACGCTGGTATAGAACTATCCCACTGCATAAACTCCTGTTTCAACCACCACAACTTACCGTGTAACGCCACCCACGTATTCCCCCTGAAAGTCTCTCCCCAAACCCGCATAACAAATCTATGGAAAGTTGGGTCGTCGATCCAAAACGTGGAGAAATGAAATCCTTCGTGTGGAATCTCAACCCTCCCAAAGGACAGTAGCAGCAGAGAGTGATCAGAGACCCCCTATCCAAATGGAGGACCTTCACCACCCCCAGCACCGCAAATGCCTGAAGGATCGCGAAACACCTGTCAAGTCTGGACCAACTGTGACTCTCCCCTATGTGGTTGTTACACAAAGTGAAAGGGTCTCCCGAAAAGCCAACATCCCTGAGACCTTTCCCCGCCATGCATTGCACAAACGCCGTGCTCGCCCGGCTCTGAAACACACCCATCCCCTTCTTCTCATCTGGTCCCACAATAATGTTGAAGTCCCCCCCCACCATCCATGGCATACCCCCGGGTCGAAATCCGCTAGCTCCACCCAAAGCCCCTCCTTCCGACACGCATCACAACTCCCGTAAACAAACGACATGAACAAATCCAACCCATTCCAAGTCACCTTCGACATGATAACTTGATCCCCTACCTTCCATAGATTCATTGTAACCCCACTCTTCCAAAACAACCAAATATGGTTATTCGACGGGGCCCCATGAATGGCTGCATGCAACTTCAGCCTTCGAGAAAACTCCTAGATCTTGTCACTCCTCTGTTTTTTCTTGATAATAGCAACCAAGACGGCTTTATGCTTCCTAACCTATGAAACAACGTAGTTAGTTTTAACCATATCCCCTATACCTCGGGCATTCCAAATAATAATAGGAGATATTAATCCATATTCATCCTAGTGCTGGCCCCAGGCGATGTAGCCCTCCGAACAGGGGAGATGGACCTCCCCCTATCAAGTAGCTTCTTCCTCATCATACTGGTGATTATCTCGGGACACCCTCCTTGCAACCCAGCCCGACAGCAAGACCGCCTGCGGGGTGTGGAAGTATCACCATCCAGGACAATGAAATCCTTGGACAACCCACCATCCACCACTGAGACAGGAACCAAGACCCGAACCTCTGCTGGATGAGACAAAGCTTGGGAAGATACTAGCATCTCACTGCTAGGTCCCGAACACAGCCGCCTCCCATCCCCAATCATCCCCTTCAAAGAACCACCATCCTGGGAAAACCGCCCTGCACAAAGACCACCCCTGGGAAACACCATTGCAAGCTCACCAGCCCCACTACCCGGCTGAGGATTACCAAAGCCAACCCCGGGATACAGAGGGGTAGGGACCGAAGTCAGACTAGAAAGAAACCAGTGGCCCCTCAAAAACGTCCCTAACACAACCCCGGAGGCTGACGCGGAGTCCAGGGGAGTAGGCACCGGCTGACGACACCCAATTATAAAAGTTTGTATTCTCCCTCACTTACCCACATCGCATTGAGACTACTATAGTGACCAAACCCAACCCATTCCGCCTACCATTATTCATATTTGTGTCCTTGATTTGCTTGTATTCTAAAAAAAACTAAACCTAATTTCCCTAAAATGATATCCAAATGCAGACCACCGAATAAGTGGTAATTGTGTTAAAAATTCATTTAAGATCATTTCAGCATCTACATTCTCATCATATGTTGTTTATAAACTAAATAAATAGATCTATTATCATATATATTATGATATTTTTTTATTATGATGGGGAAAATCCTTGTTTTATCCTTACTATGAAAAAAAGATCACCCAGTGTGTGTCTGTACGACATATCGTCTCCACACCGTGGTGTAATTGGTTTTTCATCCCCACTATATTTGGATGGGTATAATGATGAATATAATGAAATAAATAATAAATATGACCTTAAATTTATTCCTTATAAATAATATACCAAAAAATTTCTTTCCCTATTTCCGTTTAGGGATTGATACTATCACTTAGGTATGCGTATGAATTACCATCACCATGACACAATGAGATTCGTTCTCCTTGATAACCATTCAGAAATGATTATTAAATTTATATTATGAATAAATATAACTATATTAAAAAATAATTATTAAATAATAATATATATATATACATACATGTCGTTTACCTCCTTTCATTCAGTACGATATGAAAATAAAAACATTATTTATGGGTACGTACGACCTACAGACTCCATGAAAGGTGTATTACCATGCATATCATTTATATATATGTATACACCGAATATACCAAATATATGTGATATATACATCATTTTTACACTTGGTATGTATCTAAATAATGATCTATATTATAGGATCATGAATAACTACTCAAAACATGTAGGATAAACAAAGCAGTTATCTAAATGTTTTGAGTAGTTATTCATCATCCTATAATATAGATCATGATTTAGATACATACCAAGTGTAAAAATGATGTATATATCACATATATTCAGTATATTTGGTATATTCGGTGTATACATATATATAAATGATATGCATGGTAATACACTTTTCATGGAGTCTGTAGGTCGTACGTACCCATAAACAATGTTTTTATTTTCATATCGTTCTGAATGAAAGGAGGTAAACGACATGTATGTATATATATATATTATTATTTAATAATTATTATTTAATATAGTTATATTTATTCATTATATAAATTTAATAATCATTTCTGAATGGTTATCAAGGAGAACAAATCTCATTGTGTCATGGAGACGGTAATTCATATGCATACCTGAGTGATAGTATCATTCCCTAAACGGAAATGGGGAAAGAAATTTTTTGGTATATTATTTATAAGGAATAAATTTAAGGTAATATTTATTATTTATTTAATTATATTCATCATTATACCCATCCAAATATAGCGGGGATGAAAAACCAATTACACCACGGTGTGGAGACGATATGCCGTACATACACACACATGGTGATATTTTTTTCATAGTATGGATAAGAGAAGGATTTTTCCCCATCATAGTAATAAAATATCACAATATATATGATAATAGATTTATTTATTTAGTTTATAAACAACATATGATGAGAATGTAGATGCTGAAATGATCTTAAATGAATTTGTAACACAATTAACACTTATTCGGTGGTCTGCTTTTGGATATCATTTTAGGGACATTAGGTTTAGTTTTTTTAGAATACAAGGACATCAAGAGCACAAATATGAATATTGGTAGGCGAAATGGGTTGGGGTTTCTCATTATATAAGTCTCAATGTGATGTGGGTAAGTGAGGGAGAATCCACACTTTTATAATTGTGGTGAGCGGCACTTTATTGATCTCTGAAAATATTAAATTAATATAATTTTATTTTCGGTATCAAATTGACCCAAATGAAGTTATTTCAAATATAAGATGATCATTGGTTTAAAACCTATCAAAAAATGATTTTTAGGCATGTATAGGTTATAATATTAACCTCATTTTTGTATATAACACTTAGTTAAACACTCCAACTCTTACCTTGTCAACATAGGTTTTTACTCATTATGGTACATATAGTTACTATAAAATGAAAAAACCCCCAAATGGATCGATGATGACATAGTTAACATTATTATAGTTATTTGTAAAAGTTTGTGAATTTATGTATTTTATATCATTTAATAAAATTTTATTTATTTTAAAGTATCATTTATGTCAATTTCGATACTATTCATTATTTGTATATATTAAAATATACTATCAACATGATAACATTGAACCAAAATTTCTAATAAATAGATAAAATATATATGTGTTCTACTGAATTAGTGTATGACAATTAATATCATAAATTTCTTTATTATAATATTTTTAATATCATTTATATGATTATTACATTATTTAAATAATTACTGCATCATTATTATGTCAACATTTATGTAATATATTTTTTAAATAAAAATAATAAATAAATTATCATTATGTTGATATACATATTATATTTAAAATTAATATATATATTATAATGTATATTTTTTATAACCATATATTTTAAATGGTATATTTATAAAAACAATTAGCATTCCATTTTAACATATCTATATATAAAATATAATAAATGATATAATATCACCCATGATGCTTAAAGAGGTGATAACTTCATCTTATTGTTGGTTTTTGTTGAAAAAAACTTAAAAAATAAAATTAGGATATGTTTTAGGGTAACATTATAGTATTAGAATATTATTTTTACCTTAATTACTTGATTTACCCTTAACCATGGTAAATAAATAGTTTCTAAAGAAATTATTCATAATAAACAAATATAAAGATGATCATATTATATTATAAATATTATACTTATTAAAACCATGTATATCTGTGTTTCTAAATTCAATTCATTAGAGTGGCTAATTTAACATTAATGAAAATTCCACAAATGGTGCAAGAAAGAAAGTTTTTAATGAAATGTACCAAACTTCAATAATATTTTATATATAATTATAATTTAAAATTGATTTAAATTACATTAATTAAATTAAATGATGAAACTGTGATATATTTATATTTTAAAAACAATCAAAAATATTATTTATCACAATAAATTAATTGGATTAAAAATGATATTTTCAATTAAAATTTTTTATTTTTCACTATTCATGAAAACTCTATACTTATCAAAAAAATATGAAATATTCAACCATGTAATTTTTTATATAATAAATTAAAATAATAATTTTATTTAGTCAAATTAAATTCATTAGTTTGTGAAAAATCTTATTTAAAATAGGTTCTCCATTAAAAGGCGATAAAACTGCATTTAGAAAAATATTGTCTTGTAATGCATAAAATTGGATTCAGTATTCTATTATGTATATAATATAACATGTATGAATGAATATAAATTTAATTAAAAATAAATTTTAATTTTTTTATAATTTGAATAATATTATTCTTTATCACTGATGTAACAGCTAGGTTATAGCATTCATGCTAAGATAATGATATTTAATTTTTTTATCATTGTTCGTTTAAACTTGGTGTTCTATGTAACATAATCTATCAATGATTTTAAATTTAAATAGAGGAATACAATAATATATTAGGGGTTACATTCATTATAATTCATTGTTTTACAATATTGAAATAAAAAAAAGGAAAATTTCAAAAGGAACCCAAAACGAGAAATACATTTTGGTATTTAGGAAAACATAAAATATGATTTACTAGACCAATGATTTTTATTATATGTGGTTAGATGTTGGATTTGAGATTTACTCTAACAATATCTTAATAATAAAAAAAAATCAATGAAAATTTCATTTTATTTTTTTATAAATGTAGAAAAAAAATTCTATAGGGTGCACAAATCAATGATTATTATTTATTTGATCATAACCATTATATTGAGTTTTGATAAAATAGAAGTGGATAATTTTAAGGTGATAATTAACATAAACTTAATCATTTGATATAATACACATTAATTTTGAGATTATCCTCATCCTTGAGCTTTAAATATTTATTCCAACCAATGTTAATCCCTAGAGTCATTAGAACTATTAATGCATGTCCTCATAATTTCACATGTTTTTTCTTTTCTAAGGGGAGAAAGTAGTTTCATTAAATTAATATAGATAAGGGGAATGTATTAATGATAATATAATAACTATAATTTATTTAATATCAATATTGATGAGAGAAATGTTTCAAAATATAGTTAATTCTTGATTTGGCATGTTTAATAACAATTAATTAAAGAGTTTGAATGAAAAAAAGAATAAGTTACACCAATATCAAAAGGGGAAAATGTAAAATTAATTTTTTGGTTGTTTTATTGAAAAATTTGAAATTTAATTGATATTATATTTTGAAATTGAAATTTTATTTTGACGTTGTTACTATTTTAGTTTATTTACATTGAAATTTGAATATTTTAATCATTGATGCCATTTGAAATTTAATGCTAAGATTTTATGCTTGAAGAAAATCATGGATTATGTGTGGTGGAATTGATATAGATAATAATATCAAAATTTTAATACGTTTTTTCAATGATGTAATCCCTACAAATTTATCAAATAGATATTATTTACAAAAATATTTTATTTATGTTTTTTTGGGCTAAATCATAAAATTTCCTAATTATAGAAATTAAAAAAATCACTTTTTTAGAAATAAAATTTAAATTATTGATCCAAATTATGTTAATTTTTCATAGGATTCAATTTTTTGTGGGATTCAACTTTTTAGTATGGAATATATTTTTATTTTAGAATCTAAATTCATGAAATAATCAACCAATTTGGAAAATTTCCTTGGATTACTAAGTGGACACCACATCCATAAATATAGAATAACTCATTTAAAAGGCCTCCATGATATAGGATTCCAGCTTCAATTGATGTATTATTCAATGTCACATCTTACCATTGAATATCATGGATATATTTCTTCATCAATATTGTTATTTGATTCTCAAAATAAGATGAATATTTAGGAAGTATTATTATAGAATAATTTTTAGAATTAATTGGCCAATTGTTTTTCTATAGAAGAATGATGAAGATTATATTTTGGGTTGAAATTCTAAATAAATTTTGGAAAAAATGTTTATAATACCACTCTGATGGATTCTTCCCTTATTAGGGTTTACCATGCACATTCACTTTTTGATATGATTTTATCGAAAAATATTCACTCCTTATCTTGTAAAAATGAATCACCTCTCACTATAAAAAGGTTTTAAACGTTGTGTTTCCATTTTATATTGTGTTTGAGCTCCTATTCCATGTAACAATATTATGTAATTTTAATATATATTTTCACTTCTTCTTCATCCCATTTTCTTATTTTTCACCTTTTCTATTTCATCCATGTTCTTATCCATTGTGATGTATTAAACACGTGATCATGAGTAACTAACTTGTGGAAATTCTAGAGGGATCAATACAGTGTACAAAAAAAGTCATTGTAATATAAATGTTATCATTTTTTATTTTATTAGAGATAGTTCAAGGGGTCTTATTGGGTATAGAACCTTTGTGTCTCCACTTTCCACCTGAGGATTAACATTTCTTCTGTAATATTTTCCCTCAACCGAGGAGGTGGACGTGTGGTCTATCAAAGATCATAGAGTTCACATTATATTCAAAAAAAATTACAAGATTATATTCATGCATAAAATAGATCTTGTTCATTGAGTAAATTTGAAACTTATTAATAGATGATGAAGGTTCCCTTTGTGTTCTCTCCTTGGAGGATCTCCTTTCAGCTTAACAGCATTCTGTCTGCAACCATTCTATTTTCATTAAACACACACACACATAGAAATATATATATATTAGTATTTATTGAATAATTAAAACCCACACCATTATATTTTTTATTATATTATAAGAAAAAATATAAGTACTATAAATATAAATTTAGTGTCATTGGATATGACACCTTAAGACCAACCCTAGGTGTGAACTGTATTGCATGCTTTTTCAAATAAAATATTAACAAGGTATTTACAAAAAAAGTATTATGGAATCAATAACCATGCACTATTTTCTAACCCATTAATATTGAGAACGCCCTTCTATCAATTTCACTACCCCTTCCAGCCGTTTGTTTAAATGGACGCATGGGACTATTAGCTGTAAAATAATATTTGCGATGGTTTTCCATTTAATTGGGTCTTGAAATTTGGGTAATGTATTGATTGATAGGAGTTTAGATTATCGTGTCTTGAGTTTCTGGTTGTGAGTGGGGTATCTAGCCCACACACCCCATAACAGACCTAGTGTCAACATGGGAGATTGGGGAATTTATTTTGACACCTTCATATGGTGTAATTTTTAGTCAACAAACATGGAAATGGACCTACGGAAGGGTAGAATAGTTTGAGTTATGATATAAATTTTTGTTTTTGAAAATGATTTATTATGATATTCATATGGTTTCTAGTTGTCTGATGTATTTATTATTATCCTTTTTATTTTTTTTTTATTTTTTATAGAATCATTCCTTTATAGAGACCTCATGTGCTGACACAGGAGGAGGCTAGTGAAAATTCTCCATTGTATAACAAAAATATTTATGCGAGAGTCATAGAGGAGGTGTTTTGTGATATATGAGAAATATATTGGAGGGTGGGATCAGGTGCTACTCTGGCTAGGGATTTTGAATCACAACCTCTAAAGGATCGATCTATGGAGTTAATAAACTATAGTACCCATTAAATCATGGAAATAAGTGAACCATAGGAAGTAGAAAATTGAGTTGACAAATTTGAGAGGATTTTGGCATCCATGGAACTCTTGAAGTCATTAATGTAATGTGTGAGGTGTTTATGTATGAGGGCCCCAGTCACAGGTTATGGGAGGCTATACATCAGGTTGATAAATATGAGAAAAGGTTATGGATTGGTTTATTGGGATATTTTCTGACTAGGATATTAGTATCACTGAGTGGGGGAGGGATAAATCAGTTGTTTATTTTTCTTTTATATTTCCATATGTTTGCAACATCATTCACCACTTATTAAATATTTCATTTAATGTTGAATAGAATCTAAACCCACATCCAAGGTAACACAACAATTTATATGTTTAACCACTGAATAAAAGTATCTACATCCTTTATATGGTATGGAAACAATTAAATACAACACAACCCACTAGAAAACAATTCTTTTTCTATGGAATACAGTAAGCAGTATATGCCCTTACATTTTTTTATCACTATAGTCATTACAATATTTCATGTGTTTCAATTATAACAAAATGAAGTAATATATATTGTTTAGAAAACATGGTTTGATACATCTTGATCAACATTCAAAAATATAAAATAAAATAAATTCTTCACTTCCATAACTATAATAAAGTGAGAAATTCCTGGAACTTTGTAATGATTCTCAGTCCGATTCCTCATTCTAATTCAATCGTCCGATTACTCGTTACACAAATAATACTCTAGCAGATTACAGCTAAAAATAATCTAAAACTACTTCATCTTCATTCCATAAAAACCAGTCCGAATTCTAGATTAGATTATTGAAACTATTAATATGATATTTTCTATTCTCATTTACTTTTTATGTCTACAATATTTCCTTAGGTAAGTATGTTTCAAAGACATCTACTCCCTACAATGTTTTATTTATCCACCATCTGTCTTCAATATTACATGTATATCAGAACACACAAAGTACCTCCACTATTTATAGGAAACCAAATAGTGGTTTCATCCAGATTCTGAAATTTTTTCCTACACAAAAACTTTTCCCACAATATAAAAATTATTTTAATTTCATATTAATATATTACTTTTTCAGTACTTCTCAACTCTTCAGGAATTTTCACAATTCTTATCACTACTTATGACCTATTTATATTTATTTAAAAAAAACTCTAGTCTTATTTGTATTTTCATTATGATCTACCTCATTACCATAAACAAAAATGTAAAATAATTAATAAATCAATATTTTTCTTTTCAAATATTGAAAATAATGGAAAACATATTATTCAACCTTCATGTCCCACATGAAAACACTCTTGTATCTCCTTAAAACTCTTAAAGAAATATTCTTGACCCCCTTAAAAAATAATTCTGGAACTATCCACACAATATTCTCCTTCTTCATTTTTCCTGATTGACAATCCTGCATCTTATAAAATTAATTGGTGTTATCCTAAACCAGGTGAATCAATCTATATTTCACATTGAAAAAAAGTTTTATCTCAATTATGAGAGTCTTGGTTTCATAATGAAATATATGTGTAATTATTTCTCCTAAACAAATTGAAAAAAAACAAATAAATGCGTTATCTTGATAAAAAATATTCACAACATTGTTGATCGATCTTTGAATTTCATTCACTTCGTTTTCTTTTCATTGGTCCCAACAATTCCGAATGAAAATCATTCTTCCTCTAAATTCCTTTTGCAACTAACAATGCACTTGATAATCAAAGTTGGGATTACTCTAATTATTAGTGGAACAAAATGTTTGATGGACTAGTGTTAGAATAAACTTCATTCCATATAATATTATTATACAAATACAATATAAAAACCACTAAATTTTTCAAATTAATATTTAAATATTTTGGATTTTTGGTTTCACTGAAAACAAGAATATTTATATTTCCATGTTTCAAACAATCATTCCTAGCCATCAGAAAGTATATTTTGGTTGTTCTCACACTATATATTAGAGAATAGAAATAAATAACTCAAGAAACATCTTTCCTTCACAAACATGACCTTGTAATCATGGATTCCTAGAGGAATTTGATTTCCTTGAAGATTGGAATAGTATCATCTCACTTATAATGGAGTTTAATGAAAAATCTCATTTTTGAAGTAGATTAATTATTTCATATAATCCTTGAATATTATTGACAACACCTATTTTCCCCTTTTCCATCATAATGATTGTATGATATGTTTTACATGTTATATACAATTAATGAGAGCACTTATATTAGCAATGCATAATCATATTATCATTTCATTCATAAAAACTCATATCCTCATTATGATCAAATATTCCTATATCAGGCCCGAGGTGGATCTCATGATCCTTTTACCAGAGAAATCATCTTCTAAATCCACTAGAATTTATTAAGTATTTTTTAGTTTTATATCCTGAATACGATTGTGAGTCTGATTATGACAACATACAAAGCGAGTTTCTTTTTTTCTTTATTGAAACTTCCTTGAAGAAACAATTCTTCTTTGACAATAAAAGACATCTAATTTAATAGGAACTTCTTTTAGCTTCTAAAAATGACTTATAGCCTAATTGGTCCCAATAATCTCCCCCATTATTTTATTTTAACAATGATTCATAATTCGCTAAAACATGAATCTTCATGAAATAGATTTGATATCAATAATATTGACTTATATCCTAATTTCTCCCAATAATCTCCCCCATTATTTTTTTCAACAATTATTCATAATTCGCTAAAACATGAATTCTCAAGAAATGGATTTCATATCAATAATTCTAAGCCTATTTGAGGTAATTAATTTTTTGAAATAAAAGTTATTGAGAAAAACACATAATGTCTTGAAGAAGTGACCCAAAAAACTTCCCCATATTTCCTATACAACATGATTCACATCTTTTAATTTTCCTATAAATCAAAAATATTATAAAACCACTCCAAAAAATAGTTATAAAAATTCCCACACATACATTATGGATTCACAAATTTCCAAAAACTCCACCTTTATACAAAATTTCATGATTATAGTTTTATAAAACAATTATCTCCATTGAAAACACTATCCATTTATAATCTGGGAGAGGGGATATAAGAAAATACCTTAGCCTTGATGTGATGGAGGTTGGATGCCCTTTTTTAACCTTAGTTTGTGAAAAAATTTCTTCGGTATGAGTTTTGTGAAAATTTCAGCAACATGTATTGATGTAATAATATACTTTATATTCATTTCATTCTTATCCACATGATCTTTGATTATGTGGTACATTATATCAATGTGATTTGAAAAAGAATATAATATTATATTGGGGTTTTGGTATAGTCTATTTCACATTAATTATCACAAACCAAGAGAAAGGATAACTTTACATTAACAAGTATGTATTCTAATTGATCTTTCATTTACATTTGTTGAGTAGTAGATTGAGTGTTAGAAACATACTGATATTTAACTATACTAATTTTTCTTTTTTGTATTCCAACAAACATAATGGTTTCCTAGAACAAAAACCCCATCATAAGTGGATCTTCTATCATCAACATTTTCTACCCAATCTGTATATGAATACAAAAACTAGTTAATACATTCTGAGATTTTATAACGGATTCTAAATTTTTTTGGTCATTTGATGTATATGAGAATTATTTTTTCATTCAATAAATTTGATTATTTTGGAACACTCTGAAATATTTCACATTAGGTAACAACAAAAACAATGTCATATATTAAGGCAGTAAAATAGAATAACCTTCTAATATTATTTTGAAACTCTTTTGAGTCAAATTTCAAACCTCATATAAATTTAGTAACACGGTTACCAAAAAAATTAGTGTCAGAATTGATTTCTAATTTTCCATGTGGAACATCTGAAGATGTTCATCAGTAAAATTTTCTTGAGAAATAAAATTTTATTTCTTCTTTTGTGATATTTTTTACCCGAGAAACTATTTCATTTCACAGAGTATAGACATCTCATATAATGTCTAAATTTAATTAAAAATTATTACAAAAGATCATTCATCATTTCTAAAAAATATGATGACATCAACATAAAAAATTACAATGTGGTAAATCTTCAGACATTCATTGAAGTAAATATTTGGATCAACTCTTCCTTTATTTAAACTCATCTACCACATGTATGTATCCAATTTGGAATACCATTCCATGGGAGTGTGTTGTAGCCCATAAAAGGACTTTTTCTGCTTACACACATATCATTAATCTTTCAAAACAATAATTCCAAATGGGTTTTCAGTTTAAACAACATCATCAGGATCCCCATTCAGAAATGTAGACTTTAAATACTTCTAAAAAATTATGTATCTTCATTGGTCAGTAATATAAAAAATTATTACGATTTTTTCAAACCATACAGCGGGATAAAAGTTCACATCAAATTAAATTCCTTTAATATTTGAGTAAACATTGCATGGTAATCATTCTTTTTTTCTTATGAAATCATCACATTCAATTATCTTTTTTTGAAAACCCAACATTTTACATAGAACATTTTAGTTATCTATCATGGATATGAGTTCCCATGTATCATTATTTTATATCTGATCTAAATCTTCATTCATGGATTGATCCCATTCAAGATTCTCAAAAGCATCATCTACAATTTTCTGCACTACTTCTAATAGTAAAAAGTATGTTAAATAGTAGATAATTTTTTTCATGATTGAACCATCTTATGTTCATACAAAATAATGTCTTGATATTTTAGTTGATTCCACATCCTTGGATAAGACTTTCTTGTTTCTTACTCATTTATGGAAATAATTGATTCAAATTCTTCATCTGGAGTAGGATTTAGAATTTATTGTATCCATATCATAATTGTATAAAAAAATCCTTATAATTATCACCTTCATTATCATAATTCATCTTAATAGAAACTTCCTCACCTTTTTCAATAACATTTATATATAAAAATCAACAATTAATAATGTTTCATTGTTAAAAAATATATAATTTATTCCTTCTAGAGAATACCTAATAAATATTCAATCTTCACCATTCTACTAAAACATTCCCATGTTTCCACCTTTCATTTATATGATAATTGTACACCAAAATACTATTAGCAATTTCATTCTTAGATTTTTTCCATAAAAAAATCACATGCCGTCATATATGAACAGGTCATGTAGAAACATTTATTTTGAAAATAAAAATAGTTTTCATGTATTTCCTCCAAAACTAAAGTGTGAGACTATGTTCAAGTCACATAGTTCACCAAATATAGCAGTATTTTAAAATATTTGTTTTAGAAACACAATTTTTTTAACATGTGTATGGTGTACAAAAAAAATATCTAATTATTTTCTATTTAATATAATTTTCAAATTATTCATATTGGAATTCACACAATTATATGTTATCAACCACTTTACTGAATACTCACACCACATCTCAACCTTCCCTCTAAAACATTTAAGAATTTTCATAGAATCTTACTTATGATTCATATACAATACACAATTATGTGATTAAACTCGTCAATGAATTTAGTGATGTACTTATATCGATTGGTTTATTATTTTCACATCAGAACACATATATTGGGATGGAAAAGTTTAATGGGGATTTTTGAACAAATGTAATCATTATTATGCATGAAATTTGTTATTGTTACATTATAACAAATAGTGAAACACCATTATATTCTTCCTGACATATCATGAATATATTAGACACTCATGTTGAGTAGTAGATTGAATGTTATAAACATACTCATATTTAACTATACAAAGAGTAACTAATTTTTTTCTTTGTATTATAACAAATATAATGGTTTCCCAGAACAAAAAACCCATCATATGTGGATCTTCTATCACCAACATTTTCTACCCAATATGTATATGAATACACAAACTAGTTAATAAATTCCTAGATTTTATAATGGATTTTGATTTTTTTTTGTCATTGGATGTATATAGAAATTATTTTTTCATCCATGGAACACTCTGAAATCTTTCACATTAGTTAACAACATAAATAATGTCATGTCTTAAAGAAGTAAAATACAACAAGCTTCTAATATTATTTTGAAACTATTTTGAGTCAAATTTCATAACTCATATACATTTAATAACATGGTTACTAAAAATATTAGGATGACAATTGATTTCTAATTTTCCATGTGGAATATCTTAAGATGTTCCTTAGTAAACATTTATTGAGAAAGAAAATTTTAGTTCTTATTTTGTGATATTTTTTACCTGAGAAACTATTTCATTTCACACAGTATGGACATCTCATATAATGTCTAAATTTATTTAGAAAGTATTTCAAAAGATCTTTCATCATTTCAAAAAAATATAATGACATCTACATCAATAATTACAATGTGGTAGATCTCCACACATTCATTGATGTAAATATTTGGATCAAATATTCCTTTATTTATACTCATCTACCACAAGTATGTATCCAATTTGGAATACCATTCCACGAGAGTGTGTTGTAGCCCATAAAATGACTTTTTTAACTTACACACATATCATGAAAATTTCAAAACAATAATTCCAAATGTTTTTTCAGTTTAAACGACCTCATCAGGATCCCCATTCAGAAACGTAGGCTTTACATCCTTCTGAAAAATTAAGTAACTTCATTGGTCAGTAATATATAAAATGATTATGATTTTTTCAAACCATACAGCGGGAGAAAAAATCACATCAAATTAAATGCCTTTAATATTTAAGTAAAAATTTCATGGTAATCATTCTTTTTTTCTTACCACATCATCATATTAAATCATATTGTTTTGAAAACCCCACATTTTACATAGAAAATGTTAGTTATCTATCTTGGATATGAGTTCCCATGTATCATTATTCTATATTTGATCCCAATCTTCATTCATGGCTTGAACCCATTCATGATTCTCAAAAGCATCATCTATAATTTTCTGCACTACTTCTAATAGTACAAATTATATTAAATAGTAGTTGATTTTTTTTTCATGATTGAACCATTTGATGTTCATAAAAAATAATGTCTTGATATTTTATTTGATTCCTCATCCTAGGATGATATTTTCTAGTTTCTACCTCATCTCTCGAAATAATTGATTTAAATTCTTCTTCTAGAGTAGGATTTAAAATTTCTGTATCCATATCATAATTTTTTAAAAAATTCCTTATCATTATCATCTACATTATCATAATTCATCTTTATAGAAACTTCCTCACCATTTTCAATAACATTTATATAAAAAAAATCAACAATTCATAATGTTTCTTTGTTAAAAAATCTATAACTTATTCCTTCTAGATCATACCTAATAAATATTCAATCTTCACCATTCTACTAAAACATTCCCATGTTTTCACCTTTCTTTTATATGATTCTTGTACACCAAAATACTATTACCAGTTTTATGTTTAGATTTTTTCCATAAAAAAAATCATATGCAGTATTATATGAACAAGTCATGTAGAAACATTTTTTTTGAATATAAAAATAGTTTTCATGTATTTCCTCCAAAACTAATGACTGATACCATGTTCAAGTCACATAGTTCACAAAATTTCCATGAAGTTTAAAATATCTCTTTCAAAAACACTATTTTGTTGACGTGTTTATGTTGTACAAAAAAACATATCTAATTCTTGGGTATTTAAAATAATATTCAAATTATTCATATTGTAATTCACACAATTATATGTTCTCAACTACTTTACTGAATACTCACGCCACATCTCCACCTTCCCTCTAAAACATTTAAGCATTTTCATAGAATCATACTTATGATTCATATATAGTACACAATTATGTGATTAAACTAATCTATGAATGTAATGATGTACTTATATCCATTAGATTATTATTTTCACACCAGAACACAGATATTGTGATGGATAAGTTTTATGGGGATTTTTTAACAAATGTAATCATTATTATGCAAAAAAATGTTATTGTTCCATTATAAAAAATAGTGAAACACCAATATATTCATCTTGAAATATCATGAATATCCTAGACAGTATTTCACTGTGATAAATTTTTCATGTTTCATTTCAACAAATATCCCAACCTTTTATGCCACAACTGATTCTCTTCAACCATTCCATTGTGAAAATAGTTTTGAACCTCGCCATCAGGAAATAACATTCCTTTATCTCATTATATTATTGTAACTATCTTTCCATCTAACTCACAATTTAGAAAAAAACAAAAATACTATTATGATAACATTTTTCCTTCATCAAAATTTTTTGAAAGACATATTTTGTTCTGTTATAGAAAACAAAAAAAAAATCTTTTCTAGATTTCCAAATTTCATTTGCAATGATATATTATCCAACACCTTTAATTATGAGAGATTCATCATTCTCCAATGTCACTATTCCTTTATGGATGTATATCATAGTCATAAAAAATTTCAAGTATCTATTCATATGAGAATAACACCAACAATCAGGAATCTAAGGTCATTATCATTTACTATCATTCATGTAGTTGTCAACAACAATAGTGTTTTCATTTATTTTATCATTCAACACATATGGAATTTGATCATTGTTACCAATATTATTTGTTCATTTAGTAAATAATGAAATTATTTTGTAAGGTGTCCAGGTTGTTCGATCAATTAATAGATAGTTTTCATGGGTTGGAACCTATATTAATCTTTTACACTAAACATATCATACTTCTTCCCAGAATCCATCATAGACTTATTCATTTTAGTGGACTAAATCCACCTCAAAATTATCATTATATATCTTGTAGAATAATAGTAATTTTGTTGGTTAATCCAACACATTTGTTTCTTGAATCCACCATAATACGTTCAATATCCTTAGAAAAAAGGTTTTCTTCTGTAGACTCCAAATTGTACGGTGTTTTGAGTTGGCTTCATTGATTCCTTTCTATCTCTCTTATAAGAACAACGTTGACCAAAAACTCGTAAATTATGTCCCAAAAAAAATTTCTTATACACAATTTTCATTTCATCCATATGCGAACAAGAAGATATATAAACTTTTTTAGAATCATAATTTTTAGAAACTTATAACCTCTCTAAATTGTTACTTTATGCCACATACGTAAATTTCCCAGCTTTCATCTTCTCAAGAAAAATTAATAAAATTTAAAAATGTTGAAGTTAATTTTTGATCATTATAATATTTAACTTTTATAGATCCTTCACCAACATCATGTACAAAATTATTTAATCTTGTCACTCTTTGTTAATATTTTTAATTTTTTAATTAGACAGGATCTATCTCAGGTTCATTTTTTCATTAATTTCACTTCCATATATTCATTAAGATTCTTTTATTTTCCAATGGATTTGTTAATGTAATCAATTTTTTTAAGAAGTTTAAATTTCAAATTCGGACAACATTCTTCAATGTTTTATAAAGTGTCTTTACTTTCAAACATCCTAACATCTTTTTCAAGCCTCCAATTCTTTCTCAAACATGATTTCAATTATTCTTTCAGATGAAATTCTAGACAAGTTTCCTCATCTTCATAACCTCTTCTTCTGAATTCATCAATGTTAATTGTTTCAATAAAAAAAATTCTCACCAGCATGCTTAGTAGATTTTTTGGACTCAGCATTAATATCTTCTTAATCATCAGTTTTTAGTATAAAAACTATCTTTTTTATTTTTAGAACATTTCATATTTTCTAGTGGAATATGATTTAGCTTTATCACTTTGTTTCTTCGATGTAAACCACGAACTTGTCACTTCTTCATCCATATCCTATCATCTCATTCATCATGGAAAATTCTCTATAATGTTTTCAATAGTTCATTATTCAATGCATTTAATAGTAATTTTTCCCTTATACATTCCTTTACCTTTTATAACAATTTTTGAAAATAAGGATAAAATTTCACCCTAATTTTTACAAACATCATTTTCAGAGTCAGAGTCATCAACATAATCATCCCTAAGAACCATGGAAAGGAAGTTGATGATCAACATTTGTTTCCCATTTCATATATTTCTCCATTTTTGTCTCTTAAGTGATGACTGTACGATATAAATATTGAAAAGACAATGTTTCATGATCTCTATCTTCTAATGAAGAAACTATTTCAGCATACAAGTCAAGAAGAATTATCAAGATCATGTCATCAATAGTTGAGTTCTCCGGATTCTCACCAAGACATATTATAGTACTAAAAAATTCATTTACAAAATAAAATAAGCCACCAACTGGTTTTTATTCACCAATCCTGAGGTTTTCATACATCAATCTCAAAATTATCATCATTCCCTTTTTCACTTTTTTATTGGATTCATAAATTTTTTCCCGCTTACCCCAGTATCCTTTGGTGATGAAAACAACATTATCTCATAAAAATAAATTTTAAAAATGAGATTATAATAAAATTTTCATAATCCTTTCATCATTTTCAATATTCTTCATTTCAATAAATGTAAGAATAACATTGTCATTAATAGGAGGAGATACATCTATTTTAGATTTAAAAAGATTATATAAAAGAGATATAAGATATGGATACATAATATAATACCATATATCATATATCATAATTAGTACCATTTCAAAAATAAATATCTTTATCGTTCACACAATTTAGATCCTATATCAACACTGATGTTCACAACATTACCATAGAATAAATTAAGGGACCCTAGGATTTGATTCTAATTAAGATTTCACAATATATATTTGAGAATCCCTGTGATGGGGAGGGATGAATCAGTGATGTATTTTTCTTTTATTTTTCCTTACTTTTGAAATTACTATCACCTCTTATTTATGATTTATCACATTTCTAAATAAAAAATACACACATGTCCATTGGAACAAAAAAAATTACAATGTTCACGAATCATATAATAGTAACTAATTCATTGGTATGTCTTGGAAATAATCCAACACCACAAAATCCAAAAAATAATAATATGTTTTTGTTCAATAGAACAAGTTGGATATTCTCTTACACTATAGAAGTAGTATGTTAAAAATAATAATGCATGTTTTTAATGTGTCCTGAAATGATGTAATATACATTATGTAAAAAATTCTATAGTGTTTCTTGATCAAAATTCAGATATATAAACTTAAAAACTCTTCCTTCACTTCCTTACCCAGTAGTTGGAAATAACTTCCCTGAACATCTTAATGATACTCAGTCTGATTCCCCAGTCGAATTATTCAGTTCGATTTATCTATACAAAAATAAATCTCTACTAAAATACCACATAAAAAATCATGGTATACTTCTTCTCTAGTTTAGAAATCAATGTCTGAATACTGGATTTGATTATAGAAATGTTGAATATGATATAGTACCATCTCCTTTGTTTCCTCTATTAGGAATCCTTTCTATGGAATGATAGATTTCGAAATTTCTTCGATCTAAAAAATTAAAATGATCCACCTTATCTCTTAAAAAGGCATCTATTTCTGAATTTACAATGTACCTCCACTATTTATAGACATTCGAATAGTGCTTTTGGAGGAATTTTGAAAAACTTTCCCACTCATAAAAATATCAAGAAAAATAAATTTTCCCTGAATTTTAGATGAATCCTTTACTTTTTTAGTGATTCTCAGTGCATCCCAAATCCTCTTGAGTCTTATCAAGTGACCATATCGCTTCAAACATACTTAACAATTTTTAATTTGATTCATATTTTCATTATGATATCCAATATTAGGATGAATAAAAATGTAAAATATTATATTATTCATAATATTTCTTGACACCAATTTATTAAAAAGAAATCATATTCTTCATTCTTCTAGTTCAACTTGACAACACTTTTTTATCTCCTTCAAACTCATGGTGCGAGCTTTCAGACCCCCATTAACAACACTTCCAAAACTATCCTATCAAGATTTTTTTTCATAATTTCTCTATACCTATAATCATATATCTAATAAATCTAATCAATGTGAGACTAAACTCGGTAAATTTTTCCGTACATCACTCTTATAAGCATTTTCATCAATATTACAATACTAGTGATTTCATAAAGACATACTCAAGGCCTTCTTTATATTTAACTAATTGAGAATTAGTTCAAAAATTTATAATCTTGGTAGAAATGGTTGAAAATATTTTTTATCAGTATCTGTAATTCTTTCAAATATTTTGTTTTTCATTGGTCCAAAAAATCCCAAAAAAAATAATTATTCATTTGATTTGGTTTTGGATTCATCAATTAATCTGATGATCATTATTAGGATTACTAATATAATTAGTGGAACACTACGTCTGATGGAATAGTGTTATTAGTAACCTATTTCCAATTATAATTATGATACAAATATAATATAATAAACCAAAAACTTATTTTACCAAAGAGTTAATTTTTTTGGATTAGTGGTCTTACTGAAAACTGAAATATTTTTACAGACCCACTTACAACAAACCTTACCATCCTTCAAAAAATCATGTGACCAATTTTTTCAACCTAATGTCTTGAGACTGCAATTATTTTACTTTAGAAACATCTTTCTTTCACATAAATCATCTTGTAATCATTAGTTATTTCATTACATAGATTACATTTAATATTTTCATATCATCATTTGGATTATAATGTAAATTAGTATAACTTCCCCTTCCCCCAGAATCTTCATTCATTCCAACCAACCCAAAATATGATTGGAATCCCTTATTCTCCCATTTTCCATCATACGTATTTCATCACATGTTTTATTGATTACCTATGATTTTTTAGAACTCAATGATCTGAAAAGAATTTTCATATTTTCAACAGACCCATTTAGACTCTGATCCTCATTATGATAAGATATTATTTTATTAGATGCAAGCTGGATCCAGTGATCCATTTCTCCCAGGAACATCCTCCTCAATCCATAGTAAATTATTAATAAATTTTCATCATATTTTATGAATATTATAGTTATTCTTATTTTCATAACATAAAAAGTGAATTGATTTATTTACTTCTTGAACAATTATGTGGTAAAAAGTTTCTTATTTGAAAGAAAAAGGAAAAATATTTAATAATAAATTCTCATGTATTATAATAACATATAAAACCAACATGGTACCAATATTATGTCCAATATCATTGAGACATTGTATCCTAAGACTTTGACTCTCACAATAAGTATATAGATTCATACCCTTCATTAGGTGGATCAATAAGTGATGAAATATGCCAAAAACATTGATGTGTTGGTTCAATTTTTTACTTAGTTGATCACTAATGAGTTTTTTACTTGATGAGAATTTGAAATGGGGATGTGGATAGAAAAATGATCTCAAGTATTATTGATTAAATTGAATACATATATAATGTTGTTTGATTAGGACTTAATGGGTGAAATAAACTAGGTAGGTTTATTTGGTCAAACAAGGATAATTATAGTGTCTAGAAAATGTGTGTTTAGCTCCTTAAAAAATAAGAGGATGTGGTAGGAGTATGTTAAATGGGTTTTAGTGGCTCTGGATATCCACCACCAACACCTTCATCAATAGCGGTAGGAGAAGGAACTGTTATGTTTCATCACTATAGAAGGCGCAATAACATGTTAACCACATGATCTATCCCTTGTAGGGAATTACATATATTTGGATGAATGGTCCGTCAATAATGGTTGAGTAGAAAATTTCCTCATTCTCCGTGGGGTGAAAGGTCTACCACTCCTAGAGGAACTACAACTCCAACAAAATGAATGATGTAAAATGGATTTCTATATTGATGTAAATGGTTTGATGGAAAAATATTCTTATGGTTAGAATCATATTAAAGAGAATTCATGTTTTAGAAATCATCCTCATCATGGGGTTGATATAATTTTGTTGCATGCTATGGATAAGGTATCACTAGAATCTGATATAAGCCCTATGATAGTCTTTGGTACTGTTTGTTTTAAATCATATATATTAATTTATTTTTTTGATATAGGTGTTTCTTTCTCTTTCATATATCTTCACCTAATGTATTTACTCAAAATCTCTACAGAGTTTTGGGAATATGCAATGGATTTTGTTACACCACTTAGAAATTTGAAGGATCAGGGTTCTCAATGCCCGTCCCATATTGCATTATTGTTAAAAGATGTGATAAAATTGCATATTGATGTCCTAGAGATGAAACATTATGAAATGATTCCAGGGTTGTTTTGGATGGCATTATTTAAGGACAACATTGAAATATATGTTTGACGGGAGGCTATTATAACAATCTATAAGAGCACCTGGTTTTTTCTAGGGAGAATGAGATTAATGTTTTGGATGAAAATGACATTCATTTCTGGTGTTAGGTACACATTCCTGATATGTACCAAAATCTTACTAGATGATGATGGGGTAGGTTCGTAGATTTGGTTTTCTCCCATTTTTAATGAGTTTCTTGATGTTTTTGTAGATTATTTCAGGGTCATAACACCGGAATTGGATATTGAGTTCTCCTTTTCATTGGTTTCAGGGACATAACCAATACCCCTCTATTCATTTTTTATGGACCTGGATGAGTTGAGTGTTTTAAATATTCAACTGGATTATTCGGTGTCCCAAGTATTCCCTCCTATGAGTGTATCTAGATGGGAATCTCCAGTACATATTGTTCAGAAACACAATGGATCCCTTTTGTTATATATTGACTCTTATAAGTGGAATCAATTAAAGTATAGGAATAAATATAAATTTAAATGAATTGATGATAACTTTTAGAAGATTATTGTGAAATATGATTTTCATATATTGACCACTATTAAAGGTATCACCATGTTAGGGTGAGAGAAGCTGATGTTTTGAAGAAAAAATTTTGAAGTAGGTACAATTATTTAGAATTCCTAGTTATTCTTTTTGGATTAACAAATGATCTTATGGTTTTAATGGATCATATGTACTGAGTGTTATATAGTTTCCTCTATAACTTTTCATAGTGTATGTGGATGACATTATTGTTTAAAATAAATTGGATGAGTAACAAGGATTAAATTTGAGGATCATTATGGTAATATTGTGGGATAATAATTTGTTTGCTAAATTTTTGGAATGTAATTTATTGAAACTATCCACATAATATTTTCCTTCTTCATTTTTCCTGATCGATAATCCTGCACCTGATAAAATTAATTTGTGTGATCCTACACCAGGTCAATCAATCTTTATTTCATATTAAAAAAAAGTTTTATCTCCATTATGAGAGTCTTGGATTCATAATGAAATATATGTGTAATTATTTATCCTAAAAAAATTGATTAAAAAAAATAATTACATTGTCATGATAAAAATTGTTCACAACATTGTTGATAGATCTTTGAATTTTATTCACATCATTTTCAATTCATTGGTCCCAAAAATTCTGAATGAAAATAATTCTTCCTCTGAATTCCTTTTACAACTATCAAAGCACTTGATAATCAGAGTTGGGATTACTCTAATTATTAGTGGAACACTATGTTTGATGGACTAGTGTTAGAATAAACCTAATTCTATATAATATTATTATACCAATACAATATCAACAACCACTAAATTTTTCAATTAATATTTAAATATTTTGGATTTTTGGTTTCACTGAAAACAAGAAAATTCATATTTCCATGTTTCAAACAATCATTCCTAGACATCAAAAAGTTTTGTGTTGGATGTTCTCACACTATATATTAGAGACTAGAAATAAATAACTCAAGAAACATCCTTCATTCACAGACATCACCTTGTAATCATGGATTACTAGAAGAAGTTTATTTCCTTGAAGATTGGAATAGTATCATCTCACTTATAATGTATTTTAATGAAAAATCTCCTACTTGAAGTAGATTAATTATTTCCTATCATCCTAGAATATGATTGACAACACCTATTTTCACTTTTTTCCATCATAATGATTGTATGATATGCTTTACATGTTACATACAATTAATGAGAATACATAGATTTGAAATGCATAATAATATTATAATTTAATTCATAAAAACTCTTATCCTCATTATGATCAAATCTTCCCATATCAGGACCAAGGTGGATCTCGTGATCCTTTTACCATAGAAATCATCTGCTAAATCCACGAGAATTTCTTAATTATTTTTTAGTTTTATATCCTCAATATGATATTGAGTATGATTATCACAACATTCAAAGTGATTTTCTTTTTTTTCTTCATTGAAACTTCCTTTATGAAACAATTCTTCTTTGACAATAAAAGACAACACATTTAATAGGAACTTATTTTCGCTTCTAAAAATTACTTATAGCCTAATTGGTCCCAATAATCTCCCCCATTATATTTTTTTTCAACAATGATTCATAATTCGCTAAAACATGAATCCTCAAGAATTGGATTTCATATCAATAATTCTAAGCCTATGTGAGGTAATTAATATTTTGAAATAAAATTTATTGATAAAAAAACATAATATCTTGAGTAAGTGACCCGCAAAAAATCCCCATATTTCCTCTACAATATTATTCACTTATTTTAATTTTCCTATAAATCAAAAATATTCTACAACCACTCAAAAAAATAGTTATAAAATTTCCCACACATACATTATGTATTCACACATTTTCCATAAATCCACCTTTATACATAATTTCATGAGGATGGATTTATGAAACAATTATCTCCATTGAAAAAACTATCCATTTATAATTTGGAAGAGGGGATAGAAACAAATACATTAACTTTGATGTGATGGTGGTTGGATGCCCTTTTTTAACCTTATTTTGTGAAAAAATTTCATCGGTATGAGTTTTGTGAAAATTTCACCAACATGTATTGATGTAATAATATACTATAGATTTATTTCATTCTTATCCACATGATCTTTGATTAGGTGGTACTTTATATAAATGTGATTTGAATAAGAATATTATATTGGGTTTTTGTTATGGTCTATTTCACATTAATTATCACAACACAAGACAAAGGATAACATTACATTAACAAGTAAGTCTTATAACAGATCTTTCATTTACATTTTTTGAGTAGTAGATTGAGTGTAAAAAACATACTCATATTAAACAATAAAAAGAGTAACTAATTTTTTTTCATTGTCTTCCAACAAACATAATGGTTTCGTAGAACAAAAACCCCATCATAAGTGGATCTTCTATCATCAAAATTTTTCTACCCAATCTGTATATGAATACACAAACTAGTTAATACATTCTGAGCTTTTATATTGGATTCTGAATTTTTTTTGTCATTTTATGTATATGAGAATTATTTTTTCATCCAATTAATTTTATTCTTTTAGAACACTATTAAATCATTCACATTAGGTAACAACATAAACAATGTCATGTCATAAGGTAGTAAAATACAATAAACTTATAATATTCTTTTGAAACTCTTTTTGTTGAAATTTCATACCTCATATACATTTAGTAACACGATTACCAAAAACATTACTGTGACAATTGATTTATAATTTTCCATGTGGAACCTCTTAAGATGTTCATTAGTAAAATTTTCTTGTGAATGAAAATTTTATGTATTCTTTTGGGATATTTTTAACCTGAGAAACTATTTCATTTCACATAGTGTGGACATCTCATATAATGTCTTAATTTATTTAGAAAATATTTCAAAAGATATTTCATTATTTCTAAAAAATATAATGACATCAACATAAACAATTAAAATGTGGTAAATCTCTACACTTTCATTGATGTGAATATTTGGATCAACTATTCCTTTATTTAAACTCATCTTCCCTAAGTATGTATCCAATTTGGAATAACATTCCATGGGAGTGTGTTGTATCCCATAAAAGGACTTTTTCAGATTACACACATATCATTAATCTTTCAAAACAATAATTCCAAATGGTTTTTAGTTTAAACTTCCTCATCAGGATCCCCATTCAAAAATGTAGAATTTACATCCTTCTAAAAAATTATGTAACATCATTGGTTAGTAATATAAATAAAGATTTTGAATTTTTCAAACCATACAACGGGAGAAAAATTCACATCAAATAAAATGCATTTAATATTTTAGTAAACATTGCATGGTAATCATTCTTTTTTTCTTATCACGTCATCATATTTAATAATCTTTTTTCGAAAACCCCACATTTTACATAGAAAATTTTAGTTATCTATCATGGATATGAGTTCCCATGTTTCATTATTCTATATCTGATCCAAATCTTCATTCATGTATTGATCCCATTCAATATTCTCAAAAGCATCATCTATAATTTTCTGCAAATTCTAATAGTACAAAGTATGTTAAATAGTAGTTTATGTTTTTCATTATTGAACCATTTGATGTTCATCAAAAATATTGTATTGTTATTTTAGTTGATTCGTAATCCTAGGTTGAGATTTTCTATTTTCTTCCCCATCTCTGGAAATAATTTATTCAAATTCTTCTTCTGGAGTTGGATTTAAAATTTCTATATCCATTTAATAATTGTTTAAAAAATTCCTTATCATTCTCATATACATTATCATAATTCGTCTTTATAGAAACTTCCTCACCATTTTCAATAACATTTATATCAAAAAAATCGACAATTCATCATGTTTATTTGTTAAAACATCTATAACTTCTTCCTTCTAGAGCATACCTAATAAATATTCAATCTTCACTATTCTACTAAAACATTCCCAAGTTTCCACCATTCTTTTATATGATTCTTGTACACCAAAATACTATTACCAGTTTCATGCTTAGAGTTTTTCCATGAAAAATCATATGCAGACATATATGAATAGGTCATGTAGAACCATTTGTTTTCAATATAAAAATAGTGTTCATGTATTTCCTCCAAAACTAATGCGTGAGACCATGTTCAAGTAACATTGATCACCAAATTTCCTAGAAGTTTAAAATATTTCTTTCAGAAATACTATTTTGTTGACATGTGTATGGTGTACGAAAAAACATATCTAATTCTTGGATATTTAATATAATTTAAAAATTATTCATACTGGAATTCTCACAATTATATGTTCTCAACTACCTTACTGAATACTCACAGCAATTCTCAACCTTCCCTAAAAAACATTTAATCATTTTCATAGAATATTACTTATGATTCATATACAATACAAAATTATGATATTAAACTCTTCAATGCATGTAATTATGTACTTATATCCATTGTTTTATTTTTTTTCACATCAGAACACATATATTGGGATGGATAAGTTTGATGGAGATTTTTGAACAAATGTAAACATTATTATGCACAAAATTTGATATTGTTTTATTATAACAAATAGTGAAACACAAATATATTCTTCTTGAAATGTCATGAATATCTTATACACTATTTCAGTTTGATAAATATCTCATGTTTCATTTTAATAAATATCCCAACCATTTATGCCACAACTGATTCTCTTCAACTATTCCTTTGTGAAAATAGTTTTGAACCTCACCATCATGAAATAAGTTTCCTTTTTTTTCATTATACTATTTTAACTATCATTCCATCTACCTCCCATTTAAAAAAATTCATAAATAAATGATGATAAAAATTTTCCTTCATCCCAAGGTTTTGAAACACATATTTTGTTCTGTTATAGACAACAAACAAAAAAAATCTTTCCTAGATTTCCAAATTTCATTTTCCATGATCTATTATCCGACACCTTTAATTATGAGAGATTAATCATTCCACAATGTCACTATTCCTTTTTGGATGTATATCACAGTCATAAAAAATTTCAAGTCTCCATTCATATGATAATAACACCCACAATCAGGAATCTACTGTCATTATCCATTACTATCTTTCATGGATGTGTCAAAAACAATAGGGTTTTCATTTATTTTATCATTCATCACATATGGAATTTGATCATTATTACCAATATTATTTCTGATTTTAGTAATTAATGAAATTATTTTGTATGGTTTCCCGGTTTTTCAATGCATTAATAGATAGTTTTCAGGGGTTGGAACCTATATTCAAATTTTACACTAAACATCTCATACTTTTTACCAACATCCATCATAGACTTATTCTTTTTAGGGGACTTACTCCACCTAAATATTTTTTTTATATATCTTGTAGAATAATAGTAATTTTTTTGGTTAAAATAGTACATTTTTTTCCTCAATCCACCATAATACGTTCAATATCCGTAGAAAAAAAAATTCTTCTATATCTCCCAAACTGAACGGTGTTTTGAGTTGGCTTCTTTGAATCTTTTTTATCTTTCTTATAAGAACAATGTTGACCAAAAACGCATAAATTATGTCCCAACAAAAATTTATTATTCACAATTTTCATTTCATCCATATGAAAACAAGAAGTTATATAATATTTTTAAGACTGAAAATTTTTAGAAACTTATAAATTCTCTACACTGTTACTTTAGGTCACATACATAAATTTCCCAGCTTTCATCTTCTAAAGAAAAGGTAATAAAATTTCCAACATTTGAAGTTAATTTTTGATCATTATAATATTTAATTTTTTTAGATCCTTCGCTAACATCAGGTACAAATTTTTTTAATCTTTTCACCCTTTTTTCATATTTTTAATTTTTTTGTTGGACAGGATCTATCTCATGTTAATTTTTCCATTAATTTAACTTCCATATATTCATTAGGATTATTTTCTTTCTCAATGGATTTCTTAATGTAATAAATTTCATTACGAAGATTAAATTTCACATTCGGAAAACATTCTTCACTATTTTTAGAAGTTTCATTACTTTCCAACTTCATAACATCATTCTCAAGCCTCCCAATATTTCTCAAACATGATTTCAATTATTCTTTCAGTTGAAATTCTAGATGAGTTTTTTCGTCTTCATAACCTCTTCTTCTGAATTCATCATTGATAATTGTTTCAATAAAAATATTCACACCAGCATGCTTAGTAGATTTTTTGGATTCAACATTAATATCATCTAATTCATCGTCTTTTTATTAAAAAAACCTTCTTTTGGATTTTTGGAACATTTCATATTTTCTAGTGGAATATGATTTAGCTTTATCACCATGTTTCTTCGATGTAAATCTTGGACTTGTCTCTTCTTCATCCAAATCCTATCATTTCATTCATCATGGAAAATTATCTATAATTTTTTAAATAACTCACTATTCAATACATTTAATATGAATTTTTCCACTATACATTCCTTTACATTTTATAACATTTTTTGAAAATCAGGACAAAATTTCACCATGATTTTTACAAACCTCATTTTCAGAGTCATAGTCAGCAATATAATCTTCCCCAAGAACCATTGAAAAGAATTTCATGATCAAAATTTGTTTTCAATTTCATATATTTCTTCCTTATCATATCTTAAGTGAAGAATGTATGATATAAATATTGAAAAGATAATGTTTCATGATCTCTATATTCTAATGAAGAAACTATTTCATCATACATGTGAGGAAGAATTATCAAGATCTTCTCATCAATAGTTGAGTTTTCCGGACTCTCACCATGACATATTATAGTAATAAAAATTTCATTTACCAAATAAAATAAGCCACGAACTGGTTTGTATTCACCAATCATGAGGTTTTCATACATCAATCTCAAAATTATCATCATTACATTTTTCACTTTTTTATTGCATTCATAAATTTTTTCTCGCTTATACCAGTATCCTTTGGTGATGAAAAAAATATTATCTCATAAAAATTCATTCTCAAATTGAGATGATACTAAAATTTTCATAATCCTTTCATCATTTTCAATATTCTCCATTTTATTAAATTTAAGAATAAATTTTTCATTAATAGGATGAGATACATCTATTGTATCTTTAAGAACATTATGTAAAAGAGATATAAGATATATAAACATAATATCATTCCATATATCATATATCATAATTAGTACCATTTCAAAAATGAATCTCTTTATTGTTTACACAATTTAGATTCTACATCAATACTGATGTTCAAAACATTACCATAAAATAAATGAAGGTACCCTAGGATTTGATTCCAATTGAGATTTCACAATCTAGATTAGAGTATCCCTAAGAGTGGGAGGGTTGAATCAGTGATGTATTTTTATTTTATTTTTCCTTAATTTTGAAATGACTATCACCTATTATTTATGGGTTATCACATTTCTAAATAAAAAATACACACATTTCCATATGAACAAAACAATTTACAATGTTCACAAATCAAATAATAGTAACTACACCGTTGGTATGTCTTGGAAATAATCAAGTACCACAAAATCAAAAAAATAATAATACGTTTGTGTTCAATAGAACAGGTTGGATATTTTCATACACTATATAACTAGTATGTTCAAAATAACAATGCATGTTTTAAATTTATCCTGAAATGATGATATATAAATTGTGTAAAAAATTATATAGTGAATCTTGATCAACATTCCGATATATAAACTTCAAAACTCGTCCTTCACTTCCTTACCCAGTAGTTGGAAATAACTTCCCTGAACATCCTAATGATACTCAGTCTGATTCTCCAGTCGAATACTTCACTCCGATTTCTCAATACAAAAATAAATCTCTACTGTAATACCACATAAAAAAATCTTGGTCTACTTCTTCTCTAGTTTAGAAATCAATGACGAAATACTAGATCTGATTACAGAAATGTTGAATATGATATAGTACCTTGTCCATTGTTTCTTTTATTTAGAAAACATTCTAAGGAAAGAAATTTTTTTAAACTTCTTATATCTAAAAAATTAAAAAGATCCACCTTATATCTTAAAAAAGTAATCTATTTCAGAATGTACAATATACCTCCACTATTTATAGTCATCCGAATAGTGGTTTTGGAGGAATTTTGAAAAAATTTCCCACTCATAAAAATTTCAAGAAACATAAATTTTCTGTGAATTTTAGATGAATCCTTTACTTTTTCAGTCATTCTCAATGCATCCCAAATCCTCTTGGGTCTTCTCAAGTCACTATATCACTTCAAACAGACTTAACAATTTTTAATTTGATTCAAAGTTTCATTTTGATATCCATTATTAAGATGAATAAAAATGTAAAATATTATATTATTCATCATATTTCTTATCACCAATTTATTAAAAAGAAAAATATTATTCATTCTTCTAGTTCAACGTGACAACACTTTTGTATCTCCTTCAAACTCTTGGTGCGAGCTTTCAGACCCCCATTAACAACACTTCCAAAACTATCCTATCATGATTTTTTTCTTAATTTCACTATACATATAATCATATATCTATTAAATCTAATCAGTGTTAGACTACACATGATAAATTTTTCCATACATCACTCTTATAAGCATTGTCATCAATATTACAATATTAGTGATTTCATAAATACATACTCAAGGCCTTATTTATATTTAACTAATTGAAAATTAGTTCAAAAAATTATAATCTTCGTATAAATGGTTGACTATATTTTTTATCAGTATCTGTAATTCTTTCACTTATTTTCCTTTTCATTGATCCCAAAAATTCCCAAAAAAATAATTATTCATTTTATTTGGTTTTGGATTCATCAATTAATGTGATGATCATTGTTAGGATTACTCGTATAATTAGTGGAACACTGCGTCTAATTGAATAGTATTAGTAGTAACATATTTCCAATTCTAATTATGATACAAATATAATATAATAGAACAAAAACTTTTTTTACCAAAGAGTTAAATGTTTTGGATTTGTGATCTTACTGAAAACTAAAATATTTTTACTGTCACATTTCCAACAAACCTTACCATCCTTCAAAAAATTATGTGACTAGTGTTTTCAACCTAATTTCCTAAGACTGCAATAATTTTACATTAGAGACATCATTCATTCACATAAATCATCTTGTAATCATTAGGTCTTTCATTATATAGATTACATTTTATATTTTCATATCATCATTTGGATTATAATATAAATTAGTATAACTTCCCCTTCCCCTAGAATCTTCATTCACTCCAACCAACCCAAAATATGATTGGCATCACTTGTTCTCCCATTTTCCTTCATAAGTATTTCATCACATGTTTTATAGATTACCTATGATTTTTGATTACTCAATGATCTGAAAAGAATTTTTATATTTTCAACAGACCCATTCAGACTCTGATCCTCATTATGATAAGATATTATTTTATTGGACGCAAGGTGGATCTAGTTATCCATTTCTCTTAGGAACATCCTCTTCAATCCATAGTATATTGTTAATAATGATTCATCATATTTTCTGAATATTATGGTTATTCTTATTTTCAAAACATATAATGTGAATTGATTTATTTTATTCATGAAAAGTTATGTGGTAAAAGGTTTCTTATTTTAAAACAAAAGGAAACATATTTAATAAAAAATTCTTCAGTCTTATAATAAAATATCAAACCAACATGGTACCAATATTAAGTCTTACATCATTGAGACATTATATCCTATGACTTTGACTCTCTAAAAGACTATATAGATTCATACCCTTCAGTAGGTGGATCAATAAGTGATGAAATATTCAAAAAAAATTGATGTGTTGGTTCAATTTTATACTAAGTTGATCACTAATGATTGGTTGACATGATGAGAATTTGAAATGGGGATGTGGATAGACAAATTATCTCAACTATTATTGATTAATTTGAATACATATATAAAGGTGGTTGATTAGGAATTAATTGGTGAAATAAACTATGTAGGTTAATATGGTAAAACTGGGATAATTATAGTGTCTAGAAAATGTGTGTTTAGATCCTCAAAAAATAAGTGGATGTGGTAGGAGTATGTTAAATGGGTTTTAGTGGCTCTGGATATCCACCACCAACACCTTCATCAATAGCTGTAGGAGCAGGAACTATTATGTTTCATCATTATACAAGGCTCGATAACATGTTAACCACATGATCTATCCCTCATAGGGAATTCCATATTTTGGGATTCATGGTCCGTCAATAATGGTTTGGTAGAAAATTTCCTCCTTCTCAGTGGGGTGCACGGTCTACCAATCCTAGAGGAACTGCAACTCAATCAAAATGAATGATGTAAAATCGATTCCAATATTGATGGAAATGGTTGGATGGGAAAATATTCTTATAGTTAGATTCATATTAATGTGAATCCATGTTTTATAAATCATCCTCATGATGAGGTTGATATAATGATGTTGCGTGCTATAGATAAGGTATCAATAGAATCTGATATAATCCCTATGATAGTCTTTGGTACTGTTCATTTTAAATCATATATATTAATTACTTATTTTGATATAGGTATTTCTTTCTCTTTCATATATGTTCACCTAATATATTTACTCAAAATCTCTGTTGAGTTTTGGGAATATGCACTGGATTTTGTTACACCGCATAGAAATTTGAAGTATTAGGGTTTTCAATGCCCGTCCCATATTGCATAATTTTCAAAAGATGTGATAAAATGGTATGTTGATTTCCTAGAGATGAATCTTAATGAAATGATTCCAGGGACGTTTTTGATGGCCTTATTTAAGGACAACATTGACATATATTTTTGACGGGAGGCTACTATAACACTCTATAAGAGCACCTGGTTTTTTCTAGGGAGAATGAGATTAATGTTTTGGAAGAACATGACCTCCATTTCTGGTGTTAGGTATACATTCCTGATATGTACCAAACTCTTTCTAGATGTTGATGGGGTAGGTTCATAGATTTGGGTTGCTCCCATTGTTAATGAGTTTCTTGATGTTTTTGTAGATTATTTCATGGTCATAACACTAGAATGGGATATGGAGTTCACCTTTTCATTGGTGTTAGAGACATAACCAATAGCCCTCTCTTCATTTTGTATGGACTTGGATGAGTTGATTGATTTAAATATTCTACTAGATTATTCGGTGTCCCAAGTATTCCCTCCTATGAGTGTCTCTAGATGGGAAACTCTTGTAAAAATTGTTTAGAAAGACAATGGATCCCTTTGGTTATGTATTGTATCTTATAAGTGGAATCAATTATGGGTTAGGAATAAATAAACATTTACATTAATTGATGATAACTTTGACAAGATCATTGGGAAATATGATTTTCATAGATTGATCACTATTAAAGGTATCACCATGTCTGGGTGAGAGAAGCTGATGTTCTGAAGAAAACATTTTGAAGCAGGTACAATCATTTATAATACCTGGTAATTCTATTTGGATTAACAAATGATCTAATGGTTTTCATGGATCATATGTACTAAGTGTTATGTAGTTACCTCTACAAATATTCATAGTTTATGTGGATGACATTATGTTTAATCTAAATTGGAAGAGTAACATGGATTAAATTTGAGGATCATTATGGTAATATTGTGGGATAATCATTTGTTTTCTAAATTGTTGGAATGTAATTTATTGATTCAAGAGCTCAAGTATATAGTTTTGGTGACATCAAATAATGGTGTTTCTCTTGATCTAATGAAACTAAGAGAAGTTATTCAATGGTAATACATGAAAAATATTTACAAAATAAAATGATTTTTGGACTTGGAAGGGATCTACATGTGGTTCACCAAATAAATCTCATGACTTTCCTCACTTATGATGGATCTTACCCAAAATGTGTTAATTTTTTCTTGGATCTCAAAATGTTAATCATCATTTAATTTGATCAAGCACATGTTGAAATAAATCGTTGTCCAAATCTTACATGATGTTTTCCATGGTTACATAGTCTATTGTTATATATCGGGTATGGGTTTAGCTCATATGAATATTAAATGTGACCATGTGGTGTCTTATAGATCACTCCAACTCTGGTCACAAGAGATAAATTTTCCAACCTCTGACCTCAAACATGCGGTTGTGATGAAATGCATAAGTTATTGGCACCACTATCTTTTTAGGGAAACATTTATAGTCTACTCAAATCATAAAATCCAAATATTTCTATTTCCAAAAAAATATTTAAACATTTGATAATGATGGTGGATAAATTATCATCAATATTTCAACATCAACATCATATAGACTCCAAGTAAAGTGAATTCAGTTGTTTATTCCCTATGATATTTTTTGTTTCCCCAATCTTTGAAGTTTTCCAATGTTGATTGGTACCTTATGGGTCTTTTTTATGGATTAACCTTGAATCCAAAGAAGAGAAAGGGTTATTTTTTTGTCTACTAATATTTTTGATTCCTTCTCCTCTATATCTATTCATTTAAATCATCCAAATAATACGTTTTATCATTATTTAATCAATTTTATATATGGTTGGAGAGGTACCTTGTGAATGGTCATTGTCACCCTAATGAGTTCCTTTCTTCAATGACTATATTTTGGTATCATTTTCTCTGAGGAAAGTGCCAATGCGTGATTGTTACCATTCATAGTGGCCACTCTATCATAATGACAAAAAGTTTTATTAAGATGATCTACATTTATTTGTATTCTTAGTTAAGACGCATGACTTCACAAACTATTTTTTTTTTGTTATATCAATCAACAAGTGAAAATTAAAATAATAGGCCCTTAGGCCCCACTTCGGCCTCTCCCCATTCCTACCTAGAATTTGGATGATGTACCTATAGATTTTGAAATAAGGTTAAAATGTAAACTAGGAAGAAGGAATTATAATTGGTTTTCATTGATCATTTTACCAAATCCACTCACATTATTCAAATAAAATACCCCACAAAAGTGGACGAGCTTGAAAAGTTGTATGTTCATGTGATCCTGAGGTTTCTTGGTGTATCATTTTCTATTACTTCTCATAGGGATCCCAGATTCACATATTGTTTTTGGGAAGGGAAAAACATGTAAATGGGGTCATAGATCTTTCATAGTTTGACATATCATCCCTAAATAGATGGCCATATGGAGCTGACTACTCTTGTTTTGGAAAACAAGATTCCTTCCATCGAGTTAGATTTTAAAGGCTCATTGGATAACCATATGGGGTTTGTGGAATTTTCCTATAATAACATTTATGTGTACTTGATCAATATGGATATATTTGAAGCTCTAAATGTTTGGCCATAATAGCCCAATCTTTGATGAATAGATTTTGGTGAGAATTCATTAAAGGAACTAAGAATCATTCACAAAATTACTGGGATGATTTAGATGATCAAGAAGTGTTTAATGGCATCCCAGATCTGTTACACATGTAATTCCAATAATTGATGTTGGACCATGGAATTCTCAATGGATGAATAGGTGTTTCTAATGGTGACACCTTATTTGGGATATCATATTTTTGGGAAGAAATGGAATCATTCATGTGTATTGTTCGTTTGTTTTCATCTTTTCTTATAGATGGTTGTTATAATAAATTATGAGGATGTTGAATAATCTGATGAGAAAATAATTCCCAAATTAGTTCATTGATTCCTAAAAACTAGTTTATAGAGGATGTGTATAAGTAAACCCCTTATGCATAGGCCACGCATCGGGTTAGTTTTTTGTTTGAATGGAAGCCTGTGCCGGTTTGTGACACTGGATCCAAGACATGTAACATGTGATGAAGAGGTGAAAATTAAAACAGATTCAAAAAAGGATGTGCATATTCCATAGTGATAAAATTGTTAGAAATGACATAGACCCAACAAATATACATCAGGTCGTGGCATGGAGGAGAATACAAGATTGTTTTCCAAACTAGAGTGATACAATTTCTATTCATAAATTCATAATGTAGTTTGATGTTATATGTTTTTAGAATTATATTTTGTACATTTTTTAAGACTAAAATTTATAATTAGTTAACATAATTAATATTTATTAGTATAATTATTCTTAACAAGTAATTAAATTTTACATTAATTTTAACTAAAAAACAACTATTTATTATTTATTTTAATTATATTATTAATCACTGAATATATAAAATATTTTAATTAATTACTTGTGTATTAGTAAATATATTATTAAATATAAAAAAATTATATTACAGAAATAAGTAAATAATATTAATATTTTATTTTATTTTATTAATTAATATATTAATAATTAATTTAATAATATAATATTTTAAACTATATTAGAGGTTACCTTGACCCCCAGTTGAACACAACCTAGGATAAGAAATTGGAATATGGGGATTGATAAAGCGACTGTTACTCCCAAACACTTCAACTCTAACCATCCCACCACTAGGGAGGGCCGTTTTTTCAATTATATTATTAATATAATTATTAATTATTAATATAATTTTATATATTCGTAATCATATTTATAATTATATAATTCATAATTAATTTTATAATTAATTATTATTATTTATATTATATGATGTCATATTGTTGACACTCCTTAAAAATATTCAAAGACTACAGAGGAACTATCAATAAATTCTCCCAAACTCTACACAAAACAGTAAAACATCCAGAAACATCGCGAGCGAGCTATGTGGCCGAGCATTACGAGTGAGCTACGCGGCTGAGCTTCGTGAGTGATCTACATGGTCGAGCCTTGCAAGCGCACTACGCGGCCATGCTTCGCGAACCATCTACGCATTCGAGTTACGCATGACAAGATTTGAGATGCCTATACGCAGAGCACCTGTGCGATAGAGCTACTTAGATGACCTTCGCGGCGCAAGTTTTTTTCGACCAGGACCATCTGTGCCTATAAATAAGAGTCTTGGGCACCCCATTTGAGACAGAATTTTTTTGAATGACTCTCTGAAGATCCCATTGCGTAGCTCTTTCGCCTAGATCTCTCAAATTGTCTCAGGTAGTTCCCTACTCTGAGATAAGAGATAATTAAATGGAATAGGCTTGTTTTTATGTTATTCACATTCTTCATTCACCATTCATACCTATGTGGTATACCTGCAGACCATACCTGCACAGTACACCTCTGTGGTACATTTGCGCAACATACCTGTGCGATTGAGCAGCGTGGGGTACCAATGCGGCATACTTACGCAAGGTTCCTACGTGAAGAGCTCACGTATCCTTCTTTAAATCCATTCATGGAAGTGTATGTCCTTCCTTGCTTTCCTTATCTCAAAAGGTCTAAGTTGAAGCCTCCACCAAAACCTCCTATTTTTTCAAAACATAGTGTAAGGCACAACAACGTGTCTCCAATTTGGATTTTTATTTCCACAGTTAGAGGTTTCCCAAATTTTTCCCAAAATAGGTTTAGGATTCATGGGATGTTTATGGATTTATATATCCATAGTCATATGGGCCATTCTCCTAAGAACTTTGTTGGGAAGTTCGTGGTGTGGAGGGGAGATTGGGTCCTGACCTCTTCCTTTGTGAAATGATGACCCAGAACCATAGGTCACTGGTATAGAAGGTACACATCCCACTTTTTGTTCCTCGAAAGCATAGGAGAAGTCTCCCTCATTTTCCAAGATCAATTTTAGGGCAGACATCCTGGTATAAGCCCCTCACCTTCACCCCTTCTTACATGCATTGGATCTTTGTAAAATGTAAAGAGAATAGATTGAAGTCTGGTCTCCTCGCCCTCATCAACTGTAACTATCATAGGTGTGCCCTCCTCCATCAACAAGGTAAAAAAAATTGGAAGTGTGAATATATTTGTTGAATCAGTGACATTATCTTGTTTCTCACACCGTGCATGACTCACGTGGGAATAGAGATTTTTCATGATCAAAACATGTGGACACTTGAACAAACTACAAGAACTCTGATTCATATTCAAAATAGGATATGTTGGAATCCCTTTCAGGGCCTGAGCTCGTTAGATATCCTCCTCAAGAATCCAAACCTAATTCCCCCAATTTGGTCATCCTCCTTAGGAAATAATCCACAAATTCAATCCTCAAATCATCGAGGCGTCCTTTTAAAGAATAAAGCTCAAACTCATTTCTCTAAGAGACCATACTCTCATATGAGATTCATCGAAGTATATGAGATTTGAATCCCATCCATATGGGGTACGTAGGAATCCTCCTTGAGGTTCGAACCCAACACTTAAAATCAACCCTTTCTCTTTGAACCATATTCACAAAAGGGTATAATATTACTAGGAAACCTATATCCATCCCAGAATACCATATCCTTTCCAGGTTCATTGGGATGTTTTAACATAAGTCCCACACTAAGTTGTAACTAAGAACCTTCCACTTAGAGGTCCGTATCACATGACCTTAAAATGTATGATGTGTCCCATTATGTGGCACTAAACTACTTGTGTTTTGATTCCATTCACTAGGATATGTAGGTAGCTCATTTTATGAGCATGATACCAAGATCAAAACAAAACATCGTATCCCTGGATGGCAAATTACCCCAGAGTTCCCCATTGAGTGGCTAAAAAACTAGTATCATCATAAATGATGATTAAAAGAAAATTTAATCAGTATATTAGAGGATACCATTGATGGAACACCTTGAATACTACTGATAAATTCTAAAATTTTACACATGTTAAATATGGGATTTCAAATTCCAAGGGATATTTATGATATACATGGTGAATTAATAAGGATTCATGAAAATATTTTAATTTCAAAGATAGTCCTAGAGTAGCAAATAATTCCCCCCAAAGGGTGTTATGAGTCTGAGATCCCATCCTCTCGACGAATGCATGTTCTTAAGTATCATAACGTTCCAATAAAAAAGAACGCCTACCTTTGGAATGCAGTTTCCCTTTGGATAAAGAACTGTTGGATGTTTCTGATTCAATGAATAAATTAATTGGAAAAAAGCATGGAAACAAGGATTCTTAAATTTAGAATATAACGTTTCAAGGACCAAAAAAACAAAAATGGTGAACTCGAAATGAATACTTAACCATGTTAAAAATGTTACCCACATGTTAGGCCCCAATAAATTGATAATGAAAGGCCTTAAAAAGGAATTAATCATGCATGTATATATCTGAAATGTCATCACATTAATATAACTTTTTGTTGTTCTCAGTTTTCCATAGAATTCCCTTCAATCTAAAGAATGGATTTCCCAAGGACAACATTTGTTAACTTCCCGATTACTGCTCAAGTTGGATCTCCAACCACGAGAAGGATGTTATCACCAACCCAACATATTCAATGTTGGATTTCCAATGTGCTGATAATGGAATATCGCCAACATGGTACAATTCTGACATTGGTGGCTACTCGACCGGACCTCCATGTCAACAATAAACCTTGATCATCTGGCCAACAATGACCAATGATCAATAAGAAAATGGTGCCAACCACATTTTCAATGGTTTAGGGTCTTTATCTCTGGAACGAAATAATCAATCACTCTCATACTACAGGGAGGTAGATAAAGAGGTCACTAAAGGCCTCATTTCAAGAATACAAGAGTACTTCATGAGGACTCCCACCAGTAATCAATGCCAGAATAATGCGGTAGTATATCCCCAACATGATGGGGATGTTTCCTTTGGAAATATTTCTCAGGTATATCTGACTCGGTCACGCATGAAAAACCACCAGGGACAACGTCCATTTAACATGAAGAAGCTTCTCACCTATACCTCCGCCGGATAAGTCCATCGATCAAACTATATGGAAAACAACGAGCATGAACATATATATGTTCGTCCCAGTTTTGTTGCTCAACAGTCTCATCTAACATCAACCCACCAATCCCACCAAATAATACTAGTGGAATTCCGTGAACATGAACATACACCTGTTCACAAGCTATTATCCTGTCAGTAGGCTCGTCTGACTGCATTTAAAGAGACCCACCAATATAATATGGTGGAAAATGGTAATCATAAACATACACTTGTTTACAGTCACCAATTATGTCAGCAATCTTGTCTACTAGTATTGATGTAATCCTGTCAACCATACATAACGGAGAATATCATGTAGGCACAGACACCTACCAATGTTCATCAAGCCTGTCAACAGTCTCATTTGGTAGCACCTGGAGAAGTTAGTCAGAATGCTTCGATGACATATTTGGAGAAAACTCAAATCTCTGCCCCTATGCATAAGTATTTTCAATATCCATTGATAGGAAACAGAGGACAAGAGAAGACACATACATCTACTACAGATACAGAATGGACGTATATTCTTGTTCCAGCTGCTGAAGTCAGTAAACACATATTGTCAATGGTGAAAGGGAAGACTCATATCCCTTCCCATATTCTAGAAGCATGTCAAGATATTTTATCAACTACTTCAGCAGTATCAGGGGAATATGCACATAAATCTGTCCCCACACATGGGATTACACATTGGTTTGCCATCCCAGTGAAGACACACACCTCTGTTCTAGTCTATGAGGGTCATGGTGCATACTCCGTCATACCATACTGACAATAATATCGGGAACATACACCCTTTATAATTAGAGGTAATATGTGTGTTCTGGTAACTAATCCAAGATAGGCACATATACCTTCCCCTGATAACCACTTTTTCTAGCTTGTAGCCCCAAATATGTAAAGATAACATCCTAGAAGAAATCTCACCAAATACCATTGGAAAATCAATAGTCAATCTATAATTTAGCTCCTCGTAATGCTGGAGTTCACGAAGCTCTCAAACATTTATTTGTTGCTACTCATGATCCTACCCTCCCATTACCAAATTTTGGGAGAGGTAGTGGTAATTTTGAAGCTTCTCATTAGACACTTAATGATGAATACTTTCTTCATGAAAATTTGTCAATCCAGAGTGCCTATATTTGGATGGGAGCCATGGAAACCCTTTGTTTGGCCAAAAGAACAAGGAGAAAGAATATTTATCCATTGTTGTAATACACAATGATGATCTTACCCATGATGGCTTTCACTTTCAAAGTCCTATCCACAGTATTATTTCTCATTATCAAAACAATTCTATAATTTACTATGTAGTAACAAGAAAGCCCTCCAATTTCGATGTACTTTCACACACAAGGCCAATCATTTATGATGCCTTTTCATTTACGGGTGAAACACTTTCTCAGTCAGAAGACATCTTATGGGAATGGTAATTCTACGAAACCTCCTTTGGAAATTTATCCTCAAATGTAGAGTATTTAGTTTGGTCAGACCAAGTAGATAAACCTCTAGTAGAAGATGATTAGGATGTGTTGAACAGGAGTAAACAATTCTCTAAAGGAGAAATACCAGTCATGTTCTGGCCTTCCTCAAATTCTCATTTTGATATTCCATAATTTATGATAGAAGATTGTATTCATGATAGTAATATCAACATGTGGAAAACTCTTCGTCATTTTAAAACTAAAGTATTACAATATGATTAATATCAAATTCATATTAAGGTAATATAATTGTTGAAATGCTAAATTGACATGGCATCTCTTTCACATTCCCAACATCCAAGGGTTGAAAAACAACAGAAAACCCTTTAGCATGTATTTTTCAATTCTCTAAAGAGGATACACAAAATAATTTTTGATTACCCATCTAATTTTCTCATCAGAGGAAGGTGTGCATATAGAGAATTGTATTTCACTGCACTCCAAAATCATAAAATTCTACCAAAAGTGGTATCATGCAATATTATTGTCCGTGACGAGCCCCAATTAATAGGTTTTGTATGCAATCAAATGCACGCTCAAGAACAGGCCTCAACTAGTTCTCATCAAAATCAGGCTCAAAGGAAAGAAGTTATTGAGCTACTTTTACATCATGCCTCTGAGAATCATGTGCATGCATCTTTGTTAGAGGATGTCATGTGTTAGAAGATGAAAATGCCTGAAATAGCCTAGTGATCTTCTGAAACAGGTTGTGTAAATGATGGATGGATAATGCACCCAGCTAATGTCAGAACCAAAATCTGCAAAATCAGAAGAGTAGTTTCACGGATTTTAGCTATAGTAGTTCTATAATCAACCCATAATGCGAGGCTGGTGGCTCATATAAATCAATCTTTTAAATCCTTAAACAATGTTCAAAGATTTAAAGAAGAAGAAAAATAACAACCCCATCCTTCAAGGCTAGGATCTTTTTCACATTTTCAATCTCTTCCTCAGAAGAAGTCTGTTTTCTCTTTATTATGGAAGAAGCCACACGGAAAGCATATAACTGAATTATCCAATGATTCCATTTAGATTACTATCCTCCAAACAATTCCATGGAATTCCATATATAAGAGAACAAAGTCTTATAGAAGACACAATGGGCGAAAATCTAGAAGAAGAACTAACAAAATGCCATCAAGGCATTATGCGTCAGTAAAATTTATCAATACCATTGTAGAAGATCCTCCAAGAAATTAAGTCATGTTCAGGGGAATTAGAAGATGAATTTCTTGTCCACAATTTGGTACACACTGAGGCAAATAAAGAAGGTGTGTGTACCCAAAATCAAAGGCTTACACGAAATCTAGTTATGACTTCAAATAAAAAACTCCTTCCATACTCAATAAAGGCACATGCCATGAAATAGGGTAAAAGTCAGGTTACATCTCAAACTACCCCTAGATATGGTCAATATCTCTCATTAGAAGAAATGTTCTCATAACAAGAAGAATAAATGAAGGAATTAAAGAGGTTAAATATATGACTACTTGAAGGTAGTCTTCCTCCAAAAAATGATGGAGTTAATCAATCAATGGAATTTTTTTAGCTACTAGGTTGGATCGAGAATATACCCCATTACAAGTACACCTTCAAAGGTCCAAACCTATGGGTCATATGCGACAACAACCAAAAATACTACCATTAGTGGAAGTAACGGTCACCACACCCATCCAAACTCTAGTTATTTCACCTTCATAGGTCCATTCTGAACTAGTTGTTTCTAAAAATTTAATGACTACAATTGACTCATGAATATCTTCGTTGGAAGCTATGGAAGGTCTATGTGCACATGTTCAATTGGAAAAGAGATCTTACCCTGAATGGGTGTATGTAATTCCTCCCCCATCAAAATTTTCAAATACCACATTCCCAAATTTTTAATGGTTCTGGAGATCTAGAACCACTCATAACACATTTTGTTTCTCATTGTGATCCTATGAAGGGAACACCTCAAAAACAAGAACCAGTGATGATCAGGTGTTTTGTGTAGTTATTATAAGGACCTACATTTTCCTGGTATACAAGTTTGCAATCTCGATCAATTACTGGGAGGGAAGATCTCCATCAAAGGAAACTTCTTCAATTTAGCTCCACATTACCAAAGGAAAATGTTTTTGATCTTACCAATTGTAAACAAAGAGAGAATGACTGAGTTTCGGATTTCATTGCTCACTAGAAGGGATTAACAAATTCATTAAGTTTAGGACTCCATCTTGAAGAGTTGCTGCCTATCTGTGTGGAAAATCTGCGTGATAAATTACGCACATTGTTGATCCCTGTGAAATACACAGGAGGGTTACGAGACCTTACGTAAATTGCTCAGTAGATAGAAGACTCTCTTATAAAGACTATGTCTAAAACTCATGTAATTCGATCATTTCTAGGAAGGATAATAAGGAAATCAGAGCCTTCTACAATTACACTTCTATAAGCACCTGTACCTGCTTACAAATAAAAACCTTCATCATATCAAAGGGATCCAACTCTTGATCATCAACAACAATGAGTGCCTCGTCAAGATGATCCAAAAGATCAATGTCAGAAATAGTTTGAGGATTTAAAGCTCAAAGTTTATTCTTTACAAAATGAACAAGTTCATGGTTGCTTTATCTCAGCTCATGGAAGAAAATCTGGTTCAGTTTTCGAGGCCCAAAAGGATGAACAATGAAGGCGTTGAAGACCTCCCAAACTATTTCCCATTTCATCAGATTTAGGGTCATCCCATTCAGGAGTGTTTTGTCTTCATAGACCCCCTGCAAAAGGTGGTGGACTCTGGACAAGTAAAATTAAAATGTTCTTCATCCCAGGTAGCATGTGTTAGTGTTATTGATCCATAGGAAGAGGGCGAGTTTCACAACGTCAAAAGTAAAAATGCGTAGAAATATGATGATTGTATTGTTAGGAAAATGATCAACTGAACCCATTCCATTTTATGAACACAATTGAATCATCCAATTATGTTTTCTACTATTTCTAGCACAACAAAACCCCCTTCATCAGAAGGAAAATCCTCAATGAAGCTGTGTAATTTGAATATTGAAGAGTAGTCAGAAGAAGACAAGCTCGTATCAAAACCTATGTTTTCTTTGACTATGGTAGATTTTATGCCATCTGCTTCAAAAGCATAGACACCACCCACCAAACAGCATAGCGTGAACAGGTTCATCAGGCATAATCTTCATCAGATGAAGAATTGATCTTTGGTTCTGGTAACATTATTCATATAACGAATCCCTATGCCAAGGACAATTTTCATCATGATGAGCCTATGTTCCCTGTATCTAACAATGAATTAAAGGATGAGACAATGTTCTAGGATAAATGGGAAGATGTGGATATTCCAGTAGTCACTATTTCAATCCTACCCCTACTATAACAATATATGCGGCAGAAACTCGTGGCAAAGACCATCAAAGGGCTCAATATGAACATGATTGTTTTTCCACGAATGGAAAATTAGTCCGAACACAGTTATTTTGGAGGACTGGTTAGAGGTTACACATTCATCATCTCAGAAAATAGATATACCTAGTTGGTTTAATCTACAGAAGCTAGGAGTGTTTGCAATTCCTACCCCGACATTGGTTTCATCTACTACTAAAGCATCAACTTCCAATGAACCTATAAAACCACATTTTCATGATGGAAAATGAAAACCATTGGACAAAAAGTATGATTTATTGAAACATTTTTTCCAATTACCAGCCATGTTTTCAATTTTGGATGCCTTGAATCTATCAAAATATCATTGAGAGGTGATTATTGAGGCTTTGTCAATTCCTCAAGAATTCAAAACGGAAATTGATGTGGCCGAGGTCTACCATATAGAGAATGATCCTACAGAATGCCATGCAGTGATATCTATTACATATGAAGAAGATTATGATGTTGTAAAAGGACATATAAGACCTTTGTATCTATCTGGGAATGTCAATTATATAGACATCTGATGAGATTTCATTGATAATGGCTCAAGATTCAATCTCCTTCCTATTCTTACAGTTCGTCTATTAGGCCCCACCTAATCTGATTTATCTCTTTCTAATTTGAGGTTGTAAGGATATTATAATAATTAACAAGAACCTCTGGGTGAAATTACACTCAGAATTCAGTTTGGAGACCTTGGGTCTAATTCAGATTTCATTGTTGTTCGTCAGGACATAGCCTTCAACATTTTACCTGGAACACCTTGGCTACATCAACATGCATATGTACCTTCGTTATACCATCAATGTCTCAAATATTGTTTCAATGGTAAAATTGGGAAATTTTATAGTGATAAGGCCCCATTCAAAACGTGTGAATCTCAATACACTGAGGCAGACTTTTATTACATCGATGGAAAGGAAACAAACATGGTAAAGAAGGTCACAAAAATTAATGCTCCAAATGGTTTGGAAAATATTCTAGTAAACCTATTCATACATGTGAATACAGATTATGTGTTTCCTATGAGTCAAATTGACCGGAAAGAACTAAATCCGAACACTCTTATTGAAACTTCCATAATGTAAATTACGACAATCAATCTAGACATCATGGGAGAAATTGTTTATTCACCAAGAAATGATGAAATCATAGATGGATATTTCTTCATTTCATCCACTAAAATCCATAAATTCTATACTTGATCAACAAAGCCAGAAGAAGGTATAGAAATACCTTAGGTAAAAATTGATGTCAATTATCATTCCATCATCTCCTATCTACCACCCTATGAAGACCCTTAATCATCAAAAGGTTCAGAAATGGAAACCTCTTCTTCATGATGTTCATATTTTAACTTCTCCCCTAACCATGGAAATTTTTCTTCATCATATACTATGAAAGTTGAAATAGAAGAAGTAACACATATTGAATAAGAAGAGGAACATCTCGGGGATGATCCTCCATAATTTGAAGAGGGTATATCTACCACTGTGGATAAACTCAGAGAAATAAATCTGGGTACAAAAGGAGATCCACACACAACATTAATTAGGGTAGACAAAACTCTTGAAGAGAAATAAATATATACATCATTTATAAAGAAAAATAGAGATCTATTTTCATGGAATTAGAAAGAAATGTCGTGTCTTGATCTCGATGTTTCCACACATAATTTTGGTCTTCCAGAAGAACATCGAGGATTCATGCAAGCAGCCAGAATGAATACACCCAACTTATGCCTCCAAAATTAATGCTAATGTTGATAAGCATATCAAGGATAACTACATCAGAGAAGTTCAATATACCAAATGGTTGGCTAATATTTCCCTTGTGAAAATGAATAATTGACAAATTAGAGTTTTCATTAACTTCATAGATCATAACAGGAATTTTCCGAAAGATGATTTTCCAGTCCCTGTTACAAAACATCTAATTGATCCAATGACTAGATATGAATCACTATCCTTCATGGATGGATATTATAGGTATAATCAAATCTGAATGGCTCTAGATGATGAAGAATATACAGAACTCCGATCCCCTCAAGGTGTGTTTTCCTATCATGTAATTCCATTGGGGTTGAATAATGCAGGTGCAACATATCAACGTGCCATGCATCATATATTTAAACCACTGTTAGAGAAATTTTTTGAATGTTATGTGGATGATTTGGTGGTCAAATATAGACCACGTTCATATAAATTGGCTGATTTGGAAACCATATTCAATAAACATTGGCAACATAGTTTGATGATGGACCCCTTGAAATGTGCTTTCAGGGTAACCTCAAGAAAATTCCATGGTTTTGTTATATGAAATCGTGGTATTGAAGTTGATAATGAGAAAAAAATTCATGGTATGTCACCACCTATAAATTTGAAATAATTAATAGGGCTTCAATGAAACTTGGCCTATATTCGGCGCTTTATCACTAATTTTGTAGAAAAATGTTTACCCTTCACCAGATTAATGAAAAAGGGAGTTACCTACCAATGGACTGAAGATTTTCCAGAAGCATTTGATACCATTAAGAAATATATGTGTGAGTCCACCAGTATTAATGCTGCCTGTTGAAGGAAGACCACTTATTCTCTATGTGACTGCTTTAGAGAGATCACTAGGTGCCTTCCTCATCCAAAAGAATGATGCTGGGAGTGGTAAAAATCTTTACTATCTTAGTCGCACAATGCTTGATGCGGAAACTCGGTATTAAATTATTGAAAAGAACTACATGGAATTAATATTTACATTTCAGAAATGGAGGTATTATCTACAACATCATGAGGCCTAATTGGTATCTCGTAAAAACACACTTGAATTTATCCTCAGTCGTCCTATGCTTACATGACGTCTAGCACAGTGGGCGGATATTTTGTAGTAGTTTGATATCTAGTTTTTCCTCAAAAGGAAATAAAGAATCATGCCCTGGTTGACTACCTTGCTGTGCATCCATCTGCAGAAGATACATCATTTAATAGTGAACTTCCTGATTAAGTGGTCTTCTCTATTCATGATAATTCCCAGACATGGGAAGTGTATTTTGATGGTGATTCTGAATGTCCAATAGGGAAGATACTAGAAAATCCTAAACTCAAAAAGATTGGATTTGGAATAGTTTTTATTTCCCTAGAAAAAGCAGTATGTCATTATTATTTTCTATTATTGGAAGGTGGTACCAACAATGTGGTAGAATATAATGATCTCATCACAGGTTTGAAAATGGCCCTATAGTTTCGAATGGATCATTTAAAGGTAAAAGGTGATTCAGAACCTGTAATCAAACAAATAAATGGGAAATAATCTATAATAAAAGAAGAGTTAATACCATTGTGTGATTATGTCATAGAATTAATGGATGAATTTCCCTCAGATCCTACATTGTCCTATTTCCCATGATCATGAAATGCACCAGAAAATGCACTAGCTAATGTAGCTACAACCTTGGAAGATCTAAATGGGGATGAGACAATTATCGACATAACCCATCGCCGCAAGGATTCACCTTTTTTTCCAACCATGAGGGAGGAAATCAATGGAATTTTCACTATTTTTGAACCGTATGGTCATAGCATGGGATGGAGAACATCCATAATTTTATAACTTCAAAATGGGATACTTCCTCCAAATAGGGCTGAGAAGGAGCAGATCCAGCAACGATCAGCTAATTTTACTCTTTATGAAGGTCCAAACTACATAATTATTTTTTTTAAGAAGGGCATTGATGGGAATCTCTTTAGATGTATTTATGGATAAGAAAATACGACTTTCAGGAAAAAATTTCATTCAAGAGCCTATGGTTCCCACCAATCTCGGCACAGACTCTCCTTTCTGATTCGAAAGCTTGGATACATTTTGCCATCAATGAAAAAAGTTCTATAGACTTCCCAAAAAAATATCATACCTATCAATTACATTACCACTTCATTGATCAACCCCCAAAGTTACTACATACAGCTAAATTCTCTTAGAATTTTGCCGCATGGGGAATGGATGAAGTAGGGTCTTATTCTCCAACCACGGCTAAGCAGTTCAAGTATATTCTCACTTCTACTGATTTCTTATCTAAGTGGGTTGAGGAAATACATATCGTGGATGTTGGAGCTAATAACATAATTAGTTTTACTAGGAAATAGACCTACAAAACTTGATCCAATGTGGGAAGGACCTTATTATATAAATAAGGTTTATTCAAATGGAGAATATGCATTAATATCAATGAATGGAGAGCTCATCACAACCCCAAACAATTCATGATTTTTGAAGAAATACTTTGTATAGTTTTTCATAAATATTCATCACTACAAGACTTTAAACATCATGGTACCATGTCCATGTTTCAAGATATAAAACTAAATATCCCCCATGTCCTAGTTGCAAGACATTAAACTAAATAATAACCATAAGCGTCCATGCTTCATGACGTTAAATTTCATAGCATTGTCATCCTTGTCTCATGACATTAAACTGTATGATACCATTTAATAATTTTCTCTATAAAATACTAAAGGCTTCTGTAAGAAAGCATCATTGAAATCATCATTACTATTTAGTACTACATGAGTCCCTCTCTTTCCTATGTCGGAATAAGATCTATATAAAGATGATTGTTTCAAGAACTATATATGGTTGGATTCTCATTTTCCTATGAGATTCATAGAGATGATTGAATCTCAAATTCGGGCCCTAGCCACAATCACAACATTTTATTATTTTCTTTTCTCCTCTTGAATATGAATCAGATCTATATAGAGTGTTTCCTAAAAATATATGATTTGGTCCGCGTACTATTTTATGTCTTATGATTTAAAATTAACTTAGAATGTGTTCATAGACACCAATTTTCTTTCCACATTTGATTAACATGAGGAATGATTGTTTAAAGAACTACGTACGACTGGATTCTCATTTTTCCAATGAGATACTTAGAGACGCCTCAATCTCTATCATTGGTCCCAATCACGATAAAAAAACACCAAAAAATCCCCCATATTTCTTATATGAGAATAAAATCTACAGAGTAAATGTTTTATAAACTATGAATGAATTGATTATTTATCTAGAAAGAAACATAATGATATTTAGGTTTTAGCTCTTAATCTAGTTACAATGTGTCTTTTCTTTCATATTGGTTCATTTTATTCCTTACCGCATGACGTTAAATGGCTTGGAAATTTAACATCGCTATTTCTCACTTGGATCGCATTAAATTATAAAAGAAACTCTTATTCCTCCTTGTTTCTCACACCAATCATAGCTCACGTGGTCTTAGGAATTGTTTAAATGTATTCTTTATATAAATAGGGTGTTTTAAATTTCTAATGGGGTTATCAATGTCCTTACTACATGACTCAAAACTGCATAGTATAATGTCCTCACTGCATGACTCGAAACTGCATTGTATTATGTCCTCACAGCATGACTCAAAAATGCATTGTATAATGTCCTCACTCTATGACATAAAACTGAATAGTATAATGTCCTCACTTCATGACTTAAAACTTCACATTATCATATTCATTCAACAGAAACAAATAAGGTCTCCATTTCTTTTATATATGAGTCTTATATTTGTAATTTACATCAAATTAATGGTCAATATTGATTTAAATATTTTTCATAATCATTGAACATAAACTCTCCTTCTATATTTCACACTCTTAATATTGAATATTTTTTTATTTTTCATAATCTTTCTTACAGTTTCTGGAGACAGGGTTTCTAAAATCTGAGAGCTCTTTTGCCTAACTATGCAGCATGTGCCCTTATGAGGCCTTGCATAAGTTTCCTACATAATAGGCCTTTCAGTTAAAAGATGCCACTATTTGACTATGCAAAATGTGCACCAGTTGACCATGCATAATACATCCCCCATAAAGGGTTTTTCAAAAAATGGTAACTTCATTCATGGTTATAGTATCCTTTTCCCCTTTAATCTTTAATGACAATATATAAGAATCTGTATTTTAAAACAGTGTTTCAAGTATACATGTCCCATTATCTTTCCCACGATCTGAAAGTCTTTAGGACCATGGTTTACACATTTCCCTCATCATGTGCTTGATACACTATGAAATAATCTTGAAATAACTTGACCACATGTTATATATTGTTTCCATTTATGGTCCTAGTTGCATGACCAAAAACTACAGGCACTATATCTTTTACATTTGGTTCAGTCCATTATAAAAGTCTTATTCCTCTGATTCTATGGATATCATGATTAGAAATACCCTTTCCAAATTTATGTACCATTCTCTATAAACCAATATCTATGATTTGGAAAATCTGAATCTCCATAAAATAGCGTAGACTTTTATAAATATAACATCAAACTTCTGAGAGCTCTTTTTCCTGACAATGTAGCACGTTCCCTTAGGTGTCCTTGCATAAGTTTCCTACATAAAAGTCTTGTCAGTTAAAAGAAATCACTATTTGGATATGCAGGATATGACCTAGTTGACCCAGCATAGTGTAGCCCCAATAACGGGTTTGTCATGTAATGGTAACTTCATTCCTGGAAAAGACACACATTATGGTGATACTGGCTTTATGATTTCATATCCATAAAAAAATCATGGACGAACCTTCCCCTTGGAAATATTTAAACAATGTAAAATCAATTCTTAGCCACAGAGTTTTGTTTGGGATCTAATTCAAAATTTATAGTCAAAGTTGTTTGAACCAAAATATTATCACTTTATAGTCCAATATACATGCCTTTAAACTTCCAGTAATAAAAGAATTGATACTCATTATACTAAGAACCCGCAAAGGACGCTCTGAACAAAAGTCAGGTCCCAACTCACTAAATATACATTTTTTTGTATGATTTAGTTAATATTGAGCAACGAAAATTCAAAATAAAAAATTTGGGGGGTTATCCATGTAACCCTACCAATAATCAAATTATTCTCCTTAAATCCCTCGACTTAATAAGAAAATTTTAATCACCTCATTCTTTTTATTATAATAATTATTATTTAACATAAAAGAATCCTTATCATAATTTATCTCACATATTGTAATCATGAAATAATAACATGAATGAATGCATGCATATGATTGGAAACAAAATTTAATTCATTCATGTGAAAATGGGGGGCCATCCACAAACTGAAGCCTCTCTATAATGATTTAAAATAAACATTCAACATGACATTTCGTCTTTTGACCCACTTCATAAGCTCTATCAGCTGCCTGTTGAAGTTGATATAATTGAGCAAATCCATCATCCTCTACCTGACTAAGTGTATCCATAGAGGTTGAAATGGTATTTATTTACTCCAATTGGGTTCCTACTAATTTCTGATTTAGTTTCTCGAGATTGTTATGAATACCATCCAGTTGATGTTGATGAGATAGTAACTCCTTCATTGCTTCATTGATTTGTTGGCTAATCTCATGTGATTTCTTGTTATGATTTGCCTCCGCGTAAACCATTTCATCTTGAATGACCTTAATATTGTTGAGTCATTTAGCCTCTTCAAAATCTTGTCACAACTTATGCTCCTGCTCCCGTCAGTGGATAATATCTTTCATGGCATCGTAGACCGACCTATAATTGAACCCAAAAAATCCTAACACATAGAATAATGCTGGATGTTTTTGAAAATGGGAAGATAATTCATCTAAATCCTTTTTAGCTATTATATACTTGATCTACCGCTATGTCTTTTTACGTGTCATTCCAAGTGCATACTGCATCATTAAATCAGAATATAAGTCACTACCATGAGATAAGATGTACTCTGGAAATAGGTTTCTTAAAGAATTATTTCATTCTACTTCTCTTGGGATCGTAGAAGCTTCACCCTCTGATCTAGGATCTAATAACCCTAAATAATAAATCAAGGTCATTATTAGTTTCGAATTTAGGAAAAAAATATCACTCAAATGGCTGACTATATTTACCCAATAATAAGTCAGCTAATTGATTGGATTCATCCCATGTATTCTCATTTATTGTGTTTTGAGTAGGTTTTTCTGGAGGGGGGATTCCATTGAATTTGTTCAGATATTATATTTGAAGGCTCTGGAACGTCTCCTGATGAAGGATCCTCTATAAGTATTTCTTCAGCCCCAACCAAAGGGTAATGTCGAATACCTTGTTCTTGAAGAGCATTTGTGACACTATCTGTAGATAAAGCCGCATAAGATAAATTATGCTGTAAAGAATCAAGTTGAAAAACAAATTATGGATGAAAAATGTAATAATAGGAACTTACTTCTTTGAAATTCCTCATGGATGTCTCTAAACTCCTTGATGGAACCTGGAATATCAGAATTTGGATTAAGGGTGTCCATCATTTTAGTGAATACGACCTGAAATGTTAAAGCATCCCCAGTATTTAAGGTATCCAACAAATTTTGGATGATTCCCAAATTCACTCCACTAACATTTTTTGAGTCAAAACTTCTCTTTTGACATTTATGCCTTGTTTTGGAAATCAAAAATCAATTCTGATTATGTTTATTGTACTGACCTTGACAATCATACTAACTCTATCAATCGTACTAACTCTATCAATCATACTAACTCTGTGAAACATACTGACTCTGTCAATTGTACGGACTATGTCAATCGTACTGACTCTTTCAATCGTACTGACTCTGTCAATTGTACCGACTCTATCAATCGTACTGACTCTGTCAATCATACTGACTGTCAATTATACTTATCATGACAATCGTACTAAACATGTCAATCATACTCATGTTTAACATCTTCATATATATATATTGTTTTACCCAAACCGATGTCGTGGATATAGTTACAAACTAATCAAAATGATGTTGTGTTTTCTATTTCAATATGACGGTTATAATACCAGGTGTCCAAATCCCTCAGAGTTTTCCCAAGAAATATCACCATTGGAGGAAATGTGACTGTTAGAACCAGAGGCCTATAAATAGGAGTTTATTTGATGTTGGTCGAGAGAGATGGAAAACTAAGATATTGATTATTCTGTGCTATCATGTTCTAGAGAGAGACGTTGTGAATTCTCTCCTACATCGTGCAAAATCCTTGAAACTACAAAATATGAACGGCTCATTCTTAGTTTTTGTATTTCAATAACTGATTTGTTTTTATTTGGGTGACCGATCAGGTGATAATGATTGAGGGCTAACGGTGATAGGCCGACGGTGCTACCGATCATCGTATCGAGGGATTTCAAGTGATCTAATGACAGAGGTTCCGATTACATGCAAAATTGAGGGCTTGTGAGGATAGAAAGATAGACGTAGAGATCATCGTATCGAGGGATTTCAGGGATAGCAAGACAGACGTACTGATCATCGTATCGAGGGCTTACCAAGGTAGTGGTAAGACGGACCTCTTATCCTGGGTGAAAGGATAACCCTTCTCTTTGGGTCAAAAAAATTGTAATAGTTTTACATTTTCGCTGCTCTTTTTTTTAAGAAATGGAATGGTATTGTTTTACTTTCTTCATTTCATATTCATTTGTATTTGTTTCAATTACAACCATACTAGTACAAATTGTATCGATTCATTCTATATGCTTTATGGTAGAATCCATCACTATTATATTACGCTATTTATAGTATTCATCTTGAATACAGTTGCTTTAATTTTCTTATAGTATTACGTTGTATCAAACCTTATATCAAAGAAAATTGTGGTTAATTGTTTCTGTTATGAATTGTACTAGTTTAAGATCTTTTAAACTAATTTCTTTAGTGTTTAAACAATGTTTTGTAAACCTACATTTCACCCACTCTTGTATTGTTCCATTTAATATACATCTAAATATTCGATCCAACAATTGGTATCAGAGGAGGTTTCCACTGATTTATTTTTCCATCTCTTTTCTTTCAAATATCTATTTCAATTATTTACTACACTAACAAGTGAGGTGGAAAAGATTTTGTTTTATTATATGGCAGGAATGAATATTTGGTCAATTGAAAATCTAAATCCAACTAGACCACCAATCATTGATGGGAATGATTATGAGTACTTGAGAGATCGAATGAAGACATTCATTATCAATATTGGTGTAGATAATATTATTATTCTTACTGAAGGTGACAAAATTTCTGACAAAGAAGTTTGTACATTTACTAATCAAGAGAAACAAGAGTACCAACTGAATTACAAGGTATGCAATACGTTTCTATGTTTATGACATGGAATATATGCAACCAAATATCTTCTAGTGAAGCATCCAACTATATTTGGAAGAAATTGCAAGTCACACAATTTGGTACATCTAATGTTATAGAAACAAGAAGAGCAATGCTTCGAGCAGAGTATCATAGATTTCATTTTCCTTATGGAGATCCAGTATTTAAAGTGAAACAAATATATATGACAATTTTCAATAGTTTACAATCCATGGTAGAAAAAGGTTTTGATGATAAAGCTCTTGTAGATAATATTATTGATATAATTCCAAAATAATTAGAGTCAAAAAGGACAACTATTGATGAAAATAGAAATGTTTCACAGAATACTCTTGATGAACACTTTGGAACTCTTCTACAGCATGAGACAAGAATGAAGAGAGATGCTGATTTCAATAAAAAGAATAATGGGAATCAAAGTGTATCTTTTACTATTACATCTAAAGCTAGAACACCGGAAAGGATACCAACATTCAAATCCAATAAAGTTGTTATGTATGATTCAAGTGATTGTGATCATTCAGATAATGTGGTTATCCAATCTTTCTCAAAGGATGAACAAGATTGTGGGAAATAAAGACATCCAATACAGATTCAAAAATAAAGATGGGAAGGAAAAGAACGTTTCAGAGGTAACATGTGATGAATGCAAGAATGTAGGTCATATAAGTCCCGAATGTCCATTACTTAAGAGAAAAGACAGAAAGGAAAAACATTCTAAAAGAAATAAGAAAAAGTATTACAAGGCACATACAAAGAAATTCTTAAAAGAAAAATGATACTTGGAGTGCAAGTAGAAGAGATTCATCATATAATTCATCAGAATATGAATCCTCAGGACAAAATAATATTGGACTTATAGACAGTTTACCAAATTTAGATCATTGCCTCATGGCTAAAGTATACAATGCTGAAGCTATTACAAATATTTCCTTGAATGTGAATTATACTGATAATATGTATTATAAATCTTCATATGAGTCTTCATTATCAGAAGATAATACATTACCTTATTTTGAAGAAGTATCTAGGTTTGCTAAATTACTTGTGAAGAAAAATTCTAAACCCAAAAAGAAGCTTGAAAATGAAAATTCAATAATTTCAATTTTTATTGAAGAAGTATTAGATATTTTTAATGATCTTGATACGAAAACATCTGATTTTGAATGTATTTTGAATACCCTTCAGTAAGTTAAATCTGATAAGTATAAACTTTCTAAGGATCTTGAAAATGAAAATAATAGGAAAAATGATTTAGAGCTCAACTCTAGTTCAAAATCAAATGTTTTTGAGGATAAGAACCTAGTTTTAAAACTAAAGTCTAAAATATTTTCCTTGAGAAAATGTTTTTCATCATTTTTTATGGAATGGAAAACTTTGAAAAAATGTATTCTCAAATTAGACCTTTGAGAAATCATTCTGGCCTTGGTTATACCCATTCTAAACCGTATTTTAGTAATAACTATTTTGTTCCTAAAATTACCCCTTTTTGTACTAAGTGTCAATGTGCTGGACACTAGAATAGAGATTGTTCCCATAATAGAACTTAGTGTGTAGGATTTCATAAAGATCAATTTTCAAAACAAATGTGGATTCCTAAAATTCTTTTATCTAACCCTTCTGGATCCAAACAAGTTTGGATTCCGAAAAACTAATTGGTTCATTTTCAAGAAAATAAAAAGTGTACAAACAAGAATATTTGGTACATGGATAGTGGTTGTTCTCATCATATGACAAGAAGCAAAGTTTTCGTTTAAAAGATTATCGAAACAAAAGGTGGAAACGTTACCTTGGAGATAATGGTGAAGGAAAGATTGTTGGAATAGGTAATAATGTTTTTCATGGAAAAGTACTTATTTCAAATGTTTTCTTATTAAAGGTATTTAGAACAATCTCATCAGCATATGATAATTATGTGATGAAGTATACCTTGGGAATTTTAGAAATGATAGATGCTTAGTTCACAATTCCAATGATGAATTCATTCTTTCTTCCCATAGGCAATATAATGTATACACTATTAACTTAGAATAACATAAGAGCCAAAATTTACCTTTCTTAAGTGAAATATAATAACAATCATGGATATTTCCAAGAAGACTAGGACACTTCAACCTAAAAAACCATTGTGAACATTCATATACAAGTCTTGTAAAAGGACTACCGAATATTAGATATGATTCTTCCAAGGTCTGTGATCCTTTTCAATTTGGAAAGCAACATAAAACTAGCTTTAATTCAGTTAATGACGTTTTAACTTCTAATGAATTATGGCTAGTGCACATGGATAATTTTGGTCCTTCACAAATTGGAAGAATTGGAGGCAAATACTATTTATTTGTTTTAGTTGCGGACTTTACTAGATTTACATGGGTCTATTTTCCAACAAAGAATATGAATCCTTTTTGTATTTTAAAATTTTTATATCCCAAGTATAAAATGATAAAAACCTACCATTGATATCTATTCATAGTGATCATGGTGGTGAATTTCAAAATTAGTATTTTGAAACTTTTTGTAGTAAGAAAGGTATTACTCACAATTTCTCAGCTCGAAGAACTCCTCAGCAAAATGGTGTTATTGAAAGAAGAAATTTCATTCTTCAGGAAATGACAAGAACCATGTTGAGTGAATACTCAATTGCTAAGCACTTTTGGGATGAATCTGTTAGTACTTCTTGTTATACTATAAATCGTGTTTTGTCTAGACCTCTTCATAATGAAAATTCATATGAATTGTGGATTGGCCAAAAACCTAAATATTAATACTTTATTGTTTTTGGGTGCAATGTATTCATTTTGAAAACCAAAGAGAATCTAAAAAAATTCGCACCAAAATCTGATGAAGGAATCTTTTTAGGCTACTCTACAACTTCTAAATCATATAGAGTTTTCATTAAAAATACTTGCACTATTGATGAAATAGTGCATGTTAAATTTGATGAAGTTGATCCTTTTGTTTTCAAACAACCCCAACCAGCATCTTCAGATGTGTTTTCAAAAACTCATCCTCACCCTTTATTTGAATATCCTTCTCATAAGGAAAATATTCAAGAATGTCTTTCTGAAACTTTTACCCCAAAAAATTTTCTACCATACATTGATGAACTGGTTTTACTAAACCCAAATCAATTGTTTCTTAGGAGTAATCCCAGAGATTATATCATTGGTGATGAAAATCAACCTGTAAGGACCAGATATTCCTTATGAAATGAAATAAAACATCATTCATTTTATTCTCAATTCGAACCTAAAAGTTCAAGTGAGGCTTTAGGTGATGTGGATTGTATTAAATCAATGAAAGTTGAACTAAATTAATTTGAAAGGAATCATGTTTCGTATTTAGTTGAAAGATAGAAAGAAACAACTGTAATTGGTGTAAAATTAGATTTCAAAAATAAATGTGATGAAAATTTAATCATTGTAAGAAATAAAGCAAGACTTATTGCTAAGGGCTATAATCAACAAGAGGGAATAGACTATGAAGAAACATATGATCTGGTAGATAGACTTGAATCTATTTGTATTCTATTATCCTTTGCAGCATACATTAATTTCAAACTATTTCAAATGGATGTTAAATGTACTTTTCTAAATGCTTTGGTTCAAGAAGAAGTTTTTGTCAAACAAGCCCCAGGTTTTCTAGACTCAAAATATCCTAATCATGTTTTTAAAACTACCAAAGATCTATATGGACTTAAACAAGCTCCAAGATCATGGTATGAAAGTCTTATAATATTTATTTTAAAAAAAATTATGCAAAAGGTACAACGGATCCAACCCTTTTTATAAAAAATGTAAATAAATTTTTTTTTGAAAGTTCACATTTATGTTGATGACATCATATCTGGATCAACATATCAGTCTGTAATCGATTCTTTTGCGAATTTAGTGAAATCTGATTTTGAAATGAGTATGAGGGGTGAGTTAAATTTCTTTTTATTTTATCAAATTTCCCAAAAACCAGAATGAACATATATATCTCAACAAAAGTATATTAAATATTTACTCAAAAAGTATGGATACTACAATACTAAAAGTATTAGCACTCGAATTGGTACCTCAAACACACTTGATCTTGAATGAAACTGGGAAACCAGAGGATAAAATAACTTTTAGCATTATTATAGGAAGCTTGTTAAAATTGATAGCTAGTCGACCAGATTTAATGTATTCTGTATGCTTCTGTTAAAAATACCAATCTAATCCCAAAGAGTCTAATTTAAAAGCTGTTAAGAGAATCATTCAGTATTTAAAAGGCACTATAGATTTGGGTCTTTTCTATTCTTCTGGAAATGATTTTGTTTTAAAATGTTTTTCAGATGATGACTTTGGTGGTTGTAGAATAGATAGAAAGAGTACATCTGGAACATGTCATTTATTAAGAGATTCTGCGGTTTCTTGGTAATGTAAGAAACAACACTCAGTAGCACTTTCTACTACTGAAGCTGAATATGTAGCTGCTGGATGTTGTTGTGATCAAGTGTTGTGGATGCAGCCCACACTCACTGACTATGGATTGCGTTTTTCCAAAACTCAAATTCTATGTCATAATACTAGTGCCATATATCTTATTAAAAACCCAGCACATCACTATCGTGAAAAACACATAGATATTGGGCATCACTTACTTGTGGATCACACAAAAATAGGAGATATTATTATACAATTCATCGGAACGCAAGAACAACTTGCTGACATTTTAACCAAACCATTACCTTCCAATAGATTTGAGTTTATAAAATAGAAGCTTGAAATGAATACATCAATGTAATCATTCATGTAAACATCATGTTTTTTTATATCTCCTAACATTAAAAAACTCCTCTTAAAAAGTAGAACATTTTACTTAATATTCTATTTATTTATCTTTTTATTCTCTTGGATTGGTTTTTTGTTTTTCTGTTTATCATATTAACAGTTTAGTGATAGTTTTACCTTTTGTTTTCTGTCTTGACTGCCTGGTTATTGTAATTTTTGTTTTCCATCGGCAGTTCACCCTCGGGTAACAAGTTTGTTTTCCATCGGCACGTCACCCTATGGTAACAAGTTTTTTTCCATTGGCATGTCACCCTATGATAACAAGTTTGTTTTCCATCATCACGTCAACCTATGGTAACATGTTTTTTCCATCGGCACATCACACTAGGGTAATAAATTTTTTTCCATCGTCATGACAACCGATGGTAAGGATTTTATTTTCCATCAACATGAAAACCTATGGTATTGACGTAGTTTTCCATCGGCACGTCACCCTATGGTAACAAGTATGGTTTCCATCAGCACGTCCCCCTATCGTAACAAGTTTGTTTTCCATCGGCACGTCACACTATGGTAAAAATCTGGTTTCCAATCAGCTCACCATCCTATGGAAACATTTTTCTATTCCATCAGCACGTCGACATATGTTAACAGGTTTTTTTTCCATTGGCATGTCACCCTATTGTAATGACATTGTTATCCATCGGCTTGACAACCTATGGAAATTACTTTGTTTTCCATCGACATGTCAACCTATGTCAATGATTTTTTTTCTATCATCTTGACATCCTATGGTAATGACTTTGTTTTCCATCGCCTTGAAAACCTATGATAATGACATTATTTTCCATCAACATGACAACCGATCATACTCTTTCTCCTCATAAGATTTTGTTTTCTTTCAATATGTTAATACTATTAAACCAATAATTACCTTACCATCTCCGGCAGGTACTTACTTTCCTTACCTTGTTTTGTTTTTCACATTTCAATTATTTTTTGTTTAAAAAACATTTTTAATCATATCTGTCGAATTATTTTTCTTCTAATCTCAACTGTAGAAGATCAACGGTCACCCTTTTTTGCCTATAAATAGACCCCCCATTCCCAAACCCACACCGGTTTTTCAAATCTTGTGCTGAAGCCCAGCCCCTTTGTTTTTAAAACACCGTACGATCTTCCATGGGCTTCACCTTTATGTCTCAGTCCTCTACAAACACTCCTGCCGAAATGTCTTCAAAGACTTTTTCAGAGAAATACTTCCTTAGAGAAGGGTTAGTTTCTCGGGACTTCTTTGATTTGTACGATTCTACAATCAGAAGAATTGTTTTGTTTCAAGGATGGTAACATCTGTGTGTTGAAAAACCTATGTCTCAAGATCTGGTTCTTATTGTAGAAGATAGACAATTCTACAAAAATGTATCTTTTGAAAAAAAATATGTCAATCAACATTGTTGTGTATGATTGAAAAATATATATTCCTGTGAAACAGACATCCCACTTTCTAAGTGTCTCAATAAGAAGTTGATTCTTTTTTCCCATCTAATAAACTACCAGAGGAAGTTGGAATATTTAATAATGAAAGTGCTGAAAAGATGATGTTTATGATAAATGAAGAGAAGAGGAAAGTGGATCATCTATCTTTAGATAACAGATTCATGGCACTTTGGATGCAAGGTTTTTTTATCCCAAGTAAAGGGGATAGGGAAACTTTGAAAGTTTCTAATATCTTCATGTGTGAATATCTTTTCAACATGAGAATGGTGTATCTCATGGGATACATTTTTGAAACAATCAAGAATTTCAAGTCAGGAGCGATAAAGTACCATTTGATTATGTATCCATCTATTCTAACAAAGTTCATCCTTGAGAGCTTGAAGTTTTGTAATATTTTTTTGAAAGGAAAATTGAAATAGTTGAAGCCTTCCTGGATAATTATGGGTATATTGAAGAAGTTGAACGTATGTTATGATCATAATTAAATGATTTTTGTTATGTATTTTGAATCTGAATTGTCACTGAATCAATAGGCACGAAAGAAATCGGAACCTATACCAGTCACATAAAACCCAACTGATCTTGATCCTCAAAAATCAGATCCACAAATCAGTTCTATGCCAAAGAAGAAACCTAAATATAGTAAGGAGGTTGTGGCCGGGTGGAGGAAAGAAATAGAATCGAGAAAATAAGGTTATCCAAAGTTTGGTATTGACCTAGCTGAAGCTTTTGCTGAGAGGATAAGGGTAAGGGATACCCTTCAGGCTGAATGGATAAAAGAAGACCCTTTTGAAGAGAAAATCTCAAGACTTTGTGGCTTCTAAAGTCATGAAAATGGTTGAGGACGCTAGTGGTAAACTAATAGAAGAAGTATATCAAAATTCTATCATACATAGTCTCCCACATAAATAGAAAGGGAGAAAAATGTTGGATGAAATATAGAATGTTGAAGATGAGGAAGGAGATTTTATTTTGTATTTCCATCAGAGTTCAAAGAAAAATAGAGAACAATCATTTTAAAATCAATGTGAAGGTATTAAACAAACTCCTCATGCTGATCAAAATAAAGCTCAATATTTTGAAATCCAAATACAATTTCTTCCCATGCAAGGAAAGGTGATCAATCATATCAGAATGAAAATTTAATTGTTATCAGTGACAAAGTAGAAGAAGAATGAAGGGAGAAAGATAAGGCAAAAGGAAAACAACTAGTTGAAGAATCAATCCGATCAAATGAACTAGATTTGTACGATGAGGATACTGATTCAGAACACACAATATCTCTCAAGAGGAGTGATTACATTGTTCAATTTTTTAGAAGGATTGATAAAAACATCCCTTATTTCCCTAGACTTAAATGGAAAATTTATCTCATCACGAACAATCAAAGAAATAATTTTTTTTCGGTAAGAGATCATAAAAAAGAAAGCTTTGTCTATTGAAGCTGATTTAAAAGTACTATCTGAATGTTGGACCACTCATACAATATCTTTCAATAGACTCACTATGTGGTCATACAAAAAAGAGATCTCATTGAATGTTCGTGAGATATCAATTGAAGACTTAAGGTGGTTGTTGAATGATCTTGCAATTTCTTTCCATAATATTGACAATGAAACTGTTGAAATGATGAATCAATTGTCAAATTTTTATGGACCCAATATTCCTTCGATAAACAAGCTGTAAGAGAGAATGAATTCTTTTCAGTCAGAGTTTTATATGCTTTCATCTTTCAAAGAATAAATAGTTTTGTTGAAGAAGAAAAATTCTATGTCATCCGAAGACAACCAGAATCTACAAAATAGAATTGATACTCTTGGAGAAGTAATCTGAGTCCAAGAAGAGACCATCAAGAATCAGGATCGGGTTTTTTCCGATCAAAAAGAGATTCTCAAATCCCAAGGAGAATCCATATCTGAAGACAAGAAGGTAATCAAAAAGATGAAATCTTTTCTTCGTGAGTTGATCAATAAATAAAAGGAAAGATAAAAAAAATGACTATTGTATCGTTATTCATTTCTAGAATTATTCAGACTTGTTATCTCAATGATATTCATGGTTGTTCATATTGTTGTTCATTTATTTTCTCTAACTCTTTCAGGAAACTCAAGATTACCCTTTTTTTTGTAAATCACAGTGGGGGAGAATGTTTTATAAGGGGAGAATGTTTTATAAAGGGATAATGTTTTAATAAAAAACTTCTTAATCATGGAAAATATATAAATAAAATCCTTAGGAAAGTACATACCTAAGGGGGAGTTAGTTGTATTAAATACCACATTAAAAAGAGTTTCCAATATCTCAGGGGGAGATAAGATTTTTTTTTTACTTTATGTTTTGTGATTTCCAAAAAAGGTGGATATTGTTGAGTCAAAAGATCTCATTTGACTTTTATGCCTTGTTTTGTAAATGAAAAATCTATTCTGAGTATGTTTGTCGTACTGATCAAAACAATCGTACTGACTCTGTTAATCGTACTGACTCTGTCAATCGTACTAACTCTATCAATCGTACTGACTCTGTCAAACATACTGACTCTATCAATCGTACTGACTCTGTCAATCTTACTGACTCTGTCACTCGTACTGACTCTGTCAATCGTACTGACTCTATCAATCGTACAGACTATCAATCGTACTGATCATGACAATCCCACAAAACATGTCAATCATACTCATGTTTATCATCTTCATATTTCGTTTCATTTAAACAAAAAGTTGTTGTGGAGATAGTTACAAACTAATCAAGATGATTTTTTGTTTTCTGTTTCAATATGACAGTTATAATGCCAGGTCCAAGTACCTCTGAGTTTTCCTGAGAAATATGGTCATTGGAGGAAATGTGACCATTGGAACAAAAGGCCTATAAATAGGTGGACATTTGAAGATGAACAAGAGAGCTGGAAAACTGAGACTTTGGCCATTCTGTGCTATCGTGTTCTAGAGAGAGACGCTATGACTTCTCTCCTTCTTTGTACGAATGCCTTGAAACTATAAAATGTGAACAACTCATTCTTAGATTTTGTATTTCAATAAGTGCTTTGTTTTTCATTGTGGGACCGATCAGGAGATAACGATCAAGGGTTGTCGGGGATAGGTAGATGGTGCTACCGATCATCGTATTGAGGGATTTCATGTGATTGAAAGATAGAGGTGCCGATTACCTGAAAAATAGAGGGATTGTGGGGATATCAAGACTGCCGTACTGATCATTGTTTCAAGGGCTTATAGGGATATCAATATAGACATACCAATCATCGTATCGTGGGCTTACCAAGGTAGAATACGTCACTATTATATTACTGTGATTATTTTATTCATATTGAATTAAATTTCAATACTTTTCATATAGTATTACATTGTATCATACCCTGTAACCAAGACAATTGTGGTTAATTGTATGTGTTCTGAATTTTATTAGTTTAAGATCATTTAATCTAATTTCTTAAGTGTTTAAACAATGTTTTTAAAACCTACAATTAACCTCCCCCCTTCATGTATTGTTCAATCTAATATACATCTACATATTCAATCCAATAAAATTATGTTTCAATAACTCTTCAATCGGTATTCCAGCATCAGATCTTTCCAGGTATGGGTTAATCTCAGCATTGGTTTCAAATTGTCCTGGATCCTCATTCCTTTCTCCTGAAGAAATAGGAATATTAGAATTGATTACTTTCAGGATCCTTTGAAAAAAGTAATTGGGAAATGAATTTAGTCTTACCACGACCATCCTCTCTCTCAAAAGATCCAAGAGTAGGTATAGCTGAATCTTTTGACAGTACATATATGTCAGCATGACCCTTGGATTCCCCTAGGACTTCTTTTTCTAGTTGTGAAGCATCAGCTCATAATCCCTTGAGAGGGGAAAGAGACTTAGATCCTACAAGAGAATAAAAAATGGTTACCAGAACACCTTGAGTAAGTTGTATGATCAGATGATTGTATAAATACTTACTCTTTCAGTGAACTATTTGAACCAACCTCATTGCACTTTTTCATTTCTGTTCAAAAGAATGAGGATATATTGAAACACTTCTCTTAGAATTGGAATCCTGGGGTAATGGTTGAGGAATATCTATCGCCATTACCCCTGCCATGATTGTTTCTCATGGAGAATGTTTCAGCGACATGGGAAGATTATTCATTGCGCCAATGTGAGAACCTGCATGATTATACTAAGGCAATTCAAGAATTGGTCCTAATATTCATTCTATACATTCAAGCTTCATAAATAATTTTTTATCAAGATTGATGATGTAAAATGATAAAGCATAGTTGAGACAAAAGAAAAAAAAAAGGAAATAAATTCTCAGTATTAACATAAATATCCCACTCCTCCTTAGAGAAGATAATTACACCTTCACGGACTCCTAAATCTAGAATATGAGAAACTCTTTTAGAGCTAGGATTAGTTCATCAGTTTCATATATAAAATTCTCTGATTCTACAATATACTTCTATAAATCAGAAATGTTATTATCCAGATTCTAGTCAGAGGGTGCCTTTATATCACCATCATCTTGCATTCTAATTCCCTATTGAAGAAATTCCCAGGCGTCCCTGAGATCATGGTTTATACTCTCCCAATAATTAATGGTTGAAGGTCGCACCTAATTTGATCATGTCCTGGTTGACTACGGAAGATGTTTGACAACTTCTGATTGAAGAGCTTCATCAGACATTTCTTCCTCTAAAAATTCAACAGGTGGAATACGAATTCTTTTCTGATGTCGGCGACTGGATCTCCATGGCAGTGGAGGTATTTCTTCTTTAGTATTGGTCATCCTGGTGTACTTCTATGGAAGACGATTTGAGGGCTCTGGAATATATGATATTTCTATATCATCTTTGTCCTTGGGATTCTTCCCAGGATTTTCACATGCAACAGTCATTGTAGTCGCCACTCGATATACTCCATTTGTCAGAGCCCCTTGATGATATGAAGGAACCCATGCATTGGAATATCCATCTTCCAATACAATTGTTGCATCTGGTGGAGGTAATATAATTAACAATTTGGATACCTCTAAAGCTGTGAGAATCTATAATTGTCGCGCTACCAATAGGTGCATCTCATGCCTAACATATGTGGGTGGAAAGGATCATAACTATTAAAGAAACCTGGACTGACAAGAAAACCTATAGGGAATATAAGAATCGATGATAATTTCACCATCAATCCTGGTTGATAGTACACAATCCCTGAATGCCATCATATATGATCTCAGCTCATACTTTTCTATACCATCGTCAATAAATGTTCCAGTTTGTGGATCACCAAAAGGAATGAAGTTGAATTCTCATGAGACATTCAATACCATCAGTACCTCATCAGTTCTCATGTTCGTAGGATTAATACCAGAAACATTCTTTAAAAACTTGTTGAATCGACCATTAAGAACTTTAAATGGGTTCAAAAGTGAGTATGAAAAAAATGTGCTGCAATCCATCCCCATAACACTTGAAATGGCCCCGCAATTCTAAATGGAGCCTTCTCATTGTACAAATATAGCAGTAGATTGTAAATTCTTGCCAACATAGTGGATTCTAACCCAATATACTTCTCTTCTAAAAATTTAGTAGCAATTACAAAAGTCTATGATCTTACACCACCATCACATTCATGAACTGGAAGAAAAAAAAACTCTTAGCCACATAAAAAGGAAGGCATCCAAGCATACTTTTGCATCTATATCATCTTTTACATTATAACCCAAGTGCATGTAATCACCTCTTTCCAGTGTAGGCCAATATGTGCCTAAACTGCCTCGGATATCAGTTGAAGGACAAACAATAGGACGTCCACAAATTGGACATTTCTATGTGGTTGGTTTTAAAAAGGCTTCCACCCACACTCTATTATGGATATCTTCTTTATCCTTGGGTAAATTCTTCGCAATTTTAAATAATTCAAGGGTCAGAGGTGGTGTTCTAGTAACATAACCCCATGTTGAAGTGGGTGGGATGAATTCATCATACATTTACCCAAGAATCAGAATTCCATCTATTCTGTAAATATCCCAGAGACCAATACCAACTTCATCATGCGTCAAACGAAAGGAGTTTTTTTGTGGGCTACATTGGATCAGTAATTCCGGAATGAATTCATTTTTATAAACATAAGTTTTCCCCATCTCAAAAGCCTCGTAAATTTGAATGTCTGATAATTCTTTTCTGAATTCTGCACAAGTCTAGCGTACCCGGAATGCCAACATCCACTTGGTTATCACACCTCCTCCAGAATGAAGGTCCCAATCTACTTTCTAACCATTCAGTTGATCTATTTGATAATATCAGAATGTTGAATCATAACAATGTGGTCTTCGCTATATAACATGATCCTTCTTATCTGGAGTACAACCACTGTGATAATGATTGCAACTAATAGGGATTCTTCCTTCTTGTATTGGAACCCCCATGCACTAATATTCATCCAGTTACAGTTGGAATGCCGAAGAAACCAATTCTTTTGAAAGTACATCGTAATTGATGGAAAATGTGTGTCTTGCAAAATCCCATGCTTGTACAGAGGTATGTAAGGTATTTTTGGATAGTCACGCTGGTACGAAATTAGACCCTTCTATAGCCCAGGAAGAGTACTATCAACAGTGTCATAATAATGTTGCCTGACGATGCTCATCATTTCACTTTGGCAAGCCTTAGATTCCTCAGTATGGGTCATCAAATGAGTCATTATTTCTTTCAAAACAATGACCAAAATTGAATATCAAATTTCAAAATAAGAAAATATGATATTTGGTGAAGGACACATGTCACGTAGGTCCTTCGACAAGGTCCTTCGACAATATATTTCGAAAAGGTACTTTGGCATGTTCCTTCAACAAATTCAGTCCCGTAAGTCATTAGACAATGATTTTAGCTCAACTCCATCAATGATGTCCTTTTGGCTTAAATATATCGCGTAAATAATTTTACCATGAATAAATTTCAAGAGAATTAAACTAGAGCACAATGCGATGTAGCTGAATGAATGTGCTACGCAACGAGTACTCCAATCATTGGAAAGTGCAGGTGAAAAAAATTTGAATGTTTGAGACCTATTTATAGGAAAACATATGATATGCGCGCCATACCTGCATGAAATATCTACGTGAAATCTCTTCCCGAAAGTCTTGTGCGGCCCAATTTTGTGATTTACTAATCCATCCTTGTCTTTTTCCCAGACTTTTTACTTCCAGACTAGACCCTCTTTTGTATATTTTCAGATCCAATCCTGAGGGGGGCTTTTGTTGACACTCTTTCAAAAGATTCAAAGAGTACAAAGGATCCATAATCAAATACTTCAAAACTCTATGAACTATAGTAAAACATCCAGAAACATTGCGAGCGAGCTACGCGGCCGAGCATAATGAGAGAGCTACGTGGCAGAGCTTCGTGAGCGCGCTACGCAACCGAGATTTTTGAACCATCTATTTGTCTGAGCTATGGAAGAGAAGATTTGAGATGCCTCTATGTGGAGAACCTGCGCGATGAATCTACACGGATGACCTTCGTGGCCCATGGATTTTTCATCCAAGCACATATGTGCCTATAAATAAGAATCTTGGGCTCCCCATTTGAGGACTAAATTTTTTTGAAAGGCTCTCTGAAGGTTCCATTACGTAGCTCTTTTTCCTATATCTCTCAAATTGTCTCTGGTAGTTTTCTACCCCGAGAGAAGAGGTAATTGATTGGAATAGGCATGTTTTGATGTTATTCACATTCTTTAGTCACCATTCATACCTACGCGGTATACCTGCTCACCTTAAATGTGCAGTACACATGTACGGTACATTTTCATGCCATACTAGCGCGATTGAGTAGGGAGGGGTACCTACATGGAATACTTGTGTGAGGTACCTACGCGACGAGCACAAGTATCCTTCTTTAAATCCATTCATTGTAGGGTATCTCTTTCCTTGGTATCCTTATCTAAAAAGGGCTATGTATAAGCCTCCACCAAAACCTCGTGATTTTTCAAACCATTGGGTAAGGAACATCATCGTGTCTCCTATTTGGATTTATATTTCCATATTTAGAGGTTTCCTAATTTTCTACAACAATAGGGTTAAGATTCATGGGATGTTTGTGGATTTATATATCGACAGTCATATCCGCATTTCTCCCAAGAACAGTGTTGGGATGGTCTTGGTTTGGAAGGGTGTTTGGGTCCTGACCTCTTCCTTTGTGAAGAGATAACACAAAACCATAGGTCTTCGGTAGCGAAGGTACACTTCCAACATGATATTTCATGCATGCATAAGAGAAGTCTCCCTCTCCTACCAAGATAAATTTCAGGGCAGTCATTCTCGTATAAACCCATCACCTTCACCCCTTCCTCATTACATTGGACCCTAGTCCAATGTAAATTTAATATAGTGGATGCCAATCGCCTCGCCCTCTTCCACATTCACTGTCGTAGGTGCACCCTCCTCCATCAGCATGGAGAATAAAATTGATGTGTGAATACCTTTGTTGAATCTTTGAAATTATCTTGTTTCTCACACTGAGAAAGACCCACATGGGCTTATATATTTTTCATGATCAAAACATTTTCACACTTTGAGGAAATTCAAGAACTCTAATTCCTATTCAAAATAGGATACGTTGGAATCCCATTCAGGGCCCAAGCTCATTGGATATCCTCCTCAAAAATAAAACCCTAACTCCCCCAATTTGGGAATCCTCCTTAAGAAATAATCCCCAAATTCAATCATCAAATCATCAAGGCATCCTTTTCAAGAAGTAAACCCAAACTAATTTCCCTCAGAGACCAGACTCTCATATCTGATTTATCAAACTACGTGGGATTTGATTCCAAACCATATGGGGTACGTAGGAATCCTCCTTGAGGTTCAAACCCAACACTTTAAATCAACCCTTTATCTTTAAAACATATTTACAGAAGGGAATAGTCTTACGTGGAAACCCATTTCCTTCCCAGAAACCCATATCCTTTCCCAGTTCCTTGTGATGTCTTAACATAACTCCCACACTAAGTTGTAACTAAGAACCATCAACTTAGAGGTCCTTTTCACATGACCATAAAAGGTATGATGTGTCACATTATGTGGTACCGAACTACGAGGTATCGGATTCCTTTCACAAGGATACGTAGATAGATCATTTTATGAGCATGATCCCACGATAAAAACAATTATTCGTCTCCCTGGAAAATTATATACTCCATAGTGCCCCAATGAGTGGATTAAAAACTAGTATCATCATAAATGATGAATAAAAGAATCTCTAATCAGTATATTAGAGGAAACCATTTATGGAAAACCTCGAATACATATTAATAAATTTTAAAATTTTACACATGTTAAATAAGTGATTTTAAATTCCAAGGGATACTTATGATATACTTCGTGAATTAATAAGGATTAATGAAAATATTTTAATTTCAATGAAAATCCCAGAGTAGACAATAATTCCCCCCAAAAAGGTGTGATGAGTTCGACCTCCCATTCTCTCAACCAATGCATGTTCCTAAGTATCATAAAGCACAACACATAATGAATTACTAACATTTGAAAGATGGTCCTCTTTGGATAATGAACTGTTGGATGTTTCTAGTTCCATGAATAAATCCAATGGAAACCTCCTAGAAACAAGGATTCTTAAATCTAGATTATCATGTTTCAAGGACCTACGAAACACATATTATTATTAATTATATTAATTATTACTAATTAATACATTACAAATTATAAAAAATAATTTATTATATATTATTAATTAATAATAAATGATATAATTTGTAATTAATAATTACATTATATATTAATATATTCAAATTAATTATATTAACAATTATTATTAAAATATTAAATAATATTTTTTAATATATTATATAATATAATTATTATTAATTAGTAATATGTTAATAATTATTAATCTGTTAACTAATATCTTTAACTTATATAATAAATAAATAATTTTATATTATATAATTACTAATAATTATATATTATATGATTAAATTCATTATTAATTACTACTTATAATTATTATACTAATAATGAATAATTATCTTAAATATATGAATTAATTATATATTTATTATTAATTATAATCTTAATTAATTAATTTTTTTATTTATAATTAGATATATATATTTAACAATTGGGAAGAAAAATATCACTAAAAGAATTATAAATATAATTAATGTGCAACCAAGAATGTTAAAACATGAATGAGGTTCACCCTTCATTTAGCCCAATTTTTTGAAATAAAAAACAACTCAATCCCATCAATGAGGTTGAACCTTCACTGGAAATGTTATTTAAAAATAAAATGGCCATATCCTAAGGGTGCAAATTCAACTCGAAGAAATCGTTACTCGGGCCAAGCTACCATGAAGGCTGGGGCTGGGGGCCTACACATAAAGCACAAAAAAACACCTAAAATTATTGTAAAACATGTGGTATGAGTGATTGAGACCCCATATCATTTCCATCGATAGCCGCAAAATAGACCAACTACTTTAGTAATTTCTTTTAATGTATTTATATGATGTCAATAATTATATATCTATTTTATTAAAAAAAATTATTATGGTAATATTAAACAATTTATTATTAATATTACTTAGATTGATATTAATGGACCGATAACTGAGGCTCATGGCTTATTATATCAAACCCGTCCCTATCAGATTAATTGGGTCAGGTTGAGGTCGGGGCTTGGCTGAGCAATGATACAATTTAGTTCATCCATAACAGTGTCTTCCACCCCCATGATATAAGGGTCAACCCTAGCCCGATCAGTTTTTACACCCCTTCTCATGGTCATTTTGGGGAAGAGGGATTAATTTCAGGTACAATATATTATTCACATGATTTTTAAATATTATTATTATTATTATTATTTTACACAATAAAAAAAATATTTACCATCCATATTTTTATTTTTACTCATGAATATTCTCTTAATGGGGTTTTCCATTTAATTTTTAACACCAGATTTCAATTCACACGATTTATATTTATTTAAAATGTAATGTACCATAAAATATTCATTGCGTGGTTTACATGTGAGCCACATCATGAGTTATATTACCTGTAAAATTGGGATTCCAATCCTCTCAATTAACCTCAAGAAGTGGTGGATAAATTTGGACCATCAGATGGTGATGAGTGGGATATGAATATGTCATAGAATGTCCTCTATCCCAAATATTTTTTTTATTTAAATGATAGAAAATTTATAGAAACAAATACCCTTCGATTCACATAATCATACACCACCTCCATATATATATATATATTTATGTAATAGTACTTTTAAATATATATAAAACAATACAACATTGTTTTTATATCAATATTTTTTAATTAATGTTTATATTTTTTAAACCATATATGTTAATGTTTATTAATATAATAAATTTAGAGGACAAAAAACAAGTATAGTAATAAATTTTAAACATTATATTTTTTCCCTAATTCATTAAAAATATTTTAGTAATTATATTAACATTTATGTGTTAATATTCAAAATTTATATTTTATAAATATATGTTCAATGTATTTAATATGAATATATGAAGAAATAATTAATTTCCTTATTTATAAATAAAAGTACGTGTTTTCATACATTCCTAAATATATATAGTAATATACAACATTAAATATTTATAAGTATATTTTAATATATGTATACGCATAAATATAAACATTATTATATCTACATACATACAAATACACACAATCATTGAAACGTTACGGTTATATATATATACAAACATACGTATGACCTTATCAATAGAAATATCATAGTATAGATTTGTCATGTGAACCTCCAATTAGTGAATAGCCATGAGAATCAGCCATTGGATGTTTTCAATAAAAATTTCCCATACTTTTTAGAGGAAATAAAAAATCATATAGGTTGGAAATATCACACAACCAGGGAAACAAGCCAATCAGGAATGACTGGACACCACATTTATCGACCCATAAAAACATTTAAGGATGCCAAATAGTGGGACGCACAATCTACTTACAACACTAATAAATAAAATAAGTACATTGAGAAATGAACCAGAAGGGATTTAATTCTGCTAACTAGTGGACCGAAGGGCTGAAGGCCAACATCCATGAAGAATAATGAAGGTATCACTATATGATAGTCTAATTCCAAAATAATGGAAATCTATCCTCTCATTATAGAAAACTATATCCCAATAATAATCTCTTGGGATTCCACCACCGGTGGAACCACATACAATGAAAATTTAAATATAAAGAAGAAAAAATGGATCTAAAATAATCTGGGATGACAAAATCACAACAAAAGACCCTCAAATCATTAATTGGAAAATCAACATTGATATTCATCACATCAATAAAGTGTGGGGGTGTCAAAGATCATCCATACCAATAAGATCTTATAAAAGTACTACTGTATTCAAAAGGATTACGACTATCCATATATTATTTAGTAGATTCGACCCATGAGTTTTTGGGTTTTATTGCACCTTTGAAGATGAGTTAATTTATATAAATCCATATTTTCCACATCAAGAGAAAATGATTTATAACAATCTCCAATGATAGTGATGAAAAAAAATTGTCATGAGACGCTGGTAGCTTGAGTAAAGTTTCTAGAAAAGCTAAAAAGGTCACATTTTAAGCCATCCAAACATCCCTGGACCTAGAAAATGAAATCTTCTCATAAGTGGAAGTCTATAAATCCACTTGTAATAGCATACATGAAGGTTCAACATTGGAGTGCTGAAAAAATTGTAATTATTTAATAGAAAGAATGAATGTGCACACCTTCCACAAAAACAATAACATTGAGAAGGAATCGAGATCATCCACATATTTTTCAGTATTGAGAGGTACCATGCTGATAGATAATTCATGATAGCTTAAAACCTAGATTATTGTAGTATACCCCGAAAGTATTTTTATTTTTATTACAATAACCTAGAAAATGAACTTCAACACCTGGTATGATCAGAATAATTCTCATATACCACTCATTGTACATGTAATTAAATGTATTCATACAATATTGACTACCATCCTCCTAAAATAAAGCATGAACCTTCACAATCTCTATCCCCACAATAACAGGATAGGTCACCAAAGAACAACCAATGTCCTGCAGCAACGAAACCATACAAATATTAACTCTACCACCATTTCCAATTCTCCAATATATTCCCTTATTCAGATGATCAAAAGAATATTGTATAAGTCTCCCATATAGATATATATATATATATATTTATATGTATATAAAACAATACATAGGACATTGATAATATTAATATCCCAGGGGAGATTTCTATTTTGACTATGTAAATGGTTATTGACTCTACGAATAATGGTCATGTGAATTTGTCATTCGGTATTTTCCTTATGAATCCCCCATATAGATTCATATATGTATATGTAAATACTAAAATACATAAAAAATTGTCAATTCAAATATCATAATATAGATTTCTCATATGAATCCACCATTGTAGACAATCCATATGTATCTCTTATTGGTGATAGGCCTTATGAATCTCCTATTATAGATTTTCACAACCAATATACCATATGACAATAATATATATAAATTCATTCATGAATCACTATAAAAAAGATATAAACCAATATAAACATAATGAAATAATGTATATATTTTAGTAAAATGATCAATTCCAACATATATTATTTTTCGATGATATTAATTTCATTAATCAAAAAATGATTTTACCAAAAAAATATATCTATTTATAATATTTGTTCAATACCTACAATTATTTAACTAGTAGTAAAATCTATTAGTTTGTTTATACCTACATTTTTACACTTGGACATGAATATATAATTATGAAATGATATTACTAATAAATCATTTCACATTAGTAAAATATGTTTCAATAAATTTTTAATTTTGTCATCATCATTTTCTACATTAAAAAACTAATATATTATATTACTAACAAGTAAAATGTAAAATTAATAAATTATATAAATGTGATGAGAGCTTTAATCAAGGTTTTCCTAGGGTTCTGGGATTCCTATGGTTTTTCTAGGAACTTTGGTAATTCCCCAGTGTCCCTACATCAATTAGATGATATTCCCCAACCTCCTTCTGCCATTATTTCCAAATCTATTTTCATGAGATTTGTCCTAATGGATTCGTATCTAAAAAACCATCAGAAAAACATATCCCTGACGAACAATGAGAGGGTGGTTGTTGCGGGTTACAAGGATGAGGATGTGTTTTATATGCATTGAATGTCACTTCTAGTTGTCGAAATATTATTTTTCAATCAGACCATTATTTTGGGCACCCTGAAGAACATGATACAAAATGTTTGGCATCAAGAAGAGGTTTTATACATAAGACAAGTTATAGAGGGCTATTGTATATTTATATTATTTGACATCCAATATAAAAAGTAGGTTCTCAATGGCTGCCCATGGCCCTTTGATAACCAACTCATTCAAATGGAGGCTTTAAGAGATGTATATTATATCCATAAGAACATAAAATAAAAAACCCCTTTTTATATGTGAAATAAATGAATTACATTTTCCAGTAGAACATAGTGATTTATTCATGAAATCAGTGGTCAGGTAACGAAATTTAATGAATGGGCCTAATCAAAACCTATTAATTGGGGACTGGAATTGTAGATTATTCTATTTGTTTATGGTGAGAAACCAGTTATGAGGGGTTTAATTTTGTTGATAGTGAAATTAAACATGTGGATATCATTCAAAATTGAAAAGATACAAACTTTTTCATTTTATTTTTGTGTCTTGTAAACACATTTAAAGATTATGTTTCAAAGGTGGATGAAGATAGAAATAGAATTATGTATTATGGTCTCTAGATCTATGAAAAATTTACAAATTTATCCTCCATATCTAATACATAAAAACAAATGGATAGTGATAGTCTTTAAAATGATTTTTAAGAAATAATAGAATAATAAATATAATATCGGTATGCTAGGGAATCTAGATTTTTCTTCAAATCAGTTTGAGGACATATGAATAGATTAAGGGATGTACTAAACTAGTAGAGTAGGTTCTATAATCCTTGGTATTTGGAATGACTACTGGGGTAATATCTTATATAGAGGGTTAATCCACAAGACTTATTCATGTATCTGTGGACAGAACGAAGAAACCATCATCCAACCCAATGAAAATCTATTCATATCCATCATATCTTAATTATTATTTGATACATGAAGTACCATTGTATCACATCTTATAGTGGGTTGATCATATGAATTCCTCTATAGATGGTCATAAAAATGGTGGGTGTTGAAGAGTAATGTGAGAGTGGATAATGGTAATGGAATGAATGTGGGAGAAAAAGGTGGAGTTAAAAGTAGTATTTAGGGACCTCTTTTTAATGATAGATTAACTAAATAGTGGAATGGGGTGGGTAATGTAACATACATTGAATGCTCACAGGCGGATGGTGGATTGAGTTTTACCTAAATATCATATTAAAAATACTATGATAGAGATATCGTGGCCTTGTAAACCCACGAATAGTTAAAGTTATTTATATTTTTTTTCACCAAAAGTATACGTGATATGATTTTTTTCAAAACCATATTATAAAGAGTGGACATTGTTTGTGACTGCAAAAAATTGATCCCTATATTCTTCCTAGTTTAGTGGAAAGTCCATGTGGGTGGTCTTGGCCTCCATTGAAATATGTATGTGGAATCTATTGTAATATAATTATCTTCTAATCACATTGGTGCATCCATCGATCCACCTTATGCAATTCCATGTACTTTTGATTGATGTCATGGATGACCCAAATAGAGAGATAAATGAAATCCTTGGAAGTTATTGAATACCCTCTAGGGGAACCTACACAGACCTCTCTTTATTGTTGGTATTTCAATGAAATTTTATTCTATAACGTGAAAATAAATGATGGTCAAATAGGTCTCATGAATCTATTTTGGAATTTCAATAGGAAACATAGATGGTGGTACATTCGAATTTTGGATATTCTATAAACCCCTTTACATGGTAATTTTATGGAATTCTGAAAAAATTATCATTGTAGACTGGTTAAAATGATTCTTAGGGTTAGATGATTTGAATATAATTTTCTATTATTTCCATGTTTTTCATATTTCTCTTTCCACAATAGACCTATCATCACTAGATCAAGGCTAGGCTCACGCCCCAACTACCCCAAGCCTGCCTCCATAGGTTAAGGTGTAGAAATAAGTGACAAATGAAATTTCCTAAATGGGATGGATTTTCCAAATTTATTATACATACAGAAAACTCCATATTGATGAGAAATTGTAGATGATGAAAATTAAAAGTTAAAAAAACAAGGGAATCAACCATGCCTATAATACCTCTTGACAGAAAAATAGTACAATAGTGTAATTTTAAATGTAATGTGGAAAAATATACACCCCACTAGAATAATATAGTAATGTAAATCAAAGAGATAAAATTGGAAATTTAAAACACTTAGATAGCCAAGCTCTTGATCACCAAGATAAAGGCACCCTATGTAGTATAAAGTACTAGGTATCCCTAATCTCCTCTATCATCATTACCAACCTATTCGTTGATTGTATAAGATATGACACATGTGGGAAAACCCCATGAAATGGTGTGAATACACCAACATAGGTGGAAAACCTAGAACATGAAGTGGGAGTAGTAATAGAAAAAATGTGAATATTAAGATAAAATTTAGTACACAAGAATCATCATATAGTGAAATAGAAAAGATCTACCCAAAAAAAGGGTGATGTAACATTATACAAAAACAAAGGGATACACATGATGTGTATTTGAACCACATGTCGGGTCATTTCTTCCTATAATAGTTGAGTATAATTTTCCAAACTCAAGAAGCTAAACATGGAAAGAATATTCATACCTATCACATCTTTTCAACCAATTGAAGGAGAGTAAGAAAATCCAAAGATATGGATACATATGACGATATATAAATAGTATCAATAAAAATAAACCCAAATGGGTCAGAAATTGGATCTCCATCACATAGATAAACATAGTAAAATGTGCCTCAAATGGTTCCAAAAGTCCATCAATGATTCCCAACAGCTCACACATCATCTCAAAAGTTACCATCCATGCCCTGCCACACCTTCTCACTGTGATTCATAGTCGAGGGTCCATAATTAATATCTATTGAACCCATTACCTAGTACAAAATTAGGGTTCCACATAATATTATAGGACCCATGCTCAGACAAAATTGAGGGTTCCACTATAGAATTTTGAAGAGGACCCATGCCCACCCATGATGGAAGGTTCTACTCTAGAAGAGGATGAGGACCCATGCCCTACCATGATGGAGGGTTACACACATGAGATCTATTGAGGAACCATACCTTGTTCCAATAAGAGGGTTACACTCTAATAATCAATGTAAAACCCATGCCCTACCATGTTTTACGGTTCCACACTGTTGGAAGAGGTCCCATTCCCTGCTAATCTGGAGGGTTCTATACTAGTCATCATGTACCTTTTCCAAACCCAGCTGGAGGGTTTAAAGAGAAGTTATTATAGGATATTGGGCCTATTACAATATCTAGGTTCTACTATATAAGTCTATAGAGGGCACTTGCTTTGTCTAGGTAGAGGGTTACACTATAGAATTCATCGAGGACCCATTCCCATCCCATCAGGACAGTCCCACTCGAGATCCCCATGGTGATCCTGTGTGATCACAGCCATCATCAAGCAATGCAAACCAATCATCATTCCTATGACATTCAACTTTATATCTCAAAATCCACAACTGATGTCACTATCATATTCTATATGAATAAACCCATTGGATAGACTACGCATGAACCAAAATCCATGTTTAAATGAAGGAGATAAAGAATCAAAATGTTACATCCAAAGGAGCCAAGGGGTACACATCATGTCCGGGTTCACACATGACATGTGGTCCCACTCCTTCACCAGGTCCTATCCCTAGAGGTACATGGATATCATACCATGTAAAATTATATATTGTGTGGGGGATATACATGGTGTACCCATGCCACATAGGGTCTCTTCCATGTGCTCGACCCATGTCTGTGTATCCAAGTTGTTTCCATGTACATTACCCCATGTTCATGTACATTACTACACGACTTTCCTCTTCACATGATGGGTCGGCCATGTGTTCTGGTCATGCTTGTGTACTCAAGTGCATTAAATACACATGGATGTTTGCTCTACCTCATTTTTCATCAACATAAGGAAGGTGTTACATGGTGTGTAAGAGGGATATACATCATTCCAACCATATATAATCTATAAATCCAAGCCTCCTCAGCCATGGAGACACATGTTTTGTGTTCATCATGGTACATGGATTGTATAATGTTATTTCACTATTTTCGGGATCATTTTACATGCACTAAATCTTTTCATTGACCTTAAATTAAAGATTCAAATCTCTCTAAAAATAGTGAATTTTGAAGTGGATCATTGTTTTCAACGACTTCCTCTAGAAATTGGATTGAGTTGATCCACAAAGATACATCACATGTTCTGCACAAAACTAAACCTTCCTCCTTTCATGATCTAGAATTAAATCCTTTGAGTGATCATCCAAAACCTATATACATCCTAGATTTGACCTTATTCTGCTGATTTGTTTCTCATTTATGAATCTATCATGATTATGGCGGTATGATCGGGCATGGTACTTCCCAGCAATGTAGAACTAGGAGTGCGGGGTCATAAAAGTCAAAAATGGAATGTATTGTGGTTGAAAAGAAAAAACTATTTCAGTGATCATTTCTAAGTGTTCACAGACATAAAAAAATGGGGATATTCAGGGAGAGAAAAGAAATATTAATCAATTTATTTGGCACTCAGTCATGTGCTCAAGACATAAAATGGAAGAGATCAATACAAGGGATTTAAATCTTTAATTAAATTAATCATAATGGTCATAAAAAAAAATTGAAGATTCCCACACAGAGAATGGTTATTTATTTTTCAAATAAGTAACTAAAAAATTAACTAAGTTGTTGATTTCATTATGCCTTGATGCATCGATCTAGAGTTTCATCATTGTCTGATGAGATTCTTCAATGGAAGGTGGGGACAAAACACTGGAATCTTCCCATGGTCTATTCATCTTTCCCTAGAGGATTCACCAAAGATGTATACTTATATAATTTCATTGAGGATAAAAAAATAAATTAATTTAATTAAATTTAATTATTTGTCCACTGAACGTACCACCATTGGGAGAGATATCTAAATGCTCCGCTATGCCCTATTTTATGCCTATACTATGGTAAAGAATGAGTTTCAAACTCAACTATGGTTTCATAGTTTTTATCCAGGCTTTCATTTAAGAGTTATCCCATTTTATTTAAGAAACTACCTTCAAGAAATAAAAATTATTTTTAATATTTTTTTAAAATTATTTCTAGGAACACCGGCTGTGGAATCACATGCCATCTCAGCATCAAGATTTGGAAATATATATAGGAATATTTCAAAGTATTATATGGAAAAAAATGTGTATCTACATCATTCATTCATTCAATATTTTCATACTTGGAAATCAAAACTATCCAAAAAAAAGGATAATTGGAATGTACATGGATCTCCCACTCCTAGGATCTCTCTTTCTCGTTCATGTGCTTCCAAAACACATGAACCCAAATGATGGTCCATCCATACAATGTCCTTTCCTATCAATCCCTAATCAAAACCACATTCTCCACAAATGTGTATTTGTCTTCGATGTTCAACTCACCCATGTAGATGACGTTCATGGGGTCATAAAAACATCTTCTCTACTGCAACACGTGGAAGACGTCATGCACCTGCAATAGTTTTGGGTTTAAGGTGAGGTTTTAAGTATTCGTGGCAACACTCTACATGATCTTAAATGCACTGATGAACCATAGGGATAACATGCCTCTCCATCTGAATCTCTACAATCCTTATCATTGGGAAAATCTGAGGAAAATTTTGTCTCCCTATAGAACTTCAGCATCATACAATTGTGTTGTGTATAATATTTCTGCTCACTATGGGACGTCCTCATCTCCTCATGGATATCAGTTACCTTTATAGTCATCAAATGCACCATATATGGACCAATATAAGAGGGCTCACCGATATCAATCCAGAATAATAGCGGCATGTAGGGTCTCCTAGATAGGTCCTCAGAATGATCCATTCCAATGGTACAGTGGAACCTATTGTTTTATGAAAACCCTTCAAAGGTAAATTGGTCATCCTAACTTCAAAAAAAGTTTTACATTCAATCCCTCTGCATGACCTCCAACACATGAATAATGCACTTAGTGTTCCCATCATTCTATGGGTGAAAGAATTAGTCACCCTAATTTGGGTCCTAAATTTCATCTGATAAGCCTTTCAACAATCTTGATGTAAACTACACATAATGAATAGAGACAATCATTGACAAAAACCCATGAAGGAAAAAGATCTCACATATGTACAATTACCCCCAAAATCTCCCTCAAACACCACTCTTTGATAGTAGGGAAGTTTAAAGACAGCTTCATTTTGTCGAATATAACCGAGATGTTGTCATTTATCATCCCTTTTAATGTAATAATAGTAAACAACTAAAGGTTCATGTCATCCCAATTCCAATCTGAGATCTCAAGGGGCTTCAAAAAACCTCTTGGAACATGGTTCTCAGCCTTCAACTGAAAAAAGGTGATGGACCGAGAGAGAAAATCAAATACGATCAATATCTTTCCTTACCACCAAAATTATCATAGATGGTCTATATGAATATTCCACACAATATGATGTACATATTAGGGGATATGTGTGGAACTCCCACATCAGGAATAAAACTAACATCTTCCACTAGTATAATATGGAATGATTCCATCCTTAATAATATATATATGTTGAAACCACCACTGACATCTGGTCATAGAGGTCCCCACAATCTATGTCTCCCAGCTACAACTCTATAACATGATCTAGAAGTAGGGGAGTCGACAACATCAACTAATGAAAAGTTATACCCTCTTTATCCAACACGGTCAGCAATAAGGAATCTAAAAAATGAATCCTCATGCACCATGAAATCTCCAGAATTCCTATTAAAGGATTATTCTACTATGTTATGCTTCCTTGTAGTATAAACTATCTCAATGTCATAGTCTCGGAGGATATCTAAACAGTGTTGATGTCTCAAATTCAAGTATCTATGTGTGAATACATACAAGAGAATTTAATCGTCTTAGAAAACCCCACAACATTACCCGAAGATGTAGTGCCACTACATCCATAGGTTTAATACTATCACTTCTAGAATTAATTCATGACTCACTTAGTTTTTCTTATATAGTGTCATCTACATCGACCTATATGCAATAACCACATGTTGTTTCATCAACACGTAGATGAGACCAACTACTAAGGCATCTAAATACACTATAAATTCTATTACCTCCTATGTTAGTCTCAAAAAATGATAACTTTTCGGCCTCATAATAAACTACTTGAGGGACCTATATCATTAATCATAATAACTAAATAATATTCCTTTCTAAATGATGTTGGTCAAAGGGGCTTCAATTCTAGAGATTTCTACCATAAACCTATTGTCATACCCAACCAAGTTGAGAACACTCTAAACCTTTGATATTCTATTAGGTGTCTACAAAAATTCACTATATATATCTTCTATATTTTTATTGATGAACAATGATAAATAATGACATTCCCAAGAATGTGAATGTCATTATTCCCAAACTATCAGTTAGAGAGTTTCCTATAATGTAGGTTCTCTCAAAGAAAATCTAGAACCATCCATGAGTGATTTGTATCATCCTCTGATTCAATGTTGATGAGTATGTTGTATATGAAAAGAACCAAAACTAGGTCCATGTATGGCTGAAAGATATGGTTCATCAATGAAATAAACACGATAGGGGAAATAATCATACCAAAGGGATTCACTAGGAATTTTTAGAATCTGTTGTGCCATTATGAATGCTAGATTTGTAATTTCATTCTCATGAACCCCAAAATGGGGGTAGCCAACCCAAATATCGATCTAAAAGAACCATCTTACACCTTGTAGCTAGTCAAAACGTTTATCAGTCCATGGAAAGGGGTACTTGTTCATTATCATGGCCTATTTCAGGCGATGATAATCCATGAAAATCTGTAAGCTCTTTTCTATCATTTTCATGAACAACACTAGTGCTGCCCAGGGGGCAGATTTGTCTAAATTAAACTATTCTCTTGAATTTCTTCCAACTAAAAATAAATATCCCAACGCTTAGTAGGGCACATGGGATATTATTTGAAATATATAATTGTTTTCTCATGGTAAAATTCAATGAAAAAAACCTATCTAACGCCTAAGAGGTATTAAAGAAAGATATTTGGGGAGGGCTTCCATATAATCCTCAACAACTAATGGAGTTCATATTACAAAAGATCATGCAACACCATGGGATAAACTCTCTAACTGATGGGTGATGGGATGCATCCTCATAATCATAGAACCTAGTCATCCTCCACGGGATCAATCTCATCAGAAAAGGAGAATCTTATCCAATCAGTGGGAAGGAAACAAACATGTTGACAATGATAGAAAATCTAGGCTTGTGCATCAGAAATCCAATCCATTCCAAAATTTATATCATAGGCTTCTGTCATGATGACCAAAATATCCCTCATGAACCTCTATCCAAAAAGAAATATCTAGAACATTTGATAGATAAAAGACACATAAGAAGCATTCCATATAGGATCCTTAAGATTAATTTGATGTCCTAGTACCTTATCTAGGAGGTAAGTATCCTAGGATAGGTCTATAGATATGAAATAATCAACGGAACTAGGTTTAAATAACAAAAAATCAACGGTATCATAAACACATTTCGTACCATTAATAATATCATATTTTATAGGATCATAAGTCTGTGAGGATTGTATTTATCTACCACCCCAACTATCAGCTACATGATCCTAACATGGGATGCCTAGGGGTGGTGGTGGATGGAAATCATAGCTTTATAATCCTCCCACAACTCACCCTACTCTTCTTCTAGTTCTACCTCCCTAGGTTCCACCCTGACCATTCCTGGGAGGTCCTTGATCATGCTAATACCTCTGCCATGGTGGTCTGTCAGAGATTGGACTACACTCCAGAAAATGTTTGGTGGGGAAATCACAAGATATGTGGCCTCGACCATTAAATGCATTGCAGTTACCCACATGAGGTTTCCCTGGTCATCTATGTTGTCCTTATACCTCATGACCATTCACCTGAGTCTAATTACAGAAGACTCTCCAACTTCAATACCCCTCTGACTGGAACCTGCTAGATGCTGCAAATGACTCAACTGTAGGATAGTCACTACCATCTATAGATATTTGTAATCCCAATTACATAAATCTATTTATCTCTAGTGCCCACTCCAACACACTATAATATGTGGGGTTTCACAAGGTAACCCCACTAGATTGAATCACAATGTGGATTCAACTATCAAACATCTATTCTCAAATGTATCCATAATAGATCATGTAAAATATGTATTGTGTATGTTATGTGTACCATGTTTTGTACATGGACACTGTTATAAATCCCCAATGAAGACCGAGAAGCTCATGAATCGAAACTGAGCACACGTATGATGGGTAGTACTCCTCATAGAATAGATGCTTGAAGTCAGGATATAAGAGTGTCAACTAATTATTCATCTATGTTACAATGCTCCAACATCTCACATAATATCAGAGGAATTGTCTAGATGTGAGTGAAACCCCCATATCCACTGGTGTTCGTATGAGCCTTAAAACATGATCCATTGACTATAGCCAATCATCTGCTGCCTGAGAATCAAGCTCACCATGAAACCTTAGTAGAATCTAGAGCTGGAACTCATGGATCATTATAATCATATGTGCAACCTCAAACTAATCTGATTGTCAAATACACTTCATGATAGGTGGAGATTATTCTACCATCCCACCTGGAGGAAGAATCTTGTGGTATGGACCCATTGTTGATCACTCACCACTCACCATAGCGTCATCACGATCTAAAACTAGTATCTTAGCTTGTTGTCATCATGGAGGCACCCTGACATTTGTCAAGACATACCATGGTTATATGAGACTAAAATATATAAAAAAGGATGGGAAGATAACTCATTATTTGAATTAAAATACTAAATCCTATATGATGGATTTACCATTGACCACTGAAACCAATGTCTCTATATTCTATGTCAAAAATAAGGTACTCAAGGTACTAGTGAATAGATACATCGACTGCCCATATCATCATTGGATTCCCTAGAATTATTTCCACACTCAATACACATTGAAACAATTTCCCTAAATCCCATAAAAATCCTTACATGGGGACTTCTTCCAAATAAAATAACAAGGAAATTCCTTGAAAAAAATTATTCACAACCCGACCCAAGCTAGGGGCCAAGCCTCCACTACCCCTAGTGAGACTATATAATCCAAAGGGTGGTCACAATCATTGAATGACATATAATAAATTGGAATACATTTCTTACATAACTATACACACACACAAAACCATATCGATGAAAAATTAAATTAGGAAGAAACATAAAATATGAAAACCACAAGGGAATCAGCCATGGATGTAAATCGTCTAGACATTATATGAGTAAAATTGTTAAAAATGAAATATAATGAGGAAAAATACAAATCCGTCATGAAATATTTACCAAACTGACTAAAATATAAAATTACATCACTATGAAATCCTATCTCCTCATCTCCATGATTGACCATGATATGTGGTCAAAAGTACCAGGTACCTCTAAGCTCTTATGATGTCACCGTAGACATAAACATCATCTACATAAGACATGACACATGCAGATATATAAAATTTAAGGGTTAGTATATACATAACAAGTAATATTCCCAGAATGAAGGAGGGGAACAGTAAGAGATGTAATAAGAATAGAAAGATAGTAGATAGTGCATAGACTGCAAGATACAATGAAAGTGAAGATCTAAACCAAATAAAATAGTTATGTAACCTTATTTAAAATCAATGGGATTGAAGTGGTTTGTAAATGAACTAAATTAGATTACATTAAACATATATTAGGATAGTAAACTCATCCAACCTCAAGATGAAAAATACAGAAATCATGTAGCATACGCCACACATCTTCACAACCAATGAATGTACAGTAACCAAATCACACAAACTAGAGAGAAAGGGGATCTCCATCACAAATATTGGCCCAAAAAAGTGTAAAAAACTATTCCAAAATACCATAAAGAATTTCTATCATCTTAGATGTATACTCTGATGTAACCATCCATGTCCTTCCATGCCTCATAACTATGTCATATAATTGAGGGGCTACAATCTCTAGGAAAAGAACTCATTCCCTATTACAATAATAGGTTCACTCAGTGGTAGAGGAACTATAACTGGAAAAACTAGAGTTTTCCACTATAGAGGTTGATAGAATACCCATGCCTAGACCATATGGTGGGTTTTACTATAAAAGTCACCAATAACCCATGCACATCCTAGCTGGAGGGTTCCACTCGAAAGGTCTTTAGATGAACCATTACCTATTTCTAGAGGAGGGTTACACTATCATATTAAACGAAAGGCCTATGTCCTTCCTAGTAGGAGGGTTCCACTCTGGTTCTAGAGGACCCAGGCCAAGCCCATCGAGAGGGTTCCACTCTAGTCATTGAGGACCTAGGCCCATCCCATTTGGATTGTTACACACGTATGTTAGTAGATGAACGATTTTATATCCTAGTAGGTGGTTTCCACTCAAAATGTAAATATAGGACCCATTCCCGACCTATCTGAAATGTTTCACTCTAGAAGTCATCCTGGACGCATCCCCTTCCTAACTGACAAGTTCTACTCAGGATGCCTCTAGAGATCCTGCATGATCACGACCATCATGAACTATCACCTAACCAAGAGTCATGGCCCCAAATATTCAAATCATGTCTCAAAATAAAAAACTAAGGGAACCATCATATTATTCATGGAAAAATAATCATTACTGAGACCCATGGGAAAAATATGAGTCCAACCGAAGGAGATACAAATGTTTAATGTTTCCTCAAAAGGATCCTTGGGGTAAAATGTGTGTGAGGGGCCCAAACGACATGTGGTCCCTCTCCATATCCTATTTGATTCCCTAGAGGTACAAGTATCTCAAACCATATATGATTAAATAGTATCAGATGGATATACACTATGTTACCATTCCACTCGGGGTCCTTCTCGTGTGGTCTAGCCATGTTCTTGTATACAAGCTATGGTTGTGTACTTTTGCTTCTATGAGTGTACATTAGTACATGGAAAGCCTCTTCAAACGAGGTAATGACCATGTGTTCTAGTCTTCCCTGTGTACTCGGTCACATTGTGTGCACCATACAATGTGCTCCACTATATGTCCCATATAGAAGTGGAAGGTGGTACACAACATGTGTGAGGGATACAAGTTCTTTCATTCTTATAAAATTATAATCCCTTAACTACCACAACCAAGGGAATACACACTGGGTGTTCATCCTGGTATATGGGGTGTAGTCAACCTTTTTACATTTTTCTATATTTTCTCTCATATGTTGAATCTAGAAATAGCCCTTCAATTCAGTCATTGATTCCACCTAAAAATAGTAGATCTGGCCATGGAACATAGTTCTCAGCTATCATTCTCTAGAAATCAGATTCCATCGATCCATGGAGATATATTTCATGTACCGCCCACCCATGTACATTCATCTATAATTAATCCCACCTATGATCATTGAAAAAATAATAGAAAACCTATATAAATCCTAGAAACTAATATTGATAAATCAATCCATTCCTCGTTAATTAATTTTTCATCATTTAGGGTGTCCAATCGGTTTTGATACTACTAGAAAATATCGAACCAGGACCACGAGGTCATACCGACGATGAACGTATAACAAAGGGTAAGAAAGGAATACAATATGTCTAAAAAACACTTTGATTCACTCTTGTCAAACTATAGATAATTGGGATATACAAGGATAGAAAACAATGATTAATCAATTTAATTTTTATATGGTCATACACTTAGGCAACAGTTGGAACAGATCACTGAAATTGATAGATATATTAAATCAATTTAATCAAAAAATAATAAAATTTGGATGATTCCTACTTAGATATTGGATCGTTCATCCAATAATAATTCAATCGACAATGATAAAAGGAATTAATTGTGTTTTTTGTGACTTGATATGCTCTGATTCGGTGTTTCGTTATAATCCAAGGTGATTGTACAATGGAAGGAAGAAAAAAATCTAGATTCCTCCCTAAGATTATGTATATTTCCTTAAAGTATTCTCTATGTCATTATTCTTATATAATATGTTTTAGAATAAAAATTAATTAATTAATTAGTCCATTGAACATACTGTTAATTGGTGAGATATCTGAACCCCACACACTAACCTATTTTAGGTCACACATAATGTATACAATGAATTATGGACTCAACTGTTGTCTCTAACTTTTTATTTGAAATTATTTTTTAGAGTTTACCATTTTATTTAAGAAATTATTCTTGTGAAATATAAAATATTTACAATATTTTAATAAAATTAATTTCATACAAATTGGGCCTAAGAATCTCATAATGTCTCAACTCCATGCTCTAGAAATTTGTATTGAAATACATCAATGTCTTAAAAAGAAAAACATGGTTGTCTATAAGACCATTTTATAATCATTATTTAGACAACTATTAAGACCAAGAAACCATGGAATTAATTAATCTTCATATTTGAGAGCTTCTGGGTGAAGGAGATGATGTAAAAAGATGTGATATGCTCGTGTTGGAAGGTGGAGGATCCTGAAATCCAAAGAAATTTGAATCTTATAGTTTCCCAGTTGAAATGGAGGGATCGTAAATTGAATCAATCTAACATTAAGTGTGAAATTTTTTAATGAAATAAAAATTACTTATATTATATCAAACTTTATGATTTTGATCTATCAAATCTCATTACACTAAACGGAGCTAGACGTGGATCTCATAATTATCGAATGTTTTTTTTCTATACATACCCTGTATTTTGACATCAATGTGGGAAACACTAATACAATCTATTTCAATCATAATGACTTAAAAAATTAGCACATGAACACTATCCCTTCCCTAAACAATTATTACATTAGACCTATATTATATTAAATAGGAATCAAACATCTTATTATGTGTTTTTATAGGATATTTTTACAATTTGGGGGTGCGGTCCATATTTTCTTTTGATATTTCTACTTATATGGAACCAAATTTTTTTGGAAATGATGAATCACTAGTTCACATGTGATTTTATTGATGGTGAGTTATTGGTGGCACTAAAAAACATACAGTCAACCAATTTTCCATGACATGTTTTTTTTTATTTTTCGTTCTTCTTTAAAAAATATAGTCATATTATTCGTACATACATTTCAATTTTCATGAATGTCATTTGGATGGGAAAATCCTGTCGCTGTGCACTAAATGAGACTATTATAACACTAATTCAAAGGATTAAAAAAAACCTTTGGTCTCATTCATTTGGCCTATTAGTTTATGGAATGTTACCTTCAAAATATTTTCAATAATGTTGGTTAACAATCAATTGTCATAGTTATCGTCCACTATTTATGAAAAACAATTTGATATCATCACTAGGTGACTCATATTTGATAATTTCATTATTTCCCATGATTTTTTTCACTAAATGAATGTTTTATCTTTTTCAAAAAGAGCTATCATGGAATAGAAGTTGAATATGATTCAGGAGCATGATATATTTGAATGGATGTTTCTCCAATTTCATTGGAGTAAAATGGGTTTTTGTATAAATTTATTGAAATTATCATTGAATGAATCTCCACTGTCTCATTCTGTAATAAAATAAATGGTGGTATCTCTCACATCCTTTCCTCTACTAGGTGTCTTCAGTGGGGTGACCCTGTCTTCCATTCTTTTTATTTTGGAGGCTGATGATTTTTCCATGTTAATTTCAATGGAATCTTCTGTCAATCTAGTGCATGGGGTGAAGGTTTGTTGATAGAGAACTCCAATTTACCACCTATTTTTTGATGATGAATGTTTTTGTTTTTCAAGAGATTCCTTGGTGGAATTCATTACATTCTACCAAATAATCCGTAGGAAAAAGATGATATCTAGGCTGTTTTTTTATCATTTCCATATTTGGGATCTCCTTTAGTTATGGTGTTCTTATTGTTAGGATGGATGATTTCAACATTGCTTATATAATTCAAGTGGTTGAAAATCACCAAAAATATATCAGTTTTTCCACTATTTATGTGAGTTCGAAAAAGAGATTTTCTTTGAGAACCTGGATAGGGTTGTGAAAAAATATTAAGGTTTGTACAGTAAAAGGTTTTCTAAAGAGGGAAATGAAATACTCCACAAGGCCATGGTCCAGCCTATACCCACCAATGATATCTCCATTTTCAAATTACATGATTTTTATTTTAAAAAATTGAATGCTATATAGGAAAATGTCTATTGGGTAGTAAGAATTGAATGAAGATAACACTATAGATGGTGTGGCCCATGCTTTGCCTCCATATGTCCAGTGCGGGTATGTGGTTTCATTATATATACATTTTAGTGATTCCTTTATTTCTATGTTGGGATGGATGCTTCTAGATCACCCTGATTCAATTTTTTATTGGGACATTTATGAAAAAAAATTTGAATTCAAACTTTTTTGGGTCGAATCTCTATCCATTGCCTTTCATCATTTACTGAGGTTTCTGGAGTTCTTATGATCTTCCCAATAATGGCATCTATTGGAGGATATATTATGTAGCTAGTTAATATATATATAAATACCCTTGGCTGATGGATAATAGTCTCTCCTTGGTAACAACATTGATAGATGAGGGTATGGAATATTAGAAGGTGAAATCATTGTTTAATGTGGATGGTAGTGGAAAGGGTAAAGAAAAGTTTAAATAATGATTTCAATTAAGAGATATAAATATAATTTTAATTATTTTAGGAACAAAGGATTTCGAATATGACCTTTCACAAACCTAACCAAATACCCAACTACCCTGATACCCAAGCTGGTACTAAAATAGCCAGAAGGGAATTCCTGATCTCCATAGGTTAGAGACTATCACCTTCCATCTTACATGAAAATAGAGGGAAAAAATTTTCAACATAATAAAATAAGATAAAAGATACAATACCTTATTTTCAACACTCTAAATAGAGAATGTACTATTATCAAAATGTGTATAAAATCCAAAATTCATACATCATTAATGTTATCATCATATATAAACATAAATCTCAGAAATCCAATAAAATATTTGGAAAACATATCCACCAATCACCTCTCTCGCTCCTAGCAATAGAATAATGAACATGCACCTCCTCCAAGAGGCGATTTCCCTTTGTTAGGACCTAGAATAATATAATCTTCCATCACATGAATGAAAAGCTATGGTGTGAGATATAAACATTAGTAGAGTCTCACCATGTGATCAATAATCAATTCAAAAAAATTACCATTACAATAAACAAATTAAATAAAATAGTACCTTATATTTTATTTCCATATATCCATAAAAACATCATTCATTTCAAAATGATGGTTGATAATTCAAAAAAACTATCAAACAAGATAAAATGAATATTTTATTTAAATGAGTGTATATAAATAATATGGAAAGAATAAAATTTTTCAAAATTTCAAGGGCATGTATAATCAATACAAAAAAATCATAGCAAATCTAGAACCATGTACAGAAGCCCTATGGTATGTTGGTTTATCAGGTAATTGTATACTCAAAAATATTATAGTGATCACAGATCATGTTTTTTGTGAACACAAAAATAAAAACCCACAAGAGAACCCTTCCAGGGATGTCTAAATGAAAATAGTGAAACCCATAATGGGAAATCAAGAAAAAGATGATTTAGCAATAGTTATCATTATCAATCGATTTCTATGGAAGAATGTACCTATCATTATTTTCTTAGTTAACACAAAATACCCATGCTAACACATGATTCAACAATAAATCAATCAATTAAATTAAAAATTAATCATTTCAAATCATTTAAAATATAATTACACAATTTCAATTTCCAACATGCCTTTTTATTTTAAAAATAAAACAATAAATTTTAATAAATTTATTCCATTTCAAATCGACATTAAATTTATTCCATTTTCTCAAAAAAATTCAAAAAATTTCTATTGAAATTGTTATCAAAATGTAGAATTCATTTCCCATTTATCCATCCTGCAATTTCAATTCCAATAAAATTAGGGTTTTCACAATTTTTATATCTCATTAAAATCAAGAATTAAGTCCTAAAAATTACATTTTTTCAAATTAATTTAAAAATAAAATCAATTTTATATATAAATTCTAGGTTTCAATTGTAGGGAAAATAATTATGGAACCACCGACTAATAATTTAGAATCATGAATTGACACTCATGATGTGATCAACCATCGAAGAATGAAGGCATCATAGATGTAAAATTCAAACCTAGAATTAAGATACCAACAAATAGTGTTTAGATCCATAAAAAACAACAGGATGTAATACTTTCAAAGTATGTTATATTGACGGATTATGAGAGATTAAAAAAGAGGATATCCACTTACACTAGAGAAAGAGGATCGTTCACCTACAATTTTATTCATCAATGGAAGGTGTTAGAAGGGCCAACATCACTTATAAGGATCCGTATCAGCCCTATAAATCATGTTAAGAACGATTAAGGGTGATAGAATACATAAATGTGGGTTCAAAAATTTAAAAAATTAGGTTGTGGATAAAATAAAACCCTTGAAAATTATTTTCTGGAGTGGTCCAAATAATTATAAAGAATGTGCGATTTAATCTCGCACACTTTTTCGGGTGCATAGTTTCTTCTAGGTGGTGGAATGGAATTTCAAAATGCGACCAAGCTATCAAAAACCCCATTGTCTAGGGATTAATGGTTTGAACCGGTGGGGTCCATCATTTTGAAGAATTATTCTCTAACCATGCACATCCCAAAAGCCACCAAATGTTTTCAAAATATCAACTAAAACTACCCGACATGAACTCCAACCAATGAATGAGGAAAATAATGTTCATGAAATACCTAAAAACATGTAATGGGAAGTTAAAAACTCCCCATAATTAAAAAATTATGTCTCTATAAATCCTATCATGAAATATCCATTCAATAAAGATAGGTAAACTCTTCTATCATCAGTGCCTTTGTCTCCCATGTCTCATGTGAAATAGATCCATACATCAATAGAACACAAAACAATGGTATAATCCTCCCATGAAGTATCTTGGTCTCATAATCAACTATCCTAACTGTATGCTTAGTCATTAATAAATCAACTGCAATATCAAGATCCTCCCATCTCAATATATGAGATGGGTCATCAAGATACTAATGAAGGAGTGATACATTGAACACACTATGCACTATCATTAAATAAGATAGAATTTCTATAAGGTTATCATATTATCCCACCTTCTGAAAACCCTCAAAAGGTATCACAATATAACGATTTAGCATTAAAATCCTCTTCAGTCATCAATGACCTAAACAAGAAGAATCTATAAAAAAACTCATCACCAACTAAAATCTATAATGGTCTGTGATGATGATCAGTATAATATTTATACCATCGTTATACCATCAACATTATATTATTAATAAACTGAATCTTTTGTGATATCTCATAGACCAAGATTTGTCTAACCAAGGAACATTTTCCAATCTCCATCCAACATAGCAGACATTTACAATGCCTAACTTATAAGGAGTCAAAGGAACCATTATTATCATGGACTAAAAACAATTCTTATATGAAAACTATTATACTCCCAAATAGTCATTCCAATATCCACTAAAATCGATGAAATAAGAATGAATCACATCCTTAATAATATTTATATCCCTATTTACCTAGCTATTCGCATATGGATTGTATTCCCTAGTCAAACGAACTAGATATTCCCTCACCTTTTAAAGGCCTTACAAAAAATGAGTGGTAAAATGAGTATCTCTACCAGAGAATATTGTATAACTATCTCCATGAAAATGAATATCCTCTTTCATGTAGATATTTCTCAATTCCTCAACATTGGTTGAATAACAAAGGGGTATAATGTGATCTTATTTTCGTATCCTATCAATATTACCCATACCAAATTTTTCATTCTACATGTACATAGTGACAGCCCCACAAATTCCATAGAAATATCATGTCACATCCAAGTTAGCACAATAGGGGGTTGTAGGAAACACAAATTTCTCACGTGGTCGACCTTAACCAATTGGAAAGTATAACAATGTGAATAAAAATTTGAAATGTCTCATATCATACCTAGCCACCATAATCATCACTGCATGTTATAAATAATATTTTTGGTTCTCAAGTTCATATCCCCTTGGGAATTATGGAAATTCCCCATCATAGAATTTCAAACTGAAAAAGGTATTATGTACAGGTTCTAAAAATATATGATACCCACAAAAGAGTCCACATGTCCTAAGATTGTCACTTTATATTTCATTAAATTACACTTTTAATGTTTCTCATCATGTGTGTGATCTGTCATGATTTATAGAAATGTTCTTAGATGACACACATAATCCTACTGAAACAATGAGTAAACAATGATATCATCTAAAATAAAACCATTAATGTATGAAGATATTTATTGAAGAACTTATTCATAAAATAATGGAATAATATAGGAGCCTTGGTTAAACTAAATGGAATTACGCAATACTCAAAATGTTCATTAGTATTTCAGAAGGTTGTTTTTTGAATTTCGGATTCTTGTATTATTTAAAAGTGATAAAAATATCGAAGATCAATCTTCAAGAACCAATTCACCCATTTCAACTGGTCAAAATGATAATCAATCCATTTAAATAGATACATTTTATATACCATAACATGGTTGGGTTTGTGGTTGTAAACACATAGACGTATTTTTTACATCATCTTTGTTGGGAAAGAGAACATGTTCTTCCCATGGAAACTAACTCATGTGTATAAATACTTTCTCTAATAAATCATCCAACTAAGTCTTAAGCTCTTTCATTATTTAAGGATCTATATGATAATATGGTATTTAAATTGGTTGATTACCATAACCAAAATCAACATAAAACACTACCTCTCATTTAAGTCGAAAAATGGGGAAATCATATAGAAACACATTAAGAAAATTGACAAGAACTAGTGGTAGATCATCACCCAAATATTCCCACTCAATATGAAAATAAAACACTAAAATTACATTCCCCATCTTTTTAAAATAAATAATGTCTCTACTCGACCTCTGGTCCCATTCTCCCTGAATGATACAACATACCCCATCAGGTGCAGCAAAGGAGACTCATCGAATATAGCAGTCAATTTAGGCCTTATTATCAATGAGTTTATCCATTTTAAAAATGAAATTTGGAGGATTCTTGTAGAGAACTAGAAAACCCAGGACAATAACGATATATAATAAAGAGAAGATAAATGATGGAAAATTTTGAACCTTCTATCTTTTTTTATATGGGGCGTAGAAATATCCATCACATAATATAAAAGATACATCACATGCTCTATCATTTTTAAAATATGAATAAATATAAATGGACAAAATTCACCAGTATCAAAAAATAAAGTCACTGAATATGAATCTATAGTGGTGTAACATCTTATATTCCCTATAGAAGTATCTACTTCATCTGGTTAAACTTTTTTTTATGTCATGTAGCTTTTTTCGGATGCATGCTGATAGAACCCATGTGTTTGCGAATCATATGATTCCACCACATTAATTTTAGGTGATAAAGATCTCGATCCACTGTGCATAGTATAAAAGATATGTAATGATTTCAATAGGCTTCTTAAGAGACCACAAGAAATGTATATCATTGGAACCTAATTACAACCACTTCTCAAATTCCCATGATTTCCACACTGGAATCTAGTAAAAGGTCCTCTATTTGGCACATCAGGAGGTCTAAAAGACACATACTATCAATAACCACAATGTTACACATCACACTTTTTTTACATGTAAGTGGAATTCATAGAATAACCACTATGAGAAAAATGACCTCTAAAAAAACGTAACTAACCAGTTAGGTCAAGTTCAACCATCAAATAAATATAATTTTTTAATGTTCATTTTTAAAACATTATATTGCTTCTGTTATAGAATTTTTATTAAAATAAACCTTTGTAAATATATAATATAGATTAAAAATTATGTAAATAAAAGTTATATATAATTAAAATATATAATTAAAAATATAATTATATTTCTAAATATATAAATATAACAACATTTATAAGATATGTTGAAAATAGTTTTTAGAAAATATGTAATGGTTGTTCTATAGGAATTCCAGAAGAAGTTGCAGTGGATGCTCTACTAGAAGTTATAGTGTAATTTTTCAAAGATGTTTCAGAGGAAGTTCTAGTGGAATTTCTAGTAGATCTTCCATGCCATGTTCCAGTGGAATTTCCATGCCACGTTCTTCTGGAACTTCTAGTGAAAGTTATGATGGATTCTACCATAGAAACATTCACAGTAAGATTTAAGAGAAATTTCATTTTTTTATTTCTTTAAAGCATCCACATAATTTCAAACCTTTAATAAAATTAATCATACAATTTTGGAAAAAAATAAATCAAGTTTAAAAACAAAAACATCTTGATTAATCTTAAAATATAATATGGAATACCATCATTCATGACAAATATACGATGAACTAAAAAATTATACTCAATAATGAAACAGAACAATGAATATAACCTCCACCATGGAGAAACTCAGAAAAAATGACACACATTATCAAAAATATACTCTGAATACTCTAGTGTGACCTCATTCTATACAAAAAATGGTGAAAACTAGGAAAAATTACTTACACACTTGAAAGTACACACTAAATACTCCAGAAATACTAGAATCCAGCACAAACTATTTCAAAACCTGGTGACCTTTCTTAGAGAATCCACATACCTCCCACACAATGGAGAATGATGAAAAAATGATATGCACAGCCAAATATCCTCTCTGATAAATACATAAAAACATGCATTCACCATCTGGTATGATTCACAAAACATCAAAATGTGATGTCCTTTCACATCGGTTCCCCATGAAAATGTTAGATCCTGTGAAATCCCTCAATTTTCAGTACCTCATTTGACATGTCACATTTATGTTGAGATGGAAATTACCTCTTGGAAATCAATGAAATTCTAACACATTTAAGTATTTGTTAAAATCATGTTGTCCAACATTACAATCATATAAAATAAGGAATATGATATGAAAAATCATGAACTTAAATATGCGTCCACTGCTCTATTCAGTGCTTTCGCATCTCATTGGAGGTCACTACCTGCCTGGATTTCCCCATGTTCATCATCGGACGTCACTGTTGCTAATTTCAACTATCCTCAATGTTATAGGTCTCATTAAGAGGAAACTACCTTAAGGCTTCTGCAGCTCTCCATCTTCCATTGGTCGCACCTTCCCCCTCTTCCCTACTACTCTCATGCACAAAGAACATCACTGATGGCCAAGCATGTAGTCACTCATTCCTCTTGTAATTCCACATCAATCACTAATCCATGTATGTATACCAACCCTATTAAGTTATCTTTATTCAAAGATATCGAGGTTCAACCAACATTTACATCAAACCCTTGTAAATATTCCATCTTCGAGAAAAGCCATCTGGTAATCAATTTTCATTGGTCTCACGTAACCCTGGTCCAGTTTCTAATTGCTGTTGAATATTTCATATTTATAATTATTTGTATTATCCTTCAAAATTTTATTTCTCAATTTATTCATCCATGACACTATATGTAATTATATCTCTATGTCAAGAACAACACATATGTTATTCACTTTTACAGAGAGATGACATTGAAAAAACCATTCTAGGATCATCTATATATGTAACACCCTGACCCAGTTACCTAGAGTCGGTGCATTATTAAATAACACTAGTGTGGTTACAAGGAATCAATTCTCGAAAGACCAATCATAGTAGTCTTTGAAAATATATTACATACATGAACTTCACATGACAATTTCAAACATAAATTACTATATAGATAATCCTTGGAAAATGCCATTATAATCCGGGCATAAACCTACATATAAATCATAATACCCTTTTGGGATCCTAGGAAAATAAAACATATGAATGGGATGAGCTCAGGTACATAGTAAGGATAAAAAATATAGATGAAGAAATAATGAACAATCCTAAACATTTATGGAAAGGTATAAAATTTAAACACAATCCCTTTAATCATAAACATCAACATATTACAAAAAATCTAAATCAAATATTTCAATTTACATAGTCATATAGATATTATACTAGTCTAATAATAACATGTAACATCAATAACTAATCTCATAATGATGGCATGCATAATGTAGTACATCATAACCATAATGTGAAGTCCTCCTGCCAAATCCTTAAATATAAATTTTATCAAGGCCTAGTACCAAGACACTAGTTTGTCTCATGAGACCTACCGATGTATCGATGGTCTATAGAGGGACCCACTTGTCACTTACTATTTCCAATACCTTCATCATACAAAAAGAGTAGACCAAAACATAAACATTCGTATTAAAACTATCATAAGAAATGTTAATATTTTAACCATAAATCAAGAATGCTATAAAAATAACACATCAAAATTCAATCATATCAAAACTCATTCAGTACAATATTGAATATTGTACTATTATAAATAAACCTCAACCAAAGATCCAATAAATTTTGTTGAAATAGATGAAAATAACCAATAAAACTCATTGGGAGATATATCCATTCTCTTGGATATCAATTAAGAGTCACCCAATTTATAAATTAATTCACTTAAAAGGGGTTTTTGAATCAATGAGTCTCATTTAAATTTGATACTTTTGAAAGGAATTAAAATTATAAAAATATTATGTTCTTATAAATAAATCCATAAAAACATTTTGAAAATTTGGACATTAATTAAAACGATTTTGAAAAATAAATAATTAATACCTTTAAAATGATGTTCCATTTAAAGAGTAACTTCAATTAGTCTTTAAAAGATTCAACTTTTATAAAGATATGAATGAACGATAAAATAGAAATAAAATTATATTTATAATCTTTTTATATTCAAATATATAGTTATGTAAATTAATATCAATAATGTAGAAATGGAAAAAGGATTATTTGTTTGAACTTCCCGAGTGTCCCATACCAATTTGAACATTTAAATCATAGGAACGATATCTTCAAATGAATCTATAAATAACATTAAGTTAAATTTCATCATTTTATTAAATACAATAGAGGTAGTAAATACAACACACATAAGAAATATTTGGAGAACATGTCTTTTATGTCACATATATTAAAAGTGAGATGAAATTAAATTAACATATACATTCCTTAAGTAGAGGGTAATTTTATCCTCTTATATAATAATTAAAAATATTGTTATTAAATTATAAAATAACCAAATACATAAATATGTTATCATATAGGATCCTTTAATTTTGCTTTATTAATAATATTTCAGTAGTATCATTGTTTATGGTGTCACCTGATATGTTTGACTTTATATCTTTTGTTATATAAGTTTTTTTTAATAAGATTTATTTTATTCATATCTAGAATGATTTTTTTAAACATTATTTTCTAATCATCATGTGAAAATTATTCAAGAATGGTTATGAAGGTGAATGAAATCTCATTGTGTCGTGGAGATGGTAATCTGTATGTACGCAAAAGAGAAAATATAAATCTATTGATTGTGAAATCATATGTAATTGTATGGTATATTATATATAAATAATTATTAACATGTTATATCTATTATTTATATCAACTATAATCATTACTATACCAATCCAAATAATGTAGTATTGAATAAAAAACTACACCATGGTGTGGAGATGGTATGTTGTATGTACACACGGATGGTGACTTTATCATTCATATGATAGATAGAATAATACGTGGGTGGAATCAGAAGTTTCATTTTAGATTTATTTTAATATATATAATATTAATTATTTAAATATTTCATTAATATTGTAATCAAGGCATTATCATTGGGTCATAAATATATTTAATTATTGAATGTCAAAAAATTAAAAATAAAATACCATGACGTAGGAAATATTTTTATATTTCTAATGAATATTTATATTTGAATATATCTTACGTATAACCCAATATTAAAATTGTTTTAGTTATTAAAAATTGAATTTAACACTTTTATATCTTATTTAAATAAAATATAATAAATTTCTTAATCTAACATAAATGGATAATAAATGATTTTATTTTTTTCATAAGGTGTATTTGGTTCAAAAAACACTTAATCTAATAGAATTAGGAAATGTGTTGGGGTAATTTTATATTATGATAGTATTATTTCTACATTTAAATACCCAATTTACTTTTAACCATGGTAAATAAAATTCAAAAGATATTATACACCAATAAAAATAATCATATTCAAGCACATTTTTCTTTCCGATGAAAAAAACTTCTTTCGTAGTTTTTAAATTCATTTCATCGATTTGGTAAAATTACATTTTATACATATTTGAAAATGTGCCTAGAAGGTGGGTAAAATACGTTAAAAAGTTAAATATAATTTTATATATTTAATCTTATTATAAAATGACTCAAATGACTTATATTTAGAAAATATACGTATTATGTTTCTATTTTTACTTGAAGATAAATTTTAATTAAAATTAATTTTTTGAATAAAAAATTCGGTTTTTATGTACTATGTATTATTTTTCACTATTCATCAAAAATAGAATGTTTTCAGAAACATACCAAAAAATAACCCTAATCTAATTTTGATATTCCAATTCCAAAAATTATTTATATTTTACCTAATTAATTTTTTAGGAGTTTATAATATTAATTTTTTAATGTTCACAAAATGACATAAAAAGTAGTTCTTCTAAGAAAACAGTTTGTCAAAATATATTACTATTTTAAAAAAACAAATATATTTCATTATAAATATGTATTATTTATGTGAAAAAATTACAAATATAAATATAAATTTATTTTTTAATATTCATATTACAGTATTTAATTGGTAAATATATATTGATTAAATAACTATAATACTAATGTACTATCTCACAGAGACTCAGTCTTACATATAAAACAAGACATGTATGTTTTTTGTGTTGTATAAGCTATTGAAATACATTAAAGATACAACATACAATGAAATACTGGGCAACTACATTATTCCCCCCCCCCTTTTGTAAATTTTATCCTCTCAATTTTAAAATTCTTCTCAGAAAATTCATTGAAAGTACCACATCAGAATTAATGTAAATAAAACTATCAATTTAAAAGAATGAACGTAAAGTAAAAATGTCACATGAGATAACCCATACAAGGGTTCCATGTTGGTAAACATTGACATGGAAGAAAAAACTATCCATCAAGTTCTGTTGGAGAATGAAAGAAAATATGATCTGTAAAAAGTTAACTGTAGAAAACTATAAACCTATGATGGGTTAAACGGTCTTTTCTTACCCAGTAGGATGAGAAAATGGAAATAGTATTTGATTTTAGATACTTTTCATAATTTTGGGGAATTTATTTAAGATATTATATAATAAAATTAGGATATATACTTACTTTTAATGTAGAGAATCACTATTTAATAAATTTGTACTCCAAACTTATCCTATCTAAAAATGATGTGTATTCAAGATGAATTGGTCAGACTTGATGTGCATGAATCAACATCTAGAGAATAACATAGTCCAAAAAAAATAACTATAAATTCCCCTTGTCATTAGAATTTAACTAAAACCAAAATGTTTAGTACTAGATTAGATGATCTCAAAAAGGATAACCAATTATTGAAACAAATATTACTCTTAATCTCTAAAATTAAACAAACCATACCCAAATTTCAATAAATACCGTTCAATAAGAAATTGTCCTTAAAATTCTAAAAAATAATCAAAACTATGTATGAATCCCAAAATTCCTACGGATTTGATCAAATTGTTTTCCAATATAAAACATAATATTTACCTCCATGTTTCATCGACTAATCTTAAAGACATATACTTAAAATTAATAAATTTATTCACATATTCTATATTATTGGTTGATAATTCCCATAAATAATTGAAATTTTTATAAGTAATCAATAAAAACATAGATTCAACCAATGTAAAAACCCACCATTACTCCTCGAACTAAATCCAATAGTATTCTATTTCCCTTAGGCATATAATGTTCCCAATAGAGGTAACGTCATCCAAAATATAATTTTTCACTTAATCACCAAATCATTTTCTTAATCTTAGGGTATCCATTTGATAAATCCTTGGTTTCTAAAATCAATATATTCTTGATCCATAAAATCATTTAACTAAAATAATTTTTCATACTAATTAGAGATATCACGTAGTCTAGTGGTAGGTGATAAATCCCAGTCACATGTTGATTTTGGGTTCGATTCCCACATCATTGTCCAATGCGATGGGTAGTCACACAGACCGTGTGTTGTCATTTTTAAGAAAATAGATAACTTCTTAACATTTCAAAATGTGATAAATTACTAAAAAATAACAACCAAATTTTTTAACCACAAATGTAATCTCATATGTTTCATTATAAACCCAAAATGTAATAAACTGTAATGGCCTCAAATTCAAGGATCATAAAAACCCCAAATGTTTCATTATAACTATATCTAAAAAATAAAAGACAATTGTTTTTCAAATATCATTTTTACATAACAATCTATAGGGTTACACATACAACCGATAAGTATTCCAAATCAATCCCATAAAACAAGTACATTAATACTTATAAACACTTCTGCAAACATTTATTTCTATGAAGGATGTTCCATGAACTATTTGTTATCCAATAGAATTGGGAATTGACTCGTGTAATTCCCAGGTCCCCTATATTTATGGTAAATGACTATAAATGGATTCATATATCATTTTTATTTTCTTCCATAATACTGTTCATTTTTTCTGAACAATTCATTACATTTATTCATTATTTCCCACACATAATGCATTTCATTGTTCCATTGAGACCCATTCCTAGGTGTCTCCTTCCATTTTTCTTTTATGATTGAAATTGAGATTTATTATCTCCATGGTCTCCACTGTTGGAGCTCTTATCATTCCCTACCTTTATCTTATTTGATTAGTTTGGGAGTTTGTTAATGTATATGTTGCTGATCATATTTTTGGAAAACGGATTCAGCATGAACACAATTTCTTTAAATCCCATCAACATTCAATTTAGTTTCTCATTTCCACCCATGTGACCACCTTGTACATCATGTTCAATGTTTCTATGACTTCATTGGAATCTAGTCATCGTCTAAAAATAGAAACCATAGTCTGAGTAAAAAAAGTCATAATGTCAATTAGAGAATATCATGAAACCTTAGTTTCAATTTAAAAACACATAGGATTAACCAAGGTTATTTATTATCATTTATATTAAAATCCTTCAAGTCATTTTTTAATGAAAATGAGAATTATCCAAAGTATATCCCCCGGGAGTGTCAATCCAGGGACACAGTAAGGCCCATTGTCGTGTACCAGGATACCCCAGGTCATGCCTAAAACTCAAAGTCAGAGTTTTCACTCCTAGGTACATCTATGCCAGAACCACATCCACTCATAGTATCCAGATAGTGATGTATTGCTTTGAATACTCACATTATCTCTACATTACAAAAATTCTATGGAGTTATTCTACACTAATCCTTAATGTATATCTTAGGATAATGCTCTTTTATCATTGTTTTTTCTTAAATCTTGTTCCCAAGGTTTGCAATAAACATTCATTGATACCATCTATAATTCAATGACGCAGTTACCCAGTGTTGGTGCATTATTAATTAACATTGACATGATTACTAGGATTCATGTCTTGAAGGACCGATCAATTTATCAGTCCTGTAAAACAAATTACAGACATGAAATTCACATTAGAATTTCAAAACTAAAATAAAACAAAGATAAACTATTTATAACTATATTATAATCTTTTCTTAAACCATAGTATAAATCATTATATAGCCCTAAGAATCCGTGAAAAATAAATCTTAAAAAAGGGGAGAGATCAGATTCTCTGTAAGGATAATCAATAAAGTGGATGCTACCATAAATAATCATAAACATTTATAGAGAGGTATAAAATTAAATCCCAATCCCATTAAACATAAACATAAGCATAATATGGAAATAATAAATCAAATAATTACATTTACTTATGCACATGGATATTCTTCAAGTCAAATAATCACATGTAAAATCAATAAATAATCTCATAATGATGGAATTCACACATCCGGAAATTTTACCCACATAGTTAAGGCCTTGTACCATGACCCTAAATATAAATTTAGACAAGTCCTTGTTCCAAGATATGTGATTTTCTCATGAGACATATTGATGCATTGAGGGGGTATAACAGTTGATTCCCATCACTTATTATGTCCAATGCATTCCTCATATGAAACATGTCGAAGATAACATAAAAATTAGTATTAAAACTAGCATATGAAATGTTAATAATTTAACAATATATCATGAAGGGTTTAAAAATATCAGATCCAAATTAAAACATATCAAAAATAATTCAATATAATATGGAATATTGTATTTTAGTAAATCAACCTCAATAAAAAATATAGTAAAAGTATTTGAAATAGTTGAAAATAATCAGTAAAACTCATTGAGAGAAATATCCATTTTTTTTTAAAATCATTTTAAAATCTCCCAATTTATAAAGGAATTCCTTTAAAATTTCATTTTGAATGATATTATCCTATTACACTTTGAAACTTTTCAATGGAATTTAAATGATAAAACAATTATGTATATCTAAATAAATACTTAATATCATTTTGAAATCATATACGTTCATTAAAATGGTTTATAAAAAAATCATTAAAAATTTAAAATGTTGTTCTATTTAATGTGTCCCATCCCTAAATCATTAAAATATTAAACCTTAAAAAACATATGAATGATCTTTAAAATCGAAAATAAATTCTTTTTATAATACTTTTATATTGAAATAAATATTTGTGTAAAATAATATCAAGAATATTGAAATGGAGAAAGGAATAATTATTTGAACTTTCAAAGAAACCCATACTACTTTGTACATTTAAATCTCAATTCTGATATCATCAAATGAATCTATAAATTCCATTTATATAAATTTATTCATTATATTAAATAAAATTTATATAGTACATACACCACACATAGGAAATAGGTGGTGAACATGTCTTATATGTCATGAATATTAAATGTGAGACGGAATTACCTTACCTTATACATTACTTTAGTCAAGGGTAAATTAAAAATCATGTATATTGGTTAAAAATTTGTTATTAAAATATAATAAAACCAAATACATAAATATTATGTCATATATGATTCTCTAATATTGATTTGATAATAATATTTCAGTAGTATCATTGTTTCTAGTGTTAACTTATCTGTTTTCCATTATATGTTTTGTTACATAAGTCTTGTTTTTGTATGTATATGATGTATTTTATTCATATGTAGAATGATATTATGTTATTAAATATAATGTTTAAATCAAAAAATGAAAAATATTCATTAATAGTTATGATAGGTAATGAAATCTCATCGTGTTGTGGAGACGGTAATCTATACGTATGCTCGAGAGACAATTTCATTCTATTGATGGTGAAATCATATTTAATTGGATGTTATATTTTATATATAGAATCATTAACATGTTATATTTATTATTTAAATAAACTATACTCATTATCACAGCTATCTAAATAATGTAGTATTGAATAACATACTACAACACAACGTAGAGACGGTAAGTCATATGTTCGCACACATGGTTACTTTATCATTCTTAGGATTGATTTAATAATGAATATTGTTGTACCATAATTATAATAACATTTTATTACATATATGGTACTGGATTTATTATTTTATTATGGAATCAACAATGAAAAATGAAGTAGAAGAAGAAAAGAATGTTGAATTATCTGATAAAATGATTACTTCATCTTCAAGTGCATTATTTTGATTTGAAAAATAGGGCTCCATAGGTTCTTCCCAGGATCAAATTAAGGCCTATATGAATAATTTAGGGTATTGGGGAGTATATATGAACAGTTTTTGTCGATCCAACTGGCTTTGGAGGTGTAAAATTATGATATGGGGAAGTACCCTTCTATAAGAGAGGAGAGAGTCACTTTTAGGAAATGATTGAAATATTAATTTATTATAAAATGATTTTCATTTTATAATAGTTCCAAATGGATTTATTTAGATGATATGGTGGTTATGGGTCTTAATAATATCAACTAATATGTTTTAGACATTTTTAGGTCACCCTATTAAAATTATATTTTATGTTTAACTCATCGTTAAATTGTTTAACTTATCCTATCTCTTCTTTTATTTTTTACTACATGGTTAATATAGTTACTATAAAATTCAAAGAAAAACTCAAGTGGTTAATTAATGAAATATCTAACATTATCTAAATCATTTGGTTGACACTATGATTTTTAGATATATTATATAATTTAATAAAATACTATTTTGTTTCATAACTTATTTATGTCAATTTTTACACTATTTAGTATTTGTTTTTGTTAAAGTCATAAAAGGATTATTAATTTGAGAAAAATACATTATATCAACCCCAACATGTCATACAAACCTAGAAAATTTGTGTATGTATTCAAAATATATAATTTATATTTATGTTAATATTTATAATATTAATTATTTTAATCATTCATTAATAAGATAATTAATGCATCATCATTATGTCATAAATAAATTTTAATTAATTAATGTTGAAAATATATAAATAAGATACCATGATATAGGGAATTAGTTTATATTTCTAATTAATATTTATTATCTAATTTATCATACGTATAATGGATTATTAAATATGGATTAGATATAAAAAATTGAATTCAACACATTTAACTCTTCAAAAGATAAAATATAATAATTTTCCTAATCGATCCCAACAGGATAAAAAGGTCTAATTTTTTGTCCTATGGATTATTTTGGACGAGAAAAACATATCCACTATAATTAAAAAATGTTTTGGGTAATTTTATATTATTATAGTATTATTTATACATTTAATTACCCTGTATACCTTAAACCGTGGTAAATAAAATTCAAAACATACTATTCCACAAAAATTAAATTCATCATATTGAAACCCATTTTACATGATGGTGACAATTTTGACTATGGGGTTTTTTAAATTTAATTCACAGAAGTGGTAAAATTATGTTTTTTTAATATTTTCAAATGAGCCTAGAAGGTGGGTAAAAGACGTTAAAAAGTTCAATAAAATTTAATATATCTAATCATATTATAAAATGACTCAAATTAAAAATATTTTGAATTATATATGTATTATGAACCAATTTCTACTTTCATGTAAATTTTAATTAAAATTAAATATTTAAATGTAAATGTCGGTTTTAATGTACAATATAGTATATTTCAATATTCTACAAAAAATTCAATGTTTTCAGAAAAATACCAATAATTCACCCTAAGCTAGTTATGATATTCCAAAACAAAAAATTAAGTCTATTTTTCCAATTTTAATTATTAATAGTATCAAATATTAATTTTATTATTGTTTCACAAAAGGGGATAAAAAGAATTTCTTTTAAGAAAATAGTTTTTCTAAATAGATATTTATTTTATAAAAAATTAAAATTTTCATTATAAATATGTTTTATTTATGTGAATAATTATAAATAACTTTTAATATTTATTTTTCACTATTCATATTAGAGTATTTAGTTGATAAATATATATTTTTAAAATAATTATAATACTAATGTGTTGTCTCGCAGAGACTCAATCTTTCGTATAACACAAGCCAAATTAGTGTTGTGTGTAGTATAAGCTATTTAATTACTTTAGAGATATAACTTATCATGAAATATTGGGATGTAGTAATATTTATCACATGTCCATGACCTCATGTAATCTTTCAACCTATTTATTTAATTCCCCTACATCATTGCATACTTATATCTTGCAACTTTTATACATGAATCTTCCATTTATATTCCCTTTGTATTGTATTTGTTTGTTTCCCATTTCACCAAATTTATTTCTCATTCTTTATGTTCTGCATATAAAGAAAATATATATTCCACTTTCTTCATCCATGGTCACATGATTATATATTTCTTGTATATTTATATGTGTGTTTGTGTGTGTTTTGTGTGTATCATTTATTCTTACAGATAGGGTATGAGATACTTCCATTGCGAGTATATGAGAAGTGTGAAATAGAGATGATCATGGGATGAAACTATATATGGTAAAATATCCTCTATTACCTTGTTATGTCATTCCACACCATGATAATATTTCATCCTTATGATAGGTTTATAACCATTTATCCTAATTGGAATCTTCAATTAAATTTAAATGAAACAGTTCATTTCTTATGATTGCATCCCATTTTCAATCATTTTCAAGATATTTGTTGCGGAAAAATCCCTCAAGGTATCATTGAATCATTTTTGAGGTGATTGTGTTTGTCGACAAAGTGGAATTCTGTGTGGTGTTTGTTGACAAAGCCAAACAATGACATAAAAATTTGTTGAAAAAGGGTATTTCATGGTGGAATGTCGAGTTCAACAGTTCTGGCCAATTATCTTTGTCAGATTCAAGAATGTATTGAATGGAATGCATGATCTGGAGGCAGTATGAAAAGAATAGATACAAGGTGGAGCCATTTTCTAGTGTTTGCCAAAATTTTGGGACTGAAAATCGAAAAAAGGAGAAAAGTGGTTTTGGTAAAGGGACATGAACTCCTTGTACTTGAAAGAGAGGAAACTTGCGGACCTAATGTATTTCAGGATCATAAGGTCAAAATATGGAAAAGGAAAAAGGATCGCGCAGGTATTGGTTTGGTCGCGTAGGTGACCTGTAGGCTGTGAAGAGACCTGCGCGCCATTACCTAGGATGATTAAAAAGTTGCTCACTATATGTTTTTCAGGATCAGATCTTCGAAATATGGAAAAGGTAAGAGGGTCTTGCAGGTGTCTTGTAGGGGTAGAGACCTGCGTGCTGTGACATGCGCGCCACTGTGTAGGTCGTCCAAATTTCTATAAATACTGGACCACCCCACCTCTTTTCCAACAAAGTTCAACACATATAAAATTCAGAGCTCCCGTCGCGCAGGTGATGTGTGGTCGCGCAAGTGGTACTTGTGCGCCAGGTGATTTTTGTGAGCCTAAGTCAGTTTGGGTGAGAAAGGAAGTGAGTCGTGCAGGTTTGGAGTTTAAAAAATGTCATGTCGCGTTGGTGGTTTATGTGGACCTGGACGCCAGTTGTGACCTGTGCGCTGATACTTGCGCACCGGGATAGACTTTTGCTCGATGTATGGTTGATTCCCCTCCAGTATTTTCGGGATACGTGTAAGCTGGATGTTTTCCCAATAACATCGGTTCAAATAGAAATTCATCTAAGGGTGAAAGTTAGACTTCAACAGAGCATCCACATAAATAGAAATATGCATTCCTTCATGAAAATTAAGAGACCTACTAGTCAATAAATATTGGGTGGATCCTTTCTGGAGCAGTGAGCAAAGGAAGAGGAAGAAGGTGATCCTCTCCACTGGCAGTGAGCTAGAGAGAGAGAAATAGGAAGTGACCCTTGGTAAAAAAGTAAGCGGACACAAAATTTTGTATAGGCAGTGAACCTGCGATAAGAACTGATCTATCCCAAACTCTATAAATAGAAGTGCAATTTTAGTGAATTTGGTATGACCAGAAACTTGTCGGAGTATTCTCATTGGATGTAGCCCAGTGAGGGTGAACCAAGTAAAAATTGATGTCTCTTGTGCTTTCTTTACTTTTAGTTTATATTGTGTAATAGGAATGAGAGAGAAGCATTTTTTTCTTAACAGTGAAACAAGATCAGAACATGATTTAATTTGAAATTAGTCATTCCCTGATTCACCCACATTCCTCTCTGTGTATTCATCCTTGTGGAACTAAGAATATTCAACTAGTTATGTTAAACTCATAGTATTTAGGAAATTTTTCCACCTCAATTTCTTCTTCTTTTTTATGAATTTGTTCTAACATTAATTAATATAGGCCTATAATATGACATTATTTTTTTTTAAAAATAGATTGAGTTGTTTTGTGGTCTTACACTGTGAAATTTATTTTTCTTGATAAATTTATTCTAGAAGTGCTAATGATTAGGATAAAAATAGAAATGTAAATTATGTGTTAAAAAGAATAAAAACATAATAATATTTTTGGGTTATGATATTGAACACCCATGATAGGTATTTTATACTCAAGGAATTCATGATAAAACTTTTAAAAATGGGATGTTTCAATTTGAATGAATGTTTCCCCCTAAAATATGGTATCCCTCTATGAGCCACACAAATTGAATACATGAACATCAGATAATTTGAATAAACTCATGAACCCAACAAAGATATGCCCTTTAAAATGTAAATGATTTAGAATAACTACCATTTGATACCATTATTTGAACATTAATATTTTCAGAAGATATATTATATGTGAATAATCTACAGGATACTCTTTGATGTGAAATATGTACAATGTATACATATTTCTTAGTTAATAGTTTTTTTAACCATTAGTTTTATTAATTTTGATCAGAATTCATAAATTATCATTAGAAAAATTTGATCTATAGGAAATCAAACACATGAAATTCCATAAATGATTTCTAATGACATGATTCCAATAATCAGATTAATCCTTATGAAATAAATGATTATTTTCTCTTAAATTATATCAAAACCATTATCTGAGTATCATTCATGGAAATGAAATAAGTGTAATCTTTGTAAAAGTTGAAATGTTATTCTATGTATATCATTCAATACAATTCAATAAAAATTTATAATTAATTCATTATTTGGGTATCATTAATTAATTATATGTAAAATATTACAATCCATTAATTATTCGTATCATATTACTATTCATTAATATTATATTTTTTATTCGTTTTTTATCTATAAAAGATTAAAATTAATTCATTATATGTATCATATTACAATTCATTTATATTAAATATGTCATTAATTATAAATAATTTCATATAATTCAATAAAAATTATCTCTAATATATGTAATATATTATTCACATAATATATGCCTTATATTATCTGTGTAATATCTAAAACAAATTATCTGTGTAATATTTACATGTGTAATATATCAATATGTGTAATATCTATAATGGATTCTCATTATAATACTGATAACATATTATATGTCAATCATTCATTTATATTCATCAACATATTACAATTAATCGCCATATTATTAGTCCGTGTTATCTATGTAATCTATTTAACTAGTTCATATTTACTACATAATACCTGTGTAATGTGTGTAATATATCAATATGTGTATCAATAACTACCATGAAGAGGATCGGAGGATCAAAATTGCATATCAGTTGTTACACTGGATTTTTACCAATATTAGGTGTGGCCTGGGTAAATGTTTGTTTAATATAAATGTGGTTATAGTTTTGGAATATTGAAGATAGAGGCTAGTTGACATACATTAAATATTGTTGGTCATGAATAAATTGAACTAGTGGTTCACCTAGTTTTTTGTTTCATTAGATCTTTTAGTGGGAATATTGAAATAGGACTTGTGGAATAAATAGATACTTCTTGGTATAGTTTACCTCTAAATATTATCAGAATTTTCCATATAATTAGATTGTACATAGCATGCCATTGTGTGATGATTCAATGTGATTTTTGTGTTTCACTTATCAATAAAATACTAGTTGAAGAGTATGTGATATATATTACAACTTGGGACATCCTTATTAAGTTCTCTCTATTTTTTCATGTTGTATTCCTTTTTTTAAATTATGTTAATTTTTAGTATTTGTATCAATATATGTATGGGAGGCCAGAGGAGAAGGATGTATCCATTATTTGAGGAGCTGAAGTGTAGGGGCATGTCGAAATTGGAAGTTCAGATGGACATGGTGTGCATTACCAGAGGTAGTGGCTTTATCGATTTATGAACTTAATTCCTTCTCCTTCACTGTGGATACACCATTCATGCCACCATCTATAATCTCAATGATGAAAAAGAGACCATGTACATTTGATCCTTATAATGATCCAATTATCATTTCCATCTCGTCACGATCAATCTCCACCACTACAACTCATTCGATAACTAAAGTTGTAGTACCATCAACATCTTCCACCTCACATCCTTTGGCATAATTCACTATATTATAGATCCCTAATATTTTAAAACTTTAACATTCAGTAAGTTGGGACTCAACATGTGGTAGTGAAATCATCAACATTTTCAGTAATATAAATTCATAGATGTTCATATAATGTCATAATGAGTGTGGATTTCAGGACAGATGATGAATACCTCAATCAGACGTGTCTATGGTATAACATTTCATGGACACTAGAAAAAATATACTACGTGGGAAATTTTCAAGGATGATTTCCGTGATGTGTTTGTGTTGAATCTGGGAACATTCATGGGTCTTTATCAACACCCAATTTTGATTTCAAGCATGAATATGTTTCTTTTCCTACTCTTGGGTATTTCTCTAAACAAAATTCATACTAAAATTTATCTATGACCAGTGAAACATTGGTTTGAAATTATGTTAAACTCTTAGTTATTTAATTAACTTTTATCACTAGGTGTATTATTCAATATATTTTTACTATATCAACATACTGTGTAATCTATTTTTATTTTATCTAAGAAATATATATTTTTATTCTATGAAATATCCAATAGATTATTATCTATAATGTAATATTTTGGGAAAATATTTTAATCTGGGTGTCATTAATTTCCTATATTACAAGGTGTCTCATGTTAGTGTCTTTATAAATTCATAGACTGGAGGTCGTGATGTTGGTGTCTTTTTTGGATGATTATTCTTGGAGAAATGGTTTGGAATATATCTTATTGTGAGGTAATTATAAGTGATAATTTTTGTTATGGTCTTTTCATGACTATGTTTTTGAAAGGTATGTGTTTATCCCATCACCAGTGTCAATCATTATTGTGATATATAATGTATGAAATAAATTATGGATGGAGTTTGATGGAGTTTCATGTAATGTCTATTAGAGTTTTAACATGCTTAATCACGTTTGTAACATGTTTCATGAAGCTTTTTGAAGGTTCATGGAGTATCAACATGTTTTTTTATTATGTTTGAACTTTTTTTTCAAATTCCATTTTTTAAAATTTAATATAACCTAATTTTAGAAATAATATATAATAAATGTATTATATGTATTTATATTAGAAAATATAATATTGGAATATCAGCACATGATATTTTTTTTTAAACCTAATTGATATGTCGATATTAATTTTGTTGTTTCTTATAGTAGAAAATAATATTATTTATAGTCAATTTTTTTGATTTTTTCTATTGATAATATTTTTGATCAATATATATATTATCTTTAGATATTATTATACCTACAATGGAAGTATATTATCTTTCCTAATAAAATTTAGCACATAGTTTTCACCAATTATTTACTCACATGGAAACACTACTAAAGATATTAGATTTGGGATATGTGTAAGAGATTGATCACCATTAATGGTTGATAAAGGACGTATTAGTGACCACTAATGGAAGCCTCAAATTCAAAAATTAAAAAATATAGGATTTATCCCACATCCAACATTTTCATCCTAGATATTTCTCTTCATCCCCGCCCTGTAACCTCCATCATCACTCAACATCATCTGGACACCCCCAAAAATCCTTGATCAACACATGACTACCCCCAATATTAAAACTAGTAATCAGTTCCCTCCCCCAAAAACCTTGTGCTACCCCGCATCATCCCTCTATGTACCCAAATCCCACCACATACTATGCATCTTCCATGGTCAACGTCAGATAGTATGTTCTCCCTCGATGTCATCCCTTGAGTCTTTTTATGTCAACCAAATCATATATCACTCGATTGTGGGTGTTTTCAAGGATAACTTTTAAAGCCTACATTTTGTGGTCCATGTTGGTCTTTACCAATAGAGAATCTATGAATGCCAACAATTGTATCAATGTGGCCTCTAAATGACATTATAAGCTTCATTTAGCAGTCATTAATGTCCAGTATTCTAGTGGTGATATAAATATTAATAAAATGATTTACCACCATAAAAGGTACATTTTCCAACAATGATGTCACATCTGTGATTTTATTTTGAGGTAATATTTTGTTTTTTTGTCTTATATTTATTCATTAGTTTCCCCATGTTTTTTATGAAAAATAGATATTTTGGTCTTGAAACGTGGTGGGAAAATGTTAAGGGAACCTATAAATCATCCTCAACATAATCATGTTTCTGGTTTCTGCTTGAATATTTTAGACTTCATAGTTGATGCACAGTTTGGAAAACTATACAGGTTAACCATCATCTTGTTCCTCATGGAAAGTGGGGGACACACGGTTTCCACACAGTTTGGAAAACCTTTAGGTAAAACCATGAAACCTAATGAAATCATTAAAAAGTTTAAAATTTCCTTATTTACCTCTTCTCATTTAACCCTAAAAGACCACTATTCCAAACCCTAAATGATTTTCATCCATGATAAAATCCTCAAAACCTTATTGGAGCATTCGAGCATAAAAAATTTGATTATTTTTGTGTGGATTCTTTAAGGAGTCATACTGTATGTCTTTTTTCATGTGGTTTTTTTATTCATATAGGGTTTCTATTCCTCCCTCTATTGGTTCTTCATTTTCAGTGGGTTGTTTTACATGGTGAGGGTTAGATTTCTGGGGTAAATATTCACAATTACTATACTATCATGCCTTTATAGGGTCATACAAAAGTGTGGTTATAGTTTTTCACTGGTTTTTGGATGTACCTGATCTTGGGATAAGAGGTTCCATGATTTTACATTATTAGATGTATTTAATATCTTTTATTGGTTGATTAAATGTGTTATATAGATTATGTGTGTGGTGAAAAATATTTTTTTGAAATGATTTGACATGCATATCTGATGAATGTTAGTTATCTAAATAATATTTGTTGTGTTTCATGTGTAACATATTGTAGTGTATCTTGAAAGTGTTCCATGATTATATAAATTGTGAAAAATGTATTTTCAAATGGTATTGAAGGAGATAATGTGGTGAGTGTGAGGTTTCCAATGATAATTTATTTTTTTCATGTTGGATTCTTATCGTGCAACATAAATGTGGTTTTTGAATTATTAAAGTGATGTGAAACATGTTATAATGTGGATTGTTTGTGTATGAAATTGAAAGGGGATATGACCATGGAAATGGATGGATTTCATGATTACACTTAATTTATTATTTCCAAATGGATTTATGAATTGTTAAAATGGCACGAAATTTGTTTACAAATGTTTTTTGTGTGCATGGATTATGGAAGTTATTTTTTAGAGAATATGGTCGATTCATGTGTGATTTTATCATTTGTTAAATGTGAATTCTATAAAATAGTGATTTTCTTATGTGTTCATGATTCATGGAATGTGTGTGTGAATGTGAAAATTAATGTGAAATATTAAATGTAAATATGAGCACAAAGGGAATACCATGAATATTGGTTGGAGAGATAGAGTCGTTATACATGTTGAATCAGTAGTGGCAGGGATTGGATCCTTCTAGTAGGATTGATTGTACAACAATAGCTAAACATGTGATATGATCAGATACCATAAGGCATTGGGATGGAATCCCTTTAGTGGATCGTGCATGAGAACGATGTTGTTTTTTTGATTATTTTATGGAGACCACTAGGACTTGGGATACATTCCCCTCTAGTGGCTCATGTATTAGAACATGGTTGGTTATTGTTGGAAGATTTTGATCACTAGGGTGAAAGGTTTATACATTCCAACTCATGCTACATATTGGTAGAAACTATCCATGGTACTCTCATGTGACATGATACATTTATGTAATTCGTATGTGATTTTATTCTAACAATTGGAATACATTGTCCATTGTGTAGATTTTGGTTTTAAATAATGTTTCTTTTGTGAAATTTCTTCCATAAATGATTATTCATGAAATTGTTTTCATAGATATGTTCCATGAAAATTTCTTCCAATATTTTCTTGAAAAGTTAATGTTAATTTATCTTCTCATGTTATAGAATGGAATCCTTATTGTTGGGTGATATCCAACATGGATTTGACTCACACCCCATATACACATTTTGGTTTATGCGGTCATTGTTATGTACGACCCAGGTAAAGGAAATATGTCTTGCGGTAGTGATGGTGGATCCATCTTCTAGTGTTCGACTTCATGAAGGTGTTGGTGGTGGTTGCTTCAGGGTGATGACCCTTTAGTTTCATAGATTTTTTTGGGACTGTTTTTTTTTCATTTCAGGTTGGTATTATTTTTTTGATTAAATCTATAAAACAAAAATCTGAAAAAGTAATTATCTCATTTGGTTATCGTTATTGGTTATGCGATGGTTTATTCTCTTGGGTAGTTTATTATTATATACACTGGTGAAAGTGTTCCCAATTTATATTTTTGATTCCTAATCACTAGAAGTCACCCTCTAGAGAATGAAAATTCCCTTTGGTACATTTCATAGAATGGGTTGTTTGTGGGGTTTTATGACAATCCGACTTGTTTCGTGAAATAATAGTATCAGAGAAGGTTTCTCACTTTTTGGGTAATGTTTTTTGTGAGAAGTCTAGAAAGGTCAGAGCTAACACTATTAGGGCATGGGCTTCTATTTACAAGTGGTTTTTCTATCCAACACAACTCAAGATACATCTCATGTCTCTATGAGATTTTGGGAAGTTGGTTTCACCTTTCCTCTTGGTGAGATGTACAGGTTGAAGACTATATATGCACATTGGGTGAGGGTAATGTGGTTTGGGATTGTTGATTGTGTTTGTTTGGAAATTGTTTTTGGATAAAAATTTCTTTCGGAAATCATTTTGAAAGAGAGAATTTTCATAAAGATGTTTTTAAGGTTTAATTGATGGGTTTTCCATGTGTTTGTTACTTCTTTTATCAAGATGCCTCCTTGGAGACCTCATGTGTAGTCGCGATATGAGTCTGAATTTTGTTTCCCCTTAAATATTGATCAGAGGTCAATGGAAGAAACTGTTTTAGTTGTTCATGATTTGGGTGAAGAAGAGGGTTCTGTAACTACTCAAGTTAGAGAAGTTGAACCATGACTTATAAAGAACAAATATTAGGAGTTCCTCAAGAACAATCCTCCTTATTTCTAGGCCAACATGGAAACCCAAGAATCAGAGTACTAACTTGAGATGATAGAGATGATGTTTTAGTTTCTTGAAACTTCTGTGGCGTTCAGGGTGATGCGTGATTTGTGCATGTAAGAAGTACCCAGTCAGATGTGGTGGGACTCAATGGTACAATAGGAAATCAGGAGTATATGGGTTATAAATATTTTAAGGTATTCTTCAAAAATCATTAATGTCATGATATTTTGTCCTTCACAATGTTCCATGAGTTTTTGGAAGTCAGAAAGTGATACCAATCCGTGATGAGGTATGATAACCACATTGAAGTGTTAGTTTGAATCGTATTACATGATGTTTCCAATGAGCCACTAAAAGCTCCGATGTTGGAGATAGGTTTATTCCCAGATATCTGATACCATGTATTATTGTTCAGTACGAAAACCAATGCCGAGGTGGTAGATTTTCTATGATGGAAGAAATTTATTGTAGAAGAATGTATGTTTTCTTTAGAGCTATGTCAACTATGCACAGTGGTAGTTAATTACAGAAAAAAATGAACCAGAATGAGAATGAGAAAAATTGAGGTGGTAGTTAAGGTAACCCCTCCCAACAGTCATCATCCTTGGATTTAGGTTCTTTTTCGATCATGTACCATTAGTTTGGGAAGGCATGATACATGTGATCTATGTGTTGATAACCACCCAGAACTTACCACTGGTGTAGAATTATGTGGAACATGAAATGATTTTGAATGATGGAACAACCATACTAGAGTGGTGAGGGATCTATAGATTTCAAATGGATGCCATCTTTATCAAAAAAATCCAGGATAGTGGGATCTTGATTTCGGAATATTAGTGAAAATATTGGATATTTATCAGGGAAGAGATAGTAAAGGGTAGAGCTAATGATCTGTGATTGTTCTAAGGCTCGAGTGGAGATGAGGTATCATCATGTTTTGGAACGAGCACTAGTGGAATCAAACACATGGCCTATAAAAGATTGATGTTCCATTCTTATTTAATAATCTTTGGTTGTCGAATTATTTGATACATATTATTTAATTTCATGTATTTATACACATGTTTTGTGTGTGTTGAAATTTACAACTGATCTTATGCCTTATGCGAGGGATTTGGTGGTGCCTCTTGGTAACATGTGAGATAAGGTGTTTAGGTGTCCATATTGTGCAGTTGCGTTGTTAGAGGTTTAGTTGGAATGGTATTTACATGTTTTTCATATGGACCACTTTTATGAAATCCTTAGTATGGATATGATGGTGCATTTTCAGGCACACATAAATTATTATCAACAGTGTGTGGGTTTTTCATAACATTATGTGATCACCCATGTTTTTCATGGTGAATGAGATCCATGATAATGACATATTGGACCAAAACATAATGAGTTTGTTAATATATTTTATCAATTATCATTGCCCATGCTACAGGATGATGGTACTGGTACTAAATATAGATCACCACCTATTGAGGATGAGTTCACATAGGTATTTTCAGATGAGTTCTCTTGTTATCCTATAGAATGGGATGTGGAGTTCTCCATTGATTTGGCATTTGGAAAAAAAATATCACTTTCATAATATCATTTTTTGAAACACCTCCCCTATATAATAGAGGTAATTAAATTTATATTTGCATGATTTAGATTACAAATGACTTATTCAGTCGAGTGTCTCACATTGGAACTCCACGGTTCTACTTGCTATGAATGTCAATTGATCACTCTAGTTTTGGATCAATTACTGAACATTTAATAATTTGAAGATTAAGAATACATAGCCTTCTCCCTGTATTGATGAACTTTTGGATTATAAAACGGGGGTGAGGAGGTTCTACAAGATCGATCTATGTTGGAGGTATCAAGAGGTCAGGGATAAAGAGGCAGATGTTCAAAATTATTTAGGTCGAAGATGGTATGACAATTCTGAGTAACTGATCATGCATTTTGGATAGAAAAATTCTCTTGAGGTTTTTAGGGCTCTCATGAATAGTATAATCCCTTAGTATCTTGACTAGTTTGTTTTTGGTATTCGTGGAAGTCATCATTTTAATTCTACGATTGAGTAGGAGCAGATCATCATATAAAGATTTTAGTAGGCACAATTTGAGATTATCATTTCTATGCAATGTTTTCAAAGTGAACCTTCAGGAATAGGTAGGTGATGTATTTGGTTCATTTTTTCTCATAATGTGGGGTTTCATTGGATGTTGTGATGATTTATTCAAGGATTTCATGAGAGAAGCTAAAGAATGCTTTTGTGATTAGGATATTTTTGGGCATAGTAGGGTATTACGTGTGGTTAGTTCAATATTTCCATCACCATTCATATTCCATCACTGCACTTACCTAGAAAAGAGGGAAATTTTGATTAGATCATAGAGTGTCAGGTGTATATTGAAAATCATAAGTGGTGGTTGACCATAACCCATGTATTTATTTTTTAGTGTCTGGAAAGGGATATGTTGTTTTTTGTGATTCCCCACGCATGAGTCATTGGTGTTTGCTTATTCAGGATGACCATGTAGTGGCATATGGTTTTCTCCAACTCTGATCACATAAAAAGAATTACCCAACCCATGACATGTAGTTACTAGTGGTGATACATTCCTTAATGATGGGGAATCATTATCTTTTTGTGAAGAAGTTTTTGTTCTATTCTGATCATAAGATATTAGTCTACATTTTCTCTAAAAAATATCTAAATTTGAGGCAGTTCCATTGGGTTGAGTGCCATAAAGGGTTCGATTTTGATATCATCTACACCCCAAGAAAAGGTAATGTGGTTGAAGAGGCATTAAGCAGAAAAATGGCGGTTCATGTGTTGTAGTAGTGTAGTTATGAATGGAATTTGATGGGAATTTTTTCTCAGATGCACTTGGAGACCAAGGAACATAGTGGAGTTGTGTTTTTTCCAGTGTTCCACTGACTCCTTCCCTATGGAGTTAATTCGGAAATATTATCCGACTGATGAGTTTTCATAGCATTATATGATGTTTCTAAATGGTGGGTAGGTTTCTTGTGAGTGGTCGTTATCTACCGATGGAGTTTTTTTCTTCAAGGGTGGAGTTTTGGTACTGTTGTTATTTTTTAATGTGCTTATATTGGATAGCCACCAGACTTGTAGGGTCATTCATCATGGTACAACCAAGATGTTCTACGATGTACACTTAAAATTATGGTATTTAGGTATGTGGAGGTACATAGATACATTTTCATCTCAATGTTATACATTTTAGTAGGTTATAGGACAACACAAAGGCCCAATGGTTTACTTTTTCCACTACTCATTCCTACATAGATTTGGGATGAGATCTCTTTGGATTTCATTTTTTATACCTTTTCCACCTCGTGGGTGGAATTCTATTTCGATGTTGATTGAATTTCTGACCAAATATTCCAATTTCATTATGATTAGGGATTCATCCGAGGTGGATGATTTGAGTTGCTTTTTTTTTTTAGGATATTGTGTGAATTTATGGTGTGAAATCAACAATTGATTCAGATATGGACCCTCATTTTACCTCTCAGTTTGGGGAAGTCCCTCAGAAGATAATGGGGTAATAGTTTATGTTGAAAATTATATATCACCCTAAAATGGAACGTAAGAAAGAGACAATGATATAGATTACGAAATACATACTACCAGAATGTGTGCTAGATTTTAGAGGTTCATAGGATAGTCATTTGCTGTTGTTAAATTTTTCATATAGCATCTATTAATCATCGAATCAAATAGACCCTTTTGAGTTTCATTATGGTCATCTGTGTATATCACCATTGTGATGGGAAGAGGTAGTTGAGACCGCATTGTTGTGACGTGCCTTGTGCTGGAAACAAATCATAATGTTATGTTAATCATGTAGTGGTTGTTGATGGTGCAGAGTATCCACAAGTATGTTGCTGATTAGAGTCATAGATCTTTTAATTTATTTGTGGGTGACAGGGTGTTTCTAAATTTCACACCTCACTTGGGAAATTGTATTCTAGGAATTTCAGGGAAGCTAACATGGATGTATGTTGGACATTTTGAGATTATTGAGAGATTTGGTAAGGTAGACTATCAGTTTAAATTTTCCAATCAGTTCAAATAAATTCACGATGTGTTCAATATCTCATAGCTGAAAAAGTACAATCTAGATCCATCTCATGTGTTGAATTTGAAATAATTGGAGTTAGAGCCCGATTTGTTGATGTGTGAGAATCAAGTGCAGATTCTATATTCATAAGAGAAAGTGATTCGTGAGAAGTCAATTCCATTGGTCTAATTCATTTGAAATCATGGTAGTGATAAACATGAAACATGGGAGTAGAAGTCTTGGGAGGAGGAAGATTATCAGTTTTTTCTGATCAATCTGTAGAGTGACATTCCAAAGGTGGAATTTTTTCATGGTGGAGATAATTTTCACATTTTTGATTTTCTTTTGAGGTATTCATTTGTTTATTTTTGGTATTATATTTTTTATTATGATTAACCAGTATTTTTTGATGAAAATTTCATATTTTGAGCTTCACAAAAGCCAGTGCACGCTTAATATACATATAAGGGAAACCATGCACCATCCTCTAGGTGAATGTGTGGATGGTTACATTTTAAATAGTTGATACTTCATTGTGGATGCAAGGTTTGGAAAACCATTTAGGATAACCGTGAGGCATGTTCCCCATTGATAGTGAGCGATGCACGATTTTCACATGTTTTAGAAAATTGTGTGGGAAACCATGTGGCTTGCTGTCGAGGTCATTAAAAAGTGGAAAATTACATTTTTTCCATATTCATGAACAAACCTGAAACACCTATAGTATGAACCCTATGATATTTTTGTCCCTTAGGGCATCCTCGAAACTTTTATAGAGACTTTTAGAGTCAATCGTTTGGTGTTTTTGGTCTGGATTCATCATGATATCATCATGTAAGTCTATTTTTATTTGAATTTATACTTCATCAAGGGTTTCTCATCCTCACTCATTGGATTATTCTTTTCCATTGGGTTTTTTGACCATGTTATGATTCAATATTGTGTTTTTGGGTGAAATATTGATTGATGTTGTTTGATATTTTTTATAGGGTCTTTCTGAGGTGTGGTTTTGGTTTTTCATCATTTTCTGGATGTTTCCGAACATGGGGTAGATTGTTCTAAACTTTTACATTATTATATGTTTTGAAAGTGATTTCATGGTTGGTTAAATGGGTTCTATGGATTAATTGTGTCATTTAAAATATTTTTTGATAATTTTTTGACATGGATATATAATGAAAGTTGGTTTTCTGATGTAAATTTGTTATGGTTCATGTATGTCTTATTATAGTGTTTTTTGTAGTGTTACATGATTTGTTAAATAAGGATAAACATGTTTTCAAAGGTATTTAAAGTTTAGAATGTGTTAATGGTTGTTTTGTCCAAATAAAATGGCATTTTTCATGTTGGACTCTTATTGTGCAACATAAATTTGGTTTTTGAATCATAAATGTAATTTGAGACATGTTATAAAGTGTATTTGGTGTGTGCATTAATTGGAAAGGGGATTTGACCATGGTAATGGTTGGATTTATTGTTTTCCCTACATATTGTGTTTTAAAATGGGATTTTTGAATTTTGAAAATGGTTATAAATGTTATTACAAATGGTTTTGGTTCACATGGGAAATAAAAGTGGTTCTATGAATTAAAAAATGGTTCTTTTCATGTGGTATTAGATCATTGGTTAAATATCAGTTGTGAAAATTGTGATTTACTTTTGGGTTTGTGAAGTTTGGAATGTGTTCCTGTTAAATTGATGATTTATTTGACCAGTTAAATTGAAATTTGATAACAAATGGATTCTAAATTATCTTTGTGGGAGAACTATAACTAATATGTTATTTTACTTTGCTGTGGAAAGGCCCAAATTATTCTAGTAGAATTTTCACTACAAAACTAAATGAACATGTTATATGATCGGGTACCACTAGACCTTGTGATGGAATCCCTTCTAGTGTATCATGAATGAGAACACTGTTAGTTTTGGCTTATTATATGGAGACCACTATACATTGGGATTTGTTCATATCTAGTGTACCATGCATGAGAATGTTGTTGGTTATGGTTAGATAATTTTGATCACTGAAGAATGAGGATTCTAGAGTCCAAATTCAGCTAGTAACTGGTAGGAATTTCCCATGGTTTCCTCTTGTGACATGATAATTTTATGTGATGATTATGTGAAGTGTTGCTAACGGTCGGTAGAGTGTGGACCATTTTTACATTTTGGTTTTAAAGAATGTTTATTTGGTGAAATTGTTTCCCTAATTTATTTTTTCTGAAAATGATTTCCTTGAGATGGTCCTTGAAATTTATTTCCAATGTTTTATGAAAATGTGCATATTAATTTATCTTCTAATGTTATAGCATGAAATCCTTTTTTTTGGATGATATCCTACTGGGATTGGGATCAAAACCTACTTATATCTTTGGGTGTATGTATATATTGTTATGTTTGACCCATGTTAAGGAAAGATGTTTGTTTGTGTTAATGGTGGATCCAGCTTCTAGTGTTCCACTTATTTGAGGTATTGGTGGTGGTAGATTGTGGGTGATCACCCACTTTGTGGATGTATGTATTTTGGAATGCTTTGTTTGTCTCATTTCATTATTGTATTTTTAGTTTTTGATTAAAATTTTAGTCATTGATTAAGAAAATTAATGTATCTCATTTGGTCATGGATATTGGTTATGTGATGTTTTATTCTCAGGGGTTGTTTATTATTATATACATGGGTAAAATCATTCCAAAATAATATTGTTGATACCAGGGAAATAAATTCTAGCTCGTAGGTATTAAAATTTCTTTTCAATCCATGACACATATCGGGTTGGCTGTCAGGTTAGATAGAACTCCAGCTTGGTTTGTGACATGATATATCCATGTTGGAAAAAGATAAATATTTTGTAGTGTTTGTTTAAACATTTATTTATATGTAATTATTATTGTTTTCATATTTATGTAAATATATAAAAATAATTAGATGTGTTTATGTACATGTATTAAAAATTACTTAAAAATATTACATTTTTATAATTTTATATATATGTATGTACATATGAATTCATGTACGTATATATATAACTAACTACATCAATAAAATTTTATATAATTTCAATAAAATATATTTATGTACTTATAATAATATAAATTTTTATATTTATTTGCATATGTACCTGCACATAAAGATATGTATTAATCTAGGTATGTATATGAATATATGAATTTTTTTTATAGATGTATGTATGTTCTTATATATAAATATATTATTTTGTGTGTGTGTGTTCATTGGTTTTTATATTTGTTTGAGATCAATAATATTTAAAGTTATATAAAAATATAATAATCTTAAATGATATTTTAATACGTGTACTTACATGAATCTAAATATTATCATATGTACAATCATAAACATAGATATAAATATGCATAAATATAAATATATTAGAGTAATTATTTATTATTATACATTTTTTATGTATATACAAAAATAAATATTTATAAGAGTATTTTTTGTATACACCATGTATAACACTTAATTTTAACCTATTTTCTACATATGAATGTTTTTACCAATTTATAAATGTATTTATATTTAAATATAATTGTAAATAATTAAATTAGTATATATTCATATATGTATGTATGTATGTACTTGTAGTTAAAGATATATATAAATGTATTCATGTATATATATTAATATTTAGATAAGTGAATGTAAATTTATTTAAATACACTTTTAAATTTTAATATTTTAATATACATTTATTAATGTATGTACATATGAATATATATATATATATATAAATCTATATGTGTTCTTGTATATAAGAGTATTAATAAAATTAAAATTATTTATATGTGTATATTCCTATAATTATATGTATGTATGTATGGGTCCATGTGTGTAATTTTATTTTAAAATAATAACATTAATTATATTTGTATATTAAAGAAATAATATATATTTATGTATTTAATTAATATATATGTACGTATGTATGTGTATTTTCTCATATTTAAAAATATGTATTTATGTTTATATGAATGTATATAAGTATATAAATTTTTCATGTCTAAATGTTCCAACGTGTTTATATATATATATATATATTAATATTGATGTTTGTATGTAAGAATATATTTAACACATAAATATATGTATGTTTGTAAATTAACATTATTTTTTATTATACATATATGATTCTATTATCATTATTTTTTATATTTATATATTTATATATTCATATTTACACTGTTAGTGAGTAATTATGCAATAATACATTATATATATACTCATTGATTTAAAAATATGTGTTTGTACATGATTAGTAATTTTTATATATATTTATTGATATGTTGGAATAAAAAATTTATTTATTAGATAAAATGCATAGAGAAAAGTACCTTATAAATTTTATACATATAATTTATGTTGTATGTATAATTATAAATCTAATTATGTATATATACAATGGTTTATGTGATATATGTATGCAATTATATATATATATACTATTAAATATTTATATATGTATGTATATACATTAAAAAATATATATAAACACATAAAATCATTATTTTTCTAAAAAATTAATCGATAAGTATTTTTTTAATGTATTTTGATTGTATAAATAAATAACGAGAAGAAATGTAAATTTACAATGCAAACCAATACCAACATAAGAAAAACAATTAAAAATAATGTATAATATATGGGTCTAGAATTATTCTCATTGATGTAACAATCACAATGTTATCAATAGATTGAAATTCTAATACCATTTGAGTATAGTATAATAACTCAAGGATTATTAGTGGAAAAAATATTTAATGTCGCTAGATTGAAATTCTGATACAATTAGAATATATTTTAATAGATCAAAAATTATTTGTTTACAAAATTGAATGGATGAGAGACAATATCAGTGTGGATTAGCTATGGGACACGTGATTTAGGGATGATTAGGTTTTTCATTATAATTATAAATATATTCAATTTTATGGTCTGTAAAAGAAGGGATGTTGATCCATCATCATCTTAATTTCCCACATGATATGCTGAGTTAATTAGGTGCCTACAATTGAGACACGTGGGATAAGAAAATTGGACAGTTTATCAATTAGTAGGCTTCCCAAAATAACCCAATTCTATGCAGTGTGTCACATTCATCCTCCATGAAGCCCAATTCGATTTATGTCAAAGCTATTCATTTTTTTCACACAAAAAATCAACGATCGAATATATTTTTCTCAAATGGTATAATAATTTCAATCTTTCAGCACCAATGTGATTGTTACATCGATACAAATATTTCTATTCCCATATATGATATATATTAATTATTTTTAAAATTTACATTTATAGGGGCAGATTTATAGTGTAAATTTAAAATATATTTTTTAATAAATTCTTATTTTTTATTATCTTATTCACGAAAAATGTAATAAAATGAGTATATATAATTTTTTTCAGAACTAATATGTATACATGAATATATATATATATATATATTCAATATATAATTACTTATATATACATATTTTCTTATTACATACATTCATATATTAATATAAATATATATATATATATATAATTATATGAATCTATATGCATGTACATGAATTCACCCATGAAAATATATAAGTATTTACAAATACAATTTTTTCATTACATATAAAAATAAATATATATATAAATATATACATACATATATCATAGTTACAAACAAATATAACATTAACACATATATATATAAAAATAAATATATGCATACTTAAATACATATATTTCATTAACATATTTATATACATAATCATATATATAATTATACATAAAACGTAAAAATTATTGCATAAAATTTAGAAACTATTTTTATACACTTTATGTTATATAGAGATTTTTATACCAACATATCAGTAAATATATCAAAAAAATATCGATCACACACACACAGATACATAAATCAATTAAATATATATATATATATATATGTAATTTATTATTACATAATTACATACACACATAAAAAACATTTTGATAAAAACCCACATGTATATACGTAATAAAAATAAATGTATGTTTAAATATATATATGTGTGTATTTGTTAAATATATGTCCAGATACATACATTAATATATATGTATAGATATATATATATATATATTCACATAGGAACATGTATACATGTAAATTAATATACTCAAATACATGCATATATATCTAGAAGGGTCACGAGCCGATCCATAGCCCGGTCTTGGACATTTCTTAAAGAAAAGTAAATACAGAACCACAACACATATAATGTGGCACAAAAATCACTTCCATACACAAATGTGGCAGATAGAGCCGCCCAAAAAACTAGAGAAAAAAACACCACACTCATAAAGGATCTGAAGACCACCAAAAGTGCATGGTCCGTCGACCCTAATTAAATGGCTCATAAACCCATCATAAAAGATGACACACACGAAAATAGAGAAAATAACTACAAATAATGACACCACTCAATTATTGTGGACCATCAACTCCATGACTACAGTCAGTGACCACCATCATAGATATCACAATCAATGCATGGAACCCGAGCATGCATCATCACTCCCCAAAGATGTTGCTCGCACCGAGCGCTAGCCAGTAGTGCAACACGTTTGTTGTTATCCAACATCCCACCATCCTCAACTTCACTATGCCCTCACTACCAATGGACCGAGGTCATACACACACCCACAAAACCATTCACATCCCCTTCTGTCACTTGAGAACGAACCCAACCAGTTTTATACATCGTCTTCAACAACCAGACATCACTCGGATCATGAGAACAGTCCTAATATTATATTCCTTAATCATCAACAGGCTGTTCATTACCCCTGAAAAAAGAATTCCAGGAATCCTGATGGCAGAACAAAAACACCACCATCGACCACTATGATCTCCAACAACCTGAATCCCAAACCAGACGTCGACTATGATCTGCACACGTCGCCCCCTATCATTGTCGTTTCAAAGATGGCCTCCTGCCAAAAGACCCAACATCACCCATCATCGGACTCAGTTGCTGGTCAATATCTGGGAACCACCTCACCCACAAAGCCTATCGTCATCTATTTAGAGATGACCTTTTTGGCCTTACACCAGTACATCATTGTTGGCTCAGCAGCACACATTCTAGATGTGAAACAACTCCCCATCATAACAAAATTGCACCACATGGGTCCCTCAATTGAGTTCTACAAATCTTCATCTCTAGCACGAGCATACGTTTTTTTTCAAACCCATCATCCTCACATCTAGGAGTATCATTTTTCAATACCAAATTTGATGTTAGCCATATGCCTGCCAAATCTCCTCCATCAACTCTCCTATCAGAAATAGCTCTGAGTTACTATACCCTCTTGTGAGAACAGTAGATGGAATACATCTCCCTTTTCCCAAAAAAATCCATGAAGGATAGACCATCCTCATGGGAGCCCTATTTACAATGATCCTCAAATTGATCACCAAAAATTGATAGTGAGAGAAGATCTCCTTTTATGATAGATGACATCTCCTCCACATGAATATATAGAGAAATTCATATATTTAAATATGAGCATCAACACATACAAACAATCATACATACAAACAAATATTTGTATATACATCCATTCATGTATCCATATATATTTGTCTATGTGTGTATATAACTAAATTAATTATTATGTATAAATGTATATATGACTTTATATATAAATATATTAATATATATGTTTGTATGTAAGCATGAATGCATGCATGAATATATGTAAGTATTTATGTATGTATGAATTAATGAATGTATGTATGTATGTATGTATGTATAGATGCATGTATGTTTGTATGTATGAATGTATGTATGTATGTATGTATGTATGTACAATAATTGATTTTTATATATATGTGTGATCATTAATGTTTATAGGTATATACAAATACATGTATTTATAATAATATTTTATCACATGTACATACATGCATTTATATATTTTTATATGTACATACTTACAAATTGATATAAACATGCATGCATATAAATGTTTTTGTAAAATTATTTATAATCAAACAACTATATAAATATATGAAAATATAAATATTTAAGTCTATTTTAAAGTGTATTTGAACAATCTTAAAAAAATATAAATTAATATAACTACATAAATGATTATTATTTCAATGATATACAAATATAATTAATTTAATTAGTTACTGATATAAGTGAAAGCATTAATGCTCACACATACACATAGGTATATAAAATAACAAATATATATTGGTATATTTTAATTCATTTACACAAATGAAACTAAATATTATCCCAAATACATACATTCATATACATACCGTCATACATTCATGTAAATATCAGTATATATATATAAACATGCATCATTGTGTCTATCATAAATTAATTATTTAAAAATATATATGTGTTTTGTCTGTGTGTGTGAATAATATTATATACATTCATTCCTACATATATATAATTTCATACAAATACATATATAAAAACATACGTACATATAAATATAAGTACCCACATGAATGAAAATATATTAATGAAATTATTTAAAAATCAGTAGATAAATATAAGAATGTACAAATCTCTTAGTGGATATTTAATAGTGAAGATTGGAAATAAGAATCCCCCATTAGAGATTTATCAGTGACCATGGGCACAGTGAATATCTTATTAGAGATTCCCCAATGCATATTTTTAGTATTAATATCCCATGGGAGATTTAACATACATAAAAATAGAAATACACATAAATATAAATAAACACATCCATTAATATATATATATATATATATATTCTATTATTTTAAATTTTATATATTAATATAACAATGTACAAATCTCATAGTGGAGAATTCCCTGTGTAGATGGGTAGTGTTAATCTCCCGTGGGAGATTTCTCTATGAATATATCTAGTATCAATCTCTAATGAGAAATTTCCAATGGGATATTTTTTGTATGAATCTCCAATCAGATATTTCTTTTTGAATATCTGTATATGGTTATATAAATTTATGGATGCATTTATGTACTGGTTTTTTATTGTAACAAGGTATATGTATTGTTGTAAATAATTGCTCTAATAATTTTGGATTCATGTAGATAATTACATCAATATTTTTCAATATACCACTTTATATGTATTCATGTACTCACATAATTATCTCTACTACACATATGGCCTTATACATTGCGTAAAATGGCCTTTAATAGCTCCAATAAAGTATTGTAAATCGTAGTGTAGGAAAAGAGGGTGTCCCCTTTATCAGTGCTAAAAAAGAACAGATAAATGGGCTCCTTTATCTATGCTAAAAACCTAATAAAGAAAACCCTTATCAGTGCTAAAAATATAATTGATAAAGTTCAAGCCGCCTACATGTGTTGTTAATATAACAGTGCACCAAGTAAAAATAACCTGAAATTTCCTTATAAATTCAATCAATGCTATAATTTCAAAAAATGCTATATATATTTAATTGAAATCAAGAATAAAAATATGTCCACCCATGTAATATTAAAAAATAACCACTATTTACATATAAAAAAAATTTAATATAATTAAATTTATAGTTGACCAATAATCATTCCAAAACATTAATGTTTCAACATTTGATGATCTTGTTCTCCTCTAAAAAAATGTCCACCCATGGTATCTGTTGCTAAAGAAATCAACTCAACCCTATCAAAAGATTCTACCTAGATATGAAAACAAATATTATAATAAAAATACTATAATTAAATAAATTAATCATTAACATGAAATAACACATTAATAAATTGTCAATATTAAATTAAAATGACACATTAGGAGTTATACTGGTAACATAATGCATCCTATTGAGGTGGGGTTGATTCCTACACCTTACAAATGAGTTACAGATCAATTTCCTAAATTAAAAAAAACAATTCGAATGTGTTTTCTCAAATATGAGTATGTCACTTTTTCTTTTTACTGAAATTAATGTCAATTGTAAATAATAGAACCTTTGGAGTTATACCGGCAACACCATGAATCGTATAGAGTTTCAGTTGATTCCCAACTATCAAAAATTAATATTGGATCATTGTTTAAATAATCAAAACAATAAAAATCCATTTTATTAGTTTTCAAAATTTCATTTGTATATTTTTACAAAAATTTTATTTCAAACTAAAAACACAAAATTTGATTCATACTAGTCACATCGTGCATCAGTTTTACATGAAACTACATCATTCACATCACAAATTACTTATGAATTGCTATCATAAACTATCATGATAATAAAAGTTCATTTTCATTTTTATCAGCGAGTGAAAATTTTTGAAAAAAAAATTTTAAACGAAAAAAACATAATTTTAATAATACCCATTACACTATGCATCAGATTAAGTTTTGGTTGACTTCTAAATGTCACAAATGACTCATTTATCATTTTCCTACTGTATCAAAACAATTTGATACTTTGGATCCATTTTTAGTATGTAACTTATTGTTTTTACCTAATATAATGAAAAGTTTAAATTAAAAGAGACACATTGGGTTATACTGGCCAAACAATGTGTTTTATTGAGGTTAATCTAACTTATACGCGTCAAAAATGACTCATGGATCATTGTCCTAAATATCAAAACAATACGAATGTGTTTGTTCTGTTTTCAGTATGTCACATGTTGTTTTTACTTAATTTATTGTTAATTTAAAATAAATATTGATCCATTGAACTATAATGGAGACCACATGCATCATATTGACGTGAGATATATTTTTTTACATCACAAATGACATATATTTCATTTTCATTGAGAATAAAAAATATCTGAATATGTTTTCTCAATTTTCAATATGAAAATTTTATTTTTTAATAAAATGTCATTTCAAACTCAAAGCACACATTATGAGTCATACCAATTTCATCATGTATCTAATTGACGTTACACTACATCATAAACATTGAATATATTTTTAAATAAATTTCTTATATTATTGAAAAAATCATAGTGTGTTTTCATAGTTTTTGTTTAGTGACACAATTTGAACTAAATTTTCAATATTAAACTGATAATGAACAATTTTAGTCATACCGGTCAGACCACACTTCGTGTTGATTTTTGGTCAACTCCTACCCATCAAAAATGAGTCGGGGTTCATTATCCCTAAGTATCAAAAAATATGAATGGGTTTTTTTAGTATTCAGTATGTCACATGTTCTTAATGTCAATTTAATATAAAAATACACACATCAAATCATACCGGCCACACCACGAATCATATTGAGTTGAGGAGGATCCTTACACATCAAAAATTACCCATGGATCATGGTCCGAAAATATCAAAATAATCTGAATGCATTTTCTTATTATTTAGTATGTAACTTATTCAATTTAATAAAAGTAATCTCAATTTAAAATAAAAACACATACTTTGAGTGACATTGGTCACTTATTATTTTTTCTCAATTTTTGAGTTGTTCAGTTTCCCTGATACCAACTATATTAACCCAAAAAATTCATACATAGATATCTTATCTTAGAAGACTAATATTCATTTACTGACATGATGATCTCTGCCATAGTAGATTAGTTCTAGTGCTTTTGGAAGCATTAAATCCAAAATAATAGGTTCATAAGAGTCTCCCATTAAATTATTATTATAACATAAGTGTATGAAACATAAGAAATGGTGATCATAAATCCTCAATAAATGTAGAAAAGGGATATATCAGTGTTTACAAAAGTATAACATGTGAAAAATGATGTTATATGGTGATATTGTCATTAGAAATTCATACCTTTCATATCATAGATAATAACCATGTGTCCAAGATCAGAGCATGGTACTTCAGAAGACCTAGAAATTAAAGTATCAAAAAATATTATAAACTAAAAACATGCACTTTGAGTCATACCGATCATAGTATTTATCAGATTGAGCTGCGACTGATTATGTTGCAGCTAATAACAAAACTATTTATGATTTTCTTCCTGGTATATTTTTTTGGAATTCACACATTTCATTCAACTAATGAAAATTCATAGTTTTCTTTCTACATGTTCTCTCTTTTCTCAATTTTTGATAACAATTGAATGGAAAAAAATTTATCCCCAAATAACAATAACAAATAATTATGTATTAGATAAAAAGTATAATGAAATTAACATAAATAGAATAAAAATTTTGACAAAATTAATTAATTAATTACGTATTAGGAATTCACATTTATACATTCTTGACTGATTTCCTTGATGTTGTTATCATAGTTGTAGCCTCGATGTCCAATCAATCACGATCAAGAGAATGTTTGAAAAAACCACACTATATCGACCAAAGGTATCCACCTATATGAGAAAACAATAATTATATGATTAATACTAAAAAGAATTAAATTAAACATAAATATGAAACAATCCAATATTTCTAGGAATGTAAAATCTTCATGTTATTTGTCTACATTCCACCATCATGTATGATTCTCATTCATTTCTGAGCATATCAATATCATCTTGTGAATATAATTATTTTCAATATTCATAGTAGTGATTGAAAAATATAAATACTCAAAGGATTATTAAATATTTTACATGAAATAGTAATTATCATAAAAAATACCTCTTCATTAATGTTTTTATGTTCATGAAATATTATCTATCTCATAAAATTAGAAACATAATAAAGACAATCATTTCCCTTGGTTTGATTCAGACACAGCTGAAACATTGCCTAGAATAATTAATTTGTTTTGATAAGTTTTTTTATAGTGAAACCTTATTATATATACCTTCATACTTGTATCATCATAGTTTTTGACTTCATTCTCATCCATTCCCCCTAGCATCATTCCTTTTTTTCACGATAACAATGCTCCTATCAATAATAATAATGTCATCATTAAAAGATATTATAAATTATATAAAATTATTTTTTGTTCAAAGTCCTTGGATATAGTGGAAAAAAATTGAAAAATTGAATCATGTGTTGATGGTTTATTGGATGTATAACAATTCATGAATCCTTGCAAATAAATATGTTTAGAAACCATGATTTCTATAATGATCATCCAATTCTTCCTAAAAACACAACAAGGCATTTTTAATGAATGACATGAAAATATATTTTATATGAATAAATTGTATATTTTTACACATGAATCCTTAGAATTAAATAGATTATATGATCGGAAATTTTTCATTTGAAATATTTGATTGGACCTTCCACTATTTTATATTTTTTGTATCTTTTTTTGATTGTTCTGTAGAGGGTACGTGAGGGATAACATGTCCAAATTTTCAATCATGTGAAAATACCTTCAAATTTTTTCATATATACACATTCCAAAAATATGAAATGTATGTAGTCATAATAAACATTTGATATGAGCTTTCATAAAATGAAATCAATAAAGCATACGTCATATATAAATTTACAACTAAGCTGCACAACCAATAATAGGTGATTATTTCCATTTCACTCTAAAAACTAATGAATTATTGATCTTTCTCTTCACACATATCTTCTTCAAAAGCAACTATCTGATTATGACCAATTTTAAACTTTTTATCCACATGATCCTTCAATGATACTAAATATGGATAAATTATTTGTGTGGGAATTTTTCTTCCAGTAGATATCTTCAATCGGTCAGTTGATCATTTAGATGGTTTTGAGGTTCTATTTCATTTCATACCCTTATCATTTTCCTTATGTAACACCATTCATCCACTCATCTATTTTTTCATTAATTTTAAATTTTTTATCTTGAAAAGTAAACTAGAATTAAATACATCCTTGTTGACATGTATTTTTAGAGGGATGTGTTGGCCATGTAACAAACATTCCAATGACTTTTTCAACCTTATATATTTTTATCTCATGAATTAGAATAGTTATCTCTACACTCAGATCATGTTCTATACTGATCAACACTCACACATGACCTATTATAAGTGTTTTTCTATGTAGAATTTCTTTTTAAATATTGAATGTTTTATACCATGCAACAAGGTGATGGTTATGTGTTGCTAGATAAAATTCATGGTCAATATAATAATGTAGAATATCATTATAGAAAAAGAATAATTTTATGTCTAATTTTCATTTCACCTAAAAATTTATTAGAACATTGATTAACTATATAATTACATATATTTGAGGGGAATAGTTATCCCCGTAGCTGATTGGGGTGGGGCAGGAACTTCACACGGTCGTTGTTCTTGAGTTTATACTTCTCTTTTCCTCTTCTCTATTAAAGTTTCCATCATCTCTCTATACCATTGAAATTTTTCTTCATGGGTAGATATTCATTCTCTCTTCTATTTTATTTATTCACATTGATCGTACTCTGGTTTTTCCCCTCAATATATGTTCCAGGTGTCAACAAAAAACCCATACCTCTGACCTGACAATAAAGTTCATGATTCTTCATGGACACCGATAGTTTGTGTTCATCTAAAACAGGAGTGGTTGATTCCTATAAATTTGTCTGATAGAAAATATAATAAAATAAGTGATCATTGCGATGTAATAGTTATTTTACGAAATACAATTTTTTGTTATGGAATTTTCACACATGTTTCCCAAATATTTTGTGTGTTTTAATCTAATATTATCACATCATTATTTACACATTCCCCCTTTCATAGCACATGGTATGGGGTGGATGTTGCTTTGTATTCCGAGTCATCAATCTTCATAAAAATAGGTAGATAATTATTATGTTGTTTTGTGTCGCATAAAATTATTATGTCATATTTAGAATACATACTATTTTTTTTTACTGAAGTGCTCCCCATCCTTACATTATGATATAGTTATGATGGTTTTACTACTCTGTACATATTTTTAACAATCATTTGTTGATTCATAAATAAAAAATTATAGTTCAATGTTATGAATACCCATATCATAAAACAACATATTACTATCCATAATGTTCCTGAAAAGGAAAATCCACACGATGGAAAGTAAACATATCACACACTTCTTGGTTATCAGGTGTGCATAGATAATTGGAGGATGTGGGTTTATTTTCCCTTATGTATATTTAAGATAATTCCTTTTATGAATTGTGTGAAATATTTTGTGAATCCTTCCAGCAAGCATCAATACATACTTCTTGGGGCATTCATCTACTATAAATGCACTCTGTAATGGATGATTAAGACTAAGTCAATGTTATATTATTTTATTTTTTAATTAAAATAATGAAATGATATCATAATTCTTCCGTAATCTCTTCTCATAATTGTGTCCTTAGCCTGTGCACAACATGGTGACACATATGAACATCAATAGGAACGCAATTCTGAGTGACAATTACAATATAAATTTGGATCATTTTATTGTTGGGGTAAACATGCTAACCCCATGCATTTCATACCACAATTAATTTGACGCCTTTTAATTTCTCCTTAATGATTTTCTCTAATACCATCAAAATATGGTGCTCCTATTTTTTCATCAAAGTTGGTACCTCATCACCTACCATTTTAACAGAAACTTCGTCGTCAATATGTTTTTCTAGATCGGTTGCATCGGAATGAGAAGATGATCATTGTACCTCTTTAGTGGGAGTAGTAGTAGATTTTAAAACTTTTTGTTCCATAGGAATGGGTTCACGATCACGTGCAGAAGGTCATTCTTCTAAACATAGAGATGTAGAAGGCTATGTGAAAAGTTATTCCTTAGGATTGGGAGCACCATCATCTATGGAAATCAATATATGAAAAATCATTTTAACATTAAATTTATTGTAAATAAATCAATCATCAAATATATAATAACAAGATGTAACATTATGTATATTACAAAAAAATGAATCCTTTTTATTGAACAACATTTTTCATTTTAATGGGTAAAGGGATTTGAAACCTCTATTGACGATCCAAATCCATTCATTGTGGAATCCTATGACACACAAATGTTGTCGACATTGGGACCACAAAAAAATTATTTTGATGCCTCAATGAAAGTGTCATCCACAGTTGAATTTCCATATTACCCTTCAGTGGTTTTGGTAGAAAATATTACAATTGACCACTTTTGTTTAGCGTGATCAATAAAAATAATAATTTTACATCCTATGATTCAATTATAAATAGTTCTTCTTTGAACTCTTACTTACTAAAATCAACATTCAAAATTCACAATTCATCTATTTTAACAAGAACACCTATTATCAACCCACATGCATTGGAAAATTAGCCACTTGGAGTGTTGTATAATCCAAATCTTGTATTTGATTGATAATTCCAATGTATGATGTATTCACAAAAATTGGATTTACATCTTTAGTAGAATAAACATGCATCACTTCAGCCGTGAGGGTAAATCCCCTATTTTTAACGATACTGTCTTTATTATTCGAAATGTTATTGAACATATAAACATTAATTTCATAACCATTGTATGATAATACATAAACACTTGGTCCATCGACAATCCATGGTATTCATTTTGAAATTGAATCTATATTTTCCAATGACTCCATAAAAATATGGTCCTGAAACCATCATACAAATTTTTTATTTTGATTTATTTATATACATATTTTATCTGTTGATGGGTTCATATGACTAAGAATTTTTTCGTGGGTTTTGAAATATTTGGAAACATCCAAATTGTTATAAAAAATGAAATGGTGGGCCTACTATTGATCTTTAATATTGATTGTGACAACATCCCTTTTATAAATTCCTTCACCCGCAGGCCACCAAGTTTGATGAGATTTTGGTGGACCAATTATTTGCACAATATATTTGTATTCAGTATTGAATTCAATAGCTTCCTCCACAATATCTCTCGCTTCAATACAACCCTCAAGATGAATTCAATTTTTGGACACAACATTTCAAAATATTCATATATGTTTTCATGATGTACATATATATATATAGTACATGGCCACAGAGTTGATTCTCTGCCTCAATGTGATCCATCAAATTAACCATCATATCAATGAATTTTTTCAGAAAGAGCATTTCAAATTCACATAATTTGATTGAAATTTCTCTTTCCATAGTAAAACAATTTCAATGGATCTATAAATTTTGGTTATATAGCATAGAATACGAAATAGATCATGGTTAATGTATGATAAATATTCTTTGGAAAAATTAAATGAAGATATATAGTCATTATATCTTGCTTCAAAACAATGTGGTTAAGTGATTTTAGACCATTTAAATTTAAACCTATCATTGACATGATGTTCTTGATATTTGATTAATACCCCTATAGAACCTTCACATCATTCAAGAGGTTTCAAAATGATATCTCTCATTTCTGGAATGAGTATAAGTATTTCAAAGAATAATAGCTCAATTATCACCCATTACTAGCACAAACTCTTCTTATATTTGCATTTCAACTATGTCCATCTGAGCCTTAATTCCATCGATTGTTTTTCTAGATGCATTTAGAAACGTTCTGATGAAACTATCACATATATTTTCATCAACATGAATAAAATCAAGAAAATGATTGAAGTACAGGCAATTATAGTATCGTAATTCAATCAAGATGATGTCTTTTTCCAACCAATAATTATAATGTTTTTCCAAAATGGTTTTCCAAAAGAAGAGTATGCATCTTTTATGTTATCAAACAATTAATCACCAATTAGTGAAGATGGTGGTATTAATTATTAGAAACTTCCCTAGAATGATATCATTCATTATCTGAACTTATTTAATACAGCAAGAAATCTGTGATGTCATAGAAAAAATGTTTTCGATGAATGTTTCAACCTAATTGACGGTGGAACTTGCTCGATGATGAGACAAATTTGTGTTCCATTCATTCTTTACCCTAGAAAATTTCTATTTGTAGAGAATTAATCTATTTTCCCATAATACATGGCTCTCAAAGTGAAATCTTCATAACACTTGGATCCCACAAAAATATAAAATCCACGATCATTTGAGCCAAATAAAGATCGATATCATTACTCGGTTGTTCTGGTCATGATATATGCATATATGACATGATATATTTTCATTTCATGTATACTCATACTCAAAAGATAAATTTTCCAACATAAATGACCATGTAATATGAGTAATGCTTTGAAAACTAAAAATATTAACTCCATCTGTAGATAACACAAGGTGAATTTTTTTTTCTCATTTCAAAATTTTGGATACTCAAGATCTATTCTATTCCACTGAGAATGCACTATCGGGTGAAATAGTTTCATAACTTTAGTTATTGTGTCTTCATGCCATGTAAATTTTCATGCATTCTACTCACTCCCATATAGGTGTCTAAATTTTAGAATGATTGGAATGAAACATATAACATTCGAGAGACCATATTCATATTATTTTTATTAAGTAGAACCACACATTGGGAATAATCTAAGTGGCTTTTGGTCCTCTATAAATAGTATATATTCATTCGGTAAGGTGTGTATTATTTTGGAGATCATAATCATCGAGCATAGCATTCGTTCGACATTTTTTGTTCAGCTCGGGACCTCATTATATTCAAGGATCACGTCATTAATGAGAGTAATTAATTCCCTAAAATTGGCGTCCCTCAATCTGTTTCCGTATTTAAAATTATACATCACTATTATGGATGAAAATGTTGTAAATTTTTTGATCCTATAATATAATGATATTTTTTCCCCACTCTTTAACTGCTCAATAAATTTTCGTAAATCACAAAGTTCATAATCAACATTCCTCTTCATTTCCTCAATAAAATATTCACCATCATTCACATCTATAATCATATCCTCAATACAGTCATCTTCATTATCCACACTATTAGTAATATCATATGTTACATTAAACACAATGATATCCCATCCATAAGCTACAATTTCATTTCCCATGTTTATTCCCACATTTACAACATTGATCCATTTTGTTATAGAAAAAGTGTTCTTCCAACTCATCTTGACTATCATATCTTGAATTAAATTTGCATAAACATGGAAAACGGATTTCAGAAGGTTCATATGAATGACCATTTTCAAACATGATGAACTCCTTCACTACATCTTCATTATATTTTTTCAAATGAGTTAAATCCATCCATTCATTACTCATATCTATATTTTTTGATTCTATGAAATTATTATTTAACAAAATAAATAAAAAATGGGCCTTTCAAAAAAAGTGTAACTCAACAATTGATTGATTGTTATTTTTTCATTTCTTTTCCTAGGACTCATCCCTATAGATGCTAACACAAAATACCTTTGAAAAGTATATATAAAATTGAATTTGAAATTCCATTTCAATCATTTAAATATAATTAATTATATTTAAATCCAAAAAAGTGTATGTTGAAGACATATAGTTTTTTATGAATCATTTTAAAAACACATGAATTATTTTAAAAGATCAATATAGGTATTTTCACAAAATCATAAATCCCATGTCATGCCTATATATAACCCCAATAACACGTCACCTTCGGCACATCGCACAACCAATGGAACCTATAATACTTCTCCCAGTCAGAATTCCTGAATCCATGGGTCACCAGCACCCCACATATTTCGTTACAGCAAGAGGGAAAAGGCCATATCATAAGGGATAATGCCATTCTCCACATATTCATTTTAACCCCAACATTAAACTCACACAATTTATTTTTAAAAGTAGGGTTACAATTCACATGATTTATTTTTATTTTAAACATATCATACCCTAACCATAATGCCATAATCTGTATTTTTTGAGAGCATCATCACAATCAAGAATCCATGTAAATTTCAACGACATCACTCAGCCTCAAATTCATCTGTCTACATGAGAAGGTCATCACACAAAATATGAACCCTCCTTAATAGTTGATGTGTGAAACAACAGATGATGAAATCACAGAACTAAAATCAGGGAGTGTTTATTTGGAATTCATGATGAGTGAGTCAATGGGTTTTATGATTCACTTCTCCATATTTTTGGTTCCTCTCATCATGTTCTGTCATAACCAGACGACATTCAACCCCACCTCCTTCTTCATCGGCCCCATACCCCATGGTAATCTGCATCTCAACCACTCCAAAGACATGAGGTTCCATTATTCCACTAAATTATTAGCCTTCAACCCATCACTCACTCAACATGACTTCAAATGTGTTTCTATAGAAATAGAAGCCTAGCCACATAGGTTATATAGTATCCAGCTCTGGTATGGGGAGTAGGAATTGTGGAAGATTCTCATGGTTGACAGATGATTCATCATCAAGATGACCATGACAGGGTTTTTAAAATTTAATTGTGGGAGAGATATCATATTAGTCAACTTTGACAAGGTGGACTAGATCAACAAAGACTAGATGTATATGTTGAACCAAATCCCATGGGTTGTGCTGCAAAATTAATACACACTCATTAATATCTCCTCCCCATATTCATTACATCATCTATCCATGGAGTACCTACATAGAATTGTTCCCATCATCCTCATAGCTCCAATGGATGAAATCCAAAAATGAAATAATTTTTTCACTTATGGAGGAAATACCTCATAGGCATGGGTGCAGGTAACCAGGTTTCTCGTATATCTAATGGCAGACCTATGACCAATCTGAAATTTCCATATGCTATCACGCATGCAGATTTTAGTGTTAGTTTCTTAAGGGGTGAGACATGTCACTACATTGTTGAAATGAAATTAAATTCATCCATGGGAACCCTCGCCTTATCGACCCTCCCATTTAATGAGTGGACAAACTCATTGGTATAGAACTTCATCGGCATGGAGCAGGGTTATCTGAGATTCTGCAACACCAATTTCACCTTTTATTCATTCATCACAGGAATTCTTATCATCAATATCAAGGACACCCAGCTACTGTGCATTGAGGGAATCATCATATTTCAGTTTAGGGGTCTATAAGACATTATTCTCCCCATAAAAATGTCAAACAATACATGATCTTGGGGTATTTTCATTACAATTGACTGTGAATATACATTAACAAATACTTCAGTAGAAGGTGGCCAAGGTGGAGTGTTTCCTACATTCGTAGCTACTGGGAAACTTGTAGGGGCATTGGCTTACAATTAGTTCTCATTTTATACGCTTCCACATATTAAGTGTTGTTCTTATGATATTTGTACATTTTTAAGTTGTATCGGTTTGTGTTATAAATTGTGATTTATTATGTGCAGATGTCCTAATTCTACATTTATAATGGTTGATTCATTTTCCAAACCATTCATAATGGCCAAAAAATTTGTTCCAACCATTCGAATTTGCGGTTGGACTCTATATGGTAGTGATCTATCTCAATTTTCACTAATAGAAAATTGAACTAATCCAACATTACATTTTATTGGACCTAAAAAACTCATATAGACAGTTTTTATCCATCGATCTCATTATTACTTTTTTTTATTTTAATTGACGGTCAGAGGCTTCCTCATATGACTACCCCTTTTCAGTATAATTAAATAAGAAAAATTAATAAATGTTTTTATAATTATAATTAAAATAATATTTATATGTAAATAATTTTAAAATTATAAATAAATATTTCTTATATTTATAATTGTAATTCTAAATAAATATATATTTATTTAGTCATAAATATATATATACGTATGAAATTAAAAAAATATAAATAATATATTAATTTTGATTTCATAATTATTTAGATATATATATATATATGACTATAAATATATATATATTTTACAATTATAATTATAAATATATACTTATTTTTAATTTTAATTATAAATATTATAAATATATATAATGTAATTTTATAATTATAATTATTTATTTTAATATTTATTTTTTATCATCAATAAAAATGCATTGATAATAGAATTTCACGATTTTATAATTGGAACCCAAACAGATCCTCGGGTCGTTCGTCCCTCTAGATTTTGCAGATGTTGAGCTTTGCCTCTGCCACTAGCACCACCTTTGCTTCCTCCTCTTCTACCTCCACCTCCACCTCCTCCACCCCCAACTCTACACCGCCTCTTTCTCTACTGCCTCCTCCTTCACCTTCACTGCTCCCTTATCCAATTCTGTCACCTTCACTGCCCCTAACTACGTTGTCCTCACCACCGCCTCTGCCTCCGCCACCTTCACCTCCACCTCATCCTTCACCTCCTCTCCCTCTCTCGACACCGCCTGCACCGCCTTCACCTATGCAGCCCACTTATCTGCTACCCTTTACTATGCTTCCCCCCACCTCCACCTCTACCGTCCCCACTACCCCATCCCTAATTTGGCCGCTCTCGCTACCCCTGCAACTGTCACAACTACATCAGCCATTGCCTATGCATCCCCCGATGTCCCTACCACATGACCATATGTTTTAAACATTATAAATTATTTGGGATTTTATATATTATTTTTTTTTCAAATAGATTGATATTATTTCAGGTATATCATTTTTTCTTGACATTGTATTTCTCATTTATGTGTTTTTTCTTCCATGTTTTACTCTTTTTGTTAATAATTTTATGATGAGATATGTGGTTTTACCTAATTCCAACATGAGATGTTGGACCATGTGAGAATTGGGTAGGTAGGGTTCTGACCCAACACACATTATTAAGAAAGAATAGGTAGCATAGGATGTTTTACATTGGGATTTTATTGTATAAAATATATGGTGGAAGTGGTTTTGGGGGAGCCTATGAAAATTTTTATTCTGATATTAATTTTCCAATACATATGATATTCTTAGTGAGGGTCTGGATGAGTAGTTAACAAAATATGTGTATATCAGTTCTACTTTTTATTCAATGGATAATTAGTATGATTTTACCACCTTTACAAGAGGGAACCTAAAGATGATCCTACTATGAATACATTTTATGATCTCCCCTATTTAAATTATTAGTGATCAGAATTCATTTAATAGATATTATAAAATGGGCTTGTTTGGATTAGAAGTCGATGTTTGGAGCTACTGGTTAGAACTTGTTTTGGATTTTTTATTTTATAGATTTTTTGGAATAAAATGAAATGATTTATTGAATTATTGTATTAAATTATATCCTTTCCATCAACACTTCTCTAACATATAGTGACCTATATTCTTAGATGAACTGAAAAAAATTGAAACTAGCATCATTTATTTGTAATCTCCCATTTTATGACTATTTGGAAGAAATTATTGGAGACCCCTTTAAAATTTGAAATTATAACAATCGTTCCCCCATTAAATTTTATGTGATTTTTTCTATCTGATGTCTTCCACTAGTCTCGTTAAGGAATAGTATTTCGTTAGATATTCATTGATATGAAATAATATGAATGTTTTAGCAGGGTTCTATTTCTTAATTTTTTTGACTACGCAAACAATTTTTTATCCAATACATATGAGATAAATTTGAATATGAGGAAATTATATTTCATCATTTAATGAATAAACCGATTGTTTTTGGTGAATCACACTCTGAATATCATAATAGAGTATACCATCCTCCTAGAATATATTAGGATACATAATTAATCACCTTAACAAAATATACGCCATTTTCCACATTAATTCCTTCCACAAATTTAGTTTCCATATTTGAAAAACGAACTAAATGTTATAGCTAATACACCTAGCAATCCTTTTTCCAAAACTAGGATAACACTATTACAATTGATCTTATCACGAATTGAATCTGGCCGGCATCAATACTGACACCTGACATTGTCTGTGACACATACAGAAGAGTGTTCTTGATCACCACAGCCTGGAACAAGTTCCCAAGTATCATGAAAATGGAATTTGTAAATGATTTACCTGAGTTTATAAACATTAAACAATAAACAATTCCAACATAAAAAATCAGATTGTTTAAAAACAAAAAATCATTTAAATAAATAAGATATGTATTAAATTATTTTTAAACACATCTCAAAGAATATAACACTTTAAGGAACCCAAAATGGACAACCAAAGAAACTCTTCATTGAAAGTGGCACCATCCTCAATCCACATCCACAACATTTCATCACGAATGCCCACTTGAGACCCGAACTGTAAGAACCAATATTTTTTTTCAGGTATGTTTATCATTTCATGTTGTTTTTGAGGAAAAAAAATCTGGAAATTTTCCAAGTACACACCATGTACTTAATGAGTACATGTCATGTACTTCCTTGCTGTAGCAGGCCGTCTGCTAGCCGTGTAATATCCAACCACATGATTTTGTGGGAATGTCTTGGAGGCCTCATAATACATAGTAATGAAAAAGGAGATTACACATCGTGTACTTTAAAATTACATGCTATGTACATTCTTTTTTTTCATTAAATGCACTGGGGTCACGTGTAATTTCCAGAACACTCTTCTTTTAAGACATGTTCGACCGAGAGAACCCATATGACTGTGGATCTTCGATAAACCCTCGATCCTCTGTTCGCCCTCCAATTTGAACACCGTTTATTGGGTTGGAATCACATTAGTGAGTTCTCTCTTATCCTTGAGCATCATCTTCGGATATCTCTTTTCTCGTGAGACATCGTGGGTTTAACATTTTGGATGTTTTCTTATATTTATGGAATTTTAATGAAATTCAATCTTCGAGGATTAAATCTAGTGATCTCCTAACCCCGAGGTAGGTGGTTTTTGCCTTTATATTGAGAGTCTTTGAGTATTATGTGAAACTTTTCCCAATACCCATGAACGAGGTATTGCACCTTTACCGTTTTGGCCCTATTGTTTCTCTACTATGCTGATATGATAGAGAAGATGATAATTGACTATGAATAGGGTTTTTTTCTATGCTTTGGATGTATTTCTCATGCACATTTTTCCTTTTTTGACATTTGGGTCTTGTTTTCCTATTAGATTGTTGTTTTATTTCCCATGCCTAGTATTGTAGGATTGTGTGACTGTTGTTCTATTATCCTGTTGTGTTGTAGAATTCTATCCAAGTAGTTCACGAAGGTTGCCTTGGATGTTATATGCTACTACACTTGCTTTAATTACACAGGGCTATGAGAACCTGGTGTATAGACCATAGGGAGGATGGACGTAAGGGCTTCTCCATAATGTCATTATAATTTACGATACCAGACCACAAGAGGGGTTAACATTGTCTTCATCCACAGAGTGTATATAGTTCCTCGAAGTGGGCCACAAGGGGAATGTGACATTGATTGAATCCCCAGAGATCCTTTAGTACTGATATGAGACTATAGGGGGAATTGACGGCGAGTTCTTCCTCAGTGTGTCTATGCATAAGTTGAACCAGAGTGGTCAGAATGAGTGTACTTCCCAGAGGGTTTCTTGTACATGTTAGGATGGACCAGAGGGGATAGGTTGTGAGTACTTCCTAGAGGGTTACCTTGTGTTAACTATTATATTGTGTTTCTAGGTAGGACCAGAGGAGATAGGTTATGGGTACTTCCTAGAGGGTTACCTATTGTGTTTATCTTTTTTGTTTAGTTGTTGCATGTTTTGAGGTAATTTGAATTCTTTGAAACTGTGGATGGTTTACTGCTGTGTACCTACCTTGTTTTCTGACTTCGGAATTTTACATGCCATATACTCACTGATAGTTAGGCACAGATCTCAGGATGATTCTTATTGGGATTTAATATCATACCCTATTTGGGCCATGCTTTTGGGACCAAACAGATTATATTGTTCCAGGTATAGATAAGGGAAGGCTCTCTTCTACATCTGGTATTTGACATGTTGTGGAGGTGGACAGCATGGGACCAATCTATGGCTTGATATTCTGAGGAGTTTATCTACTTTCTTTGGCACTTTGGTTTAGTTCTATTGTATTCCATCATTTTGACTTGTTTGGCTATTTTCCTATACATATGTATCATGCATCATTTTATATATGTTCTTCTGTGTATTCCCTCAATTTTCTGTTGTATGTGATTATTACTGCTTCCTCTCTTGGATAAGTTTGTTTACTTCTGATGTGTACTCTATAAACAAGTGAATAGTTTCCCCACTATCACACCCAAGGCCCTCGATGCTAGTCAGCAGCCTCTAGCATTTGGGGAAATGCACTTGAGTCTATGTGACCAACCAAGTACGGGGCACCTCTAGGTGGCTTATGAAATAGGAATGTTACACGAGCCATAGGTACTAAAATCTCTACCCAAACTCGTGACAAACAAACCATGTCTACATACACCCAAATTTGTATGTAGGTTGTAAGAAAAAGCCCAATAGTATTCTTCCACTAAAGGATTACATGTTATAAACATTTGAAGAGGAAAATATTGTAATTTTTCATAAATATCATATTCTATTATGAATATTAAAGAGATTCAACTTTAAATAAAGTAGTTTTCTAGTGGGATACATAATGAATCCATACATTTAAAATTGAATTCAATGCCTTCTTAATTTTCTATTCAAACATACTTTATATAAATAGTATTTATAAAGTATCTAATGAGCACAAGAAACAGGAAATAACCCCTAGGTACTATCTCACAGTGGGTCCTTGGTACCTCATATCTCGATTAATGTAACAAAATAAATATCTGTTCTCGTGCACATGATCCCCTAGTAGGGTTCATACACATAACCTAGTGGTCCCCCATCATCATTATAATCATTGTTTAGTTAGTGTTGTCGTCGTCAAACATGATATGTGAAACTAAGGCCAATCAACACTTGATCACTAGCATACTAGTATATGTCCACCACCTAGATATATATGGTTCCCTCTTGTACTCAAACAACTTCAAATAGCCATGAAATATTGTTTTCACATGAAAATACAACTTCCACATCACACAACCACCAAAAAACCCACACACAAGTCATATAAAACTCCTTTCGCCAAAAAATCATTCATTACATCATACTCACACAAAACATCCCACAATCGTGTTTTGAACCTTTCATGAAATTTGATAAAACATTTAATAAATTTATACAACATTATAAAAATGTTTGACGTCTTACATCACCACTTTATCATTCATAAACCCATAATAAGTGAACACACTCACCAAAACTGCCAGCAACATGTTTCATTTCTCTTTAAAAATTAGATAAATCTGTTATCAAATTTTCTAAATCTTTTAAAGATGCTATATATCAGATAATAACCCATTCACAACAAAATGGACCATTTTAAGAACATACAACCACCTAAAAATTATAAAAACAACCTCAACATAATTTTTATAACTCAGTAACCCATTTACAATTTTTATAAAACACATTCATGAAGCATGTAATGGTTTCATACCTAAATCCCATTAAAAACCCTGTTTTTAATAAAAAAGCACAAAAAGACCCTACCAATGATAAATTGAAAACCCAAACAAAATTTAATAAACCACTTGCATATTTTATAAAATAAATACAAATATTAACATAAGAGTTACACATGGAAAACATCCAATTTAACTAAAAAATGAAAATAAAAAATTATACCCATAAAAAATCATTCAAAAATAGGTTTTTCACCATAGAAAACATATGAGTAACATTGGAAAAAGTAAATCACGCATAAATAATCATCAATAAATTATTACAAATGGAATCACCCACCGATTTTTTTGAAGCCCTCAAATATTGGTGTGAAACATAAACCGAACCACCATCACACCACAAGGAAATGAAAATAAATCTAAGACATCAATATTAGACCAATAAAATCAAATAAAATACCCCAGGTTTGACCAATAGCTTCTGGAAATTTTATAACATCATGAAATGGTCAATTAAAACCTATGGAATGGGAATAAATCAAAGATAAGAAGACATAATTTCATGATTTTGATGTTTTCCCCATAAAATATCCCTACAATGTTGAGTTCCATGGGAGGGTGAGAGATCAGGGGATCTTTCCATGGGGGTAGGGAACTAAAGGGAGAAGAATGGGGTGGATTTGAATTATTTCTGGAAGGGAAAACATGGAATCTTGAGATGATTTTTAATGACCTGAAAAACATGCACGGTTCGGCGGCACAGTTTAGTAAATTGTGCGGCCAAACCATGCCACCTATTATGGAAATGAAAAAAGTGATTTTTTCCACCAATTTTAAGGGGGAACTAGGGAAAACAATAGGGGAATATTTTCCATGTATAGAGGATAAAAAATTTCATTACAATGTACTCCTCTAAGCGCAAAACTCATCCATGCCATGGGTACAAAAAACCTCAGCAACTTCCCCAGAAGTGGTTCCACTAGGAGTGTCACTAATCCAAAACAAAAAACACACAAACCTCAAACCATACCTTTAAAAAATAGGATTCAATGTACCATCCAATTCCCACAAGACAATGTTCATATATAAAGAACAGAAGATGCTCCAAAAGTTCAAATCTGGTACACCAACATACTAAGAGAATGCTATGGGCCAAAAGTGGATTCTAAACAAATTATGTAATCGGAAATTGTGGTGTGAAATTTCACCCCACCATAATTATTTCCACCCCCTTAAGACAAAACAATTACAATGTCAAAAACAAACCCGACCAATAAACCATGATTTACCCTTTTACCATGTCTAATCTCCAAAGGACGAAACACTATCAGCGATCAATTAAGGAAGGAATACTCTCACAAACCAAAACATACACCACATTCTTAAAACCATCAAGCACAATCAAAAATTGTCCCAAATGAAACCTATTAAATCCCTATCTGAGAAAGACTCATGATATTTACTCAAATGAACAACACCATCGAACAAGGTTACACATACCTTAATTTAACTAAAACATCTGTTTCTCTCCAATCCCAACATTTACCCAAGGAAGATATTGATAGTTAGATATCCCCAAAAAAGAATACCTACTACCAAGCCAATACATAGGGAATATCTGAGTTACTAGAATGTGGAGATACAAATGTGATCCCCACCATAAGAGAAAACATAAATTTTTTCTAAGATAGAATCATGACACTAACGGGTTGAGGCCCGAACGAACTCCCTGGTACTAGGGGTAGACATACATTAGACCTCCACAAAATAACATAATAAAAACACATGGTGGGTATCCCCACATTAACAACCAACTATCTTAACCAACCAGTACATGATGTTACAGAAATAACCCAAAATTTTAAAGAGTTGGAACGACCACATGGTTAGTATACATGGTTTGGGAAACCGTGTGCTAACCATGGGCATCCTTCAACCTGCAAGGTTTTCTAGGGAATGATTACTACTAACTGTGTGCAAACCATGTTTTCATCCTTACTAGGCAAATTTCAATCTATTCTCAAAAAACACAATGGAAACATAAATGGGGAAGGGATGACATTGGGAGATAACATGGACAGGAGGTCCTCTGACCAATTTCTATAGATCAATAACAACAGAAAATGATGATGACACTAGAGGTTTATAATATTACCATAATTCATACTCAGGATAAGTCTTTTTACTAGTGTTTGAACGACACTGGGATATCCCCTGAATATGAACCAGCTTTAGTTGACGACCTATAGAAAGATCTCAAATGATTGAAGCATCTTCAACCTCACATATAGGCATTCAAAACCCCCTGAGTGGAACATCTCCTTTTAGTTCCATGAAAACAATACCATAATCCCAAATGGGACCTCCAAGACATAACACAATCCAAACACACTTTTCCCAGAACCTGAAAATTCTCTGAAACAAGTGATAATATGATGCACACACATCTGTACTTGTTTCAACGGAATTGAAATGGAAAGATGAAAGGATATATAAAAAGTCCTATCTTTAAGAAAGGTTGTTTTGATCTACTGATAGGAGTCACACTTATAACCAACAAATACTCACATTTTATTGTAAAACATCACCATTACTGTCAAACAAGCTCTTGACATCATAAGGAATCATCAAACATTCCCATTGTTATTGTTAGAAATAATAAATGGAGGGGAACCATATACAACATCCCCAAACATCATAAAATTCCATAAATTAACCATAGTAGACTTTCATTAAAAAATTTCCCATATTTTTGGTTTCACATGATCCCCTTATTCTAGGAGACTATGATAGACCAAGAGACCCTCTTAGATATTGTCCACACTAATATCCACATACAACTTCCACCTTCAACGAATCAGGTAACATAATAAAATAAGGTATCTTTTGACTTTCCACCATCACTCTCCTACCCATAGATGATCTAAAAAACCATAAAATGTTGGATATAGACTCAATATATAATGATTGAGAAAAATATTCCATATATTGATCAACTTGAGGATCTTCCAATAGTGAAAAAATATAGGTTGCACTTCAGTCATGCATTAACTCTTAGTGGGGGTGTACCTTACCCAACGAAAGAATCCAAGGACCCAACCATGTGGTTCCATTGGTCGAAACATTCCACATACTCGATCCAATCACATTATGAGAACCATGGTAATGGAATACCGAAGAATTTCTTTAAAGAAGACCAATAATGATCCCTTCAACCCAACATACCAATGAATAAATAACCAAATACACCATTCAAACAAGAGGGGTTCATAGACTCAAAACATCCCACCACAAAAAAAAAATACAAAAACCCAAAAGAAACAACATCCCAAATCAGTCATCAATACATAATTTTTTTCTTTAAAAGAAATAACTTCATTGAAAAAAAAACGTTTTGGTGGATAGCTTACCCACTATTACTACCCCATGGGCCTCACACATGCGTGTTTACATGTAACACCAAGCTCCCTCTTCATATCCATATTTACACTCTTCCATCCATTCCCTTAACCATCCATCATCCTATATAACCCCATGTATGTGGTTTCTCACAAAAATAACAATGGAAAAAAAATTCATCCCACATTTCAAAAATAAACAACCAACCCATACTTTCTTTTCCCCAAGACCACTAACCAAGAAATCTAACTGAATTTACATCTTACAAATATTTTCAAAAAGGCAAAATCATTCATATGAAAACTCAATTTAAAGAAATACACATTAATTTCAAAACATCTTATCCCATTTCAATACTCTTTGGGTTTTATGAAAACCACATTTCATCAACCAACATTACTTTTTTAAACTCATCTCTTCTTATTTAAAGCAATGTTCCAATGATTCGTAAATATTTTCAAAAGGTTAGAAACCATTCAATAAAAATATTCTTTCAATTCATGTACATTAATTTCAAAACATTTAAACCCCATTAAAAACACTCTAATTTCATGACAAACTACAATTCATAAATACCTAAAAATTTGGGAACTCAACTCTAATCATTTTAAAACAATATTCCAAAATTCTAAAAGACATTTAAAATTATATCTAGTTACCAAATCAAAAATCCATTTCTAAACACCATACATGACCTCCAAAACATTACATCCCATTAAAATTCCTTTCAATAGTTTAGAAAACTCTCTTGGAAACACATTTTTTAAAGAAAATTTGAAATAATTTATTTCTTTCATTAGAGTTGTAAACACACCAATTTCCCATTCAAAACAATTCTGAAAATTCAGTTCCACCATTTCACAAATCAAACCATTCCACTTTTATTTGAATATCATTTCACAAAATCATCATGCTTCTTAAAAACGGGTCATCATTTATGTAAAACAAAACATTCAAGATCCAAAAACAAATGGGCAAAAGACAATTAGAGAGGAAACTAGTTTCGAAGGGTGATGTGGACATATGGTTGGCGGCCATATGACAATCACTTTAGAATCCCAGAGACTGTTCTAGGGAAATATCCCCAGCTCCACATGGCATTGCAGGACTTGTGAGCTCACTAATACCATTAACCCAACTATCTTTTGATATCCCTTAATCAGCTTCATTCCATGAAGACCAAAAGACTCAGATAAAACCCCACTTCCCCTAGTGACTTGAAACATGTCATGTGGTGTGCTGGCCTGACACACTACCAATAACTGGAAGGCCATGTCCTGATAGTCCTAGCTCTATACTATCCTGACTCTTCCCCAAATAACATGATCCAAAGAGAGTGATCTTCCGCTGATATAATTTTTTCACAAAACCAATCTGGTGGCCATCAAACACATCACCTGACATGGTCTACAAAAAGGCCCAAACGGTGTCCCTGATCCCCATGGGCTAGCACAAGTGGTTAGATATCAAAAAATAGAATTTATCAACAATTTACCCATGTTTATAAACATAAAACATCAACAAATAAAAAACAAAACAAATCTGGATTTTCAAATCAAACAATATTTAACAAAATTTCAGAACTGAATTACATAATTTTAATCACTTCTCAAATGCTCTAACAAAAGAAGAAACCCAAAATGGACCGCCCAGAACCGCCTCAGGTAATGATTCACCATCCTCAAATCATATCCAGAACACTACATCACAATGAACACCTAGAGACCCAAACCATTGGCACTAAAGCTCTACCCAAACCTACGACAAAAAAAACAAGTCTACTTGCTCCCAAATATGTATGTTGGGTGTGATCCAAATATCAATATGATGAAACTACTAAAGGATTTAATATGATAATAATTTGATGATGAAAAGATTTCATGTTTTCATAAACATGAGATTCTATTATGAATTTTAAATATTTGCAACATTAAATAAAAACAATTTTCATGTGGGATACATTAATGAAACAACACTTTAAAAATGGAATTCCAATGCTTCTGAATATTCCATTCAAACATACCATACGTTAATATTAATTAAAAAGGTTCTAATGAGAAATGGAAATAAGAAATAACCCCATGAAAATAGGTCACTGTGGGACTAAGGTACCTCATTTCTCAGTGAAAATAACAAAACAAATATTTGTTCTCAGGGACATGATCAACTAGTAGGTATCAAAACCATAATCTAGTGGTACCAAAATATCATAATCATCATCATAGATTAGTTAGTGTTTTCATTTTCACACATTATATGTGAAAATGGTGCGAAGCTCCATTGTATTACTAGCATACTAGTACACATCGACCCACTAAATAACCTGGTTTCCCTCATGTTCTCAAAAAAGTTCAACTTGTCGTGATATATATTTTTTCATAGGAAAATTCCACATCTACATCACACACCCACCAAATAACCCCCACATATGTCAACATAATACTCCTTTCGTAATAAAAATTAATTCTCCACATCATACTCACACAAAAAATCACACAAACATGTTTCATTCCATTCATCCCATTTGATAAAACATATATGAAATTTATACAACATTCTAAAAATGAATGACCTCATAAATCACCACATTACCTTTAAAACACCCATTATAAGAGACACACACCAAAACAGCCCACAACATGTTTCATATTACTTTCACAGTTCGATAAATCATTTAAGAAATTTTATAAAATGTTTCCAAGTTGATAAACATCAAATAACAGTCCATTCATAACAACATAAGCAATTTTAAAAACATACTCCCACCCAAACCATACATTAACTTACTTTTTACAAACTTTGAAATTCAATAACCCATTTACAAATCTCATATAACACTTTAATGAAACACAACATGGTTTTTCACCTAAAACCCATTCAGAAACATTATTTTAAACACAAAAGCATACCAAGAACCTACCAAAGAACAACTGGATGGCCAAACTACATTTATTAAACCACAAGAATATGTTATAAAATAAAACCAAACATTATAAGAAGAGTAACACATGGAAGAAACCCAATGTAAATATAAAATGCACATATAAAATAAACGCTTAACCAAATCCATAAAAAATGGTTTTCGAACCACAAAAAAATATATGAAATATAAAATATATTTAAATCAGGAATGATAACACATCAGGAAATGCTTACATGTGTAATCACCTGCTGAAAGTGTCTAATCCATTAAATCATGGGGTGAAACATCATTTACACCACCATCGCACCACAAGAACATGAAAACCATCCTAGAACATCTTGATTAGAGAAATAAACTAAAATAAAAACCCTAGGTATGAACCTTAGCTTCTGGAAATTTTAGAAAATCATTAAAGGGAGAAAGATACACTGTGAAAATAGAAAACATCAAAGACTGAAAAACATTCATGCATTATTTTTAATTTTTTCCATCAAATCTCACATAAAAATGGAATACCAAGGGAGGGGGAGATAGTTTGGGGTCTGTCAATGGAGTTAGGGAACGAAATGTGGAATAATGAGATGGATTTGGATTATTATAGGATCGGAAAACTTGTAATTTAATGATGATTTTTAATGACCTAGACCCCTTACATGGTATGGATGCATAGTTTAGTAAGCCATGCGGCCAAACAGTTAATGTTGTCATGGACACGCAAAAAGATAGTTTTGCCTCCCATGTCATGGGGTGTAAGGTGAAACCAAGGGGGAATGATAGGCCATGGATAGTGGAGAAAAATTTCAAAAACAATGTTCTCTCCTCAGCACAAAACTCTTCCAACTCATGGATACCAATAACCTCAAAAACATCCCCAGAAGAGGTTCCAATTGGATTGTCACTAATCCAACTCCAAAACACCACAAACTCACACCATCCCGTTGAAAAAATAGGAGTCCAATTACAATCCAAAACCCCATGACCAATGTCATAGTTAAAGAACACAACAGAATCCAAAATTTCAAACCCGCAACACACAGAAACCAAGATATTGCTAAGGACTAATAATGAATGGAATTGAAAAAAAAGGTATGAAAATTCTCCCAAAAATAAATATTTCTGCACCCAGAAATTGATAGAAAGGACAAATTAAAATATAAATCCAAATTGATAGACGATGAAGTACTCTTTTACCATGTATCATCCCCAATGTCCAAAACACATCTAGTGATCAATTAAAGAAGGAATAATCTCTCAAACCAAAACATTAACCACTTCCCTGAAACCATAAATCACATTAAGAATATTTCACAAAATAGAAAACCTCAAACAATATCTGAATATGGCTCATGTAATTTACCCAAATTAATTACACCCTCAGACAAGGTTACACTTACCTTACATTAACTAAACTGTTGTTGTCTCTCTAATCCCTACATTTACCCAAGGAAGATGTATGTATTTAGATTTCTCCAAACAAAAATAGCTTCAACCAAGATAATACTAAGAGAATATATGTGTTACTAGTATGGGGAGACACCAATGGGCTGCCATCTATAAGAGAGATAATAAATATTTTTACCGAAAGAATCAGGACACTAAAGGTGGGGCCAAACCGACTCCCTAGTAAATGGGGTAGACTTCCATTTTACCATTCCAAAAGAATATAAACAAAAGTAATGGTGGGTATCCCAAAAATAACAACCACACAACTTAAATTACTAAAAAAGACTGAAAAGAATGTCCCCACAATTTTACAGAGATCGAATGGCCACACAGCTTGTCCGCATAGTTTGGGAAACCATGCGGTAACTGTGAGGATCCATATAGCTACATAGTTTTTTGGGGCATGGTTACTACTAATTGTGCACAAACCATGTACTCATCCTTCCTATCCAAATTTAAAACCTTTTTATAAAAAATCAATAGATTTTAAAAGGGGGAAGTTATGAAATTGAAAGATAACATGGACACGAGGTCCTACAACCATTTTCTAGCGAACGGTAACAAAAATTGAAAGAGAACGACAACAGAGTGTTAAACTATTCCCATATTTCATACCCAGGATAGTTATTTGTACAAGGGTATTAATGACCCTAGAATATCCCCATACTATGTGATATCTTCATTCCGATACCTATGGTTATAAATCAAATGATTGGATCATCTTCAGTATCACTGTAAGGCATTAGAAACCCTTTGAACATAACATGTCCTTCCGGTGACATTAATATTAAACTGTAATCCATGATGGATTCACAAAGATATAACACACCCCAAACACACATTACCCTAACCCTACATTTCACTAAAAACATGTACTTAGAAGACGCACACACCTCACCCCTTTTTTCAAATGTGAAACGGAAAGAGGAAATGATATATAGAAACTCCTCCCTCTAAAAAAGAATGTTGAGATCTCCCGAAAGAGGCATAGTTCAAATAAAACAAAGACTGCTAAATGATTGTAAAACATCACTTTTATAGTCAAATGAGCCCATGAAGTCACAACGTGTAACTGGACATGACGATTATGATTGTTAGAAACCATAAATGGATGAGAACCTTATAAAAGGTCCCCAAACATCACTGATTTCCAAAAAGTGGCCATAATAGCCTCTCATGACCATATTTCCCACACTGGCTGTTTAACATTAACCCTTTATTCATGGAGACTATGATGGACCCAAAGGCCCTCTTAGACACCGTCCACTTTAACCACCCCAGAATACTTCCACATTCGATGAATAGGGTAACATATGAAACTAAGGTCTCCTTGAACCTTCCATGTTCACTCTGCTTCTACTAGAGGATCTATTAAACAAATAATGGAAGCTTTTAGGGTCAATCTAAAAAGTTCGAAAAAAAATATTCCTTATATTGATCAATTGGATGATCATCCAATGACAAAAAATAAGGCATGCACTTCAGTCATGTATGAACTCTTAGTGGGGGTGTACCTTACCCAACAAGAGAAACCAAGGACCCAAAAAAGATGGTCTATTGGTTAAAACATGCCACAAACCATACCCAAACACATGAAGGTGACCACCATAAAGGTATACCATGGAGTTTCTCACAAGGATACCAATAACTAGCCCTTCAACCCATCTTACCAGATAAACACAAACACAAAACACCATTCAAACAAGAGGGTTTCTTGGACTCAGAACATCCCATGACATGAATATTACAAGAACACATAACACATGACATCACAAAACAATATTCAACAAATCATGTTTTTCTTTAATAGATATCACTTAATTGAAAAAAATAGGTTAGTGGTTAGCGCATCAACCAATGCTTCCCCATGGGCCTCACACATGATTGTTTACATGGCACACTATGTAACCTGGTCATATCCATCTCCGCACTCATACATTAAATCCGTTAACCATAAATCATCCCATATAACCCCATGGATGTGGATTCTCATGGGAAATACTGACGTGAAAACAAAAATTCATTCCAATTTTCAAAAGCAAAACACTCAACCAATACTTCCTTTTCCTCAAGACCGCTAACCAAAAATTCTATCCCAATTCATAGCTTGAAAAATAAATTAGAAAGGAATATTAATTTAAAAGAAAACTCACATTCATGATATACACATTAATTTTAAAACATCTCAACCCATTTCAAAACACTCCCAATTTTAGGAAAACCCCCATTCATCAACCCCCATTCCTATTTTAAACTCATCTCTTGTTATTTAACACAACATTCCAATGATTCGTAAAAAATTTCAAAGGATCACAAATCATTTAGTAAAAAGTCACATTCAATTCATGAATATTAATTTCAAAAAAATTCACCCCTTTTCGAAACACTTCTAATTTTAGGAAAAACTCCATTCCATAAATCCCTATTAAATTGGGAACTCAACTCTTATCATTTTAAAACCCAATTCCATAATTTTGTAAAACTTTTGAAATTATATCTAGGTAAAAAAATATCCATATTAAAAGTCCACACATGACCTCCAAAACATTCCACCCCATTAAACCACTATTCAATAGTTTAGAAAACTCAAATGTAAATATTTTTAAAAACCAAATTTTAAATAATTTTCAACTATCAAAAGTGTTGTAAACACACCATTTTCCCTTTTAGAACAATTATGAAAATTCAGTTCCACCATTTCACAAATAAAAACCTCCCATATTTATTATAATATCCTTTCACATAAACATTACAATTATTAATACCATGTCATTTTTTCATTAAATCCAAATTTCAAAGATAACAAAACTAAAGGACACTGGACATTGTGAGAGGAAACTCATTTTGGAGGGCGACATGGATATATGGATGACATCCATATGCCAATCACTTCACCATCATAGAGAGTGTTCTATGGATATATCCCCATCTCCACATGGCTTTCCAGGCCCTTCGTGCTCATTGAAACCATTAATCCTTCTTTCACAACATTTCCCCTAATCAACGTCAAACAATTAAAACCAAAGGACTAAGAGAGAACCCATCTTACCCTGGCGACATGAATCCCATCATGATGTGTGTTCTCCCAAAACACTACCCATAACATGAATTTCATGTTCCTACAGACCTAGATCCAGTCTATCCTGACTATTACAAAAATAACATGACCGCAAGAGAGTGAACCGCCTTTGATACCATTTTGTCACGAACCAAATCGGGTCGCCATCAAAACCAGCACCTGACGTGGTTTGTGACAAGGCCTGAGGTGCATTCCAAAAACCCATGGTTAGTCACAAATACCTAGGTATCACAAAATGTAATTTGGGAATGAGTTATTGGAGTTTATAAACATAAAACAACCAACAAATCCAACATAACAAATTTGCATTTATCAAACCAAACAATCAATTACCAAAATTTAGAACTGAATTAAATAACTTTAAAATCTTATCAAAGACTATAATAAATGAAAAAACACAAAAGGAGATCCCCTGAACCTCCTCATGGAAAGAGGCCCCACCATCAAGCCGTCTCCACAACACTGCATCACGATGGATCGCTAGAGACCTGAACCATGGCCCTAAAACCTCTACTCAAACCTTGGACAAAAAACCTAGTCTCCATAAACTGAAAAGATTATGCAGGGTGTGATCCAAATCCCAATAAGATGCCACCACTAATGTATTCCATTTGATAACCATTCAATGATGAAAATCAAGCAAGTTTTAATACACATGGGATGTTATTAATAGTTTTATTGAAATGAAACATTAAATAAAAATTGTTTTTATGTGGGATAAATTAATGAATAAAAAATTTTAAAATGCAATTCCAAAGATTTGGAATTTTCCATCCAAACATTCCATATGAAGACAGTAAGAATAAAGTATCTAATGAGATCAAGAAATGGGAAATAACACCTAGGCATTAGAACACTATGGGTCCCAGGTACACCATATCTTATTGAAAATAGCCGATTATATATTTTTTATTATGCACACGGGCTAATTGTATGGATCATATCCATAACCAAATGGTCCCAAACAATGACATAATCATCATAGTTTAGTTATGTATGTCATCATCGAACGTTCTATGTGAAAATGTGGCCAAGCCCCATGAGATAAGTAGCATACTAGTACACGTCAAGCCACATAGATACTTGGGTTTCCCTCTTATGCACAAACAAGTACAAAATTCCATGACATATAATTTGCACAATTAAATAACACTTCTACATCACACACCCATCTAACATTCATCACACAGTTGCATAATACTCCTTTCACAATCAAAATTAATTTTTCACATCATACTCACACATAATAACCCAAAAACATGTTTTTCAACTTTATTTCCATTTGATAAAACATCTAATAAATATATAAAACATTCTAGAAATTTTTATCATCTTATATAACCAATTTTCCTTTAAAAAACCCATAGTAAGTGAACACACTCACCAAAATAGCCCACAACATGTTTCATATCTCTTTCATAATTAGATAAATCTTTCAAGAAATTTTATAAACGTTTCCATGATGGTAAACATAAAATAATATCCCCTTCACAAAAAAAATAGAAAATTTTTAAAACACACACCCACTAAAATAGTAGATAATCTACCTCTTCACTCATGGTGTAACACAATAACCCATTTATAACTTCCATAAAACTCCATCATGAAAAATGACATCATTTTTCACCTAAAACCAATTAAAAACCCTATTTTAAACCCAAAATCACACCATGTACATACAAAAGAACAATTATAATCATAATAAACTTTTAATAAACCACTTAAATATTTTATAAAATAAACCCAAATATTACGAGAAGAGTTACACATGGAAAACACACAATTTAATTCAAAAATGAAAATATAAATAAAACACTTAAAATAATCCATCAAAAATGGTTTTCGCACCACACACAACATACTTGGAACATGAAAAATATTTAAATCAAGCAATATAACTCATCATGAAATTCTTACACATGTAATCACATACTATTTGTGTCGAAACTCTCAAATATTTGTATGATACATCAATCACACCACCGCCGCACCAAATGCAAGTGAAAAGCAACCTAAAACAATAAGATTAGGCGAAGAAACTCAAAAACAATCCCAAGGTATCGACCCTAGATTTTGGAAATTCTAGAACTTAATGAAAGGGAGAATGAATCCCTCAGGATAAGGAATATTTCAAAGAGTGAATGACTTACATGAATTATTGTGATCGGGATTGAGTTCCAAGGTAGGGTGAGATAGCTTGTGGATGTCCATGGAGTAAGGGAACGAAATGGAGATCAATGGGGCGGATTTTTATTATTTTCGGGAGGAAAAACATGGAATTTGATGAATATTATTAATGGCCAGGACAACATGCATGGTATGGCTACACGGTTTACTAAACTGTGTGACAAAATAATGTGGACTATTCTGGGCACCCAAAAAGTGATTGTTTGACTCCAATTTCTTGGGGGTCCTTGTTGAATCCTATGAGGGAATTATATGACATGGATAGGGGAGAAAATTTCCATAAACAATGTTCTTTCCTTATCCCAAAACTAATCCAACTAATGGATGCAAATATCCTCAAAAACATCCCCATAAGTGGTTCCACTTGGAGTGTAACTAATCCAACACCGAAACACAACAACCTAACACTATCCCTATGAACAAAGAGGAGGCCATGTACCATCCAATACCCCTAATATCAATTTAGTAGATCAATAACACAAGAGACTCCAAAATTTCAAACCTGGAACACCCAAAAACCAAGAGAATGCTCAGGAAAAAAGAGGATGTGAAACGATGAATGGAATCAAAATTACAGGTGTGAAAATTCTACCCTCGCCCCATAAATCCTTCCACCAATGTAATTCCACAGAAAGGACAAAAGAAAAAACAATCCAAACCAGTAATCAAATGTGTACTCCTTTACCATGGGTCTCCTCTAATATCTAAAACACCTCCAGATATCAATTAAGGAAGGAATACACTCTCAAACCAAAACATACACCACATTCCCAAAATAATAAATCACATTATGACTTTTTTCCAACCGAAATATCTTCAATCAATATCTAAACAGGAATCATGAATTTTATCCAAATGAAAAACTCCATCAAACAATGATACAATTAACTTAAATTAATTAACAATCAAGCGCTCTCAAATCCAAACGTTTACCCAAGGAAGATGTGGGTAATTTGAATGTTCTGAACAAGAATACCTACCTCCAAGCCCTGAACAAGGGAAAATTTGAGTTTCTAGTATGGGGGAAAAAATGGGAGCCCCAACATAAGAGAAAAAATAAATTGTTCCGAATAATGAATCAAGAAACAAATAGGCGGAGGATGAAACAAACTCCCAGGTATAGAGGGTAGACATCCATTAGATTTTTCCAAAAGAACACACACAAAACTCATGGTGGGTATCCCTACCATAAGACCCAACCATCTTAACTGACCAGTAGAGGCCAACACAAAAGTCCCCAAAATATTAAAGAGTTTGAACGACTACACAATTAGTCCACACGGTTTGAGAAACTATGCATTAAACATGGGGATTCTTCTACCTAAATGGTTTTATGGGTCATGGTTTCTACTAATTTTTCACAAACCATTCACTCAACCTATCTATCAAAATATCAATCCATTCACCAATAACTCAACGTATACTAAAAGGGGTAAGGGATGCCATTGAGAGATAACATGGAGACGAGTTATGCCACCTCTTTCCATCAAACGGTAACAAAAAATGATAGATGGTGACACTAGAGGTTCAAACTATTCCCAGTTTTCATATATAGGATAGTACTTTGTACAAGGTTTTGAATGACCCTAGAATTTCCCCTAACTATGTGCCATCATCATTCGAAGGCATATGGCTAGAGATCAAAGGATTGAAGAATATTCAGCCTCACAGTTAGGCTTTTGAAGCCCATACAATTGAACTTTTTGTTTTGTTGCAATGAAAAATATATTGTAATCTGAGATGGGTTCACCAAGACATAACACACTACATACTCACTTTCTATAACCCGACATTTCACTGAAACATGTACTTAGAAGTCCGGCACACATTACCCTTTATTTATTTAGATGAGAAATGAAATGAGTAAAGTATATATAGAATCTCCTTCCTCTAAAAAAGATGATGAGAACTCCCAAAAGGAGAACACTTCATACAAAAAGAGACTCATGAATGATTTTAAAACTCCACCTTTATATTCAAATGAGCACATGCCATCACAATGTATCACCTAAAATTACCATTCTGACTGTTAGAGACCATAGATGAAGGATAACCTTACAAAACAACCCCATTAATCACAGAATTCTCGAAAGTGGCCATAATAGCCTCTCATGACATGATTTACAAAAATTGTGGTCTAACATGGGCCCTTTATTCGAGGAGACTATAAAGGACCCAGAAGCCGCCTTAGACACCGTCCACACTAACAACCCCAAAAAACTTCCTCCATCGACAAATCAGGTAACTTATGAATCTAAATTCTATTTCAACATTCCATGGGAACACTTCTGCCACTAAAGAATGTGTACAACCAAGATTGAATGTGTGTAGGATCATTCTACAATGCTTGAGAAAAATATTCCTTATATTGATCAATTGGACGATCATTCAACGGCCAAAAAAAGGCTTTCACTTTATTCACACAATAACTCTTAGTGGGGGTGTACCTTACCTAATGAGAGAAACCACAGACCCAACCAATCTCGTCTATTAGTCAAAACATTCCAAAAAATAGACCCATGAAAATAAGTTTACCATCTTAAAGGGATCTCGAGACATTTCTCACAAGTATACCAATATCCATCCCTTCAACCCATCTTACATAAGAAATACAAACCCAAAAATACATTCGAACAAGAGGGATTCATTGACTAAAAACATCCTATGACAACAAAATTTCCAAATACACATATGACACGCCATCCCAAACTAGTCCCGAAGACATCAAATTTTTCATTAAAAATCATGTTATTGAAAAAAATGCTTCATTGCATATAGTATCAACCAATGCTGCCCCAGGGGCCTCACACATGCATCTTTACATGCCACAATAGTCACCCTCCTCATATCCATCCCAGAGCTCATCCATTCATGACACTAATCACCCATCATCCCATATAACCCAATGCATGTGGTTTATCACTGAAGAAACAAAGGTCAAAACAAATATTCACATTAATTTCCAAACCAATACAGTCATCTAGTACATCATTTTCCTCCAGACTACTAACCACAAAATCAATCCCAATTTACTGCTTACAAAACTTTATAAAAAGACACAATCATTCAAAGGAAAACTTACTTTCAAGATATACACCTTAATTCACAAACATATCATCCCATTTCAAAACACTACCAATTTTTTGAAAACACCCCTTCATCAAACCCCTTCCTTTTTTAAACTCATATATTCTTATTTAAAGAATGGTTCGAATGATTCATAATGAATTTCTAAATATCACCAATAATAAAGTATGAATTCACTTTTAATTCATGTACATTAATTTAAAAACATTTCATCCAATTTAAAAACACTACTAATTCCATGAAAAAGTCTATTTCATGAATCCATATTTAATTGGGAACTCAACTCATCTCATTTTAATACAATATTACAATATTTCATAAAATATTTAAAATGATCTCTAGTTATCCAATAAAAATAAATTTATAAAATCCACACACGGACTCCAAAACATTCAATGCCATTAAAACTCCATACAATAGTTTAAAAAACATTATTGGAAATAATTTTTTATATATGACAACAACAGAATTTATAGCTTTTAAAAGAGGTGTAAACACACAATTTTCCATTAAAAAAAAATTCTGAAAATTCAGTTCCACCATTTCACAAATAAAACCCTTCCATCTTTATTAGAATATTATTTCAAAAAAGGGTTAATCTTATTTAAACTATGTCATTTTGGCTTCAAAACCAAACTTCAATGATCACAAAACTAAATGAAACATGAAAATGCGATAGGAAACTAGTTATAGTGTGTGACTGGGATATATGGTTAGCACCCATATTCATATTACTTCCCCAACATAGATATTTTTCTAAGGAAATACCCCAAGATCCACTTGGAATTCCAAGCCGTTTTCTCACTAAGACCATTCACCCAAATCTCTTTTCATTTCCCCTAATAAACATCAAACCACGATGACCAAAGGACACAAATAAAAAACAAAATTTCCTTGAGACTTGAATCCCTTCATGAGGTGTGTTGGCCAGAAACACTACCCATAACTGGATGGCATGTCCTAGAAGACCTACCTCCAGATTATCCCAACTACTCTAGACATAACATGACACAATGTGAGAGAACCTCCTCTGATACCATTTTGTCACAAACTGAATCTGGTCACCTTCAAAACCGGAACATGACATGGTTTGTGAGAAGTCCTGAAGGGAATTCCCGATCCCACGGGCTTGCACAAGTCCCCAGGTATCACCAAAAGGAATTTGGGAATGATTTACCTATGTTTATTAACAGAAAACAACAATCATATCAAACATAGGAATTTTGGATCTATCAAAACAAAAAATAATATACCACAATTCAGAACGGATTTACCAAATACTAAACACTTCTCAAATACTATAAAATTAAGAATGAAAAATGGAAATCCCCTGAACCTCCTCATAAAAATAGGTACTGACATCAGGCCATCTCGACAACACTTCATCAGAAAGGACTTCGAAAGACCCAAACCATTGGCACTAAAAGCTATACCCAATCCTACAACAAAAAAATCAAGTCTACTTACATCCTAAGGTGTATGTAGGGTGTGATCCAAATCCCAGTATGATTCCACAATTAAAATATTAAATGTGATAATCATTCAAAGATGAAAAGATGTAATGTTTTCATAAACATGATATGCAATTAAGAATTTTAAAGAGATGCAAAACTAAATAAAAACAGTTTTCAACTGGGATACTATAAAGAATCAACATTTTTAAAATGGAATTTCAAAGCTTCTATATTTTCCATCCAATCATAACACATGGTGATAGTATGTATAATGTATCTAATTAGCACAATAAATATGAAATAACACCTAGGAACGAGCTCGCTGTGGGTTCCAGGTACCTCTTATCTCAATGGAAGTAACCAAAAGAATATTCATTCTTGTCCACACGAGACACTAGTAGGGATCATACCCATAACCAATGGGAAACCCAATAACATCATCATCATAATTGTTTAGTCAGTGTTGTCATTATAACGAATGTTACATTAGAATGGTGCCCATCCCCATTGAATCACAAGTATATTAATACACATCGACCCACCAAGATTCCCGAGTTTCCCTCTTGTGCTCCAATAATTTCAACAAGACATAAAAAATAATTTGAACATGAAAATACCACTTACACATCACAGTTACACCAAAAAATCCACACACATGTCACATAACACTCCTTTCGCAAACAAAAATCATTCTTCACATCATATTCACACACAAAACCCACACAAACATGTTTAACTAATTTCATTACATTTGATAAAACATTTCAGCAATTTATAGAATATTCTAAAAAATCATTTTAAATCAACACTTTATCTTTCAAAAACCCATCATTGGGGAACAAACTCACCAAAACATCCCGTATGATGTTTCATATCTCTTTCATAGTTCGATCAATCCTTTAAGAAAATTTATAATATGTTATGAATATGAAAAACACCCCATAACAACCCATCCAAGAAAAATAGTCCTTTTTAAAAATAGACTCCAACCCAAAAAGTACATAAACATACATTTCACACATTTTGTAACTCAATAACCCATTTACAATTTTCATAAAACACTTTCGTGAAGCACAACAATTTTTTTCACCAAAACCACATTCAAAAACCCTCTATTAAATCCAAAAGCACAGCAAGTCCCTTCCAATGTAGAACGGGTAGCCCAAATGTCATTTTATAAACCATTTGATATGTTATAAAATAAACCCAAATATTACAATAATAGATAAACATGGAGAACACACAATTTAAATCAAAAATTAAAATATAGAATTAAACGCTTACCCAAATAAATCAAAAAGGGTTTTCCCTCCACAAACTACATATGAGGAACTTGAATAATAAGTTAATCAAGAATTCTAATGCATCATGAAATTATTATGCAGGTAATCAAATATCGAAAGTGTCCAAACCCAAAAATCTAGGTGTGAAACATCAACCACACCGCCACTGACCAACAATAAATTTAAATGAAGCCTAAAACCTGAAGAGTAGAGCTTGAAATGTAACGACAACCCCTAGGTACGAACCCATTATTCAATTTTTTTTTGAAATTAATGAAAGGGTGAAATAAACCATGATGGATGGGATTAAATCAAATAGAGAAGGACTTACACTAATTATTTTGATGTTTCCCCCATCAAATCACCCTTCAATGTTGAGTTCCAAGGGAGGGTGAGAGAGCATGGGAGTTGTTCATGGAGGTATGAAAAGAAATTGTGGAAGAATAGGGTGGATTGGGATTATTTATGGAAGGGAAAACATGGAATTTAAAGAATATTATAAATTACCTGGAAATCTTGAACGGTTTAGATGAATGGTTTAGTAAACGGTGCAGTCAAACCATACGGCCTGTTCTGGCCACCTAAAAAGTGATTTTTTGCATCCAATTTCTAGGGGGTCCAAGGTGAAAACCAAGGGGGAAATATTTCCCAATGATAGTAGATAAATATTTAGAAAACAATGCACTCTCATTATCTGAAAACGCGTCCAACTCCTGGGTACAAACCACCTCAACTACATCACCACAAGTGGTTCCACTAGAAGTGTAACTATTCCAACAAAACAACACCACAATCTCACACCATCCCTTTGAAAAAGGAAGGGTCCAAGTATCATATAATACCCTAAATCATGAGTTCCTTGATCATGAACACATGAAACACCAAAATTGCAAACCTAGAATACCAAAAAAAATGGGAATACTAAGGACCAAAAGATTATTTGAAACAATGAATCAAATTGAAATTCCATATGTGAAAGATCTCTTAAATGTATCCGAATATCTAATAATTTTTGTGTCTAGAAACCCCAAAATAATATCATCTTCAAAAAGAAATTTTGATGTATAAATTAAATACATTATGTATTGGATTATTATTTTAAATACTCTCTGGGTTCCCTTCCTATATTTGACATGAAAGACCCAAAAATCCCACTACAATGGTAGTATCTGACTTTATAAAAACCACCATGTAAAAAAAATTAACTGCTAATGATAATAGAATATTTCCCTTTTATATAATCTCATATTTCATTCTCAATAGCTATGATTCATATAATATAATGATTCAATCTTGTGATGTTGATACCAGATTACATCGGGTCATCCAGAATCTATAGATTATTTTTTGGATGCATTGCTTTTATGATATCCACAATGTTCTTGACTTCATATCTATCCCAATTGATATTAGCAAATTATTCTAAAAAAATCTAGGATCTTTCCTCATGAACATTTTAAAATAATCATGTTTTTAATCCATAATCCTTATCAACCCCAATGCAGCAACTAACAGGCCGTCCACATACAAAAAATGCATGATGTAACTTTATTCATCCCATACCATATTTTAGAAATAATGTCTTGCATTTCATTGAGTGAATGATTATTTGGCCATCAAACCTCAATAATATTTTTATAATATCAAGTAACATAATTCAATCCATGAAGGTATTACTACAATATTAATATTACTTCTCCATTATGATATTCCTCTCATCCTTTCGATTTCAACATATAAATATTTTCCCTAACTTCATATCTTTGGCCTGACCTTAAATTTCACTTTTATATTTTCTTACCAAATCATTTAATCTTTAATAGTGTATTATATAACAATTCATGTATGTTTTATATTATATCATATTTTAGTACTCAAAATCTTATTTTTTTAAAATGAATTTTGTAAATGTAAAAAGAGATTTTATTGAATTAGTTTATTTAAAAACCAAATTTCTAATGGAATGAATAATATTTTAATATTTGTGAAATGTTTTAAAAATGGATTCCATTCTCTATTAAAATTTACATGAAATTTTTTGTAATTAAATAAAAAGGTTATTTTGAGAAATGCATTATTTTTTACACCATGTGTGAATATTTCATTGTAAGATGGAGTTTATTTAATTTGAAATTTTTGATATGTGGGGGATTTAATATTTAGAAATTTTAAAACATTTATGGAATATGTGGAAAAAATATATCATGAAAATCTTGATTTGATTTTAAATAATATATATTGTTTCAATGTGTGCATGTTTTTTTAAAGAGCTTTTGGAACTAATTGGTTTATTTTAAAATGGGTGTGTTATTTTAAAGACGAATTTGTGTAATTTGTTTGTTTTTTAATGTTATTTCATATATTATTGTATAAATAGTTTGAAATAAAATCTAAAATGTAGTTTTTTCGTAGTCTTAATTTTTATAATTTTATAGAAATAGTAAAACCATTAAATAATATAGATAAGAAAATTATATTGCTAATAACACAATGAAAAGGTTATGTCACTATTTCTATCCAACCCAAATAATATCATTCATGACCTCACTCCTGCAAAGGTTGAATTAATTACTTCATCCCACTGCAACTCCTAAACCTACATTTAATTCAATATCAGCTACATGGTTTAAATAATGGGTTCCCTCTACAATTACATCTTATTTTTGGTTTGGTGTTATCCTCTAATGGGATGAGTCTGAAACAATACAATACAATAATAACTATCATTCTAATGTTGAGTTACCCTTATTTTAAAGGAAACTTTTATATAATTACTTTATAAGATATTAATATAACCGATTTAAATAGGATGTATATTAATAATGAATGGATGAAATCCAATATTCTGACAAAATATTTTGATGATGGAGTGAACGTGTTCATCATGTTTTGAAAGATCATGTGTATGACCATTATCAACTCCTTTTATGTGTTTAAAAGGTTTTTGTTTAAAAAAATATAGTCCATAGAAGTTATAAGAACACTTTATCGGTCATGGAATATATATAAGTTATAAATGGTGGAATAAATATTGGTAAAAATAAAATATAGCTAGTGGGAGGTATAAAACTATGTTTTATGGATCATTTGATATGGTTTCAAGTGTGGAAAATGATGAAAACTGTATCTAGTAGGAGTTTAAAGATGTGAATAATGATGAATATTGTATTGATGAAATGATAAGGGTAGTTGAAGATGGACTTTATGATTACCCACATTTTATTGAGAAGTCGTTGAGTTGTAATAAGTCATCATTTTATGGTGGTTGAACTATATATATATCATTGTGAACTGTATTGAAACTATATATTTTGAAATAAAGAAAAGGATGGAGTGAAGACTATTTTACAGTTTAATTTCTATCTTGAATGACTGGCTGCTAGAAGATAATGAACTCATATGCCAAACCTAAGACACCCAAAAATGCTATGCTTGTTGGGTATGATCTTCAAAAGAATTCATGTCTTCCTAAATGACTGTATACTATTTTTTATGTTCCTCATATCGCATAGATAATTCCCAATGTGTGTTGATCCTTGATACCAGAAAGTTAAATTTTATTCTATGAATATTTTATGGTACATTTCAATTATTCCATGCTTTAGGTACTTATATGTAAGTGAGGATACTACAAGGAAGTTAACATGGCACACAGTTGAAAGAAATAAATATAGAAAAATATGTCACATGGAAGACACTCCTCAACAGAAGTGAATTTATCATGAGTATTTGGAATTTGTAACTAATATATGAAACCTTCATTATTATTTATCTACATATATAGTGAATAAATTTGGTTTTCAAATTAAGATTCACAATACATGGACGATTATGTTTTAAAATTATAACATTCAACTATAGTTATGAATGAAATGAAACTATATCATGTTATCTATACATTTATCATAACCAAAAAAAACTAAGTAATTTTATTAATGTACATTTGGATCAATTGATCGAGTATTAGAAATTATTCTGGAATTAAGGTGCTACATTTTATGATTTTTACATAAATAAAGATTTCATGTTGAAATACATATTCTCTAGGATGGTAAAATTCATTCATTCTTATTTAAATTTGTTCAGATATAACATTAAAAGAAATCAATGGTGCCATGTTTGTGAACAAGGTACGTAGTCAAATTGGTTGAATTTTGTTAGACCCATGTTTCTCGGACATCGAAGATTTATACTTAGATAACATAAGTACTGAACTTAGATGAAATCAATCGATGGAATTTCATAAGAACATACAACATCATCTCCACTAACAGGTGATCAACTATTTGAGAATGTAAATTATGAGGACACTACTTCTAATAAACTATTTTGGAAAACCCATATGAAAATTTGTTGTAAGAAGGGATTAGTTTTTTTTTTCAATTACCATACTTGAATTGTCTTTGCATCAGTAATTTTTGTGATGTTTTAAATGTTGAAAAAAATATTTGTGTTAGAGTTTTCAAAAATTTTCTAAATTAAATTGGATAAAATATTGATGGAATAATGGATAGGTTGGAAATATTTGACATGGGAATACGAGATGTGTTGTCTCTAGTGAAGGGGGAAAATTGAACTTTTCTTCTTCCAGCTGCTTAAACTCTTTCTCGGAAAGAGAAATCTTCATTTTTCATCATCATGAATGACGTAATGGTTCCAATGGGGTATTCATCAAATATCACGAAAATCATTTCAATGAACGATGTAATTATAATGGGTCTTAAAATCTCATGAAATCCATGTTTTGATGCATGATATTTTGTCTATAGATTTATGTTTCATTTTTCCCAATAATGTCTATCATACATTAAACATGATTTTTTAGTTCATTAAATCTATAGGAAATAATGTTATAGTCCTGATGAAGTTATTGATAATGGAATGAAAAATTTCCATCATATAATGTGAAATGGGAATGTTTTTCCTCCCCACATTCTTTGATATGATAGTTTATTTGATGGTTCACTTGGTGAGAGAGATTTGACTATGTTTCTAATACACTATTCATGGATGTACCCCATTGAACGGTATATGAATATTTTTAATGGGTATGTAAAAAATTATAGTCGAACATAGAGTTTTATTTTAGAGTGATATATTGTTGGGGAAGCCATTGAGTTCAATAACGAATAAAAATTTGGAGTGGAAGCATTTTTTTACCTAAATCATGTTATAATTGATGGATTTTGGGTGATGGAATTTCTGGAAGAGATGTTGTCAAAATAAATATTATATATGAAGATCAAACCCACATTTATCTTTTTGTAATAGTTTGGTGGTTTCCCCATTTGTTGAAACCTTGAATGAAATTATAAGGATTTTTAATCCTTCAAGGGATGGAATATGGATGTTAAATGCCAATAATGAAAAATTTATTGGATGGGTTCAAGACCATACTTTTAAGGAGGAAGATGAAAATCCGGATTCAATTTCACAACATATTCGATGGATACCTAGAGGACCAAGTGTGTATGTATTATCTTACAATGGTTATGTAATTAATGATTATAGGTTCTATACATATTAGCATGATGAATATAATAAAATGAATAATAGTTGAGTTTCACTCGTTGATAAAGACATATTTGTTTCTGTTACTAAGGAAAGAAATCCAAATTATTTGAATATTGAAAACATTGGAATCGTAAAACTGACATTAGAGTTGGCTTATACAACATTCCAAGTGAATTTTTTAAATACAAGTGGGTTGATAACCGGAGGGATGTCAAAATATATGAATTGGGATTCATGAATGATGATCTTAGTAAGGAAGGGTAAAAAGAAAAAACATTTACAGTGGGATCCCAGATAATAAAAATATTTTATGCTCTAGATCCCAGAAACAAAAATGGGTCAATTATTCTGTTATCAACCAAAACTACATAACATTTATATAAAAATTCAATTGAGGACGAACCTTTCATTAAGAACTCACAATAATTTCATAGTGATATTAACATATAAAATGTTATACATTTCAAATAATACTATAATGAAGGGATTGGGATCATTGTTTTAGGGGTAAAATCCTTTAATCCTTAAAAAAAGAAAATGATAGGTTAATAATCAGGTTACATTTTTGGTAATATACATAATGTTAGCTCATGTTATATTCTAATTTCTACTTATTTTATGAACTCTAAATTAATTGTTAAACTACTTATGATAATAATTACTTCTCCACATGCTGGTGCTACCGATCCTTACAAAAAAGAGTTATCTCATCCTACTACTGATTAGTTGCAGAACAACAACCGTCTTCACATGCTGGTGCTCCCATTCCTAAGGAATAATATGTTTCTCATCCTCCTCATGCTCCCAGTATAGAGGTATAATGACTATCTACACATGTCGATGCTATTTACCCAATGGAGCATATTGATGATGTTTATTTTGGGGAAATTGTAACTAATAATGAACTAACAACACAAAAAATAGGATTCATTTAGTTTGATGTTCATAGAAAAATAATTAAGTAGAAAGTATACTGCATAAAATAAAATGTCTTATAGAATGTGCAGGTCCAACACGTTAACCCCAATAAGGTTATGTTTTAAAGTTACATTGAAATCATCACTAGATAACCCGTGCTGATTGATGTTGATTTTTGGTACGTTGTTGTTACTGGGCATAAGACACTGATGTGGGAAAAAATTACACTAACATCATGATATCATTTCCATATTTTACTAAAAAATAAAAAATGTAACATTGACTTACTCTTCATCATCTATTAAATAGTTCATTTATAGTAGATGAATACAACAATAAATATTTATTAATACTTTTTGAAAGTATTAACAGAGGATTTCAAACAATTATAATAAGAAATCATCTTACAATTGCTGAAGGGGAAATAAACATACACCCACTACTTATCTATGCACATATGAAAACCCATGATATGTGGGGTGAATTTACTATTCATCGTAAAAATGTTCCTTTTCATGTACATTTTGGCTAGTAATACATTATTTGAAGAAACATGTATTCATCACCTTGAATTCAAATTTTTTATTTATGAAACAACAAACTTTGTGCGGGAAATAAGAAACGAGCATCAAAACTAGATCACCCCAAATGTAAAGAAATTATGTGGTACACATCACATGAAAAATAATAGGTATGTTTTTTAAATCAACCATAATACTTTTATGTGACCTGAATCCACACCGTAATTTTTTTACTCTATTTATATTCATATTGATGACTCAAAATCCAAAGCCACTTCCATCTGACACCATGTTCTATGGAATGAGGAATGGTAAATAAAGACAAGGTACTTATAAATGAAAACACACAAATAGTTTGGGAAACATGTGTGTGTCTAACTTAATTTAAATTTTTTTTTCGTGTAATTGATATTACACAAAAATGATCACTTATTTGACTATATTTTGTATACTACATGGTCACATGAATCAACAAAACCTGCACGAGATCAATACATACTGTCGATGGGCAAGATACTGCAAGAACAGAATGACCACATCAGAGATGTGGGTTTTGGGGGGACACCCCAAACATATTTTGAAAAAATGAAAATAAGGGGATCAAATTTAATTAATAAAAAAGATGAATTAAATAATATATATCATTTAAATGAAATAAAAATTGTAGAATGAAGTGATTGAAACATTAATGGGGAAGGAAATGAGAATAATAAACTCATGAACAAATACCATGTGGAGATCCCACCACACCCCCACCAACAATTAGGGAAGCCATTCCCCTCAAAGGGATGTCATAGCAACGATTTTCAAAGTTATAATAACTATTTATATGAAATCTGAATCTTATTGGTACTAATTATTTTACTATATTGATATTTTATAGGGTTATAATGAATGTGATTTATATATATCAATGCCCACCCTTTAGCTTGTAGCAAGGCCTACGGTTTCTCAATAACAAAAATGAAATGCTAAATAGCAGTACTCTTCTAATAGGTCATGTGAGAGTGTGTATGAGGAGAGACCATGAGCTGAGCACCGAACTAACTACTCTAATTCATGAGAAATATATTCATAGGTTCAATAAAGCTATCATAACATTCATCTCTTGGCTATCACATCATTTAAAAATCATTTCAAAAATAATGTATTCATTTCCAATATAAATTTCAAGATAAACATTCATCAATTAATGAAAAATTATTTAAACCGATGAATGTTATTATTGATGAAAAAATAGAATGGGATGAATAGAAAAACAACTTCCAAAAAATCGAAAGGAACAACCAAATGATCAAATATATCTACCTAAAGCACCATTACCCTGGTCATTTTATATATGAATTTAATATCATTGAATGATCATTTGAATACCATTTTTAAAAATGGATATAAACACACAGTTGAATTTGATGAAATTTTTTACAGATAGAATGATCAAGAATTCATTAGTTTTGGGAGTATATTTAAAATCCTCAGTTATGATTTTCTAGGCAATATAGTTGAAAATGTATACATGAGGTATGTTTTCAAGATTTGATTTTCCAAATGTTGATATAATGTGTTAATTATGACTAAATACATTTCCTATTATTGGTAGGCATATATTAGAAAACAATTTGAAGGTATTTTTCTATATAATAAAATTTATACTCATTAGTCCTTAAATATCTTATATAGAACAAACGAAAATAGAACCCCCAAAAAGGAAGATATAATGGCAGTTTTGATCAAATCAATTGAAAGTAAAATTTTGGATGATAAACTATATTAATTATCAATGATATAGATGAAAAACCCTATAATTTAATCGTGTCATATATTTGTTCATTTCATTCATTATTTTCTTCCTTTTGTGTTTTTTATTTCATTGGATACTCATTGATATAAATTTAGATGCTGTGAGTATTTATTTCACGGATTCAATACGTGGATATACATCAATACATCCAACATAATGTTGTTTAATGTTTTTTAATACACTAAATCATATGTTTTATTAATAAAAATCATGTTATATAATGGATATTATAATTTTATGAGAATAATTTTATGATAAGGAAGTGCATAAATATCATAATAAACAAAGAATAAATCTATGGGATACGAAAAAGGATAAAGCCATGTTCTGTGAATGGATATGTATTCGGGTATATATAAAATATTTTCACTAATCATACATATATAGAAATATAATAGTTATTCTACTAAATGTTTCTACAACATCTAAAATAGACTAATAGAAATTATTACAGTTATTAATTTTGTAAATTTACGAGAGAGATCACATTCCATGAAATAGCTATCATCCCTGAAGATATTTTTTCAAAGTTAATTTCTATTTATTTTAAAATATCTATTAATCCATTGTGTATTTATATTTTTTCATTAATACTATGACTTTAAAGAAGACTTATATTCATAAGACTATACAGATGTGTACAAAAATGAATGGGTATCATACCTGATGGATTAATGTACAAAAATTCCATGAAGATGATAATTCTATATAATTAGTGTATTGTTTCATATTTATGATTAACTTTTTTCTTTTTGTATTACTCAAATTATAATTTTTTTCATATACAGTTTCATTACATTATTCTAGTTGGGGTGGTTTTTTTAAAACTGATAATTATTTTGAGAGATTGGTCATCACATTTGTAATTAAGACAATGAAAATATGATAATGGGTCAAGAATTTATAAATTTGAATTTATAATACTTATGTAATTTATTAATGTTTTCATAATTTAACTTACACAAAAAATGAAAAAATAATAATTGAATGGTATCACTCAATTTATATCATCATATTTATAAATAAAATTACTTTTATTAAAAAGAACAAATGAAATACTGAAAAAAGAGAAAATAAATTTTGATTGTTTTGATATTATAGAAAAATAATCCATGAGTAATTTTTGATGATTAGGAGTCATCCTCACCTCAATATAACACATAGTGTGGACTGTATTACTTTAGGTGTGTATTTTTATATTAAACTGTCAATAAATATAGAAAAAAGAACAATTGACATAATAAAAACGAAGAAAATAAATTCAAATTGCTTTCATAATTTAGGAAAATGTTTAATGAGTCATTTTTATGTGTAGGAATCAACCACACCTCAATCAGATGCACAATGTGACATGTATGAATAAAAGTTTTGGTTATCAGATTAAAATTGGGATCTTAGTTCAAAATGTGTTACTCACTAAAACTGAATCAAGCGAACTCTGATTGTATTAATAATTTTAGATTGTTATTCATAAGTCATTTTTTACATGTATGAATAATTATCCTATGAAAATGATTCACAATGTTACCAGTATGACTCATAATGCATGTGTCGAGTTTGAAATGAAATTTTAGTAAAAAAACATAACTAGCATACTAAAAATAGAGAAACTTTTTTGAAGTTTTTTCATACTATAGGAATTGATGTATAAGTCATTTTTGAAGTGGAGGAATTAGTCTCACCGTAATATGATGCACTATGTGTGCAGTATAACTCAATGTGTATCCTTTTATAATTTAAAATTAGAATGAATTAATGTGAAAGAAAAAAGTGACATAATGAATGCCATTAAAATTAATTCAGAATGTTTTCATATTTTTGAAAAATGTTCCATATGCATTTTTTATATTTAGGAGTCATACTAACCTTAATAAGAAAAATGGAATTACTGGTATGACTCTATGTGTGTTATTTTAATTAAAATTGACATTAATTTATATAAAAAGAACACCTGACATTGAAAACTGGGAAATTGAATTTAGATAATATGATACATTAGGAAAATGATCCATTAGTAATTTGTGACATTTATGTATAAAACACACGTTAATCAGATCCGTTGTGTGACTGGTATGACCTAATGTTTCTGTTATCTGTTTAAAATTGACATTTTTGTTAAAAATGTGTAAGTCACAGAAATCCATGAAAATGAACTATGATTGTCTATATAATTTAAGAAAGAGTTTAATGTGTTATTTTTGATGTGTATAAATTTTTCTCACATCAAAAATATGCATGATGTGTCTGTTATTAATCATAATTCATGTTTCTAGTTAGAAATGACATTTTAGTAAAACAACCCAACTGGCATACTGAAAACTAAGAAAATGCATTTGGATTGTATTTATATTTTAGAAAAAAACATATTAGTCATTTTGTAAATGTTGGAATTAGAAGAAACACTATATGATGCATGGTGTGAAGGTTATTACTCAAAGTGTCTCTTTTTATTTAAAATTGACATTTATATAAGTAAAAACAAAAATTGAAATAATGAAAAATAAGAAAATGAATTTAGATTGTTTTGATATTTTAGGAAAATTAACTATTATTAATTTATGACATGTAGGAATTACCCTCACCTCAATACGATGCATGGTTTTTCTATTATAACTCAAAGTGTATATTTTTATTTAAAATTGTCATTAACTTAAGAAAAAATAACAAGTGACAAACTAGAAACTAAACAAACTCATTAATATTATTTTGTTAATTTAGTATAATGATCCATGAGCCATTTATGATGTATAGAAATAAAAATAACTCAAATACAATGCATTTTTGGATGGTATTACTCAATGTGACTCTATTTATTTACAATTGACATTAATTTAATTAAAAACAACAAGTGTCACAATGAAGACTGACCACAGACCTTCGTATTATATTGATATTTTAGGAAAATTAAATGTTAGTCATATTTGATGTGTTGTAATCATTTTAACCTCTATATTACACATAGTCTGGCTAGTATAACCCAACTATATCTTTTTATTTAAATTTGACATTAATTTAACTAAAAACAGCAACTAACATAATTAAAAAATCATAAAATGAATTCTGCTTATTTTGATACTTTAAGAAAATGATCCATGACTCATTTGTGGAATTTAAGAGTAAACTAAACCTCATTATGATACATGGTGTGGCCGGTATAACTCAAAGTGTATCTTTTTTCTTATTTGAAATTCACATTATTTTAAGTAAAAACAACAAATGGCACACTGAAAACTAAGAAAACACATTCATATTATTTAAATATTTTAGGAAAATGATCTATCAGTCATTAATGACATTTAAAAATTAACCTCGCCATAATATGATGCAATGTGTGGAAACTATGACTCAAAGTGTCTATTTTTATTTAAAATTGACATTAATTTAATTAAAAACATCATGTGACATACTGAAAACTGGTAAAATGCGTTTTTTATTATTTTGAGACACTAACAAAACAATATATGAGTCATTGTTGATGTGTGGGAGTCAACCACGACTCAATGTGATGCACGATGTGACTACTAAAACTAAAAGTTTCTATTATCTATTTAAAAATGACATTTTAGTTTAAAAACAATTCACTCAATATGAACAAGGAAAACATGCTTGGATTGCATTGATAATTTTGGAAAATGATTCATAAGACATTTTTAATGTGTATGATGTAGTCTCACATCAAACTGATTCACAATGTGACTGATATGACTAATAATGAATATTTCTAGTTTGAAGTGACATTTTAGTAAAACAACACAATTTTCATTATAAAAACTATGAAAATGCGTTAGGATTATTTTGATTCTTTAGGAAAACAATCCATCAGTAATTTGTGACTGGTAGGAATCATCCTCACCTCAATCGGATGCACGGGGTGACTGGTTGAACTTGAAATGCGTCATTATTTAATATTTAAAATAATATTAGTAAAATATAAAATAACATACTCTAAATGGAGAAATCACATTCTTTTTGTTTATATATTTGTGGACAATGATCCATAACTCATTTTTTACGATCAAGAATGAACCTAACCACAATATGATGAACCTTGTAACGGTTATAACTCCACATGTGTCTTTTTTTTAAATATTGACATTTTTAATGTATTATTTTATATTAATGTTTAATTTATTTAAGTATAATATTAATAAAATAATATTTATTTTATTATATAGGAATACAATTTTTCTTTTGTTGAGATCATTTGTTCAGTAACCCATACCCTGGGTGGACATTTTATAATGGAGAGCATGAGCATCAAAAGATGAAATATAAATATTTTAGAATGTTTTTTGGATTATAGTAAATTTAATTATATATATATACTTTGAAATATAATAATTATTGTTTTTTATATACAATGGGTGGAAATTTTTTATTTTTCAATTCAATGAAATGTATATTTCATTGTTTTAAATTATATAATTTTTGGAAATTACATGTTTTATATATCATTGTTTAAAATTTCTTGTTTTTTCTTCTGGGTGTGCGGTTATATTAACAGCACTTCACAGGTACCTAGGCCATTATCAATGTTATATTTAGTGATGATAAAGGGACTGATTTCCCATTGCTATGATTAATAACATTTTTTGTGTTGCTAAAATTTTACTTGTTAATTGTAATAGGGTATACGTGTAGGTGGAAATTTCAAATGACTATAAATTTTCATTCGAGTGTCCATTTGGACTCTTTGACATGTCAAATAAAAGCCTAAAAAATATTTATACAATTTATATTGAGTAACCCTATGTATATTTTTTAATTAAAAAGGCATAAAAGGCCTTTGAAACTGAGTTTTTAGTTGGGATACCTTGATTTTTTAAAACTTGATGAAATTTAAACTTCATTTAAAATAGATTTCATTTTTTAACATGTGAAAAAATTTATTCCTGAGGTTACTTCAATATAAATTGTATGGTGTTGGGATATTAAGGATTTTCATATTGTTTTGTTATCTATGATCAAATACCAAACCACACAATTACACATATTTGTATATATTTTCATATAAAATTTTATTTATATAAATAAAAATTTAAACAGATTTATATATAATCCCAAGATTGTCATATATGTTTTCCCATGAAAATTGATGCTTTTATCTACACAAAAAAATTATAAAACTAATAATGATAAATGTATCCTTTATCATAACTTTTTTGAGTGCTAATAATAGAGGCTGACTTTTATGCGACGCTTACAATATCTACCAGTATTCTAGCACTAATAAAAGGACATTAACTATTATTGTATTTGATCAAATCTTATTTACTCTGTATATGTAGATATATAATAATGAAATGTTGTAGTTTTTTCCTCTAAAGTTTTCTCTCACTACATATAGTCTATCTATTATATTTTCATTTCCATTCATCATTACTACACACAAGGTCAATACACCATTCCACAAATGGTATACTTTTCAAATGATATATCCTTTGCTTCTAATTTACATATTAATCACAGTTACAAGGGATATTTGATTTGTTTCACTACACATTATCTACACCAATTTGTGGCAAGATAAAAGGTTCATTTATTCTGAAAAACAAATTTTCCATGGATAATATTGAGAAGTCCACATTTCTCACTATTTATTTTTATTGAAAAAATTTCTTCTCTTGGATTCTGGAAGATCACATGCATCTCAATACATACAGACATTGTTTGATGGTTAAATTTACCAATAATCTGTCTACTAAAGACTATGGCTAATCCCAAATATTCCTTAAACACTATCTCTATGATGATTTATATAATTATGACAAGATGTTGAAGGATCCTCTAGGGTTATGGAAGAAACTCAATGATTGATATGATCACCGCCAAATGGAAATTTAACCAAGATAAAGATACAAGTGCAGCCACTTATGATTGCATTATTTTTTGTCTATATGTGAATAAAACGTCTCGATGTATAAAATTACATCCAAATTAAAGCTTTTCTGAGACAACGTCACATATAGTGATTTTATAAAAAACATACTCTAATTTCCATGCATTGAATGTTATTCTACAACAAAAATATCATGGTAACAATACTCACTTGTTTTGATACCCAAGGAAAGTGGTCCATGATAGATTTGGGACATGTAGGAGTCAACATCAACTCATTATGAAGTACATTCTAGCCACTATAACTTAATTTATTTTTTACTATTTAGAATTGACATGAATTTAAGTGAAAACAACATGTGACATACTAAAAACTGAGAAAACACTATCATATTGTTTTGATACTTTAGGAAAATGAAATATGAGTCATTTTTTATGTGTTAGAGTCAACTTCACCTCAATCTGACCCACGGTGTGACTATCATGACTAAAAGTGTCTATTTTCACTTAAAATTGACAGTATTTTAATTAAAAACAACAAGTGACATACTCAAAACTGAGAGTACACATTCTGATAGTTTTGATATTATAGAAAAACTATTTATTAGTTATTTTAGACATATAGGGATCATCCTCACCTCAATATAATGCACAATGTGTCTGGTATAACCCTATGTGTCTCTTTTTATTTAAATCTGACATTAACATAATTAAAAAGAAGTGACACACCGATAACTAAGAAAAAACAATTTGATTGATTCCATATATTATTAAAATGATCAATGAGTAATTTGTGACATGTAAGTCTCAATCACACCTCAATCCAAAACATGGTGTGACTAGTATGACTAAAACTATATGTTGTCAATATAGAATTATCATTTTTGTTCAGAACATGTCACTCACAATAAACCAATAATACACTGTCTGACTGTCTTGATAATATTGGAATGTGATTAAAATGTAATCTTTGATGTGTATGAAGTAGTCTCACATAATACCGACAAACGATGCGACTGGTATGACACATAATGTGTGTTTCCTATTGAAATTATATTTTAGTAAAAAAGCCAACCGACATTCTGAAAACTGAGAAAACATATTTGTATCATATGGATAATATAGGAAAATGAACTATAAGTCATTTGTGAAATCTATTAATCATCCAATCTTCAATATGACGCATGGTGTGGCTGGTATAACTCCACATTAATTTTAGTAAAAGAACACGTTTCATACTCAAAACTGAGCAAACACATTTGGATTGTTTTGATATTTTAGGACAACGATCCATAACCTATTTATAATGTGTTGGAATCAACCACACCTCAATAGGATACACGATGTGACCACTACTAAATTGATTGGTTATAAGTTCATTTAGAAATTAATTTATGATAATAATACTGAAAATAAATTCACTTTTAATTATAGATTTTTCCCATTAGTATTCCTATAAGGATTAAGAATAAACTGTTCTATTAGCATTTCCTTAGTAGTGAAACATTCTTCTGTACAGAAGCTGCATGACTCTTCCTCCTATTACACCAATCTAATTGAGGAATTATATGTGAAAAAAACTCCTTCATCACGACCTTAATGATAAATTTATAATAAACCTAATGATGGTGATTTGAAATATTTTAAATCTAACCAAATTTTTCTTAAAAAATCCATCTATGGTTTGAAATAGGGAACTAGGAAATGGTATTAATAATTTGATTCATTCATGATTAAAATCCATTTTACTAGGAGTAAATATGTTGCTTGTTCATATTTTGATACTATCAAAAACATCATGTTTACCTTCTCTTATATGTTGATTTTATTTTGGTTATATTTTATAACTTGAAGATCAATTTTTTTATTAAAACTAAATTGAAATGCATTTCAGAAATTTAGGATTTAGGTGCTACAAATTAAATCTATGTTATAAAAATTGCTAGTGGAAGACCCACTAAACTGTTTTATCCTTATAATATGATTATGTTTTTATTTGTTTTAAATATAATTGTTTTAATATCTCAAACCCTTAAATTTTCTATTCTAGGGCCATTTACAATACGATATATGAAATTCATTAACTATGTATGATTTCACTACTTGAAGAGGCCCAATATCCTGGAAATGTAATATCAAATCCATTTTTACTTTATTAACCATAGAATCAATATACATTAAATTGATTAAGGATATCAAGGATGCCTTATGGATCACTTTTTTTTCTCAATATCACCATTATAATCATATTATTACAGTTTCACGTTATATTCAAGTTGTTGTATATTTATCCTCACAACTTCTATTCCATGGTAAATATATTCAAATTGATATTAGTTTAAATTTTATAAGGTACATCATTGAATCTGGATCCATATTTGTCAATGATATACTTACTAAGGATAACATGGATGACATTTTCAATAAATATATGGTATAATAAAAATTCAATTTTTACTTAGACATGATAATTTTGGTTCACATTTAATGAAAATCGGTGCATGAACATCCCCAATTTCAAATTAAAATAGTGGAGTTATGTGATATTAGGTTTTTTCAATTTGAACTACAACTATTTTTATTCTTCCATTTGTTTTTTATAATATAAGTACACAAAAAATGATGAGAGTTTCTTTATTATTATACTTATTAGAATTATTTTACATGATATTTATTATTGTGTGAAAGGCTAGTGTATTTCCATGTTGGCCTCCTCTTTGGGATGATTATTTTGGCTTGTATTGGTCTACATCACACTTCACACATAGAAAATTCTTGCATGGATTCTCATAGATGTTGTACACTTTCTCTCCCCTTTGATACTTTCCACACACATGATATGGGGTTTCAACATTTCATGCACTTGGAAATTTTGGTTCTATGCATTTGGAAGCAGTTGTTTGATTTATTTATTTTAAGGAGAAGCTCTATGTTAGGGGAACAATGAATCTTGAACGCTTAGTATTCTCACCATTTGACTCATTTGGATCTTCATTTCTATCTCCTCATTTTTTGTGGCGAAAATTATATCTCTCATTACCATTCTATTACTTCGTGATAGATAATGTCTTGGCATCCTCAGTTTCTTATCGTATCCTATTTTAGTAAAGTCTTGATGAAATCCCATTCCTTCCAAAATTTGGGCCCTTTTGAGTGTTCAAAAACATCCAAATGTGACTAAATATTTGGATCTAGGTGTTATACATTTGTTTATTCTAGAAGTATTAAGAGAATAGGACTACCATAGATCTAGCCCCTCGGGCCATTATGTATTTCAGTTACTTCATACATTAGACTTCAAGATAGATTTTTTTAAATTTAATAATATTCTTGTTACTTATCTTGATGGATTGTGTCTTTTATTATTTTGATTATGAGAATAATAAACTTGTGTGTGGCTGGTTTCCATGTATATCCAAAATAGAAAAAAATCTTGTTAAATATCATGTTTATATTTTCGGCATTGTTTAACTTGTTTTTGAATCTATTTCAGAATTTTAAAATGGATTCTATTTAATTTCAGCATTTGTATATCATCTTGAATCACCTCTTTATATTTACTATTATTAATTAAAATCATCATAACCATGAATAAATTCCAAATTCAATTACCTATGTCATGACCCATCCTCGGGGCCCATGCCGTGACTACCCCAAGCCCGCCTTCCATAGGCCAGGGGCTGGTGACTAGCACCAAAGGTGTAATTCCCAATAACTGGGAAGGCATTGCCTTTATAAAAGTAAAAAAAACACCACAGAGTACAAGAGGAAGTAAAACACTAAGTACAAAAGGAAGTGATGGAAAGTAAATGGGCCAGAATACAAACCCAATCGAACGTACAGCTAAAACTGAACAAAAGTACCACAGAAAATGACAAACTGCTGGAAGAATGTAAGCATCTCCTAGGTCGTCCTCCTTGGATGCTACCTGAAGGGCAGGTGCAGATAGCATAGCTCTTGGATCGTCCACCTCGGATCCTAACGGAAGGGTAGGTACAGATTCCCTCCTCAGCACTCCACGTTCGATCGTCCGTCCTTCTGTCTCCTCCGGGTACCGACTCATCGTGAGATCCACCTCCGAGTACTATCTAGTCCTCGAATGCTCGACATCCGTCAGCACTGTCCGTCATTTGAATCCAACACAACGAGGTACGAGCATAGCCCATGGAGGGGTGAGTATAACGATACTCAGTTGGGACCCCGAGACCCTCAAGGTCTCTCTAAATCCAACAAGGATAACCACTAAGCAGAAACTCAACATATAGCTCGTACTTAGGTATAAGCCCATACATATACCTAAGTCATCTATAACCCATCTCAATCATGAGGAAACACAAAGGATATGAAATCAACGGATAACCACTACCCAGGTATATGCCCATACATATACCTATGTTATCAAATGACCTATCTCAATCATGAGGTAAACACAAAGTTCAAAGACTCACCTCAAACCAGGATTATATTCACGATAACGAAACCACGGCTACTGGAGAACTCTTTCTCTGTTGAGTATAGTGGGCCTGCCGCTACAACCAAGCGCGTCCCACTAACCTTGGACTGCTTAAGTACTCCACCTATCGAGTACTATGGGCCTACCACTGCACCCAAGTGCATCCCACCATGGGTCTGTCGCTATAACCAAACGCACCCCCTCATAGCCTACAGAGGCACTCCTTCTGTCGAGTACCGCGGGTCTGCCGCTACAACCAAGTGCACCTCCGCTGTGGGTCTTCCGCTACAACCAAGCGCACCCCACTGGGCTATCTGAATCACTCCGAGTCGATCCATCAGTAGTTGTCAAATCTCAGTCAGCTACTAGGTCTCTGCAATCAGCTAGCTCGTCTCCAGGAGGGTCCGCTCCACGAGCTACTAGTCGATACTCCAAGTATCACAAGTCCCACGAAGAAGTATCTCAAAGGACTGCCTCGTCATATGGGTCTCAACGCAACAGATGGTGCGTCAATCGGGCGCCCAGTCTGTGAGTTATTAGCCTTTTCGTCCCCGAGGCCCGGTTGGTTTCGTGTGCGATCCAACCCAGTCGAATCTCAACTTTACCCCAAACTTACAAAGGGTATACTCATAGGGAGTATTTCTCGACGTGATTTCCAATTCCACTGATGGTTCGCCAAACGGACGTCTGGTCTGAATGTTATCAGCTTTTTCGTTCCAGGGGCCCGGTTGGACTTCGGGTACAATCCAACCCGGCCACTATCCAACAGCATCCCAAACTCAGACGAAGCATGCCAAAAGTTTTGTTTTATCAAGATGATTCCAACAATGTTGACGGCACGTCAATCAGACGTCCGGAGCTCGTGATATAAGCGCTTCCGCTCCAAGGGCCCGGTTGGTTTCAGGTTCGAACCAACCCATCCATATATAAAGGTCTCCGAAACCTTGAGTGTAACATACTTAAATGACTGTATCATTCCAAGGATCGCAGCGTAACTAACGGTGCGTCGATCGGAGGTCCATGGCCCATGACATGGGAATTTTAACGAAAACTGCCCGAAAATAGGGGGTTCGGGCCCGGTCAGACCCGGTTGGCGCGGCACGGCGCGGCCCGACCTGGGCGGCACGGCTGGCGCTGGCACTGGCACGGCGCGCCGCCCACGTGGCCAGTGTGTGCGTGGGGGGGGGGGGGGTTACAACCCCCCGCGGTCGACGTAACCGGTGCGGCTTTAAGTCTCGCCTCTCAACCACCGGAACGGCTAAGCCGTTCTGGTTCGGCCCGCCGCCGCGGATCAGCCGCGGCAGTTCCATTCCGGTGACACACCACCGCAGCCTTCCGCAGACCACCAGACGCGCTCCGGTGGTCCGTTTTGCTGGCCGCCTTCACCAATGGTCCTCCCAGGACCTGACCTTCACTGCAGAGGCTTCAAAATGGCTTTGTGGCCCCATTTTTCATCGCCCTTAAATACACACACAACGTTCAACAAGCAGATTCTACGAATTGCCTCTGCGGCCCCGACTCTGACGGCGGTTTCTTTTGGCCTCAATGGCACAGTGCGACGGCACTGCGCATCCATTCCGTATTTCTCCATGATTCCGCACGGTGCCATTGCACCGCGCCACCTTCGTTCGAGCCGCAACATAATGAAAAACAAGGGGGAGGAGGGTCTTTCTTGTTTGTGCGGTCCGACCTCCTCCCATTATAATCATATCAAGAGGCAAACAAAAAGAAGTCGACGTACGACAATGAAATAATTCAAGGAAAAAAACAAACAACCCCAACATCAACCTGCAAGAACAAACAATCCGCAGATCAACCTAGAAATGGTTGGTCCACGCTCTTCGTTCTTTTCGAAAATTATAAAGAGTATACCAAATAAAATTCCCCTACCTCAAGTGTTGTCGAGCGAGGGTTTGTCGTGGAATTGCGCGTCGCGAAAGAAGGCATCGCGGAAGGGGAATCATCACATCGTAGAGAAAGGATTTTTCGGCGTCGCGTCGTTGATCTCCTAGGATCCGGCGTTCCTGTCAACCTTCGTCGGAGATCGGCATTATTCGCGTTCTTCGCGTTCTTTGTCGAGGAAGAAGAACTTCATGACCTTGAGAAAATTCTCCCAAGCCGCCACACACAACGAACCCCTTAATAAAATAAGACTTGTCTTATTTTATTAACACACAAGTCAACAAATTTGAAATTCAAAATTGAATCAATTAATTTAATTGAATTAATTGCAACGTTTAAACCGCCCATTTAAAAGAGGCGTTTATTATTTAAATAAACGCATGGGTGGACTTCATTTAAAGGGGGGTGCGGGTGAGTTACATAATTTAAGGGGTTGAGGAAGTTGAAAGGGTGGGGCTCATGTGGGACCCACCTCACTAATATCCTACCTAGTAGATTAGATAGGATGTGGGTCCCACTCAACCACTTAGCTTAGGTTAACACTTCCTTGAATAAAAATAAAATATGTTGCACAGTATTTTATTTTATTCTTTAGTTAACCCAATTAAGTAAAAATCCACCTGAGAAAATGAAACTCCGGAAAAGGTGTTCCTAAGAAATTACCGTCACTACAATTCCATCGGTGTCCTCGTAATTTCGATTCCAAGCACCAGTTCAAAAGTTAGGAAAACCCGCTCGTTCGTTCACTGAACGTACCCGAGCTAAACTTCGGAAAATGATTCCGGGCACACCGGGCCTCAGAATCAGGAACCGTCAGAAATTTCATTCTCGTAAAATCCCAAAGAAAACTAAGAAAAAGATTTCTTTGAAATTTACAGGTCTTTACATTACTCCAACCTCAGGGCTTTACGTCCTCGTAAATCATTAACACAACCTAGGGAAACAAAAGCGGTACTGAGAACACATCTAAGCCTTTCGCTCCCATGTGCTCACCTGAAGGTTCCCATGCTGCTAACAAAAGCACAAAAGAGTAATCAACCATCCTCATAGGACCCGATCCTGTCGATACGTGATCTCCACTAGAATCTGCGCGCATGTCTCCCTGTCATCGATGCCCAACTCCTTGAGGTCGATGATGTGTGAAGGATCATGCATGTATCCCCTCAACCGAGGTACCTGGATGATTTCATGCACCCGGTGCAACTGATGTGGAAAGGTCAAGCAGAAAACCACCTTTCCTACCCTGCTGAGGACCTTGAAGGGTCTGATGAAGCGCAGATATAACTTTCCACCTCAGCCAAATCTCCGTAATTCCATGTCGAGGTGAGACTCGTAAGAAAACGTGTTCGCCATCCTCGAACTCTAGTTGTGTCTTCCTGTTGTCAGCATAAGTCTTCTGTCGGCTATGAGTTGTCCTCATCTACTCTTGGATGACCTGGACCTTCTCATTCGTGGCCTAGACCATCTCTGGTCCCACAAGATCTGTTATGATTTCTTCTTTGCTGATAATAGAAATCCGATCTCATCCCCGGGATGAACTACGTTCTTTGCCTAATACAGTAAATCTGGACATGAATGGTTTATTCATGTTGTGGACGACGTCGTAAGGCCTCGACGTTATTACCAAGAGATCCAACTGTGACTATAACCTCTAAGGGTCGAGTCACACTGTCAGCATCAGCGTGAGGTAACTGGGTCTCCTCCCGTAGGAATATCGAAAGTGAGGGTCAAGTCAACAGTTCGAACCGGAACCTCTTAGTACACAAAAAGGAAATAAGAACATGTCACAAAGGTAAGTGTATTTTTATTATTGCATATCATAGTACAAACACACAAATTTAATAACAACATGGAACTAGATGTACGAAGAATAGAAGGAAACCACTAGTTCTGCTCTTGTCCACTTGCTTCCGGAGCTCCGTAGACGTATGTTTCTGCTGCTTGAAGCTGAGCTCTCCCATGTCCACCTATTCCCTTCGGTCAGGGTGGGCCTCCTGGTGGTGGTGGTGGAAACACCTCAATGCGTCATCCACCTCCAGATGCTCGTCCAGCTCCCCTCCCTCGGCCTTCTGCTCCTAGCGTTCCGCCTCGATCGAACCTCTACCTCTGCCAGGAAGGTTCCTCATTTAACTGCTGGTCATAAACATGGAGGGTCAGACAGTCACGAGCCATGTCACCAACCCCACCACAGGAGTAACTCTGTCCATGCATGGTAAGTCATTCTCCAACCCGGGTGCCTCATACACACAATCCTATGTCATGCGGTCGACCACCTGTAGGTCTGGTCCTCTTGGAACTCTCCTTCATCTGTCTACTGCCTGCTCCAGAAGACTCTACCGCATGCCGACTAGTGGTGGGTCTTGCTGCTGGAGACATCTCAGCAGGGAAACTCTCCACTAAGAGTTCTTGCTCCAACACCCCTGTCTGCATCGGGATGCTGAGAGAAAAAACAGAAGCTCTAATCTCTCTCCTGAGTCCTTGCTCGAAGGATCGGGCCCTAAAGAACGGGTCACGTACCATATATGTAGAGTAGCATGAGAGGTCTGTGAACCACGCTGAGTGCTGCACCAACATCATGCTACCCTACTGTAGATGAAGCAGCTCCTGTATTCTCACCGCTCGAAGGGTGGTGGGTACAAACTCTGCCCAGAACAGGCTCTCGAAGTCTGCCCACAGAAGTGTCTCCTCGTCATGCATCTGGAGAATCAGGCTCCACCATCTGCCTGCTGCATCCTGATAGAGGCTGGCAGCAAGGATCGCCATGAAGTCTGCTGGCATCCCCACTATCCTGAAGACTCTCACCACAGCCTCCAGCCAATCCTCAGCCTCCTGCGGGTTTGTCTCTCCCCAGAGCCTGGGTGGCCTCTGGCGCTGGAACTCGTGCAGTGCGCTTAAGCGACGTGCACCCTCTGCTGCTAGGGCTGGTGGCATCGGTGGCCCAACATGTAGTAGTACTGTTGGTGCCTCCGATGGTGCCTCAATTGGGATAGGGCCCTGTACTGAGGCCACGTCGCTCAGTGGGCTGTCAGTACGAGCAACTCTCGGGGCTCTAGGTGGTCATCCACGGGGAGGCATCCTGAAAGAAGCAAACGTGACACGGTCAAAAGATTTATACCTGGTGAGATGACCTAGTTTGATCTGACTTTTAAATCTTTTTGGAAACACACACGCAATTAGTGTTTTCGTGCACAAAGTCGGAAATCAGAAGCCAGGGTCCCGGTGTACGGATACCTCGGCTGCCGCACCAACACTGGACTCCTAGAACTGAAGACCACCCTCGGTACCCTTAACACTATTGCTTCACAGAAAAGGAATATCTATGTAATACGTCCTGCGTTATAACTGACTCCTATGATACCAATTTGCAATGAACCGTCCTCAGTGTACATGTCGTGACTTCCCCAAGCCCGCCTTCCATAGGCCAGGGGCTGGCGACTAGCTGCAAAGGTGTAATTCCCGATAACTAGGAAGGCATTACCTTTATAAAAGTAAACAAAACACCATAGAGTACAAGCGGAAGTAAAATACTAAGTACAAAAGGAAGTGATGGAATGTAAATGGTCCAGAAAACAAATCCAATTGAAGTACAGCTACAACTGAACAAAAGTACAATAGAAAAAGACAAACAGCTGGAAGAATGGAAGAAGCTCCTGGATCGTCCACCTCAGATCCTACCTGAATGGTAGGTATAGATAGCGCAGCTCCTGGATTGTCCACATCAGATCCAACCTGAAGTGTAAGTACATATGTCCTCCTCAGAACTCCACGTCCGATCGTCCGTCCGTCTGTCTCCTCCGGGTACCAACTCGTCATGAGATCCACCTCCGGGTACCGTCCAGTCCTCGAACGCTCGACCTCCATCAGCGATGTCTATCATCTGCATCCAACACAACGAGGTGCAGGCATAACCCATAGAGGGGTGAGTATAATGATATTCATTAGGGACCCCGAGTCCCTCAACGTCTCTCTAAATCCAACAATGATAACCACGAAGCAGAAACTCAACAGATAACTCTTACTTAGGTATAATCCCATAATTATACCTAAGTCATATGTAACCCATCTCAACCATGAGGAAACAAAAAGGTTATGAAATCAATAGATAACCACTATCTAGGTATATTCCCAAACATATACCTATCTTATCAAGTGACCCATCTCAATCATGAGGTAAACACAAAGGTCAAAGACTCAGCTCAAACCAAGATTTTATTCATGATAACGAAACCACGACTGCTGAAGAACTCCTCCTCTATCGAGTACAGTAGGTCTGCCTCTACAACCAAGCGCGTCCCACTAACCTTGGACTGCTGAATTACTCCACCGGTCGAGTACTGTGGGCCTGCCGCTGCAACCAAGTGCATCCCACCATGGGTCTGCTGTTACAACCAATCACACCCCCTCATAGCATACATAGGTAATCCTTCTGTCGAGTACCGCGGGTCTGTCTCTATAACCAAGCGCACCTCCACCGTGGGCCTACTGCTACAACAAAGCGCACCCCACTGGGCTATCTGAAACACTCAGGGTCGATTAATCAGTAGTCGTCAAGTCTCAGTCAGCTACTAGGTCTCTGTACTCTGCTAGCTCGTCTCCGAGAGGGTCCTCTCTGTGAGCTACTGGCCGATACTCCAAGTATCACAAGTTCCACGAAGAAGTATCTCAAAGGACCGCCTCTTAATAGGGGTCTCAACGCAACAGAAGATGCGTCAATCGGGCGACCGGTCTGTGAGTTATTATCCTTTTCGTCCCAGGGGCCCGGTTGGTTTCGTGTGCGAACCAATCCGGCTGAATCTCAACTGTACCCTGAACTCACCTAGGTTATACTCATAGGGACCATTTCTCGACATGATTACCAATGCCGCTGATGGTTCGTCAAACAGACGTCCGGTCTGAAAGTTATCAGCCTTTCCGTTCCACGGGCCCGGTTGGATTTTGGGTACACTCCAACCCGACCACTATCCAACAGCATCCCAAACTCAAGAGAAGAATGCCAAAATATTCGTCTCTTCAAGAGGAATCCAAAAATGTCGACGGCATTTGAATCAGATGTTCAGAGCTCAAGATATATGCGTTTCTGCTCCAAGTGCCCGGTTGGTTTCGGGTTCGAACCAACCTGGCCATACACAAAGTTCTCCGAAACAATGAGTGCAATATATCGAAACAAGCGTCTCAATCCAATGATCGCAACGCAATTGACGGTGAATCGATCGGAAGTCTGTGGCCCAAGATATGGGCATTTGAATGAAAACTTCCCAAAAATAGGGGCTTCGGGCCCAGTCCGACCCAACCTGAGACCCCCCTGGGTCGGCCTGAACCGGCTCGACCCGAGCAGTATCCGGGTCCTGCCCAAAATGGCATGACCCAGCCTAGCCTGGGTGGCCCGGCTGGCGCTGGCGCTGGGGTGGCACGGGGCCCCTGTGGCCAGCGGGTGCGGGGGGGGGGGGGGGGGTGGGTGGTTACAACACCACGTGTTCCACGTAACCGGCGCGTCATTAAGCTGCACCGCTCAACCACTGGAATGGCTATGTCGTTCCTGTTCGGCCCACCGCCGCCTGTCGGCAGCGCCGCCGTGCCGGCATGGCGTGCCTTCGCCAATGGTCCTCCCGGGATCCGACCTTCACTGCGGATGATTCAAAATGGCTTTGCGGCCCCGTTTTTCATCGCCCGTCAATCCGTGCACAACGTTCAACCAGCAGAGTTTTTGAATTGCCTCTGTGGCCCCGACTCCGGCTGCGATTTCATTTGGCCTCAACGGCACAGCGCGACGGCACCGCGCATCCTTCCTGTATTTCTCCATGATTTTGTGCGGTTTCATTGCACTGCGCCGCCTTCATTCAAGCCGCAACATAATAAACAACAAGGGGGAGGAGGGTCGGCCATGTTTGTGTGGTACGACCTCCTCCTGTTATAATGATATCAAGCAGCCAACAAAAAGAAGTCCACATACAACAAAGAAATAATTCACGGGCAAAAACAAACAACCCCAACATCAACCCGCAAGAACGAATGATCCGTGGATCAACCTGGAAATCGTAAGTCCACGCTCGTCATTCTTTTCTCAAATGATAAAGTGTATAAAAAATAAACTTCCCCTACCTCAAGCATCGTCGAGCGAGGGTTCGTCGCAGAATTGCACATCGCGGAAGAAGGCATCACAGAAGGGTGATCGTTGCGTTGCGGAGAAAGGATTCATCGGCGTCGCGTCGTCGATCTCCAAGGATCTGGCGTTCTTGTCGACCTTCATCGGAGATCGGCGTTCTTCGCGTTCTTCACGTTCTTCATCGAGGAAGAAGAACTTCAAAACCTTGAGCAAATTCTCCCAAGCCTTCACACGCAACGAACCCCTTAATAAAATAAGACTTGTCTTATTTTATTTACACACAAGTCAACATCTTTGAAATTCAAAATTGAATCAATTAATTTAATTGAATTAATTGCAACGTTTAAACCGCCCAATTAAAATAGGTGTTTATTATTTAAATAAACACACGGGTTGACTTCATTTAAAGGGGGGTGTGGGTGCGTTACTTAATTAAAGGGGTTGGGGAATTTGAAAGGGTGGGGCTCATGTGGGCCCCACCTCACTAATATCTTACCAAGTGGATTAGATAGGATGTGGGTCCCACTCAACCACTTAGCTTAGGTTAACACTTTCTTGAATAAAAATAAAATCTTTAGCACAATATTTTATTTTATTCTTTAGTTAACCCACTACGTAAAACTCCACCAGAGAAAACGCAACTCTAGAAAAGGTGTCCCTAAAAAATTACCGGCGCTGCGATTTTATCAGTGTCCTCGAAATTTGATTCCGAGAACTGGTTCAAAAGTTAAGAAAACCCGCTCGTTCGTTCACTGAACGTACCCGAGCTAAACTTTGGATTTTGATTCTGGGCAAACCGGGCCTCGGAATCAGGCACTGTCAGAAACTACATTCTCGTAAAATCTCAAAGAAAATTAAGAAAAAAATTTCCTTGAATTTTCCGGGACTTTACAACCTAATTAAATAATCATGAATTGATAATGGCATTTTATTTATGGAATACACATAATGTTGTTCCCAAAAACAGAATTATGGGATTTATATGAAACATTTATCCAACCATAGGCCAAAAAAGGAATAATGCTCAATTGGTGGTGTGAAGAAATAGGTCCACCCAACCCAGCAATGGGAATAAGGAGATACAAGCTCCAACAAGGAGTGCAAGGTTGGTGGGAATAGCAGAATGGGGCCACGCTGCAAGAGTGGTAGCCTGATGTGGAAATGTGGCATGAAGAAGACCCCATACTCATATCTAAAAAAGAGAGGAAAGGTATTTTATAAGGAATAAGACCACCACTATGATAAAAAATATGGGAATTAATCCTACGTGGTAACTGTAGATCCATCTTAAATAATACATAAATAACAATGTTTGTTTGATCATGTGATTATTATCCATTTGATAAAATAGGTGACCGTCACCTTGAACCTCAATTATAAATGTGTTATGATTTGAAAATGATAATTATTTGTGGGGAACATAATTAGAATTACATTAAACAATCCCAATTGGAGTATAATGAATATTATGTGATATCCTTTCCATTTGTGGAGAGATACAATGTATTTTTCAACGTCATGTTATGTTGAATGGCTTAGCATGTTTTGAAAAATTATAATATTTTAATCATGTATTATTTCATATAAATAATATATTAACACTCGCTAATATGTGTTCAATAATTTTGGGATAGTTATATCAACTATAGAGTATGCTCATATTTTTCTCTCGTTGAGTACCACAAAGCAAGTGGTGGATTTTACAAAGGCTAAATATTACAAATAAAAGTTCATCATGTCTGATAAATCAATGAAAATAGAATAAATATAATGGCCCAAACCTCTGTAGTAGATCCTTTTGGGAGAATATAGTATTTAGTGAGTTTTTGGTGATGAATATGGGTTATTTCGAACACTTTTCTAGATTTCCAGCATTGTGAGTTGTGTTTCCAATTTTGTGAACAGTCATTCCAAATTCCTACAGTTTCTCCCCATTAACGCTATATTTTACATAAAATGGATTCAAAATCATTTTATTAAGGAATTTAAAGCCTATTTAATGCTCATAACCCCTATATTAGTTTTCTTAAGGATCATGAAGCCTTTACTTTGTAAAACTGCATGGTTTAATGTGATCTACTTTTAATGGAAAATCCAGCATATCATTAATTGATGATCCATTAAATCTTCTAAAGGTATAATATATATTCCTCCCATATTATAACTTCATGTTCCCCTGTGTGACATGCTAGATCATTTCCAACATCTTATAGGTGCTTTGTGATAAAATATTAATCCTTGGATAATTTCCCATTGTAGATTCTTCCTAATGACTGTGCACGCCATATTTTGGTGCAAGTAGAATTTGTAGATCTTTCATTAATAGAATGTATGATCTACCCCTCTTATTGTTTTTTCTTCAATCCTTATTCTTCAACATATCATTTCCAGGCTATGGAATGTGATCTCCATGAATCAAATTGAGTTTCCTTCTGTGTTGATTGGTGCGGTCGTGTCCTAAAATCCTCATATAGATGCAGTTGTCACGGGGGGGGGGGGGGGGGGAGGGAGGCAATCATAATATGTTTTTTTGGATAATTATTATATAAAGAACATCCATAACCTTTTGAAGTAGTGTATTTTTGTATTTTCTATTATTTTACATGAATCAATTGAGTTCTCATGTTTTATCCCACTAGATCACAATGGAATTAATGTAACAAATATTAAAATAGAATAAATTAATTGGCAATGATCATATGATATTTCCTCTTATTATTCATGATAGTGTGATATCACTGATTATCTTTTTTATCATTTCATTATTCAAGGATATTGGTAATGTACATAAAATGGGATTAATTGTAAACATTTTTCAAAGATAAAGAAGCACATAAATGAATCTGGTTGTTGTTGTTGTAAGATGATGTTAATCAAACTGTTGTAGTGAAAATGTTTATTAATTATTGATAACATACTATTTAGTTTTACCATAGATGGAACCTACAAATAATAAATAAGATAATTCTAGATAGAATAATGAACCAGTGTTTGTTAAAATGATAATACCTAGTAGGGCTCAGAGTTGCCCTCTTGCTTGTATGGCCGAGTGCCTTGTGAATTCGAGCCATGAGTGCTCATTACATTTTAATTTTGGATTCCTTGTTTAAGGGCCAAGAGTCTAGTTGATATTATGTATTTTATAAACTACTTATGTTCTGATGTGAGCTTTGGTGGGTCTTGTGATTTGTGGGGGCAGGGATGCCCCGTTCTTGTGGTGGAAGATGATGCCTAGGGTGGCAGTATGGATCAGTATATGCTTGTGGGTTTTGGAAAGGTCATCAAAGAAGGTGAAACAGGTTGGATGTGAATTATTGGATATTTTTTTAATCTTGTTGGTTGTTTATCAAAATTACATTCCACACAACTGAAGGCAGCTGGTCTTTCTTACCTTACTTCCAAAAGGGATGAACATGAACAAAAAATTCCATGAGATTTTTGTGTTTAGATTTACGAGGGAGGATAGGTCTATGCACCAACTATATATAGAAAAGACCTAACGGGTAGTTAATCTACTAACTAGGTGGATCCCTATGGTGATTAGTAGTTTAGAATTTTTTATCTAGAATGCATTGGAATATGGAAAGTAATATATTTGTCAATAAATGATTGAATACATGATGTTAACCCATGGGGTTTGAGAATGCTGGGATGCAATGCTAAAGTAACATTTCTGTGAAGATGTGGACATTGTTTGGTTATGCCTAGAAGGAATGAAACATTTCCGAGATGATAATGAAATATAATGTAGAATTGTTAATTGTCAATTAATTTTTAGTTAATTAATTAATGTAATGTGCAACTGATAAAAAAGAAAATGAAGTAGTGTAACAAGCTTTATTTAATGGTTGTGTGCATATAGTATACCTAGACATTGTCGTGAAATTGAGGAGTTCAAGAGAAGTTAGCCGTGATTGAGTATAATACTAGTTTATTCCCATAGTGTGGTAGTGAGGTACAATATATTCTATTCTTTTTTTGGTACTATACGTTACTCCACATCGTTAGATATTGCAACTAACACCCTAGGGATTTGGAGCCCTAGTGTGGGTGTTTTCCCCAACATTATGTTTGGAAGATGGATGGATGGCTACCCCCATATGACCCACTCTAATATCTTGGTAGTTACTTCTCCTGTTGGTCATAACAAATATTCATCCCCATATATGTGTGTAGAGGGATGTAATGGCTTTTGGTTATTCACATTCATATATTCCGGATATAGTTTCCTTTAGATGACTGTTGGTGTAACATATATACGTGTGAGGATACTTAATCAATGATGGGGATATAATGGCTTGAGATATAATTCTTGACATATGATACACATTATGAGAGTTGTGGTGGCTCCCAAAAACTACCTGGTTAAATTGGTTACATGGATGTGGTGGTTGGGTTGCATGAGTTTCATCTTGTTGTACTTCATCCAGGTGTCTATGGGAAAACCTTTTTGTAGAGAGATACTCCGGATGTGAGTTATTGGGAATAGAGGAAAACATGTGGGTATTTAGTAGTAGGGTTCCCTAGATATTATTAATTATATTATATACTCTATTATGAAATACTCTGTAAGAGTATCCATAGTGAGGCAGGGAAAATATTATACATTATTTGGTAATGAGTTAGACAGAGTTAGTGTTATCTGTTATTTATAATGATTATTTACTTTTTTTACAAGAGGCATTTTGTAGGATCCTACTATGTATACTATTATACTCACCATATGGATGTATAAATTATTTTTCAGCTCACTTAGTAGAGGTTGGAGATTAGGCCGGTTACTACTAGCTTTGGTTGTAGGACCTATTCAGGCCTTGTGGCCAGTACTCTTTTTTACATTCCTTTGGTACATTAGGTTTTCCCTTTTCAGTTGTAGTAGTTCATTCATGACATTGTATATGTGTACTTGGGATTTATTTTATATTGTAATATGTGTTTGAGTTGGTTGGATTTTCTAATATATCTCAACCTCGTCCATTGTGTTCTCCTAGAGGGTAATGCCTCAATTTTTTTGTTAAATATACCCTCATCTCTAGTTTCCAAAAAAGGGACTACTAGAGGCGGCACATAGGGGTTGAAATGCCCCTTATCACGTTGTCATCCTAGGAGGGGTTCACCATGTGGGGTTATGGTCATAAAAAAGTGGTATCATATATATAGTTGAGGGATAGGTTGATTTTTTTAGGATTAGGTGAGGTTTCTTGGGTTGTTAGGGAAATAGTGTAATTAATGTTTAGAGAATGATGTAAACTCATGATACTAGCTGAGAAATTGATTGCTTTGTTGAGCACGTCAAATTATTAGTTTAGTTTTTACTTGAATTTATGCAGTATCTCATCAACCCTAGGTCGTCACTATATGGAGCCTTGGATAATTAATTTAAAAATATAGTTTTTTGTTATGAATTTAAAAGGGGAATGAGATTTCATAAAACTTTTGTTTGATGATTAAATATGAAAATAGGAAACCAAAGTGAAAATACAAAGTAGGAATGAACAAGATTAATTATGTTTGATTAACCTGGGGAAATCTCATGATGCTCATCGTTCATCGCCTCTAGAGATTTGGTTATGATATTTTAATCCCTGGTTTATAACACATATAACTATAATTTTAATGATTTTATACTATGATACCTCATAGGGTTCATTCAGAAAAATAAAAATGATTCACTAGATACCACCGATGATTGGGTGATTTGTGTTCGACTTCATCACTAAAACTCACCAATACTACACACGAAGTACTCGATGTGATGTCTAGGTTTGTATTTCATTTCAATGTGTTACCATCAATTTAATGTACATGTCCCTGATAGTGCTTATGCAAGTCAATTAAACAATATGCACCACACAAATACTACAACAATGAGGGTGGAGAAGAAGTGGTAAACAATGTGTCAAACATCACATGAATGGGTACCCCCAAACATGATCATATGAGTTTGCCAAGACATATCGGTACATAACACAAATAAATAACAATATAGAATGAATCAAAATGAGATAAAACCTATAATTAGGAATATTATTCAACATAATACTATCATGAATCTCAGGATTACATCACCTTCCTCCTCGGGTGATCACTTGTGGTTTATAAATTCATGGGAGGGGGGGGGAGAGATGATATGGAAGTAGAACTTCCGATAGCCTCTAGATCTTATAAAGATGAGGAAAAGACCTCATTGGAACTCAAAAATGGAAGCACCTTCCCTTTTGGCAGAACTCCAAAATATGTTTCCCATGGTGTTATTTTGTTTGCAAATTGGAAGGTGGTTTTGAGCACACAAAATGCGTAAAACCACTTTTAGCATAATATTAGACCACTAGACAGTCGAATATCCCTTTGAATAAAATATAAAGTCTTATCCCCAAATGAGGACTATCTCTACTGAATGATTGGATGCATTTTTACTATCATAGCTGGGGATATTGATAAAATAAAGAACACCTATGTGATCTTGTGAAAAAAAAATTCCCTAGGAAGATCAGTTTGGATGGTCATTTTAGAGGTTGAATGGGGCCTCAGTTCCATAATATGAAATGTAGCCCATTAAATATTGGACTAATTAACAAAATTCATCTGATATCAATACACAGCTTAGTAGCAGAAAGCGTTTTAGTCCACTAGTATGCTTTGATCTTGTGCTGATTGGCCGGTTTTTCTTAGACTTCATATTGGGTCCTCCAATTCACCTCCACCTACAATATAATTATCAAAACAAGTAACATATACCGTTTTCAAAAGTTTTAAAATCAAATAATTAAATCAAACATGATGTTCAATTTGTTATTATACTTGTAATTTTCAATACAATACCAGCTTAATACATTGGTATAAGGGTGAAGTAAAACAGTGAATCAATGTACGATCGCACCCCCTGACCTAAACATTTTCACATCTGGGAAAAGTATAATATCCTAATCATTTATCATTCCTAAATCAAAGGTGTGAAAATATCCAAGATTATTTTGAAATGGAATTCATAATGTGTCATTTATGGAGTCAATTTTCATATCATTTTTCTTTTTTCACATTCAAATTTGTTAAACATCATTTATTCACCAATGAAACATGTCGAAACCTAACTCTAAAAATAAAATTTCCACATCACTCATAGAACATATCAAAGTGGAGTTATTATCATTTCTTGGAATTTAGGTGATCTTACCAAATGATTTCCATGATTCAATGTTCTCTACCTTTAGAAACTAGTGTGCTACTAAAGAGGACTTCCAACAGGTAGTTCCGAGGTTCAAGGTTTGGTAGGATCTAATGATTTAAAATATGAGGAAAAAGAGGAGTGTTTAGTCTCTTAAGAAAAAAAACTATAAAAATTCAGCATCTGTTCACAATGAATGTACACACTCAACCCCTCACAATGTGTATCACCTCAAAATCACTCTCACCATGGTCCATTTCATTATTTCAAAAGTGAGTAGTGAATAATAATGTGTAACCTTCTTCTTTTCTCCATTTATTCATTTTGATCGATTTAATTTTTCACTATACATAACTATAGTTTTTTAATGTATAGTTTTTTTTGAAATTAATATGGATACATGTGTAAAACAATGATGTTATATGTCTTGGTAACACATTTCCCAAGGAAAATGTAGGCACCATTTATTTCAACTCATAAAAGAGATTCTCTTCCCATAATTCCAATGGATACACCCACTCTCCAACACTTGCTGAAACAAATACAAAAATATACACAAGAGAGGGGTAGGTAGGGATAAATTAGCATTTACATTGGCTACATTACATGCATCTCATGGTATCTGAGGATTAATATGAATAAAATATAAAGGTGACTAGAAATGGAGAATCATTGAACAAAGGTATTTTCAATGAATTATAGCATATATCATGAATGTAGTATAATTGAATCTTATATCTTCAAACAGAATCAAGGAATTTTCTAGTTTCTCTACATGACCCGAGACTCACAAGAATTTGATTAAAAGGAAGAATATGCAATAATGGTATTAGAATGTCTCTCGTGTATGGTATTAAAATATTGGTATGTGCTAATGAGTCATGGGATTCAAAAATCAATTAAACACCTATGAATTATTTGAAAATAACAATTCATGAAAAATATTCCATATCAACATTCATTGGAAATTTTTTTTCCAAAAACTGTGGATTTTTTACACAAATTACTCAAGCATGAAAAATGATTTTTGATATTCATTTTAAGATAAATTTTTATCTAAAAACATAAAATAATGGAAATTGAAATAAAAAATGAAAACACAATTTGGTTTTTTTTTGTTTTGGTTATGTTTTGTTTTTATTTATTTATATATTTATTTGGTTTAATCCTAAAAATGAAATTTTACAATCCCCCACACATAAAAATTACATTATTTTCAATGAATGTATATTAAATAAATAGAAAATAAATATAGGATGGGAGAAGGGATAGGCTGCTAAGTGGTGTAATATGTGGCATCTATCAGTTGGATTTCCTCCCATATATTCTTTGGAAAATCCATGTAGAAGTGTTTGAGCCTCTTCCCATTAACAGTAATATGGTTTCCACTTTTCTCATGGAAAATCTGAATAACAAAAAATGTGTAAACATTAGTAATAGTATAAGGACCATGCCATCGGGAACGAAACATACCTGGGTGGAGCTTTAGCATGTAATTGTACATGAGGAACATCTCATCTATATAGATCTTCCGCTGATGAATCATACTAGCATGGATAGCTATTTTATTCTATTTATAGTTTCGGGATTTATCATATGCATCACATCAAATATCTCCCAACTCATGATTCTGAAGCTTCATTTGCTAAACTGCATATGAATGTGTCCTATTACATTATTTAATAGCCCAATATGCATTGTTTTATACCTCCACTAGGAGGTGAAAAGCATTTACAATCAGAATCTTGTATGGTGGCATTCCAATTTAGGTTTTAAAAGCTTTACAGTATGCCCAACGTTCATCATCCAAGTGAAAAATCTAATATGTCCTATTGGGTTGTATTGTTTTTTCATGATTCTCTTAACTTCCCGATTTGAGATTTCAACTTGTCCATTAGTTTTGGGGTGATATGTTGTGGAGAAATTATCATCAAACCCATACTTAATGAAGTAAAATTTTAATGTTTTGATTGAAAAAATGAAAACCCTGATCACTAATAAGGAATATAAGTATACAAACCTACTAATATTTGGGAACTCACATACCCTACAACCACTCGAGGGTCATTGGTTTTGGTGGCCTTGGCTTCCAACAATTTAGATACATATTCAATATCCAATGATAGGTAAAAAAATGAAAAATGAATTTGGTGAAGGTCCCATTATGTAAATGTCCCATTCATTAAAACATTCACGGAATAACATGGGCTATTGTGTCCTTTCATTCATCTTGAAGATATTCCACGTGAATTGACGACTAATACATGACTTGAAAAATCTATGGGAATCTATATAAAATATTGGCCAAAGACCTGAGTCAAGGACCATCTTAGTAAAACGTTGAGAGCCAAAGTGACACCCACAAGTCAATGTCTGACAGATGGTCAAAATAGAGGTGAAATCATGGTCAGGGACACACCGAAGAACAACATGGTCACAACAAGTTCTCCACAAGTATGGGTCATCCCAAATGTACCACTACGAATCATGAATACGTCTTTGGGATTGTGATGTTTTGAAATCATAGGGGACCCTAGATGTTGCTAGATAATTCACAATGTTAGCAATCCATGGGGTAAGGTTCAGAACTTCAGAAAGGATCTCATGAGGGAAGAATTATCTAATGGAGAGGGGTGAGTGAACATGTTGGTCTAATGTTGTGAAAATCATACTAATGGGTTCAGCTATAACATTTTCCACTCCTCTCTTATCTCAAATATTATAGTCCAACTCTTAGAGGAGGAAAATCCACAGAATTATGTGGGGCATAGCTTCAGGTTTCGTTGAGAGGAATCAAAGGGAATCCTAATCAGAAAAAACAATGTGTTTTGACCAAATAAAATATGAACAGAATTTTTCCCTGGAAAAAAAATAGAAAGATGTTTTTTTTCAGTGGTTGTGTATTTTTCATGGTTATAATCAAGGGTATGTGAGGCATACCCAATGTCATAATGATCCTTCTCAAACCTTTTTGATAAAATTTCCCCACGTGAAAAGTTTGATGGAGAACATATAAGATTGAATGGGAGATCCCACCTTGGTGGTTGGATGATGGGAGGTGATGTGATTCTCATTATAGTGAATTGAATGAATTCCCAATTTTTTTATCAAAAAATAGAGAAAACTTTTGCAGTAATCATGATAGGGGATGTGTGATCATATTATTGCCTTTAATGAATCAGTGGAAAAACCTAGCCTGAACTAAGAAATATCACACCTCACGAACATATTTTGGATATGGAAGGGTTGAAATTAATTCTATTCTGGATTTATCAACATGAATTCCATCTTCTGAAATAACATGCCCATGAACTATCCCTCGTTCAGCCATGAAATGCATTTCTCATAATTTTACACAAGACCTTTTCCTATACAATGATGGGGGATAAAACCTTAGAGATCTAAAAAACCATCAAGGGAAGTTCCATATACTGTGAAATAATCATTAAAAACATCCATGAAATTCCCTAGGTACTTAGAATAAATACACAACATACAATGCTAAAATTTAGCAGGAGAATTAGAATGACCAAAAGGTTTCCTTCTGTATGGGAATCTACCAAATGGACATGTAAATTTTTTTTCTTGATCCTCAAGGGCTATATGGATTTTAAAAAACCCCTAATATCCATAAAGGAAATTATAATGGGACATACCATCCAATCATTATAAAATTTCTTCAATGAACGGTAAAAGAAAGTAGTCCTTCTTTGTAGCTTGATTCACTCGACCCTATTCAATACAGACTCTCCAACTGTTTTGCAAACGTGTTGGAACAAATTCATTACTTTCATTTGACACAACTGTTATTCCTATTTTAGGCACAATTTTCACTAGGATAACACATTTAATATCAGATATAGGATAAATGATCCCTACAACAAGAAATTTACTGACATCCAATTTTACCCATTTAAGGAGAGTGTGATTCAAACATCATTGAGAATGTTATACGATATTAGCCTCATCATACAAAATTATATGGTGCATAAAAATAGATTTTCTAATCTTCAGACTATCATCAAATGCCCATCATATTTCCTTTTGAAACTCCCTCAAAAATTTTATACATTTTTTTTCTTACTATGGAGAGAGGTTATTAGAAATAATGATGAGCAATTTTTCAGTACCCTCAAGATAGGCACATTTTAAATTAGATATAAGTGGTTTTAATTACATCATTGAGGGTTTTTGGACTGAGGGAGGGGATTTAGGGAGAGTGAGGTCCATTAAACTGTCTATCAGATCATGTTTACTCTCTAACGATGGATAATCTATGGAAATGAGATTTGTAGAATAATAGACAGTCATGGGTACCTCATAATGAACACACATATCAATTAATGAAAAAAATTACACTTTTCTGAACCCACCCAAAATCAAAACATGATTCAAAACTCCAATCATCTATTACTGCAGAAGAGGGAAATGAATTAGAGTATGGGTTGAGGAGAGAATTGTGTGTGAGAATCATTTGAGAATGCTCCAATAGAGTAGACATGAATAGTGCAGTGCTCTTCAATGGGGTGTTCCATAGCCCCAAGGATGTTAAAACTTACCTTTTCTCCACAGAACTCTATCGAAAGTGTACCATTTTTAACATTGGTGATCATTTTTTTTAGTTTTGTTGAATGGCCTCCAATGTATGATATGGTCATTTCCATGGGTTCAGGTGTCTACTATGTCAAAAATGTCAAAATCAGTGGGGAATATGAGATGCATCACTCTTATAAGGACATCCTCAATAACTCATATTGGATGAATTTTACTTCAGATGGAATGTTTCATGACAATACCTATTGATTAAATCTCTCCAACCTGTTGTGATGTATACACTGAGTGAGAATTACATTAATGGAATCAACTAAATATTGCATAGAATTAGAAAACAAGGTCTCCACTATGGTTCACAGAATCATGATAGTTCCTAGATCCTTATATTCAATGGGCATTTTTGGTTGAATCAAGGCTGAGGCATTTCATCCTAAATTGAAACTCTCATCCCCTTTAGTCTCCTTCTATGGGTGAAAAAATATTTTAAAAATTTGGCATATTGGGGGATTTTTATAACTGCATCCTTTAGAGGAATTTTACCTTGAACCATTATAAATTTTTCCCTTATTTAATTATCAATATCATTATCCAAAATTTTCTCATATTTAGAGTGTCTCTAGGGGAATGTAGGAGGAATGGATTGTTCATTTGAATCATCAATGATAATTTGATTACCCTTTTTGTCTTATTGTTCATTACTTGAAATTATTTAGGGTTGGAAAATAGGGTTTTCAAGAGGGGGACATACATATTTCATTGAATAAGTAGAAGAAGAGTTTTATTTACCACTACGAAGTGTAATTTCACATACATGACCATTATCATTCATATTGGAAATGGGTATGAATGATAGTTTTACAAAACATTGTATATTAAGCACACTGATGGTGTTCGACAATGGCCCCACTAGAGTTTGCGGGTATTGAATAGATTATTCTGTGGTTTGTTGGAATTATAGGTTCGGGGTATCCATTTTATTTACCATATTGTTGAGTATTTTTTTTCATATTTTGGAGAAGGAGGGTGATTGGTTTGAGAAGTTGAAAGATAAAAGTGTTGCATACCTTGTCCTTGTTGATACCAATTCTTCTTGGGGTAGCTTGAGTTTCCACCATGTCGGTACTAGGGTTGTGATTGCCACCTGAGAATTGGATATGGCCTGAATTGTTCCTACTTGATGAGAGGTGCTTGTTTGAATGGACGCCCTAGGAACATGGCTACAAAAGACATAGTTGAATCTTGATGCTGTGGGAAATGGTCGGAAAAATGATTATTTTCAGAACAATTACCACAATGTAATGGAATATTAGGAGATTCTGAGTTACCTTGTGATTAAACTAATATCCATATAATGATAAGAAATTCATCAATATTTTTATCTAACTTTTGTTCTAGGGATGAATGACTTACCTCATGAACTCCTCCGATTGGTGAAATAGCTCGTGTGCCAAATTTTTGTACATTTTGAGCCATATTTGCTTATAATTCACTAGCAATGAAAGGATTTGTTTTCATCCAAGGCACCACCAGCTACTGCATCAATCATACCACGATCCATGAGAATAATTCTATAATATATGTATTAGATCAATAGTTTTTCACTAATCAGGTGGTGGGGGAAGCATGAGGAATGACGTTTGAATCTCTCTCTGTATTCATGACGGGTCTCTCTTTGTGATTTATTAATGAGACAAATTTCATTCCTAAATGATGTTGTTTGGGAAGAAGGGAATATAATCTCTAAAAAGTTTCTTTTCAGGTCATTACAACCCCTAATTTTGGTAGGTAAATAGTATATCAAATCTTTGGAAACACCGTCAAGGGAGAAAGGGAAGGCCCTAAACATAATTGGGTCCTCAGACACATTTTTGGGGTTCATGGTTGAGCACACTATGTGAAACTCTTTAAGGTTTTTATGAGGGTCCTCAACAGGAAGACCATGGAATTTAGGAAGATGATGTATGAGGCCTGATCTCAACTCATTGTTGGTGGAATTCCACAGGATATTGGATATACAAAGTCTGGTACTCCACATCTGGGTTGATCAGTTCTTTTAACGTTTGGTTATTTGAATCCATGATTCTTGGGGTTTGATTGGGTTAAATCTTGGATTATTTTAGGACCACTTTTCGATCCACAATTTGTTCTTAGATGTTACTTGATCGACCTACTCTATATTCTCTGATTAGTAAGTAAATTTAATTTTCAATTTCAAGGTGAAATTCATGCAGTATTTATTTTTCTCATCAGGTCATGCAAATAAGTTCTGAAGTAATTTTTATTATTGAATATGGATAAAATCACTAATAGAGGGTTAATTCAGAATATAAATTTATACAACATAATTTTAGAGAGATATATAAAAATGAATAAGAAGAAATATAGATATATAGAGAGAGAAAAAACACACCAAAACAACATAAAATGGAAAAAGAATACCAAAACCAAAATAATTAAATAGGGGTGGGGTATTGAATGGAGTACTAAATAATAATTATATTTAATAAATTAATATGATATCAAGGTGAAAAAAATGACCATTTCTCCCTGAAAATGGCACCAAAAGTTTATCGCGTTGTCGAGTGCGTCAAATTAGTTGTTCAGTTTTTACTAGAATTTCGGCAATATAGCATCAACTGTAGGTCATCTCTTGATGGATCCATAGATCAATAATATATAAATAAGGTTGTGATTATTAAAATAAAAGGTGAATCAGATTTTATAAAACATGGGTTAGAAGGTTTAATATGACAATAGAAAATGAAATTGATAAAACAAATAGGGAATGAATAGGATTAATTAAGTGTGATCAACCCAGGGAAATCTCTTAATGCTCATCCTTCATTAATTCAAGAGATAGGTTATGATATTTTAATACATAGGTATTATCACCTAGAACTATAATGTTACTAAGTTAATGATAGTATACCTGTCACACCTGTCATTTTTATATTATTTATTTTTTTACTTTCATTGAGAATTGGGTGGTTTGGGTTAAGGTCCGAATTAAAATTTGCTTGAGTATATATTTAAAAACGGATGTTTTCCCTTGGTTACATCCAACGCGCTGCAGTCGAAGCTGCGCGACCTCGCCTGGGTCGTCGCGTGACCTCACCCAGCTCGTCGCACGCCCTGCCTGATGTTCGAGGCAGATGTGCATTATGCGACGAATATTAAAATGAGAATACAATGAAAATTGAGACTGTGTGGCATCGGGCGGGGCACGTTTTTGAAACCGTGCGGCCTCTCCTGGTATATCGGGTGACCTGCCGATGTCTAATTAATCAAATGTCATGAATTAATAATGAAGAAAATAAAATAATAAGAGTTAGATACAATTAAAGTTAATTTTTTTACTAGTAATGATAATTATTTTTTTATTTGAGAATATTATTATTATTATTATTTCTATTTTAGTTATTACATTTATATATTTTTTTTAATTTTATTATTGTTATTATTAATTTATTTTTATTTATTTGTTTTTACTTTTAATTTTTTTTTTCTGGCTAGGGTTCAGACCCCCCCCCCTCTCTGCTCGTTTTGACGCACACCCCTCCCCCTTTTTCGTTTTTTTCCTCCTTCTCTTCAGTTGCGCGGAACCCCTGGTTCACTGGTTTTCTTCACACACTCCGCCGCACGACATCTCCATCGATGGCTTCACCTTTCGACGTGCCATCCCCCTCTACGGTTGGTCGCCAGACTCCACTGCTCCTACTCCGTCGACCGCTCGGCCGCCCGCACACCTGCTCCTTCTAGCATCTTCTGCTTCACCCGGCGTACCCTGCTCCTTCCGGCATGTGCCGACACCCCGCACCCCCTCCGACGACCAAGCCCCGACGCCAGACTCCCCTGCTTCCCTTGTCCAGCCGAAGCGCAACCCCCTTGTTCGCTCTCCCTTTCCCGTCACACCTCCTCCCATTGGAATTCCGCTCGGAACCGCACAACCCCCCTCGTTGGACCACAGCCCTTCGCTTCCGCCTCCCACACTCCTCTACGACCCCCTCTCCAGCCAGCAGCCACACCAGCTCCGATTTCCTTCCAGTGACTTCCCCTTCAGTTAAGCCTCCCCTTTATTCTTAATATTTATTTTTTTATTTATTTATTTCATTCTTTTTTCATTTCGTTTTGGTTTTCCAGCGGGTTTGGGATCTGATTTTGCGGTTCAATTGTTTGTTGTGAGGTTTTGGTTTGATTTTTTTGGGTTCGAATTCATGTGGTTGAGTTTGCTCTAGGTTTCTTGGGGTGCAAACGTCGCGTGATTGAGGTTCCGCACTAGAATTTGAAGATTTCACATCAATTTTTGGGTTTTGACGTCGAGGTAGGTGGTTCTATGCCATACCATCTTTAGATGATTTAAATTGATCCTTAATTAAATTATAATGTGTTCTAATTATAAATTGCATGATGCGAAATTCATTTTGGACATCCTTTGATATACATATTGATGAATTTAAGTTGTTTCTAAGTAAATTCCAAAGTTTTTCATGTGCGATGTGTTGTTGAAATTTTTAGACGTTTTTTAGTTAGTTTCTTAAGGTGTGAAAATTGTGTTTTCATGAACGCTTGAGGTATGAATTTTATTAAATTGAGTTTTTCAAAAGAATGTAAACTATTTTGACGTGTTAATTTTTATTATGAACCTTGACTATGTTTTAGGGGTGCGAATGATGTTTTAGAAGGGTTGGGATGTGAAATTGATTTTCAAATGGTTCTGGCATCTAAAATTTGTGTGTCTTATGGTGAGGTCTTGTGGTATGCATATGTGATATTTTATTAATTGAGAAATTGTTTAATTAATTTTTGTTTGAGATTCAGAATATGGTTGGTAAGGTTTTCTGGGTTGCATGGTAGGTGTGAAATGTGTTTTCAAGTTCTTTGAGGTGTCTGTGTAATTAAATGTATATTTTCAATCAAAATGAGTCACTTTGGGTGTGGTTGTCGTGTTGCGTACTTTTGGAATTAAATTGAAAAAAATTGTTTGAACAATGGGAAAATATTTTTTAGTTTGTATAAGCTGCAATTTTGGTTTTAAAGTGACGTTTGTATATGAAATAGAGTTCTTCGTTCTGGTGCAAACCTTTTCATTCTAATATTAAGTGTTTTATAAATTGATAATTGCACTTATTAAATTATATGTGGAGGGCGAGAGTTGTGTTTGATAGAATTATGTGTGCATTATGTTTTTTTTGGTATTCTTACATGTGACATTGGACATGTCTCACGTGAAAACTCTTATTGTTCTATTTTGAAATGTTCTTCAAATTTTTTAAATAGTTTATCAAGTCATGAAAGTGGTCTGAACTATTTGATAAAATGGTTTTGGTGTGCGTGAGTTTTTGAAATAGTGCTCTGGTATGCTAATGGTGACTTCTATGTGCATGATCTTGTTTGGTCTACAAAATGAGAAAGAAATATACTATGTGAATATGAAACTTGTTTGAGCACATGGGAAAACCCTGGGTATCTAGGTGGGAAGACTAGAACTAGTGCGCTAGTGAACTGGATGGGTATCGTCCCTGTTTCACTTAGCTGGATTGACGATTTCAACACAAACTAAACATATGATATCTGAGAGTCGTGGCCTTCTAAGGCACGTGTTCTGAGGGCCGTGGCCTTCTAAGCCACATTTTCTGAGGGTCGTGGCTTTCTAAGCCACATTTCACAGAGACACGAGGTTCTAGGGTCCCACTCGAGCTAGATGACCCTTATGGGATTTACCTATAGTGCTCTACCATCAATGGCGTGGTGCCTTCCGTCGGCATATGGAGGACCACATGTGCATGTGTGTGTGTGTGTGTGTGTGTGAGTGAGTATGTGTGTGTGTGTGTGCGCGCCCACAATGAACCTTCCTCTTCCTCATTAAAAATCATGTTTGTGAAATGAGTTCCTTTTTAGTGTTTTTCTTTAGCAGTTAGCCTGTAAATTTTTTCTTTAAAATAATTTTGAATGTATAATGATGAATAGCACATTGAATTGTCTTTTGATGTTGTGGCATGGAACTTATTCTCGGTGGCATCCTACTGGGCCTATAGCTCACACCTTACATACACCCTTGGGTGTATGTAGATTCCTATTTCTCGTGTATTCCAGGTTATGCATCGTGCTCAGCGATGGTGGTTCTGGTCGTTGATGGTCTTCTCGTGCAGGTTGGTGTTGTGGCGTGTGGATGCTACACCACTCTTGTCGCTTGGAGATTTGAGTTAGAGTTTTTGTCTCTTTTGTTGTCGTTTATTTTTGGGATGTTGGCTCTAATTTTGAACCTTTATATTTGATTTCAGTTCAATGGTCTCATTGGTTGTCAATTCCTAGTATTTTTTTATTATCTTATTAGTGTTTGGGTATACCATTTTGGGTAACTATTCCCACAAGTTACTCTTGATACCTGGGCTCTTGTGCCAGCCCGTGGGGATCGGGAACGCCCTTTGGGCCTTGCCACGGACCGGGTCGGGCGCCGGGCCGGATGGCGACCCAGTCTGGTTTGTGACAAAATGGTATCAGAGGGCAAGGTTTGCTCTCTTGGGTTGTTTTATTTTAGGATAGAGTCACGGTAGACTTGAGTTAAGGTTTTTGGGACTCGACGTCCTGGCTACGATTAAGGTGCCTAGCCAGCACACCTCATGGCGGGACTCAAGTTACCAAATTATGTTGAGGTTTGTCTGAGTTTTTGGTCCTTGCAGTTAATCATGTCTAAGGGAAATGAAAAAGGGGTATGGTCAGTGGTCTTAGTGAGCTCGCAGGGTCTGGAAAGCCATGCGGAGCTGGGGACGCTATCCTAAGATACCCTCTGTGACAGTGGCGTGACAGGTGTATGGCCGCCAACCATACGTTCTAGTCACCCGCTGACACAAGTTTTCTCTTGCGTTATTTCTCGTCTCTTTGTTTTGGATTCGTGGAAAATTTTGATTTTAATTAAAAATGTTTTGGGCTTATAAAATGTTTTCAAATGAAGAGCTTTAAACAAAATTGAAATGATGTGTATAGTTTGAAAAGCGTGGGTTTAATGTTTTAGTTTTGAAAAATGAAAAGGTTTGGTTTTTTATTCTTGGTGTTCTCAGGGGAAACCACATGCATGAATGTATATGGGAAAGAGAAAGGGTTAATGACACAAGTGGATGAGTACCTGGATGGATATGAGGTGGGTGCTGGTGTGGCACGGGAGCATGCATGTTCGAGGCCCATGGGACACCATTAGTGTTTGCGCAACCAACTGCCTTTGCTTATTTTTAAAATGAATTGTTAAAGGAAAATTTGGTGTTTTTATATAATTGGTGATTGTGTGGTGTGTCCATGTATTTTTGAAAGGGTGGATGTGAGGCGTTTCGAGAGAAAAATCCTTTTGACTGATTTGTGTCCTGAGTTTGAATTATTATTTGTAAGTTGGTTTGCAAGCGTGTATCTAGTTAATTCTTTTGAAAAGTACATCGGGGAGCCCATACAGTGGTTCCCCCTACACGTTTGGTGTTCGCTTGTGGTATGTCTTGAATGTTGTACTAGTTTGATTGGGTCTACAGTTCTCTCTCTTGACTAGTGTACGCCCCCATAGAGCGTTAACATGCGAATGAACTGCGGCCATAGGTAATTTGCTATTGGATGGCCCTCCAGTTGATCAGAGTAATCTTTTATTGAATACTAGAATTGTACCCACCTCTCCTTTTTACAACTAATTGTTGAGCAATGTATTGTTTTTAAACAAATCAAAATAATGTTTTTTAAAGGGGGAGATTATTTTAAATAATACTCTGTCTCTTTATGATGATTTTGACGCTCACAAATACCCTTAATTATTTACTAATTATTTCGTTGAGTATTTTGCAGGAATTTATTTTATATAACGAGATTTTATACTTCATTTATTCCGAGATCAATTTTAGCGTATTCTGGAATCACTGTAGCGCGAGATCAATTTTAGCGTATTCTGGAATCACTGTAGCGCGAGATCAATTTTAGCGCGTACTGGAATCACTGTTCATACCCTACGTTGATGAACGTAACGTATGGATGAAAAGTTTACTTTTTATGTTATTTTGAAACGTATGGTTAATGAACCTTACGTTGTTGAAAAGTATTGAAGAAGAACATTACGTTTGGAAGGAACCTTACGTTTTCGTTGTTGAAAAGTATGGAAGAGAAACCGTACGTTAGTTTTCAGTGTTGAGTTTGTTTCTCAAAAGTATGGATCATCAACCTTACTTTTATAATCAACCGTACGTTCTTTGGAGAGTTGAAGCAAGACAAAGTATGGATGATCAACCCTACGTTTGAATGCTGAAGAGAAAGTATGTATGTTCAACCTTACGTTCTGAACCTTACGTTTGTAAACCCTACGTTTGGAGCCACGTCATCAACCCTACGTTTGGCGTCGGGATATTCTTGACAGACGATATTTCCTTTTGAATTAGTCAATTAAGCGGATTATTAGGCGGATTTCGAGCTGATTCTTAAATACGACTTTGACTGAATCAAAGACGATTTACAACGGATTAATGATTGATTTAAATGGAGCTTTTTATGCCGATTCTTCAGGGGAGTTACAACGGCTCTGTTATTTCATTTAATATCGCGAATCTAAAGGAGATTTTCATGGATCTATTTATGCGGAAGATTTTCTCATATTTGAATATATATGTTCTATCTTGGAAACTTCGGATATATATATGCACAGGAAAGTGTGTGATACAGATTTGATCTTTTTGACGAGCAAGAAAACAGAGACTGTGTGAAAGCGTTCTTTTCTGGTGATCGAGAAGAAGCGTAAGACCTTTATTACTGAAGGAAGATCTTGATAGCAGATTCACGTGTTCTACATCGACTACCTGTTGTGAATCTACTGCTGCTGAAGTTGTGAAGTTTCTGGTAATATCTATTGCAACTGGATCGACTCAGAACTGTTTTGATTACGGATCTTTATTTTCTGAAGACGACGATCTATCTACTGTCAATTGCATTCTGTTGCAATTGTGAAGAACAACTGGAGAAGTGTTTCTTTATCGAAACCTTTTTTTATTTTTGAGTGATCAGCTTCTCGTTCTAAGCTGTGTGGGTTCGTGTTTGAACCAGGAAGGCTGTGTTTGCCTGAATCTTGTAAAGGTGTCAACTGCCTATACTCAGTTGTGGACGGGTCTGTGGAAACGAGGACCAGATAGTGAAAATCGCCAAGCTCGTGGATTTGAGCGTTGGTGGAGTGGACTAGGGGCCTTCTGTTCCCCGAACCACTATACATCCGTGTGTTCATGCTTTTACTTTTTCCGCTGCATATTTAATCGTGCAAAAGCATAGTGAACAGAATTTGTCTAAATTGAAGAGATTGTAATAATCTGAAATAGACACAATTCACCCCCCTCTTGTGTATAATCCGTAGATTCAGATCCAACAATTGGTATCAGAGGAGGAGCTTCTTATTTCTAAAGTCCTATCAAGCTAGAAGTATTTAAAGATTATACATAGGGTATCATGGCTGATATGAGAGAGGGAATGTCAATGGTCAGAGCACCTTACTTTAATGGAGATAATTATGGCTGCTGGAAATCACGTATGATTATTTATCTGAAAAATCTTGGTTACAGAGTCTATTCAAAGATTCTGACTCCCTATGAAATTCCTGAAAATCCCGATACATGGAGTGCTGCTACAGAGGCTGAGTATGACATAAATTCAAAAGCTATGAATGCAATCATCTGTGGTCTAGGACCAGACGAATTTAACAGAGTATCTCAATGCCCGACTGCATATGAAATGTGGCAAACAATAGCTGTTGCTTATGAAGGAACAGATAATGTAAGACAGATGAGATATGCAACTGCTAAGTTAAAATTCGATACTTTCAGAATGATTGAAGGAGAGAGCATCACTCAGATGAATGGAAGATTGACAGAAATTTTCAATAATATAACAGCTCTAGGAGAACCAATCAAGCAGGCTGATCAAGCGTTGAAGGTACTGAGAGTACTTCCTACTCGATGGAATGGAATCTCTGCAGCAATCAGACAATCAACTTCTGTTAAAGATCTAACTATGAGAGAACTGATTGGTACACTGATGATGTACGAAGCTGAAATGCAAGATGAGGTAAATGAGCATAAAGTCTACATAAAAAGGGAAAATACTGCTTTGAAAGTGACTTCTCAACAAAAGGATAGAAAGATGAAGAACAAAGAAGTGAGTGCTAAATCAGAAAGATCTGATTCTTCAAATTCGGATGAAGAACTGGCACAGCTAGCCAGAAAATTCAGAAAGTTTTATAGTAAGAAGAAAGACTTCAAGAAATCCTTTAAAAAGGATAGCAAGGAAGTGAGATGTTATGAATGCAAAAAGATGGGACATATCAGACCAGATTGCCCAAAATTGAAAGATGCAAAGAAGAAGAAATTCTTCAAAAGAGATGATTATGAGCAGAAAGACAAGAAAGCTATGAAAGCTACTTGGAGTGTTTCTGAAGACTCAAGTAATTCTTCTGAATCATGCTCAGAGAAGGAGGAAGCCAATTTAAAAGCAAATATGTGTTTCATGGCTGAAACTGATGAGGTACACTCATACTATTCCTCTGACTCAAATAATGAATCAAACTCTGAAACAAGCCTCTCAAATAAAAAACTTGCAGCTTACTGCAATATGCTTGAAGAAAGGTATGACTCATTATTTAATAAATATAAATCTATAAAGAACTTGTACAAAGCTATTTCAGATGAGAGAAATACTTTGCTAAAACAACATAAGGAATTAATTGACAAATACAATTCTGCTGAATCAAATAAAATTAATTTTGAATCAAAAATAAAAACTCTACAGGATGAAGTAGAATCTTATAAAACGGCTGCATTAGTTTTTACAAAAGGAGAAAACACCTTAAATGAGATACTTGGAAAAACTGTAATTAAAAAGGAAAGGATTGGAATTGGAAGTAAAGGAGAAAAACCTAAGTTATACAAAAATTATTTTGTTCCTAGCACTAAACAGGTTATTTGTAACTACTGTGGAACAAGAGGTCATATAGCTAAAAACTGTTTTCTAAGACAACCTCAGATATGTGGAATTAAGAAAGCTTATATTTCCAACGATCTATATGATTCAATCAATTTTAAGAAAACAAAGCAAATCTGGATACCCAGATCACTGCTTGCTAACACTCCTGGACCCAACAAAATATGGGTACCAAAGCAATTTGTTTGAATGTCTTTGCAGGTAGCAGGTCACCAAAGAAAGAAAGAAATATGGTATATGGACAGTGGCTGCTCAAGACACATGAGTGGAACTTCAGCTAATTTCTCTTCTCTTACTCGAAAGGAAGGAGGATTTGTCACCTTTGGTGACAATGCCAAAGGAAAGATTATTGGTATTGGAACAGTTGGAGATCCAGAGACAGTCTCAATCAACAAAGTACTTTATGTACAAGGGTTAAAACACAATCTGATAAGTATCTCTCAACTCTGTGATGATGGATACACTGTTGATTTTACTAACAATAGTTGTACTGTTTCTAAAGATAAACTGTTTAAGTTTAGAGCACCCAGAACTGATAATGTTTATACTTTGGATTTGTATTCCTTGTGTAAACAACAAGTAAACTGCTTAACTGCTAATATAAGTGAATCCTGGATCTGGCATAGAAGACTTGGTCATTGCAATATATATGCTTTACATAAATTATCTAAGAAACATTTAGTTTCTGATTTGCCTAGTCTCAAATTTGAAAATGACAGATTCTGTGATGCATGTCAGCTTGGCAAGCAACACAAATCATCATTCAAATCTATTAATAAAGTTGCTACAACTAAACCTCTAGAACTTATCCATATGGATTTGTTTGGACCTTCAAGAGTAGCAAGTTTAGCTGGTAAATTATATGTTTATGTATTAGTTGATGATTATTCTAGATTTACTTGGATTTTCTTTTTGAAATTTAAAAGTGAAGCTTTTAGTTTATTTGAAGGTTTTTGTAAATCTATTCAAAATGAAAAAGGTTTTAATATAATCTCATTGAGAAGTGATCATGGTGGAGAATTTGAGAACCAGGAATTTAATTCCTTTTGCTCAAACATGGGTATTAAACACACCTTCTCTGCTCCAAGAACACCTCAACAGAATGGGATTGTAGAAAGAAGAAATAGAACTATTCAAGAAATGGCTAGAACTATGTTAAATGAATATAGCCTACCTATATATTTCTGGGCAGAAGCTGTTAATACAGCTTGTTATATAATGAATAGAATTTTAATAAGACCTATTTTGAAAAAGACACCCTATGAACTATGGAATAACAGAAAACCTAAAGTAAATTACTTTAAAGTTTTTGAATGCAAGGTTTACATCCTGAATACCAAAGATAATCTTGGTAAATTTGATCCAAAATCTGATAAAGGTATTTTCTTAGGATATTCTGCAACCTCCAAAGCTTATAGAGTCTATAATAAAAAGTCAAGGATTGTTGAAGAATCAGTTCATGTGAAATTTGATGAATCTGATCCTTTTGAGAAAAGGATAGAACAAATAGATGAACCTGATTCTAATGAAAACATGAGACCTGAGAATTTAAAGAATGATTTTGAAAATGATATAAAAGAAATTCAGTCCAGTTCAGAAGAACATGATACTGAAGAGCCTTTGAATGTAATGCCTAGACAGTCTAGAACCTTAAAGAATCACCCTTTAGAATCTGTGATAGGTGACTTAGAGACTGGTATTCAAACTAGAAGAAACTTTGGAAACATAGTTGAATTCTCTGCTTTCCTATCCCAACAAGAACCTAAGACCATAGAAGAAGCCTTAGATGATGAGAGCTGGGTAATAGCAATGCAAGATGAATTGAACCAGTTTAAGAGAAATAAGGTTTGGGAATTAGTTGAAAGACCACATGATTATCCAGTAATAGGAACTAAATGGGTCTTTAGGAATAAACAGGATGATCAAGGGATAATAACTAGAAATAAAGCAAGATTAGTAGCTAAAGGATATAATCAAGAAGAAGGAATAGATTATGATGAGACCTTTGCACCTGTAGCCAGGTTAGAAGCCATTAGAATCCTTTTAGCCTATGCATCTTATATGAATTTTAAATTATTTCAGATGGATGTTAAATCTGCCTTTTTAAATGGTTATTTAATGGAGAAAGTTTATGTTGAGCAACCTCCTGGTTTTGAAAATTCTCAAAAACCAGATTCTGTTTTCAAACTTACTAAAGCTCTTTATGGCCTTAAACAAGCACCAAGAGCTTGGTATGAAAGACTAAGTTCTTTTCTTTTGAAAAATGATTTTACTGTTGGACTAGCAGATCCAACACTCTTTAAGAAAACTGTGAAAAATAATGTTTTGTTGGTTCAAATTTATGTTGATGATGTAATTTTTGGATCGACCAATAAAATTCTTTGTCATGAATTTTCAGAATTAATGCAAAAAGAATTTGAAATGAGTATGATGGGAGAATTAAATTTCTTTTTGGGTCTTCAAATATTTCAAAAAGATTTTGGAAATATTCTAAATAAATGCAAATACATTACTGATTTACTTAAGAAATTTGGACTTGAAAACAGCAAGACATTTACAACTCCTATGTGTACTAATATAAAACTTGATTTGGATGAAACTGGAAAATCAGTGGACAACAAGTTATATAGAGGTATGATTGGTAGTTTGTTATATCTTACTGCTAGTAGACCAGATATAATGTATTCAGTATGTCTTTGTGCTCGATTTCAATCAAATCCCAAAGAATCTCATTTAACTGCTGTTAAACGAATTTTTAGATATTTAAAAGGTACTATTTATCAATCTCTGCTTTATCCAAAAACCTCTGATTTTAATTTAATTTCATATTCAGATGCTGACTTTGGAAGCTGTAGATTAGATAGGAAGAGTACTTCAGGAACATGTCACTTTTTAGGAAAGTCTATAGTATCATGGTCTAGTAAGAAACAACACTCAGTTTCCCTGTCAACAGCCGAGGCAGAATATGTGTCTGCAGGTAGTTGCTGTGCACAGGTGTTGTGGATGAAAAACACTCTTATGGACTTTGGATTAAATTTCAATAATACGCCTATTTTATGTGATAATACTAGTGCAATTAATATTTCAAAAAATCCTATTAGTCATTCTAGAACTAAGCACATTGATATAAGACATCACTTTTTAAGAGATCATGTGTTAAAAAAGGATATATTTTTAGAATTTGTAAATACAGAAAATCAATTAGCAGATATTTTTACTAAACCACTTCCCACGGCAAGGTTTGAATTTATTAAGGGGGAGTTAGGTTTATTTAATTTTAAATAGTTTCTTTTTAATCTTATTCTGTTTTCGAATTCTACTTAATTTTTTGTTTCCCGCTATAAGTAATTTTATTTTGTTTTAAATAAAAGTAATGATTAGTGATTACACGGGAATCAAGGCTGTCAGAACCGTTTCACCTTCTAACCTGTTTTCACCTTTTTCGGAAACCCTTTCGAAAACCTAAAACCGCACATCTGCTCCAAAACCCTTTTCTGAATCTTCAAACCCTAAACTTACGAACCTTCCGAAATCGTTGTTGAAATGGCAAAGACTAAGCGTCCAGATGAAGCCGAGAGCAGTGCTGCAAAGAAATCTAAAGTAGTTGGTCGGAAAATACTGCTAGGTAAAGTCATCGATTTAGAATGGCTGTTTGAAACTAATTTGCTGTTGAAACAAGCGTTGTCGTTTCAAGGCCTTGAGCAAGCTTTTAATAGTGAAAACTCTGAGTTTCTATATGAGGCAGAAATGAGACATTTCTTTAGAACTGTTCAGTTTAGCCTTAGAGATACGGAGGATAGTTTATTGGCTCAAATAGAGGATAAGGACTTTTCCATATCATCTGTAGAGATAAGTCAAATTCTTAACTGCCCTCATGAAGGAGTTTTTCATTTTGATTTACGGAATATTGGAGATTCTGTACATAAGTCTGAAGACATTATGTCTTTTCTGTTTGGAACCAAAGTGATAAAGAAGATGTTTATTAAAGATTTGGAGCCTGATCAGAAAATCTTAGTAAAGTTTGTTCAGACTGGTTTAGCACCAAAGATGGCTGAGATGGAGAAAATTCTGTACCCTGACATGTATATAATGTATCTTTTGATGAGTGATATTAAGTTTAATTTTCCTCGATTTATGATAAGATATCTGAGATACTGTTGTCAGAGTGAAGCAAGAATGACCTTTTTCCCTTATGGAAGGTTCATTTCTTTTTTGTTGTTTAAAAGAGGAATGATCAGATTGGTCGATGCTGGGGTGAAATGTCATCACAGTAATGTTTTTAATGCTGGAACTTTGAGAAAAGTGGGATACTTCTGGAGCACAATTAAAGGAAAACTCTTACCTGTTGGAGCTGAGGAAGACTCGGAGAGTGCTCAGGCTCAACCTGCTAAGTCCAAGGAGGGACAAGCAGAATCAAGGGTTAGTACAGTGGCAAGGAGAATTCGCTTTGAGATGGAGGAAGTTGAGGAAGAGAGAAGTCAAGAAGGACTTCGATCTAGAAGGAAGAGGTCAATTGATGAAGAAATTATCTCTCCTATCTTGAAATCTTCTGAACCTGTAATTTCTTATTCATTTGTGAGAGAAGCTGTTGTGGAGAGGACTGCACCGATAGAGGAACCAGTAGCTCAACCGGAAATTCAGCTAGAACCTCAAACTGCTGCTGTGGCTGTTGAAGAAGCAATTCCACAAGAACAACTTATGGAGGCAGTGCCTGGTGAAGAAGTGGCCTGACCTCAAGAAGTTCATGAAAATATTGTTCTTGATCATTCAGTAGAAGTCAGAGAGACTACTGTTCGTGATGAACACACTTCTGAAGTTAATACAGAGGTACTTCAGGAAGATTTTTCAGTGGAAGAGTTTCAGGCTTCAAAGAATAGTTCAGTGGATCAACCTTTTCAGGACAAAGAACAATCAGATGCAGATTCTTTACCCCTTGTCCTGCTTCGTCAATCTGATTCTGGACATGAGAATCAAGCACAGGGTGCCCCTGATTTGAGAAAAGAAGAAGTTGTTGAGTTATACAAGCGTATTTCTCAGTTAGAATCTGAGAATGTTAGTCTCAGAAGTTCTCTGAACTTGGAGCAGTTAAAGTTTCAGAAGCTGAAAGAATGTACTGTTTCAAGACAGGAAGTAGATTTGTTTAAGACTGATATGTTGCATGCTGTTGATCAGTTGAAATCAGAAATGGTAATGAAAGATGATTTGTCTGAGATGAAAATTTACATGGAGAATAAATTTGAATCTGTTGCAAATAGTGTTGTGAGTGGATCAGGTTCTTCACCTGATTTGATTCGAAGATTTCAAGCAATTACTGGAGCACTGAGCAATATGAGTGACAGATTACACGATCTTCAGTGTAATAGTGCCCCTTTGTCAGTTTTGCTAGATAATCAGAAATTTTTGGTAGATCAGTTGACATCTAGAGAGCAACCGATTAGGATTCTTTTGAATCAGTTATCAGAAAAGCTGGCTCTTTTTGTTGACAAAGAAGAAAGAATGCATGAGTTTTTCAGAGTTAATTTGATTGAAGATATTCATATGACTCAGGAGAATAGAGATCTTATCATCAAGTTAGGAGATGGGATGATGAAGAGGCTTCGAGAACAGTTTACAGAGATCAAGACCGCAATTCAAAAGAGATAGACACCTTTTTCCCTGTCTTATCCCTAAACCTTGATTCCTCTGTATATCACTGTCGTTTTTATATAATAGCTTGTGAATGAAAATTCTTTTCTTATCTTTTTTGTTTCGTTATTTATTGATTTATGATTAAGTTAGCCAGTATACAAAATTCACTTATTCATACCCAGTTAATTATAGCATTTACTTATAGTTAAGTGCAATATTGAATGTGTTCAAATCCGTAATTTTTCATTCTTTTTGATATCACAAAAAGGGGGAGAATTTGGATAAACACAACATTTAAATTCATTCGTTTCCTATGAAGAAATTTGGATATATAGGAGCATTTGGATATATACGACATTTATCTTTTATCTATTTGAAAATTTATTTTTTATGGGAGAGTTATGGGGGAGATATTTTATAGTTAAATATTGTTTTAATCCTTTCAAAATTCTAAAATTTTATAAAACTTTTTTTTCAATCAAGATTGCAATTAAATTAGTTTTATTATTTTATGGGTTTTGTGATCATCAAAAAGGGGGAGATTGTTGAGCAATGTATTGTTTTTAAACAAATCAAAATAATGTTTTTTAAAGGGGGAGATTATTTTAAATAATACTCTGTCTCTTTATGATGATTTTGACGCTCACAAATACCCTTAATTATTTACTAATTATTTCGTTGAGTATTTTGCAGGAATTTATTTTATATAACGAGATTTTATACTTCATTTATTCCGTGATCAATTTTAGCGTATTCTGGAATCACTGTAGCGCGAGATCAATTTTAGCGTATTCTGGAATCACTGTAGCGCGAGATCAATTTTAGCGCGTACTGGAATCACTGTTCATACCCTACGTTGATGAACGTAACGTATGGATGAAAAGTTTACTTTTTATGTTATTTTGAAACGTATGGTTAATGAACCTTACGTTGTTGAAAAGTATTGAAGAAGAACATTACGTTTGGAAGGAACCTTACGTTTTCGTTGTTGAAAAGTATGGAAGAGAAACCGTACGTTAGTTTTCAGTGTTGAGTTTGTTTCTCAAAAGTATGGATCATCAACCTTACTTTTATAATCAACCGTACGTTCTTTGGAGAGTTGAAGCAAGACAAAGTATGGATGATCAACCCTACGTTTGAATGCTGAAGAGAAAGTATGCATGTTCAACCTTACGTTCTGAACCTTACGTTTGTAAACCCTACGTTTGGAGCCACGTCATCAACCCTACGTTTGGCGTCGGGATATTCTTGACAGACGATATTTCCTTTTGAATTAGTCAATTAAGCGGATTATTAGGCGGATTTCGAGCTGATTCTTAAATACGACTTTGACTGAATCAAAGACGATTTACAACGGATTAATGATTGATTTAAACGGAGCTTTTTATGCCGATTCTTCAGGGGAGTTACAACGGCTCTGTTATTTCATTTAATATCGCGAATCTAAAGGAGATTTTCATGGATCTATTTATGCGGAAGATTTTCTCATATTTGAATATATATGTTCTATCTTGGAAACTTCAGATATATATATGCACAGGAAAGTGTGTGATACAGATTTGATCTTTTTGACGAGCAAGAAAACAGAGACTGTGTGAAAGCGTTCTTTTCTGGTGATCGAGAAGAAGCGTAAGACCTTTATTACTGAAGGAAGATCTTGATAGCAGATTCATGTGTTCTACATCGACTACCTGTTGTGAATCTACTGCTGCTGAAGTTGTGAAGTTTCTGGTAATATCTATTGCAACTGGATCGACTCAGAACTGTTTTGATTACGGATCTTTATTTTCTGAAGACGACGATCTATCTACTGTCAATTGCATTCTGTTGCAATTGTGAAGAACAACTGGAGAAGTGTTTCTTTATCGAAACCTTTTTTTATTTTTGAGTGATCAGCTTCTCGTTCTAAGCTGTGTGGGTTCGTGTTTGAACCAGGAAGGCTGTGTTTGCCTGAATCTTGTAAAGGTGTCAACTGCCTGTACTCAGTTGTGGACGGGTCTGTGGAAACGAGGACCAGATAGTGAAAATCGCCAAGCTCGTGGATTTGAGCGTTGGTGGAGTGGACTAGGGGCCTTCTGTTCCCCGAACCACTATACATCCGTGTGTTCATGCTTTTACTTTTTCCGCTGCATATTTAATCGTGCAAAAGCATAGTGAACAGAATTTGTCTAAATTGAAGAGATTGTAATAATCTGAAATAGACACAATTCACCCCCCTCTTGTGTATAATCCGTAGATTCAGATCCAACACTAAGCAGATCCTCTCACAGCGGGATGACAGATGCGAGGGGATTTGAAGGGAGTTTTGGTCTTTTGAGTGTCTGACTCATCAGGTATGAAGTTTGACACTGTTGTGTTTGAAGGTTCCCCTGGAAACGACGAAAGGAATTCTAGCGGGGAAGGGTGGAAGCGGTTCAGAATTATCAGTGTTGAACAGTGTCTTGAAGGGCTTTGTAGTACTTTCATCACCTGCAAGAGTCATGTTTGGTGACATCTTGTAGTGTGAGTTCTCTTTGATATTCAAAGGTGAAGTTTGACCTCATTAATTTGAATGTTGTGTTTGGAAATGGTGAAGGATCTTCCAGTGGAAAAAGGTGGAAGAAACCCTATGTTTTTGGTGTGGTCTACCGTTCTAAATGACCTCTGGTCTTTGGTTTGTTTTGTTTAAGGAAAGGTTCGTGTTAGACTACTAGTTTGGCAGACCCGGTCGTATGAGGCTGCTATGGTCGTTTCCCAGAACCACGTGTTGTTCTAGGCACGATTTAAAGTCTTTCTCAGCGTAATGTTCCTCTCAACAGCAATGATCATGTTCAGGTGATGATTGGTGGTGTCATGTAAGGGAGATGTGCATGCACCATTTCAACTATGGTGTTGGTGAATGTTCCGCGAATGATCAGTCAGATGCTGTAATGTGTCGTGTTTTTCTTGTGGTGTCATGGTTGAAATGTGGTTGCATGTGATACCAAAATGGGGAAGCTCCATTAGGGGTCTTCGATACCTGACTGCGAGGCAGAATATGCTTCAAACATCAGGGCTCCAGCCATAGGCCTCGGAGTGAAGCTGGCGCGTGGTCAGGAACCCCGAGAGTGTATGGGACCCCAAAATTATTTTTATCATCAGTGTTAAAAGTAGAGGTGGTTTAAATTGTTTCTATGGTTGTTCCACTATAAATGAGCCATCCGATTGCGTAAGGTTTTCATGTCCATGTGGAGGTGTGTTCGTCTCATGCCTTAAAATCTTCGGGGTTGCGTTCCACTGGATGCAATCGCTTGAGTTGTCCTTATGAGAGTCTGTTGGGTAACTCAGTCTCAAATTTTAATGGTGTTCATCCAGAAAATTTTGAGATGTTGGTTTGTGGCCGGCCGTGGTTTTGACGCCTAGTGGTCGGGCCCCTCCCTCCCCGCCCCTTGTGGTGGGGTGTTTGGTCACCATCGAGAATTTCTCAACGTTCTGCATCCTATGTACGTTCTGATGGCAGGGAGAACCATAATGGGTCTCGCACAAAGGCTTCTGGAATAAATCAGTTATGGCCTTTCCTTAATGGTGGGGAGTCCACCTGGACATCCCCATATTGGTTTTCTAGTCTCGCCTTTGGCGTTGGTAGGTTCTTAATGATGGGGAGACCCACATTGGGTCTCGCACGAATGTCTCTAGGTCGAATCAGTGCTGGTCATTTCTTTAATGGTGTGGAGCCCCTTGAGCCTCCCCATGTTGATCTGTAGCTTCTGTTTTCAAAGATGGTTTGGTGATAAGTGATAGGAGTGTTCTGAGGACGTGGTTTGACCCCTTTTGTTCATTTTTTCCAAGTGGTGTGGTTTTAGTTTCAGAGTTCTTGAGGTGTTTCGGCTTGTGAAGTTGGTTCTTGTGGGTTCAAGAGTTCGTTTTCTAAAACAATAGGATGGAGGCGTTCTAGATCTTTTGGGCAGGCGACACATATCAGAAAGTCTTTTACATGTTTCATGATTTTGTCTTTGAGTCACTTTCTCTGAGCACGATGTTTTTTTCTCTCTCTTTGCTTGATGTTTGTGGGGATACTATTTGATCCTTAGTGGGGTGTCATTCCCTAGTTTGGGTTTCTTCCTTATTTGTGGCTTTCCGAGGATGAAAAGCTTTATGGTGGGGAGAATTGTCACACCTGTCATTTTTATATTATTTATTTTATTTCTTTCATTGAGAATTGGGTGGTTTGGGTTATGGTCCGAATTAAAATTTGCTTGAGTATATATTTATAAAGAGATGTTTTCCCTTGGTTGCATTCAACGCGCTGCGGTCAAAGCCACACGACCTCACCTGGGTCACCGCGTGACCTCACCCAGCTCGTCGCACGCCCTGGCCAATGTTCAAGGCAGATGTGCATTATGCGACGAAAATTAAAATGAGAATACAATGAAAATTGAGACTGCGCGGCCTCGAGCGGGGCACGTTTCTGAAACCGCGCGGCCTCTCCTGGTATACCGAGTGACCTGCCGATGTCTAATTAATCAAATGGAATGAATTAATAATGAAGAAAATAAAATAATAAGAGTCAGATACAATTAAAGTTAATTTTTTTACTAGTAATGATAATTGTTTTTTTATTTGAGAATATTATTATTATTATTATTTCTATTTTAGTTATTACAATTATTTTGTTTTGTTAATTTTATTATTGTTATTATTAATTTCTTTTTATTTATTTTGTTTTACTTTTACTTTTTTTTCTGGCTAGGGTTCGGACCCCCCCCCCCCTCTCTGCTCGTTTCGGTGCACACCCCTCCCCCTTTTTTGTTTTTTTTTCTCTCCTTCTCCTCAGTTGCGCGGAACCCCTGGTTCACTGGTTTTCTTCGCACACTCCACTGCATCGCATCTCCATTGCCGGCTTCACCTTCTATCGCGCCGTCCCCCTCCACGGTTGGTCGCCAGACTCCACTGCTCCTGCTCTGTCGACCGCTCGGCCCCCCGCAAACCTACTCCTTCTGGCATCTTCTACTTCGCCCGGCGTACCCTACTCCATCCGGCATGTGCTGGAACCCCTCACCCCCTCCGGCGACCAAGCCCCAACGCCAGACTCCCCTGCTTCCCTTGTCCAGCCGAAGCACAACACCCTTGTTCGCTCTCCCTTTCCCATCGCGCCTCCTCCCATGGGAATTTTGCTCGGAACCGCACAACCCCCCTCACCGGACCACACCCCATCACTTCGGCCTCCCACACTCCTCTACGACCCCCTCTCCATCCAGCAGCCACACCGGCTCCGATTTCCTTCCGGCGACTTACCCTTCGGTTAAGCCTCCCCTTTATTCTTAATATTTCTTTCTTTTATTTATTTATTTCATTCTTATTTCATTTCGTTTTGGTTTTCTAGTGGGGTTGGGATCTGATTTTGGGGTTCAATTATTTGTTTTGAGGTTTTGGTTTGATTGTTTTGGGCTCGAATTCAGGTGGTTGAGTTTGCGCTAGGTTTCTTGGGGTGAAAACGTCGCGCGATTGAGGTTCCTCACTAGAATTTGAAGATTTCACATCAATTTTTGGGTTTTGACGTCGAAGTAGGTGGTTCCATGCCATACCATCTTTATATGATTTAAATTGATCCTTAATTAAATTATAATGTGTTCTAATTATAAATTGTGTGATGCGAATTTCATTTTGGACGTGCTTTGATATGCATATTGATGAATTTACGTTGTTTCTAAGTAAATGCCAATGTTTTTCATGTTCGATGTGTTGTTGAAATTTTTAGACGTGTTTTAGTTTGTTGCTTAAGGTGTGAAAATTGTGTTTTTAAGAATGCTTGAGGTACGAATTTTAGTAAATTGAGTTTTTCAAAAGAATTTAAACTATTTTGACGTGTTAATTTTTATTATGAACCTTGATTATGTTTTAGGGGTGCGAATGATGTTTTATAAGGGTTGGGACGTGCAATTGATTTTCAAATGGTTCTGGCATCTAAAATTTGTGTGTCTTAAAGTGAGGTCTTGTGGTATGCATATGTGATATTTTACTAATTGAGCAATTGTTTAATTAATTTTCGTTTGAGATGCAGAATATGGTTGGTAAGGTTTTCGGGGTTGCATGGTAGGTGCGAAATGTGTTTTCAAGTTCTTTGAGGTGTCTGTGTAATTAAATGTAGATTTTCAATCAAAATGAGTCACTTTGGGTGTGTTTGACGTGTTGCGTACTTTTGGAATTAAATTGAAAAAAAAATTGTTTGAACAATGGGAAAACATGTTTTAGTTTGTATAAGCTACACTTTTGGTTTTAAAGTGTCGTTTTTATATGAAATCGAGTTCTTCGTTCTGCTGAAAGCCTTTTCTTTCTAATTTTAAGTGTTTTATAAATTGGTAATTGCACTTATTAAATTATATGTGGAGTGCGAGAGTTGTGTTTGACAGAATTATGTGTGCATTAAGTTTTTTTGGTATTATTACATGTTACATTGGACATGTCTCACGTGAAAACACTTATTGTTCTATTTTGAAATGTTCTTCAAAATGTTTAAATAGTTTATCATGTCACGCAAGTGGTCTGAACTATGTGATAAAATGGTTTTGGTGTGCGTGAGTTTTTGAAATAGTGCTCAGATATTCAAATGGTGACTTTTGTGTGCAATATCTTGTTTGGTCTACGAATTGAGAAAGAAATATACTATGTGAATATGAAACTTGTTTGAGCACATGGGAAAACCCTGGGTATCTGGGTGGGCGGACTAGAACTAGTGCTCTAGTGAACCAGATGGGTATCGTTCCTGTTTCACTTAGCTGGATTGACGATTGCAACACTAACTAAACATATGATATATGAGGGTCGTGGCCTTCTAAGCCACGTGTTCTGAGGGTCGTGGCCTTCTAAGCCACATTTTATGAGGGTCGTGGCCTTCTAATCCACGTTTCACCGAGACACGAGGTTCTAGGGTCCCACTCGAGCTAGATGGTCCTTAGGGTATTTACCTATAGTGCTCTACCATCGATGGTGTGGTGCCTTCCGTCGGCATATGGAGGACCACCAGTGTGTGTGTGAGTGTGTGTGTGTGTGTGTGTGTGAGTATGTGTGTGTGTGTGTGCACGGCAACAATTAACCTTCCTCTTCCTCTTTAAAAATCGTGTTTTTGAAATGAGTTCCTTTTTAGTGTTTTTCTTTAGCAGTTAGCCTGTAAATGTTTTCTTTAAAAGCATTTTGAAAGAATAATGTTGAATAGAACTTTGAATTTTCTTTTGATGTTGTGGCATGGAACTTATTCTCGGTGGCATCCTACTGGGCCTGTAGCTCACACCCTACATATACCCTTGGGTGTATGTAGATTCTTGTTTCTCGTTTATTCCAGGTTATGCGTCGTGCTCAGCGATGGTGGTTCTGGTCGTTGATGGTCTTTTCGTGCAGGTTGGTGTTGTGGCATGCAGATGCTACACCACTTTTGTCACTTGGAGGTTTGAGTTAGAGTTTTGGTCTCTTTTGTTGTCGTTTATTTTTGGGATGTTGGCTCTAATTGTATACCTTTAAATTTGATTTCCGTTTAATGGACTCGTTGGTTGTCAATTCCTAGTCTTCTTTTTATTATCTTATTAGTGTTTGCGTATACCATTTTGGGTAAACCTTTACCACAGGTTACTCTTGATACCCGGGCACTTGTGCCAGCCCGTGGGGATCGGGAACGCCCTTCAGGCCTTGCCGCGGACCGGGTCGGGCAGCGGGTCGGATGGCGACCCGGCCTGGTTCGTGACAATTCCTCCTAGGTTTCAGTTGTAAGAACTCAATGATTCATCTGATACCACCGATGATTGGGTGATTTGACTTTAACAAAAGAAATGTAACTCAATAAGGAGACACACGAAGAACTCAATGTGCTTTCCAGTTTTGTATGTAATTTAAATTTGATACTATTAATTGAATGTACATGTCCATGACCGTATTTATGTGAGTTCAATTGAACTATATGACCCATAAAAATACTACAATTATGGGGGAGGGGGGGAAGAAGAAGTGGTGAACGGTGTGTGAAACACCACAAGAATGGGTACCCCCAAACCTGATCATATGAGTTGTGCATGAAATACCTGTAAATAACTCTATTAAATAATTATATAGGATAAAGTAAAACAACATAAAACTGGGAATTAAAAATATCATTCAACATAATACAAACATAAATCTTGGGTTTACGTCACGTTCCTCCCTGGGTTATCATAAGGGGTTTAAAAATTCATGGGATGGTATGAAGAAGAAGATGTTGATGTAGAAATTCCCATAGCCTCCAGTCCTTTGATATTTTATTAAAGTTCCACCATTGAACTAAAATATTTCAGCACCTTTTATCCTAGTTAAATTCCAAAATAGGGTTCCCAAGGTGTCATTTTATATGCAAATTGGAAGGTGGTTTTGAGCACACATATTGTGTAAAACCATATGGCTCATTGTTTTTGTACACAAGACAGTCAAATATACCTTTAAAAAAAAATTATGTTGTACCCCATATGAGGAATATCTCCAATTAAATATTGGCTCCATTTTGACTATCATAGCCCAAGATATTGATAAAATATAGAACACCACTGTTGACTTGTGCAAATTTGATTCACTAGACAGCTCAGTTTGGATGTGCATTTTAGTGGCCGAATGGGGCTTGATTCCATTCATATGTAATGTATCACATTAAATTTTGGACCATACACCAAAATTTATTCCCATTTTAATACAGGATGAGTATGAGAATGTGTTTTAGTCAATTGGTGTTCTTGGATCATGTGCGGATTGAACTATGTTTCATGGACATCATAATGGTTACTCCAAATCACCACCAACTACAATATAATTATCAAAACAAGAAAAAATATCCTTTTTAAAAGTGTAAAAAAATTGAATGAAACATGAAGTACAAATTTTTATTATAATTTTATTTTTCTGTACAAAACTTGTTTAATACATTGGTATAAGGGTGAAATAAAATAGTAAATCATGGTACGATCAGACATAGGTGTTTAAGGCACCCTATGAACTGATTCACAAATCATTTTTCATATAATGACTACTAAATGAGGTTATAATAATTTCAGGGTAGATAAATAGGAAATGAACATGCATCATTTTTTTTGATCATGTGTTTGAATGGGTTGACCATAGAATAAGATAACCTAAAATGAATAAAAGAAAACAATTAATTAATTAATGTTGATCCACCCATATTCTAGGGTTTAAAATCTCTAACTATTCATTAATATGATGGTATGGATCCAAGTCAATGTCCTCATCAGGTTCATGTAGAAGGTGTCCAATATAATGTGGTAACAAATATCCAAAGGGTAGAGGTTGACGATGACGACACATGGAGGAGGATACTTTGTGAGTTTCATCATTAGAGTCTATAGAAGTTTGAGGGATACATTTTTTATGTAGTCATAAAATACCAGTAGGAGGATGCTCAGAGAGAATTGTGTTCGATTCGTGCTTGGAAGGGGCACTAAGTGTCTTTGGTGGTGACAATGATTCATGGGGATGTGAGGAAATGGTGATTATTACTCCTTGAGGATCATGATGAGTTGGAGATCTCAGGGGGCATAGTTATAAGACATGTTATGAGTTGAGTTTATTTATTCGACAGCTTAGGCTTCTAGTAACCAAGAGCTATTGACCGTTAGACAGGGGAGCTCAAGTGTGTTAGAGTTTGGAATATGTTTCAAGTACCTTTTATGATATTCTTGAGACCTATTTCTAGATTAGGAGGATTTATAGAGGCTTTTGAGGAGGCTTTACATCTTCACATCAAGTGTCAGAACTCCCCATTTATTCTGAAGACATATCTTGAATTGCATGAGAGGTAAAATTTCATCTAGAGGATGTAAGTCAAAACCGGTTCCTCATTATAGGAGAGTCTTCAGTATTCCTCATGAAGTAGATCTATGGTCTAGGTTTCCTTGTTTTAAGGGTAGAAGGGTTTCTGTTCGACTAATGGTAGGTCCCAACAATATGAATCTTCTCTAGGAGTGATGGATCTCATGTTAATGATAAGAGATTATTTGTTTATTTTTCTTATGAAGGCCATAGTCATCAATAAAAACAGTTCCCAACCTTTCAGAGTAGTCATAGTCCACCAGGTGTCCCGTTCTAGGTTCCTCCATTGAGGTAGTTCTAGTTGAGGTAGAAACTGTCGGTAACACCATCGTTTGATCAGAAGAGAGTAGATGGGGTGGTAAGGGGACCGATTCTAGACTCTCCCCTTCCTTAATGGGAAGATAAAACCTATATTTTTGGTCTTCATGAGGGTCAGAGTGGTCGAGGATTAGGTCGTGGTCAGCTTCATTCTTTTGCGTTGTCTACGCTAGGTGTGACAAATGTCATTTGAGTTACCATTTTCTTGTTTTATACTTGGGTGTATTCCTTTTATGATTTAGGAGAAACACAATCCTTCATATCACCATCCCCTATCCCTTCATTGGGACATTTGGTAGAGATCCTTCCAGTGCCCTTTGCATTGACTACGCCATTTCGTGGCAGAGATGACTTGTTTGAAGAATGTAGAGAATGTGAGCTAGTGATGGGTAAGAACTGCTATTGGGGAGGATTCCTATGGTTTTGGATAAATCCATAAAATCTCATCTGTGGCATGGATTGTTTTTATTTGGTGTAGGCAATCATGGATTGCACAAGGTGGTAGGTTTTGTTCTTCCATGCTGATGGAGAGCCAACATTGTTAGTTGGCAAGCGGGACCCTTGGTTGGGTCAGCTGTGTGTTCCATACTTATAATTCTTACTGGATGAGATGATTTTTAGTTCTTTAGACGATCAGTAGTTTGTGATTCCAAGGTTCGTCATAGACTACAGGGACCTCTATCCAGAAGAGGTTATAGCATTACCTCATGATGAGAGATCGATTTTGGGATCGATCTACAACCAAGAGCATATAATATCTCTTTTTCACCATATATTATGGACCCTTCTTAGTGATGAGAGCTGTGTATACAGATAAATGGTTTGTTATAGTGTGGTTTTGGTCGGATGAGTGTGTCTCTATGGGGAATACCATATTTGTTTATAAAGGAGGCCAATGGAAGTTTGGGGTTTTGGGTCAACTAACATCACATAAACAAAGGTATAGTGATGAAAATCGATACTATTCTGCAGATAGATGATTTATTTGATCAATTGAAGTGTGCAAGTTGGTTCTAAAAGTTCCTTTTGCATTCGGGGTATCATCATATTTGTGTGAAGGATAAGGATTTCCCAATGACTACATTCCATTTTTATCATGCGCAATATTAGTTCATTGTAATTCCATTCAGTGTGACGAATGCTCTAGTTGGGTTATTGGGGTTGATGAATTATACGTTCTAGGAGTTCCTAGATAAGTTTTTTTTTGGGGGGGGGGGGGGTTATTGATGACATATTTTTTTTATCTCCATCTGACGAGGATCATGTAGAGCATCAATACATGATTTGGGAGTTCATCATCAACACCATCTATTTGGGATGTTGGTGAAGTTTGAGTTTTGGGCTCGAGAAGAATGATTCTTTTGGAATTTTGTTTTCCAACAGGGATTAGTTGTGGATCCAAAGAATATAATATAGTATTTTCTTTTGAATCCCTAAAGACAGTGGTAGAGGTGCAATATTTCATTGGTCTCACGGGGTACTAAAAGTGGTTCGTAGCTGATTTTTCTCAAGTTGTGAATTCTATGATGGCACTGAAATTGAAGGATTAGGTGTTCGTGTGAAATGATCTATGTAAAGCGTCTTTTTTTATATCATGGAGATGATGGTATGTGCTCTCGTTCATTTTTTCCCAATGAAGGGTGTTCAGTTTGCGGTTTTCTATAATGTTTCACATCTTGGGTTAGGAAGTGTTCTGATGCATCAGATATTGGTCATTTATTACGGGTCTCATAAGTTGCATCCCAATGAATGTAAATATTCCTCCCATGATCTTTAGTTGGAATTTTTGGTTATTTCATCTGAATTTGTCGATATATTACCTCATTATAGAGTGGCCTATGGTTTTCACCAATCAAAAGAGAAAGAGGTATGTTTTATCCTAGCGTGACTTGAACATGTAGCAGTGTAGATGGATGGAGTTAATACAGGTTTACTACTTCAAAATCTCATATACACCTATAAAGGAGAATTTTGTAGCTGATGCACTGACCAAGAAGTCGCATAGTGATGTAGATCATGAATATGGTGATTCCTAGAGATTACTGGAAGGACATTTAGAATTTCACCTGGATATGGGAGAGGTTTGAGGCATAGGTTTTCTTCTTCATATGATGGTTTAGTCATCTTTGGTCTAGAAATTGGAAGATTTCATGTTGGGGATCTAGAGGTAATGGTATGGAGAGACAGAGTTGTGTGTGGTTAGGCCTTTGATGGATGGGTTGAGGATGAAAAAAACTGAGACTTGTATCAGAAAAATATTTTCATTACATTAAAGATGCGAGAGATGGTTCATAGAGTTTTCCATAGTTCTATTTTATCTGTACATCCTTTTGTGAGAATAATGTAACCATCCTTGAGGAGTATGTTTTTGTGTTCTGGGATGAAATGTGCAGTTTGGGGTTTGTGTTTCGATGTTTCGTCTGCCAGAAGGTGATGGTCGATCACGGTGGCCATGGTGGTTTTCTCATGCCGTTAGATGTTCCTTAATGGGTGTGGGAGGGAATATAAATGGAAATTGATTCTAGTTAACATCAATCTCAGGGGGACATGACACTATTTGGGTGGTAGTGGGTAGTTTAATGAAATCATCCCACATCATAACAATCAATAAGTCAATCGTAGAGGTTTTTAAGTCAATCCAATATCTAGATCATGTGGGAAAACTCAACAAAGTCATGAGGATGGTCATTTCTGATCGAGATCATTTTTTTACCTCCATGGTGTGGGGAGGACTCCGACATGCTTTTGGATCTGAACTAAAACATAGCACTACTTAAAATACACAAACAGACAGTCGAACTAATCAAACCATCCAAAATTTTGGAGACATGTTACTCTCTTGTGTCCTTGATTTTGGAGGTTCATGGATGAGTAAAATACCCATGATGGTGTTCTCTTACATCAATATTTTTCAGTCCACCATCGGTATGGTTCCATTTGAATCCTTTTATGGTCAACCTTTCCATTCTATTTTTTTCTAGACTGGGGTCAGAGAGTCATCAATTTTCAGACTATAACTATTGAAGATCAAGAAATATATGGTTCATGAGATTTGTGGGAGGATGAATATATATCATGATCATTAGAAAAAAATTACCAAAGGTGGATATCATTAGCTTTTTTTCTTGCGAATCATGTTTTTCTGAAGGTGACTCCCCATCGTGGCTAGTGAAGGATTGGTCATGGGGCCTTCTCTATGATTATATGGGACTTTCGAGGTGTTGGCTCATGTTGGAGTCATGGCATATCGGGAAACACAACCCCCATAGATATTTTGGATACATGATGGTTTTCATGTGTCACAACTCAATTTTTATCGTCATGGTGACTCTCATGTCATCGATTCGGGTGAAATCTATGTTGATAAGGATGTGACCTTCGAGGAGCAGCCTGTGGAGATCCATGACTATAAGGAGATGGTGTTGTGTGGACGTTCTATCAACATGGTTTGTGTCTTTGGATAAATGCTGTTGTGTAATAGATTACATGTGAACGTGAGTCACAAATACATTCTTATTACCACTATTTGATTGATTTTTAGCTCTTTTGATGTATCAATGTTCGTTTGGGGTTGTAAACCATCCGTGTTTACGAGATGGATATATTTTGATTCATTTGTGAAACTCATTATTTGAGATGACTCTCCCATGGAAGAGTTTTTTTTAAGTTTGTTATGGTAGTCTTGTGGTCTCAAATGTCCCCAAGTTAGGTGGTTGAACTCCTTTGGTGGTATGATCTTTGATAGGTATTTTGAAGGGTGGTTGTTCATACCCCTTTTCTATTTCAAAATTTTATTTGTTTTTAAATCTTGAGGATGAGAATTATTTATAGGAATCTGTTATAATGGTCCTAAACCCTTTAGTCAATCCATTTGTGAAAATATGGTTTTTGGGGTGTGTTGGGAGGACTAGGTGACCTATTCCCATCACTTTTTGATATTTCCTGCTTTTTGAATACTTTTTACAGTTTTGTGAACAGTGATTCCAACATCCTACAGTTTCACCCCTTTGATGCATTTGTTGATGTAAAATTCAATACAAGACTAATTTTATGGAATTTACGGCCAATTCGAAGCCCATAACTCTGATATTAATTTTCTGAAGGCTCAGGATGCCTTTACATGGTTATACTACTTTGTTTAATGGGATCCTCTCTTAAAGGAAAATTCAGTGTATAATAAACCATTTTTCCATTAAATCATCAAAAGGGAAGATATATATTCGACCCATGTTCTCTGGTGAAGTACTTTACAACCTTCCCATCTTCCCATAAGAGTAGTGTTAACGAAATTTAATCCTTGGATCATTTCCCCTTGATGTTTCTTCATGTTTAATGTGCACCCCCGATTTTGGTACATTCATCAAGTGACTATCTATCATCAAGAGAAGGTATGATCTACCTATATTTTTTATAATTCTTCAATAATTTTTCTCCAATTTTCCCTTCCATGTTATGGAATTTTATTCCCATGCTTCGAATGGAGTTTCCTTGGGTTTCGGTTGGTGCGGTCGTGTTGCGGCATAATCGGGTGGATTCAGTTGTCGGGGGGGGGGGGGTGATCATAATCAGTTGTGCAGATCATTCTCATATAAAGAAATCCAAAAACCTTTTGAGGTAGGGGATTCATGGATTATCTATTTTTTATGTGAATATAAAGAGTTACCATATTTTACCCCAATGGATCACAACAAAATTAAAATAATAAATATTTATACCAAACAAGTAAATTGGTATCCATCATATGTAATTGCCTCTTGTTTTTCAAAATAGTTTGATATCCATTCATTCCTCATTTATCATGTAAATCTAGAAATATATTGGTGATGAACATAAACTGGGATTAATTTTAATTATTTTTCAGAGATAAAGTGGCATGTAAATGAATATGGTTCTTGTTGTTGTAATTTGATGTTATTCAAACTGATGCAATATGCATGTTTAATTATTGTTGATAGATTACCATTTAGGATGATAATAGTTAGAACATTCAAATAAAAAATTAGTTAATTTCAAAAGGATTAATGAACATACTTCTTAATTAAAATATAATTCCCAGTAGGGATTTGATTTAACCCCTTGCTTTTAAGGATGAGTGCCTTGTTCATTGGAACAATGAGTTCTCATTATGTTGGAAGGGGGGACTCTTTATTGAAGGACCAAGAGACCAGTTTATATAATTCTTTTTCCATCAAATTGTGTTATGATGTGATCTTGGGTGTATACTAAGATATGTGGGGGTAGGGATGCTCATTTGTTGTGGTTGCACGTGGCACCTAGGGTAATAAGATTAATCAGTTTATGCATGTGGGTGTTAGAGAGGATACCTGAGATGATGAAACTAGTTGGATGTGAATTATTGGATTGTTTCTGAATAATGGTTTCTTTTTATTATCTTTATCTTACCCACTGCTCATGGCAGTTGGTCATTTTTACCCTCATTCCAAAAGGGTCCATGATGCAATAGGTATGCCATGTGCATTTTGTGTTTAGCTTCTCAATGGTGGTTTATCCTACACTATATCTATAGGTGGAAAAGACATGACCAGTAGTGCATCTACTCACCGGGTTGATCCCCCTTGTGTTTAGTGTCATTGAATTTTTTCCAAAATTCATGGGAATTAGGGAATGTAATACTACTATTAATAAATGACCTAATAAATTATTTTAACCCATGTGGATGCTTCTTATTGGGATGCAATGCTGAGGAAATTTTCATGAGATGTTGTGGACTTGGTTTGGTTATTCCTAGAGGGCATGGAACATTGGTGTGATGATTATGAAATATAATGTGGAACTTTTAATGGTCAATTAATGTTCAAGGAATTAAAAAATGTAATGTAAAACTAAAAACAAGGGAATGATGTAATGTAATAACTCTCTTTAAATTGTCCTGTTGTTATAGGATACCTAGTCTTCGTTGTGCCGGCCGAAGTTGGAGAGGCAATAGTTACGTTTGGGTCTAAGTCTAGGTTATGCCCATACTATTGTTTTGAGATATAGTATATTCTATAATTTGGAGTTCCTATACAGTAATTCACCCCATCAGTTAGGGAAACTGATACTCTAGGGATTCTGGGACCTGGGGGTGTGTTTTCCCAAACATTCTAGTGGGAGGATGGATGGGTAGCCATTCTCATTAGCCCCACTCACCAATTGTTTTAGTTTAATGTGCTAGTTATAAAATTAGTAATTTTTCCTTATATATTTGTGTGTATGGCTTTAATGGATTTTGGATATTCACACACATATATTCTGGATATAGTTTATTATTGAATACTATAGGGGTAACCTGTATAGGTTGTAATGGAATAAGGATCATTACTCGGTGTATGGGATAAAATGGATTGAGGATTAATTCCTGATTTATGATATGTTGCATACGAGTTGTGGTGGCTCCCAAAATCACCCTGATTACATTGGTTACATGGGCGAGGAGGTTGTGTTGCATAAGGTGCATGTTGTGTTGTTTTGCATATGTGCCCGCAGGCAAGACTTTTTAGAGAGAGATGATTAGGATGTGCCACATTTGGGAAAAATTTTAAACCATTTGTGAACTACTAGCTAGTTAACCTTGATATTATTTATTATATTTTATGTTCTTTTAAGTGATACTTGGTGAATTAACCATGGTGTGGCTAGGAACACATTATAACTATTTAGGTGCCGAGTTAGAATCACTTTTTTCACTATGCTATAGCATGATTCCATTACTATTTCACTAGAGGATCTATGGTGGATCCAACAGAGTGTACTGGTATAATCACCCTACATATATATAAACTATTTTTTCGATCAGTAGGCGCAGTTTGGATATCAGGATAGTTACTATGATCCTGGGGTTGCATGAGCTGTTCAGGCTTTGTGGTCACTAATATATATTACATTACATTGGAACTTTTAGTTTTCCCTTTCTATCGTTTTAGTTCTTTCTTGACATTACATATGAGTACTAGGGGTTTCATTTATATTACAGTATGTGTTGGAGTTTTTTGGTGTATATCTTATCAATCTCTTCTTCATGTGTTCTCTTAGAGGGTAATGCCTTTCATTTGTGTGTTTACTATACCCTCAGTGGTACTCACAAACCAGTGGCCTACTCAAGGTGGGATGTGGGGTTCACCATCCCTCTTCTCATGTTGTTTTAATAGGAGTTTTACACCTTTTGGGTAGGGGTTCTAATAGTAACCAAATGATTCAAGGTCTGGTGTGAAATATTTTCAAGACCAACATGCTTATTCTAGGAATCTTTTGATGAAAATGATATTGTACATGAGAAAATCAAATCCTGTATTCATATAGAAGAATTTTTATTTCTAGTGGTGTAGACGGAACTAAGAGGGGATAATTATCATTAAATTAATGGATTAAAAACATTGAGAAGAATAATGAGATTGTGACTGTGTTTTTTAACCAGTTACTAAAAAGGATTGATAATGGTGTGTCTAACCTATTTAAAATAAGGAGAAGAGAATAAGATTATGGTTTCTATACAATCAAGGAGGATGATTTAGTTGTTGGTTTAGATAACCATGATCAACTCGAGGATCGAATATTGGGCATTATAAATACTTTCTTTCTTATTCCTTAAAAAAATTGACAATATTTTAGTTAAGAATAAGTATTGGGGGGTCTAAACAATATGTAAAAGAGTAGGTTTATGAACTGAACCCATTAAATACCACATATTTCACTCTATCTTATTATTTCTTTATATGAGTAGAGACATTGAAATATAATTTAGTGGATCGAGAACCATAAAAATATCAATAGGTTTAATTAAAAAAATAATTCAAACAATTTAAAAAGTGTTTTACCCCCTCTCATTATTCGACAGGACCTAGGGATATACACATCTCATCATCCCTTTTGCAAGAAATACCATCACCTTTATATTCAATTTTAAGTTTTGTCTTCATTGGAGGAACTATCTAAAGACAATTAATTTGGTGAAAGATATGAAAACCCAAACTCAACACACTTCTACTTCCAAGCCTTATTCTAACTCACACACGCATCATCAATCTTCATGAAAATTACATACATAATTCCCACAAAAAATTTCAATCATGAAACTCCATGTGATTCTACTATGGGGGAGAATCTCGATCATGATACAAAATTTCATGTGAAAAATTTGAATAAAACACATAGAAACATAGAAGTGATAAATCAATGAAGAATGTTGAAAATCATCACAGCTGATGTTTTTTAATGTGGAAAAACTATTAGATATAGGGGATTAAAATAAATCATTGGAAAATCTAAAAATTCCACTCTAATCAGAGAGTACAAGATCTAATTAAATTTCAGAAATTGAATTATAGTGATAGAATAGAAAAATAGTGTAACAAACATGTCATCTTATGTATATATATTCTATCTAAAATATCATCGCAGTGACCAAAACAACCATTTCATGAGAAAACATCATTCTTAGAGATCAATCTATGACATACGACACACTTCTATGAAACAATGATTATACTTCTAAGATCTTGATCCATACCTGAGTCATAATGATCATGATGCATTAATACCAATTTGACTGCATCTCCTTGATATGTAAATCATGGCACCCACGTCGCATGCAAATGTCTTTAATGATTCTTGATGTTTATATATCAATACTGATCGCCACCATATTAAATTTCATAATTCTAAAAATATTACTAATATTTTTCACATGTTCCATTTCAACACATTGTATATTAAATTGATAACATGTGGCCTAATCACATCATATATCCACCATCCTCGCATGCTACTATAAACACTAGAACACCCTTCTACCTCATAGTGGATTGTATCTTATTGAACTCCCTTTATAGATGATCATGCACCTCCACATGAGTATAATTTAATTACATCATAGAAAAAATATCTTACTTCATCCGCTTGTATATAACCAATGTCCATATCTATGATTTCTATGGTCAAGATCCCCCCTTTTACATTCATTGCCCAAAAATTCTCTCCACTAATAATAATAGAAAACCTTTATTAAAATTTAGGAAATCACACTATTAATTAATTTCTTTCTCCAATAAATTGGTGAATCCCTATTTAATTGATTCAGCACCTACTTATACACATAAAGAATATTTCAAATATGGTTTTCTAATTATTTCACATCAACTCAGGCTCTATTTCTGTGGTTTTGACTATAACTTGTTACCCTTAGTGTTTTAAATGAATAAAAGTGTTTTCTTTTTGACATATTGTGAAAAAAATTAAAAGGAGGCCAATTTCTACATTTTTAAAACCACCATTCAATTTTATTCCTTTGATTTAATGCCAATGAAAACCATTTTCTTGGTTTTGACCATCCACCTCATGTATTTATAGATTTTTAATTCATTAACAAAGTTAATTTGGTCAGTTTGACCACACGACACATTGGATTGATGCATTTTCAACCCTTACCCATAAAAAAATTCAATGAAAAGTTTACTATTCATTGATATCAACATGAGTTCTTTTTCTATTGTTATATCATTACACGCATGTTTTAGTTTTTTAAAACAATAAAAATAATTTTTCTATAATTTTTGGAAAATAACAAGTCCAATTTACTCACTCTTATTTCCTATAATTTATAAATAATTTTATGTTTTTTATTCCTTATATTTCATGTAAATATTATGTCATTTTTTTATATAACAGCTCGCCTTCAATTTCTAATGGTTTCAAAATCGTTGAAAACAACTTATTTAGCGAGTTTGGGAACACCACATAATAGATTTATCATTCACATTCTTGTAAACATAAAAACTAATTCAAACAAATTTTTACTATTGTTTAATATAAAAATAATGATTCTTTCTAAGGTATTTGTAAAATATAACAAAAAAATTGTTTAAATAAATATTCTCTAATTATCCTAGGAAAAATAAAACATAGAAGGATTGTTGGTAAGTTCTTTAATTCAAAAAATATTTTTGAGTTTAAATAATTTTGATATCTTGAATAATGGATTCTTTTATTAAACAACCCACTACATGTGTTTAATGAATTCAAAATATTTTAGAAACAAATATTTTGTTGGTCTGAGCACACCAATTGTTTTATTTTCATGCCTTCTACAAGTACAAACCCATAATAATTTAAAACAATATTTATACAATTTTATAAAAATCTGATTATGTTTTCAATTATTCTAAACATAACACAAATGTATTTGAATTTTCTAAAACCTTAAAAGTCTATTTTAACCATCTTAAATAAAAAACAACTCATACTAACATGTTATCAACTCACAGACAACAAAAATCAACCTATTAGTGTTTTCAATATGATTTCATGTAATGTAACAGATTTTCAGTACATTGTTTATAAATATTTATGAAATTAAATAGATTTCAGGAAATGAGATAGAGAATGATTCTGAGGCCTAATGTTCCAAGAATAAATGTATAAAATATATTAAATATTTTTAATACCTCATGTGGGGATTTTAAATAAAATGTAGAATAACATCTAAATGGGTGATCTAATTTTATATCTGAAGGAAAAATAGCTTTGAGAGTAGTGTGTTTACCCTAGGTACAACATAACATTTGACAATGTGGATTAACAATGAAAATTAGTTTATTTCATTTTAAAAAATAAAATAAATTTAATAATTTATTTTATTTTAAACATTTTGAAAATGTAACAATGTTTTGATTTTTTAATAAGCCTTTTGGTAGATATTTAGTATGAGGATGATTACATAGGAATTCCCTAGAGGATTTTCAGAACCTGAAAATTTTTCTTGATGGAAAATGATAACGGGACAGGGAATCAAAGATTGATACCAGCCATTGATGACAGATCTCAGCAATGGCTACAACACAATGATCAATCGTCTCTAGCGAGTGATCCAACCCTGAGGTAGGATGTGTTACTTAGTTTTCTTTCCCTTTTTTGGATTCAATAATGAATGAAGACCAACCCAAGAACATGTTGATCCATAGTTCGATCATTCTTGTTGGATGGACTTATTTTGTAGGATTTTTAGAAGGGATTTTATATTGAGAATTTTTCTAGATTTGATCATCATTATAACGTGAATGGATAAAAGACAGAACGAATAATGGGTACAGTTCATTCCTTTCATTTTTCAATGTTCTTTTTCTCCACTGAAATTTTCTTCACAGTTTCATTCTTCATGGATTATGATTGATTGATCATTGTGCCTTCATTTCTCAGCGCAATGATCTGAAATTTATGATCCAATATCATGAAAACCTAGAGGATGTGACATATTGATGGAGATGGATGGATTGGATCGGTTTAGGAATACCCATTTATCAGATTATTTACTTACAGATGATCAAAATTAGATTTTGGAGCTGAATGAAGGCCTGAGACTCACCGATTCAGGGATATGATGATGAGGAGACCATTGATTTGTGTTTTCAAGGAAAACAGATCATGAAAATGACATTGGGATCATCAACTAAGCCATAAAGAAAAAAATGAATCTGGATACTTCTTAAGAACCCAATGTGTAATATGTATTGCATTGTGTGTGGCCACCAAAGAATGGTGGATAGGGTTTCGGGATGAATTAATGTGTCACAAAACATTTGGACCCTACCACATGATGTTTGGGACCCTCCCTGAGACATGGGATGTATCTTGTTTGATACACAAACATGAGCAGAGTGCACAGGTTGCCAACATGGTGTGCACTCCCCCACACAACATAATTGAACCAATTGTGAGGATTAACCCGTGTATTTTTATACAAGAAGACACATGTGTTCAAGCCATGTACCAGAACATACTAGTGCACATGGGTTCACCATGGATGATAGAACATTATGTGTGAACCTTTTTATATGTCGTGTAAAAAGTTTCTACATGACATGTTCTCATGACACGATATGTTGAACAAGATGAGTACTCATGTCAATGAATGTGACATGTGAACCTACTACATGTAGTTCATCCTTTTCATCATCGAACTATTCTCTTATCCATCATATCTTGGACAAGATTCATTATGGTTTGTTCCCTTGATTGTTTCTCTGAAGGTTGGTTGGTGTTGCAACCTACTCATAGGAGTATGATCCCTTCAACAAAACTTCCTGGTTGGATTTTTTGGAATCCCTCTAGTGTCCCAAAGCTGATCCTCAATTCACCTTAGTTGCCTAGGAAGAGTCTTAGGTAGTTATGCGAGAAACTTCACTGGGATTGATCCTCTACATAGCGGGTTAATGCAGATGGAGTTGTTTGTATCACCCATGACCAAATATGTGATTCTCATATGATGTATCATTATCTCATCAGATCTATCAATGTATTTCCCTTTCTCACATGATGCTACCCGATGAAATGTAATTCTCAGATGGACATCATCTAATCTCTCAGACTTAGAAGTGTGTTTTATCTGATGAGTTCTTTGTGGAATCCTCAAACTATATCCCTAGTGGTGGAATGTGGTAATTGTTACATACCTCTAGACTATGTGTCTTGGATGAGTATATATGGATATTTATGTTATATGCTATAGGAAAATACTTGGGTAGAAATAACCATTAATTTACATAGTTTATTGCTTAGTGGTTTCGAGACATCATACTGATTATTGTTATACTCACACCTATACGGGCTTTTCTTGAACATGTCGTGTCTTTTTCCGATGAGAAAACATTTGATGGAGTCCTCAATGGACCAAGCCCAGGACCAGGACAATACGATAAATTTTGGTTTTAGATAGGCTGAGGTATTCCTACAACTTCAGGTCGTAGTCCCATTAAATTTTGTTTATAGGTTGGACATTATAGTTTATAGACCGTTTTTTGGTTGGATTTTAATCTGGTTGAGTTTACTTTACATAATTTACATCATTCATACTATGCTGGTTGGGATAGCGGAATGCATTCATTTCATTCTTATTGTCTTTTACATTTCACCATTTGTGGGCTTGGAGATGTGTGTGTACTATAGTTACATAGGAAATTCCTCTCACGTTAGTGATATTCCTATTCGGTGCTACTCAGAAACCCTTGGCCTATTGGAGGCAGGCTTGGAGAGTCGTGGAAGTGCATCCACTTAGATGGGTCATTATCGAGTTCTATCAGAGCGCTCAGTTCTACATTAGGACTGGGAGTCTATTGGATTTGATTGGGGATAATGTGTTAAGTGTTTTGAGTTTGGATTTTAGTCTAGAGACTATAGTGTTTGTGTTAGTGGCCAATTTATCCATACACCAGGAATCTAATAACATGCAGTTCGACTCCGTACATCAGAACGTTAGATGTAGTGAAAATAGTGGTATATGAATCGTATAGGAATTGTTTCGGGATTCCATGTCCATCTTGAAAAATCTATCCAGATTTACTCATTAACCATGGTTCATATTATTTTCCTATGGGATGCCTCTATGACTCTACAAGCAAGAATATAAAAGCTCAATCATGAGGATGAACCTATCATTGACAATCCTTCGGTACAAGGTCTGGTTTCCCATATGTTACCTCCAGTTGGTGCCCCTTCCAAACCACCACCTATGGAAGAGCATGTGGTAACCACAATATAAGAAGATGAGGAGCACAGAAAAATCATGATTCAAGTGTTTTAGAGATAGAGACCCCTCAGGTTCTGAGGGGAGCCGAACCCTCAGGCACTTGAGACATATATGGTGACTAAATGATTCGTGGCTGAGTAGACACTGCTAGTTATTGTAAGAAGTGGGAAGGCAGGTATAGAGACCTCGGTAGTGGGGAGATGATTTTAGTATTAAGGACCCAGATATGGGATACATTTCAAGAGGAGTTCCCACAAGAGAGGTTATACAGTTCATGGTTCTTAGGATGGGTCCAACCAGTATCGTGAGAGGTGAGGCTACTAATGTGATGGTTGAGGACATCTCTCTCATGTTTTTAAAACCTGTTGTGTTGCTGATAGGGAGATAGTGTATGGACCACCGAGGACGAAGAAATGATAGGAGCAGGGAGGATCACAGGGTGGTAGACAAAGAAGTGGAACTGAGAGATCAGCATGAGGTGTTCTAAATTTCACCTTGATTCCACAACCACCCTTATGTGGTCCTCGACAAGCTTAGAGATCAATAATAAATTGGTGGGGATAGCCGCATGCAGTCAAGGCATATAAACCCGGGGCTCAAAGAATTATTCGAGGTACAATCTATGTCTTTTCTACTCTAACATCCATTCTAATAAGAATAGGTTCTCATAATTCTATTCATTCCACATATCTTTTACAAGACCATGAGATTATGGTTGAATAATTGGATCGACACTTACACTTATAGAAACCTACTTAAGGTAACTCGATGATCACACATATTTTTTGATAGGGTGAACTAACCCTTGGAAGATAGAGTTTCAGTTGGAACCTCTTGGAGGTAGTGTTATGGCCTTACGATGTCAGTCATGAAATGGAATGGTAATATTCAGTCTAAGCCCTAGTAGACTATATTAAGCTATGTGTGCATTATGTCAAAAAAAAATTGAATGATGTTTCCTTTTTTAGTGGAAATGAAACATAGACAATATATGATAGATTTGTACATAAAAGAGTGTAGGAGATTACACATCAGTTGGATAGCATGATCCTTTAAGTAAAAGATGTTATGAATTTCCACTTCCCAATAGTAGTGGCAGAGTATGTGTTTGTCTTCCTGAAAGATGTTTCCAGATTATAACCCCATCAAGAAATAAACATATGCATTGATCTACACCCAAGTATTATTCTAATATCTACACCAATATATTGGATGCATCCCAGAGAAAATCATGAGCTAAGGGTATAGATAGAGGATTTGCAGATGAAGGTATTCTTGATACCCAATGTTTTGCCCTGGGTGGCCCTAGTGTTTCACCTGGAGTGGCCCAAGTGTTTCACACTGGGTGGACCAAGTGTTTCACCCTTGGTGGCCCCAATTAAATTTACCAAAATGGAAAACATGATCTTTAGGTTGTATGTGGACTATGAGTTCTAGAACCAGGTGATCATTAAGAGAATGTATCCACAATCGAGGTTCAATGACTTCTTTGACCATTAGAGAGGGGCATGATGGTTCTTTGATGTTGAACTCATATCTGGATATCACCATCTATGGGTAAATTATAAATATCTAACAATGATGGATTTTAGATGATTCTAAATTCATTATGAGTACTTAGTTATTCCCTTGGGAATGACGAATTCCCCATCAATGTTCACGGGATTCATGAATTGGATATTCCATCGATACGTAGATAGGTTCATTGTGGTCTTCATCGAGGATATCATTTTCTAATCGAGTGTCCACTGTGGAGCATGTGAGACAAATAAGGATGGTTCTAGAAATACTCCAAGATTCGAAGATTTTTGGCAACCTCTCAGAGTTCCAATTCTGCATTTAGATGGTCCACATTCTGGGACATTTTATGTCCGTGAATACAGTGGTAGTGGACCCTGCATTGGTGGAGGTAGTGTTAGCATGGTAACCACCTAGGATAGTGACTGAGGTATGGAGATTTCTTAGGATGGAAAGATATTACTAAAGATTCATACATGATTTCTCTAGGATATCAGATCCCTTGAAATCTATGACTCAAAAGGGGAATCCTTTCATGTGGAAAGAAAAGTGTTAGCAAGCTTTTCAGCAGTTGAGGTAATGTTTGACGAGCACCCTGATCTTGAGATTATCAGAAGAGTGTTTTGACTATTTAATGTTGTTTGATTCAATCAGAATAGGTCTTGGTTGTGTCCTGATGTAGTGTAATGTGGTGATTTCATATGGTTCATGATAGATGATACCAAATAATCATAACTACAGGACTTATGAGGTTGAGTTGGTTGGGATAGTCTTCACATTGATGATGTGGAAAATATACCAAATGGATAAGTGGTTTACCATGTACACTTATCAAATGATTCTAATGAATATATTCTCTCAAAAGGATACGAATATTAATGAGATGTGGTGGCTAGAGTTACTCTATTATTTTGACTTTGAGATTGTCTATACTCCTTGGAAGGGGAACATTGTAGAAGATTCTCTTAGAAGAAGATCGAGTTCTCTATTGCTGGATGGGGGCTCTGAGTAGTTGGACTCATGGTAGTTATCCAATGTGGATGGATATGGATGATAATGCATCTAGTAGATGGTTGTTACCACTTCAATATTATAATTATTCAAGTATTCTTAGCTTGTGGATACTGATTTTTAGCCTCTACATGTGATAATACTTGTATGACATGCTACTTATGGATATTCAAAATGTAGGGATCACATCGTTCTTTTAAATGGATGAAAAGTCATACAAGTGGTGTTATAAGAAGTGGTTCTAATGGGGTTTCATATTTCCCATTTGGCGGTAAATATAGTTTTGGATAAGATGTTCAAGGACTTTCAACATTATTACTTTTGTCCATGAATGTAGAAGGGACTAGCATTGTTTTGCTCTTGGTGCCTTAATTGTTAGAAATTAAAGGCTATGACCTTGGTTCTGGTGGTTCTGTCTCAACCCCTTGGGTTCCAGATTGGAATTGGGATGATATATCGGTGGAATTAATGGAGGGTTTACCATTTACATCCATGGGGAAAGATGATATTTGGGTGATCATTGACCAACACACTATGTCATCCCACTTCCTAGATATCCGAGAGCAGTGTTCAATAAAAAGTGTTGGACGCTTATACATGAAATAGATAGTTCAAATTAATGGGGATATATTGAATATTTTCATAGATCATGTTGATCATTTTACATCCCAATTTTTTATGATATTTCAAGAGGAATTTGGGACTCATTTATGCTTGATCATAGCATTTCACCCCCAGACAGACGACTAGAGAAAGTGGACACTTTAGGATATAGAGGAAATGTTTTTGTCTTGCATGATGGACATCATCCATAGATAAGAGGATCACTTACCACTAATGGAGCTTTTTACAACAACATCTCCTAATCCATCATTCATATGGAACCATTCGAGGCCTTGTACGGGGGAACCTATAGGTCACCACATTACTAGAATGACCAAAGAGTGTCATCACTCATGGGACAAGAGATAGTGAGAGCTTCTAAAGAGAAGGTATAGATCATCTAGGAGTGTATGAGGACTAGAAAATCCATCAAAAGTCATATAGAGATAGGATATGGAGGCCCTTAGAGTTCTTGGAAGGAAACCATGTCTTCCTTTTGGTCTCACCTAGAAAAGGGTTGTAGATATTTGGATGGGGTTACAAGTTATCTTCAAGGTTAATCGTCCCATTTATGATATTTTGTTGAGTTGATGAGGTCTCTTAAAACCTAGTTCTACCCCAATAGTTTCACTTGATACACGATGTCTTCCACATGTCATAACAAAAGGGGTGCGGGCATGACCCATTGCACGTCATCATCTTGGGCGAGAAAAACTATGAAGATGGAGAAACTTTTGCTGAGTATCCAACATAGATCGAGTATTAGTAGGAGAGAATCCTTCATGGGTGATTGGTTCTCTTAGTAAATTTTTGGTAGTATCATATGAATATCCACAAGAGGATGTGGGAGCGAGAGGCTCTGAATAATGCACAATACCCACACCTCATTGAGTTTCCAAGTTATTGGATTTTCATGGACGTAAATCCCTATGGTGGAGAAATGTAATGTCTTAGATTCTCCATTTACTATATTTAAATATTATTTGGAATGTGTTCAAGAGTAGGCGCTATGAAGGGCTGTAATTTGGATGCCTGGTGTGACCAGAATAAATATTCCTAATATTTAAAATATATTTAATTGTGAGAGACCTATTTTTATAATGAACATTAATAACATCTAAATGGCTTCCCAGAAATAAATTTGAAGATAGTGTTGCATTTAGAGGAGAGATTCTACCCTTGGTGTGACCTAACACCAACCTTCACATTTCAATAATGAAAATTAGTTTTCATCCTTTTAATGAATAAAATAATATGATGAATTTATTTTATTTTTAATTTTTCAACAATTTACTGATTATTGATTTTATTGAAGTTATAATTTAGGAATAGATCCATGGTTTCGCTCAAAACATTGGAATCCCAAGGAGTCTCTAGAGAGGAAACTGGATATTTCATTCTTCATAATATGGTGACGAGACTTGGGATCAGCGATTGAGAGACGTCATTCTTCATGGATCCCACCAACAAAAGAAAAGAAAACAATAAAAATAATTCACTGAGAGACCCACCCCTGATTGAGGATGTCTTATTTGGGTATATTTCCCCATTTTGGATTCAATGATGAACTGTAACCAACCCATGACAGGTTGATCTAAGGTTCAATCGATCTGGCATGATCGGCTTATTTTATGGCATTTTAATCATGGTTTTCTTATTGAGATTTTTATTGATTTCTTCATCATTCTTACTAGAATAGATTATGTCCATATTGAATAATGGATGAGGTTCTTTTCATGGTTTGTCAATTGTGATTTTACTCCCATAAAATTTTCTTTGTTTTCATCATTCTTTGTGGGTTTTGGGTGATCGATCATTGAACCTTCATTTCTCATCACAATGATCTGAAATTGAAGATTTTGCATCAAGAAGAACTATATTGTGTATGCAGGTGAAGTTAAGAGACAAATCATAGTGTTATGTGATTTCACGTTTATCCAATGATTTATTAACAGATGAACAAAATCAGATTTTGGAAGTGATTGAAGGCCCAAGGCTCAGTGATTCATTGTTAGGATGATAAAAAAACCCTAGATTAGTGGTTTCGAGGTGGTAGGATCAATGAAAAGCAATTGGGATCATCAACGAAGATATGTGGAGTAAAAATGATGGTGTTTAAATTTTTTTAAGAACACAGAGTATAATAATTATTAAATGGCATGTGTCCCCCACAGAGAGGTGTCTAGGGTTTTTGGAGGCAGTTAATTGTCACGTAGCTTGTCACCCCTATTTCATGGAATGTAGGGCCCTTCCAAAGACTCAGTGTGTATCTCAGATGATACAAGGACCCGAGGAGGAGCACAAAAGTTACCATCACATTGTGTACTCCACCACATGGCTTGGATGAACCGATTACTTGGATTGCACCATGTTATTGTACATGGGAAATGACACATGGGTTGAATCCACATATTGGAACACGAACATTGAACTCTGGTGGACCCTTGATAGTATAGCAGGTCATAGGAACCTTAATATGTGTCATGTAAAAATATTCTACAAGAAATTTTTTGATGACACTGGTCGTTGAACACTGCCAGTACCCGGGGATAATGGACCAGATGTGTGACAATTCTATATTTCATGTAACCCATCTTATATTGATTGATTCTCTTGTACAGTATATCAAATACATGATTTTTTAGGGTTTGTACACTTGATCATTTCCCTAATGGTTAGTGGGAATCATTTCCTACTCCTAGGAGTATGATCCCTTCAGTTGGAATTTGTGGATAGATTTGATGGAATCCCTCAAGAGGTACAAAGTGAATCCTCTATTCATCTCCAGTCACTAGGTAGCATCATTGTTATTAATGTCATGAACATCCATGGGCATAGATTCTCTACATAGAGTGTTAATCTATATGGATTTGTTTCTATCACCCAATGTCCCTAGCTATGATCCACATCTAATGTGTTATATCTCTCTTTAGATCTATCAGTGTATCTATATCTGTCATTATGAAACCTAAACACCGTACTTCGTGAAAAAATTCGAAAATGAAATCAAATATAGTAGTTTGTTATCATGAATGAGTGCTTTGTATAGTATTCAAGATTAAAATCTAGTGGTGGTATGTGGTAGTTGTGACTAACCTATAGAAAGTGTGTCATGGATGAGTATATCATGATAATCTTTTTAAATTCTATAGACACATACTTGTGTAGTTCTTAATATACCATTCCTTTCTATATTTCTTTGTTTTTCCAAGATGTCATACTGAGTATTTTTATACTCACCCCTACACATGATTTTCCCAAACATGTCACATCTTATGTAGATGAGAGACCTTTTGATAGATTCTGTGGCAGACCAGGACTAGGACCATGACTCAATGGTACATTGTTAGTTCAGAAAAGATGATGTGTTCATGAGGCTTTATACAATAGTCACATTACAATTTATACAGGATGTACACTGATGTATAATGTCTCTTCTTGGTGGGATTGTATTCTGGATTGGGTTAATTTACATACATTACATATGTCATGCTATGTTGGCTTGGATAGATGTATTCATGCATTTGTTTCATAGTGGCTTTTACATTTCCACATTTTTGGGCTTGTAGATTTTTTTGTGCATAAAATTTATATAGGATATTCCTCCCATTTTAGTTATATGCCTATTAAGTGATAGTGTCACAACCTGACCCATGCCAGGGCTCCAGTCACAACTACCCCAAGCATGCCTCTATTGGATAGGGCCTTTTGACTAGCTCCAAATTAACAACAAACAAGGGGAGGTAATTTCCTAGGAACATATAAGCACAGACACCTGCACACATGCAACCAAAGAAATGAAAATAATGAGTAGGGAAAAGAGAACAAGATAAAACACTACTATATAAAAACCATTAGCATGAATCCACCTCTAAACAATAAAAGTACAGATAATTAAAGCTGAAAGGGAGATGGAAAAAATACACACCATACCATAAAAATGTGCCACAACTTGTAAATAGGTGAAAAAGTAATTCTACTGGGATATAACCTTTTGATGAACCCAATCTATAACCACTGTACATAGTCCAATCACTTGTATCCCTAATCTCCATTGATGCCACAATAATACTATCCATCATCTACAAGGGAACACCAAGTGTTGGAAAATCCCAAGAAAGGGTGAGTATAAAAATACTCAGTAGGATTACCCCCAAAAGCACGAGGGAGAAATAAGAGTGGTAATGAAGAGGGATGAAATAAGAGATATAACAAAATAAGCCCAGTATATAGAACAAGGTATAGTAAAAATTTGTACAGATCAACCCACTAAGAGAGTAATGTATGCTCATCCAATCAAAATGAACTAGAAACAGTGAGAATATGAACATCTCATCACGTCTCCTCTACCTATAGTAAGAGATTAGAATCGTCAACCCATGAGAATCAAGATATGAAATCCAAGTGCCATACCCCATGTATCTTCACCTCTCATGGAAGGAGAGTAGCATGAACTCAAGGATTGGGCAATAGAAATAGGATATATACATATATATGATTAGTAAAATAATCCCAAATGAGAGTGTAGGGGGATTTCCATATCAAAATGTCAGCCTAGGAAAAGTGAGTATCCCATAGTTCCAAAAGAAACCATAAATTACAAGCATCTGATACATCCACCATGAATTTCAAGTCAAAGGGGCTCAATCACCACACCATGACCAAATCCGCGTTGGGTGGGTCTATCTCGCCCACCCGGTTTTAGATCGCATCCCAAAGCTGCGTCTTGGTGGGAAAAGTTCCCCTAATATTTATTGTCAAAATTCATTTCAATGAAAATATCATCATTTTGTCGCAACGTTGAGTGATTCTGTAACATAGTACAGTATACCCAATCTCTATGGCATTTTGGGGACTCCACTCTAGTAGATGTATTAGAGGATACCCACACCATGATACCTCATATGGATTCCACTCTAGTAAAAATTTTAGAGGCTTCCCCCAACCTGATCCATTAGGGGGACTACACTCTTGTAGAAGTCGTAGAGGCTTCCCACAACCTGATTTTTCACAGAGATTCCACTCGAGATCCTCGATGAACTCTAACCATTCCTAATGGATTGTACCTCTTGAAAAACAATAGTGTAATAGTGTAAATCCCTCTTAAATGGTACCTCTTATAAAGTCATTGAGGAACACTAGCCTTCCATAAAAAATGCTACCTCCCAGAAAAGTAACTATACTGCAATCATCATGTGTCTCCCCGGATAGGACTCCCATCCAGAATATCTCGAATTGTAACTCGTAAGACACTAAAAAGGGATCATTCATTTTCTATGTAGAAAAAAACTCAGGATAGGCTAAATGCATTCCAAATCATAGTCCATAAGAAAGAGATGCGAGAGAAATAATATTCATAATTTTGAACACAAAACGTCTGGGGCCCACACATCGTGGGGGCCCCACCTCGTCACCTGGCCATGTCGCTAACTATTATCACTTACTAAACTATGAAAATATCCCGCTAGGCATGCTGACATACTCATATAGTACATGACACACCGAATCAATAGTTCGATGAGAACATGATGTTAATCATAGATAAATATTGAAAAAAGGGTAATTATGCTTCCATAACTCCTCAAATAGCCCTATAATATTAGGCCTCATCTCTTCAAACATCATTTCCACCCTCCCCATAGTCTAAGATGTCCCAGGCTTTGGGTAATCCACAATCACATCAAAAGGATAATCCACCAATATTCTATTCATGTTTCCACACATAATTAGATCATGAATAAGGATTTTCACATCCAAACAGATCATACCCTTGTCATCCTTGCAGAAAAATGCACTAGATCGACTATTCATTCACCTCAATTGGACAACCAATGGAAAAGTTGCAAGTCACCACATTACGCTCGAATGACATCTCGTGTGTCCCATGACATTTTCTTGAAAAAAATTATACATCACTCCTTTGTGATCCTCTTTGGAAAAAAACTAAATGGACTACTCATTTTTCTAAAATAGATTACCAGTGAAAAAGATCCCATTCTCCATAGTGCATGCTGACTGGACCCCATGGTTCCCACACACCAACAATAGTTTAAACACCCAAAAGTAATCATGGAAATTCTACGAATGGATATGGTTTGTTTTTCCATTGGAGGTGTGTCAAATAGACCTTCCATTTAAAGGGTAGGTCCAAAACAATGTATATGAATAATATTAAATATTTTATAATTATTAAACATAACCGATTCATGAAAACGATAAAAGAAACCAAGGTTTAAATGTTGTAAAATGATTATTTACATGGTAGGTAAATCTATATAGAGTTGTTAGTATTACTCTGAGGCCCTGATGTGATCTCCATCTGATGTATTGCATCTCACATCAGATATTAATGTGTATCTCTCTCTCTAATGATGGTACCCAACAAATCGTACTTCTCAGACTAATATAATCAATTCTATCACACTAAGGGGTGTGTTCTCCTGTATGAGTGCTTTGTGAAATCCACGATATGAATCACAAGTGGTAGTATATGGTAGTTTTGACATACCTCTGGACTTTGTGTCTTGGATGATTATATCATGATATTATTTTTATTTTCTATAGAAAAATACTTTTATAGAGCATTGTATACTATTAGTTTGTGTATTGCTTTGTGGCTTTTGGGTGTTCTAATGAGTATTATTATACTCACCCATACACATTCATTTTCGACATGTGTCACATCTTGTATAGACAAGAGAAATTTAAATGGAGTCCTTGGAGGACCAGGACCTAGATGAGGACCATATCGTACTTTGTGAGTTTAGATAAGTTGAGGTTTTTAGGAAGCTTCATACAACAGTACCAGTTCATTTTTTATAGGTTGTAATTTGTTGTTTATAGACTTTATTTGGTGGGATTGTATTCTTTCCCAGTTTAATTTACCAACTTCACTCATGTCATACAATGTTTCATGGTATAGTGGTATGAATGCATTTGATTATTAGTAGCTTTTACATTTCCACATTTATGGGCGTGGAGATGTTTGTGTGTGTATATAGGTATATAGGAAATGCATCCCATGATAGTGATATTACTACTCTGTTCTAGTGTAATGACCGAACCCATGCCATGTATTGATCTAAAACTACCCCATTCCTACTTCAATTGTCCATGGGATGGTGACTAGCACAAATGGCCCAACAAAAAAGGTGTGGCCTTTTCCTAATAACCTATATACACACACATACACGAAGCCAACTCAATGAAAAAAGTTCAAAGGGAAAAAAGAAAAAAAGGATACAACACAGCTATATATATACCACAAGAATCCATAGAAATCTACATAGTACATGAACAAAAAAGTAATGCTAAAAGGGAGTGTGGAAAAGTAAACATCGATGCAGAAAATAGTGTCACAACCCAAAAATAGGTGAAAAAGTAATTCACATGGGAGATCCCCATTCCACTAACCAAAGCTAATACCATTGTACGCATTCCATGCTCTTTTATCCCTAGGATTTTCTAATTTCATAGTAAACCTTTCCATCTTCTCCAACGGAACACCATGTGCCGGAAAATCCCATGAATGGGTGAGTATAAAAATACCTTTTAGGATTCCCTGAAGGTTCAAGGGTGAAGTATGAGAGGTACTAAAAGGGGGAGAAGTAAGATATATAATAGAATAAGAACAGTAGAAAGAACATGGTATAGTTAAAAGAGGAAAAGATCAACCGACTAAAGGGGTAAATTAATCTCATATAAACATAATGATCTAGAAACATTGAGAAGAAAAAAATTTAATCTATTCTTATCCACCTATAATTAGAGAGTATATACATCTAATAAAGAGAAGATATATAGCAAAATAAGGTTCCATACCCCGATAATAATTGCCTCTTATAGAAGGAGTGTCGCCAAAAACCAAGGAGTGTGCACTAGAAATAGGATATATATATATATATATATATGCTCAGTAAAAGATTCCCCAAACAAGAGGCTAAGAAGATATCCCTATCAAAACCTCATACTAGGAAATGTGAGTCTCCAAAAATTCTAGAAGTAACAATTAATGACTATCATCCCATATATCTTCCCGAAACTACATGTTAATGGGGCTCAATCACCTCATCATTCCAGTATCCTCTTTGGGAAGGCATGTCTCACCCTCATGGTTTTAGGTCACATAAAAAAAAGAATCCTTGTTGGAAAATAGACCCCACATTCATGAGTGTCCAAATTCTTATCCATGCACATATAGTCACTCTCCCATATAGTTTCGAGGTTGTCTCACAAAGTAGATGATGCTGATGCCCTGATTCGTTAGGGGGATTCCACTTTAGTAGAAGTCGTAAAGGATACCCACACCATGATCTTTCAGAGGGATTAAATTGATGTAAATGATTAAGTGGATATCCACACCCTCCTGTATTAGGTTGATTCCACTCTAGTATAATTCCTAATGTCTACCCATACCCTAATGAGTCAATGAGATTCTATTCTAGATCATCAAGGAACTCTGACCAAACCTACTTGATTGTACCTCTTGAAAAATCATCGAGGAACACATTCAATCGTAGTTGGATGTTACCTCATAAAAAGATTTGATGAACACTGTCCATCTCTGCTGGATGATACTTCTCTAAATGAAAAATTATTATTATCATTGGGGGTCTCCACAGATAGGCATCATACCCGGAACATCTCACATCTAAACATGTAATCCAATGTAGTGGGAAAAAATGTTTTATGTGGAATTACATTAAAGATAGGCTATGAAAATGCCAAAATCTGAGTCCAAAGGAAAGAGATGTGAGTGAATTAAAATTCATAATGTAGTACAAGAAATGTTTGTGGCCCACACAATGTGTGGTCTCACCTCATCGCATGGTAGTGTCGTTAACCACTATTAATTACTAAACTATTAAAAAGTACCCCTAGGTTTTCCAACATAATCCTAGAGTACATGAAACACTTAATAAAATGTTTGATGATTGAATGAATCTCATCGTTGATCCAGAGGGTCAAATGTGTAATTATACTGCACACATCCTCAAACAGCTCCAAAACATTAGAAAAAATCTCTTCAAACATCGACTCCACTCTCACCAAAGTCAAATTTGACCCATCCCTTGGTTTATCATCATAAAGAATAAAAAATATCCTCAAAAGATATTCCATTTTATGTTTCGAAAAATATTAAGATCAAAAATAAGGCTTCACCCATCCAAACAGATCACACCCTTGTGATCCATGTAGAAAAACACACAAGATCAGTTAGTCATTCACCCCAAATAGACATTTGATGGAAAAGTTTCAAGTAGTCACATTGCACTCAAATGAATTACCATGGGGCACATGCCTTGGTTACAAAAATATTTAAACAAATCACACCATTTTGATCCTCTTGAAAAAAACACGAAATGAACTACTCATTTGTCAAAAAAAAAGATAACCCGTCAAAATGATTAATTTCACCATAATGCATGCGAACCGGACCCCATGGGCCCCACACAACAAAATTATTTTAAACACCTAAATTACATCATGAAATGTAGTCACATAGACTAGGATTTCATGACCATAGGCGATGCATCAAACCGACCTCCCATTTATGGGCTAGGTCCAAAACAAGTTATATGAATAATAATAAATATTATATTATTATTAAACATAGGGGTTTCATGCAATGTATAAATGAAAAAAATGTTTAAAAGTTCTGAAAACATCATAGAAGATCTATATTGACCTTGGGATCATAGTTCCTTGGACAATGTGTTAATAAGTCTTTAGGTGAAAGGGCTACGTGAGAATTATGGAACCATGAAAAATAATAATTACAATCATTATTATTAAAGGGAGCATTTTACACCACCCATCATCATGCTTGACCATTAAAATTCCCAAAACCTCCGATAATGGTATTAATTGACTCAAGTATCACATTTCTATAGACGGAATTCCAATATGAGGGTTATATCAAATGTTATGATAATCTAAAGATCCTGATCCCAAAACTGTCTTGACCAGCCCGTTTTGGCCGGTACACCTGGCCTGGGCCAATCTGACACACCTACCACTGCCTAACCCAGCTATTATGGACAGAGCCACTGCCTGTCCTATGGTAAGATCCTCCTTTTCTTCAGATCACATCCCCCACCATGCCAGGTGACCCTCTGGCCTTTTCCTACATCACCTAGTTGTCCAGGTTTGAAAATCTGCCACTGCTTTGGCCCCCCTCCAGCCACCCCCGATGGTTCTACTCTGATGGCCCCTTCAAAATCCCATTACGACCACAACTGGGGTCCATAAATTATTTTAGACATAGTGTGGGAATCCTTAGAATTGGATCTCTATAGTTCCAATCTCTGATTGATGATCTGTTGATGTTTTGACGCGTTGAATAAAATAATGATGAACGCCCTAAAGAACAACGGGGAAAACCGATGAAACAAAAATATTTCTATCATGGATTGGTGACTGTGTTCATGAGGCCATCAACGATGATAATTAAAATGATTAAAAATGGGGAAAATAATTATATTTAAAAAGAAACCTGAATTGAAACTTAAAATTTGGAGAAATTTTACCTAGATCCAACCATTTATCACTGTCGATTCAGTTGTTTCTCTCCAGCTATTATATGTCATTGTTTTGGTGGAGATAGTTCCTCGATCTGATGAATAATGGTGAATAATATTCATGAGAGGAGATATATATAGTCATTTTAGATATATAAGTATATTAGGGTTTTAATCCAAACATAATCACTTAACTCTATTTATAGTCACATCACTTTTCGTGGAATTGCGAAATTCCTATGCCCCTCATTTTATATATTGCATAGGAAAAACATTCGATTCTAATTTGAAATATGGTCTATATAATCATATCTGAGTCCCCCAAAATATTTTATTGGGTTTGGAATCTGAGATAAAAAAATTAATGTTAATTATTATAATTACCATTTTCCCCTAAGATGTGTTTTTAACAGAACTCCCACACTGGAAATAGTTATACCCTTCCTAGCATAAACAGCATGTTCTAGACACAACCATGGTCTTGTATTTCGGATTGTAGCTACTGATTTAGAGATATCCCATTTTCTACATGTGCATAGTACAAAAGACATAATATTTCTATATAACTTATTACAGACACATTGTGCCTCAGAATTGATCACCATCTCAGAGCCCATCTCGGAAATTATTCATAGAATTATTTCAATGACTTATGAGGGGAAAACCATATCTCTATAGCAAGATACCAACCCCTTTCTAATTAGAGACATGCATGGGGAGTTGTGGAATGGGCCCCATTGGTATGTGTCCTGAAATCTCTAATCAATTAGTTCTCATTACATTTTCTTCACCCTACAAAAAGTATATTTAACGAATGTTAAATCTATAAAAAAATATTTATATGGTTATTTAATCATAAATTCATGTCTGATTTATGTTTTATCTAGTATTACACATCAGAAATAATTCTAAATCAATTTAAAAAAAAATCTTGTAATGCCCCAACCCCAGTTTCCCAGAGTTAGTGAATTATTACATAACACTGGAATGATACAAGAAATCATGTCCCTAAAGACTGATCAGTTTATTTTCATTGGAAGTACTAGATACATACATTGGTTTTACAAAACATCATAAAATAAAAACATAACATTTTTTCCCGTTTGATTACTCTTATGTACCTTATCCTATTCCTGTAGGTTAATAGTAATATACTTATTTGTATCCTTGGAAAAAATAAAACAAAAGAAAGGGGTGAGCATAGATTCTTAGTATGGTTAACAATGTAGTATAAACTCTCTTAAATAAGAATAAACATTTAAGGAAAATTTTAAGACTAGAACACAAGACTTTTAAATATAAACATCATAATAATATACAAAAAAAATGAAATAATTCCATATACTTATTCCAATGGTTTTTCAACTAGTAGAATAATAACATTTAATATCAATAGCCAATTTCATAATGACGAAATGCATAATTCCAAACATTCATAACCACATAGTAAATGACTCATTCCCAAAATACAGACAAATTTTGTCAAGGCCTGGTGCCAAGACACTAGATTGTCAAGAAAGACCTACCGGTGCATCAAGGAGCTATAGGGGGATCCACCAGTAACATACTAAGTCCAATTAATTCCTTATATGAAATGTTTTAAACAAAACATAAACATTCTTATTAGAACTAGCATACGAAATGTAAATACATTATCTATAAACCATGAGTGGTATAAAAATAACACATCCATAGTAAAAAATATCTCATTCAATAAAAAATTGAATATCTTATTATAATAAATCAACCTCAATAATGAATAAAATATATTGAAGTATATTTAAATAGATTAAAATAATAATAAAAACACTATTTAAGCAAAATATTCCACTTTTTCTTGAAAATAATAAAAAGTATCACTATTTATCAAGAATAAATATAAAAGAGATTTTTGAATAAATGTGTTACATAACACTTTGAAACATTTAAAATGAATTATAATTTTAAAACATTAATGTTCATATAAATAAATTATTTAAAATCATGTTTAAAACATGGGCATTAATGGGGAAGATTTAAATGACTAACCCTTTATAACATTTATAATTATATTTTAGTTAGAGATCCTAACTAAATGATAGACACTTGAAATAAATTTTTTTTTGATGTAATCAACAATTTATTATATCATGTGAATAAAAGTATTCATGATATACTATTTCAAAGAACACGACATACACCATATAAAATTGAATTGGCGTATAACAACAATAAAGTCTCGATGGAATGTAAATTATGACGAAACCCCTTATAAAGACCATACCCTTAGGTTAATGATAAATCAACGACATAATAATGTGAGGAAAATATAAATACACTCAATATGATTGGATATTCTGTGTAAATAAATCCAAGGACATTCACATATATTCTTGTAAATACAACACCAATGACTTGGATGTTAAACTCAATGAATGGAAATTTCATTAATATCACTCTTATCAAGTTCATATCAATGATTTAAGAAATTATCAATGTAGTGATTATGATTATGAAAATTATATACACATAAAGGGGAGTCTGAATTATTACATAAATAAATAAATTGTGATTTCACACATAATCTTGGATTAAAATAATCAATGAATTCGCGTAAAACCCAATGAGTAGAAATTTATATTTACAAATCCCTTACCGATTAGGTTCCTTACGAAACATACACCCCATGAAAGAAGTATCATATAATGAAGATGTAAATACTCATAAATTAAATTATATTACACAATGAATAAAATCATGGGCATTGCATACACCAAACGAAAGTAAATAGTAGATATTATATTATGGGTCTCACAGGAATAAAAAGAGAGATGAAAACAACATACCTTGTACATTTCCATGGTCAAGGGTAGGTTAAAATCTTGTATAATGGATAACCCATTGTTACTAAATAATAAAATATCCATATACTTTAATATGATGTCTTATATTATCTTCTAATATTTCTTTGTTAATGATATTTCAGGAGTATCATCATTTTAGGTGTTAATTGATTCGTCTTCCTTAATATGCTTTGTTACATAAGTCATGTTTGTTACAGATAGGATGTATATTATTGATATCCAGAATTATATAAAGTCATTAAACATTATTTTCAATCATCAAATGAAAATTATTCTTGAATAATTGCGATGGCGAATGAATCTCATCGCGTTCATGGAGATAGTAAGCTGTACGTATCCTCGAGTGGAAATGTAATTCTTTTGAGGGGGAAATTGTATATAATTGGATGGTATATCATATATACAGAATCATTAAAGGTTATATTAATTATTTAAATCAGTTATTCTCATTATTATACCCATCCAAATAATAATATTTTTGAATAACAAACTTCACCAAGACATGGAGATGGTAAGCCGTACGTACGCACATAAAGTGACTTTGTCATTTATAGGATGGATAGAATAATGAATATGGTTGTAAAATATATATAATAAAATCACAGTTTGTAGGAGGTACATCAGATGTAATTTTGGTATGGAAACAAAAATAATGAGGAATATGAAGAAGGAATAAACTTGAAACAGGGTGGAGAAATTATTACCTCTTCTTTGGTTGGTTCATTTTTAATTGATCAAAGGGCTCCATTGGTTGCCATCCGGATAAAAGTATGTCATATAAGATGATATTAAGAAAATTTTTAGGAGATTTTGGAAGGTTTTGGACAAGACAAATGGATTTTGAGTTGTTAAATTAAGATAAGGGGAAGTTCCCTTTTATAAGAAAGTTAAAGGGCATCTTTGGAAATGATTTAAATAATATTTTATCATAAAATTGTTTTCAGTTTATAATGAATATAAATTGATTTATTTATAATATAAGGTGGTTAAGGGTCTAAATACTCTCAAAAATAGGTTTTATACAATTTCAGTGCACCATATTAATCTTATATTTTAGATTAAACTATTAGTTAAATAGTTTAACTTTTACCATGTCTTCTTGTATTATTACACTATATGGTTAATAATCATATTCTAAACATTAAATAAAACCTCGTTTGTTTTATTAATGAAATTATCAATATCATTTAATCCCTTTTGATGAACCTTATATTTTTATGATTATTATATTATCCAATAATATAGTATTTGTTTTAAAAACTCATTTATGTCAATTTTTACACTATTTAGTATTTGGTTTTTTGAAAGTCATATAAACATGATTAATTCAAATAAAAATTAATTAATCCACCATAACATGTCATATTAACCTATAAAATTAGTATAATTCATAAAAAGTCTTTTATTACATTTATTTGGATATTTATAATATCAATTATTTTAATCATTCCTTAATAAGGTAATTATTTCACCATCATTGTCTCATAAAAAAATTAAATTATACAATATCTAAAAATTATAAATAAATTAAAATTATGTATTATTTCTTTTTATATTTCTAAAGAAATTTTATTTTCAAATTTATGTTATGAATAACCCTATATTAAAAATGTTTTACTTATGAAAACTTGAATTTAACTATTTTAACTCTTCATTAAATTAAATAATAATAAATTTCCTAATCTAATCCATGTGGACCTAAAGCATCGTATTCTATTCCTAAGGCTGTTTTAGTTGAAATAAAATTATCCAATAGAATTAGGACATGTTTTATGTTAATAATAAAATTATTTTAACCTTTAATTACCCTATTTACTTTTAACCGTGGTAAATAAAAGTCAAAACATACTATTCACCAAAAATTATTTTTAACATATTGAACCAAATTTTATTTATTAATATCAACCGTCTCTCTGTGAATTTCAAAATTCAACTCACAGAAGAGGTAAAATTATGTTTTATGAAAATTTTCAAATTTTCCTAATAGGTGGGTAAATGACAGTAAAAAGATCAATAAAATTTAATATATCTAATAATATTATAAAATGACACAAATTAATTACATTAAACATAAATAGTTATTATGTATCTATTATTTTATAAAATAAATTTAAATAAAATAATAAATTTTTTAAATAAAAAGTCAGTTTTAAACAATAACGTAGTGTTTTTCACTATTCATCAAAAATTGAACGTTTTCAGAAAAATAGAAAAAAATCACCCTAAGATAATTTTGATATTATGAATTCAAAAATTAATTCTATTATTCAAAATTCATAAAAAATAAGTTTCATTAAATAATTTAAAATTAATTTCTTTTGTCAGAACCAAATAGCGTTTTTTTAAAGTTAAAAATATCAAAATATTAACAAGTGTTAATGTCAAATTAAAATATGAAATTACTTATAATGACATAAAATGTATTAAATTATAACAATATAATCTAATTATTCTTCAAAATAATTCAAAGGTATAATTTTAATAATATAAATTATTTTAATTAAAAAATATGTTTTCAATTAAAATTTAGTAATTTTCACTATTCATTAAAATATGAAAGTTATTAGAAAAGTACCAAAAATTATTGAATACTAAATTTTTATGTCTCTCTTATAAAGAAGATTTTATTTTCATTAAATTGAATATATAAATGTGTCAAATATTTATTTTAAAAAAATTTCACCATTAAAAATTGGTAAAATTGAATTTTTTTAAAATACATCTTTTATATGAAAAAAACAAATTTTTTCATATATTATATCTATTAAACAGATAATATGGCTTCTAAAATTAGATATAGTATATAAAATTCAAAATTCAGTTCATACTATTCATTATCGCTTTTTTAACGACTAGTTTGGTAACTTGTGGTGCGCTCGAACTCGATGTTGTTTGTAGCACAAGCTATTGAATTACATTAAAGAAAATAAATCACAATGAAATCATAGGGTGATACATTCTTCCCAATTTTGAAAATTATTTCCCCTTAATTTTAAAATTGTTCTTGGGAAATTTTTTGAAATTCCCACATCAGAAAAGAGTCAATAAAACTATCACTTTAAATGAAATAAAGAGAAGTATATAGGACAGATGGGATAACCCATACTAGGATTCCATGTAGTAAAACATGTACATTTAAGATAAAAAAAGTTTCATGTACTAATTAAGAGTGATAGAAATCATGATCAGGATAACGTTAACAACAAGAAAAACCCAAACTCTTGATGGGATAAATAGTCGTTATTTTCTCTATAAGAAAAGTAAATTGACAACTTTTTTTGTTTTAAGAAATAGATCAAAATGATGAGGAACTTTCTTATGATATTGAATAAGAACGTAAAGAGATATACTTAATTTTTGAGTTGATATTCATCCTTTCATAAATTTCTTCGATTAACTCATCTTTTTTTGCAAATGATGGGTATTCAATATCACTTGGTCACACCTGAAGTTCTAGAATCAACTTCTAGAGAATAAAATGATCCAAAAAGTATAAACTATACATTTCCAATGTCTTTAGAGATTAACCAAAACCAAAATGGTTAGTACAAGATTACCTGATCCCCCCAAAAGGATAATCCTTTAGAGAATGAAATACTAATCTTAATTTGTAAAATTTATCAAAAAATACCCAAGGCTCATTAAATTATATTCAATAAACAATTATCATTAATATACTTCAATACAGTCCAAGCTAATAATTAAACCAAGAATATAGAAGAATTTGATTACATAGTCTTCCATGTTAAATTTTATCTCTAAATAAATTGAGTACTCTTAAATTCACAAACACAATAGAAATTAACCTAATCACATATTCTATATGACAGGATAATCAATTCCATAAATAACCCAAATCACAATAAATCTACAATAAAAAATCCACCAGTAATACTCAAATTAAATCCCATTGTATTATATAGTGTTCCCAACAGAGAAAACGTATTCCAAAATATCATTTATCACATAATCACCAAAACATTTTCCTATACTAATGATATCTGTTTGATAAACATAAGATCCCAATTCAGCTTATTATTGATATATAAAATCATTCAACTAAAAAAAATTATTCACACTATCTAGGGACATCACATAGACTAGTGGTAGTTGATAAATCCCAGTCGCACTTTGTTTGTGGGTTTGATTCTTGGAGCATTGTCTGATGTGACAGGTTGTCACACGGTCTGCATGTTATCTTTTTTCTAAAACTATATTTTATAACATTACAAAAATATTTTCACATAAAAGACATATTTGAAAGGTATTTTACATTTAATTTACATCCTTTCTTTGTTTTGGTGGTTTCCCTAGGTTTTAGGGAGGAATAAATGAGTATTCATGAATTGGGCCAAACCGTGAGCCCAATTCCAGATTTAACAAATAAATTTTGTATTTTTATAAATTTTTCATTTTTCAAAATTTTTCATCCATTAATATTCCTACTTTACCTCCCCTAACCTATTAACACCACCAAGGTAATTTGGAGCTTTTAGAAATCCATAACCAGGGTTTATTTGGGTTTTTATCTAAGGGGTTGTGCATGCCCAAAAGCTCAATTCCTGTTTTAAAAATAAAATTTGATTTTGTTATAACTTATTCCATATTTGGGATTTTTTGGTGATTCCATGTCTCACCCATGCCCAATTAACCCATCCGTGCATGTGAACTCTGTCCCATCTCTTTGGAGCTCTGGTTAATCGCGATGTGGTGTCGAACTGCATAGGGTTCCTCAAATTGACCAGATTTGAAGAGGTATAATCTTTCTTTCGTAACGCTCTCAATTCTCAATATGTTTCCTCCATTCTAGTTCCTAAATGACCTAATACATCTTGTTAGAACATACCCAAAATTGTGTCTCTTTTAAATTTCATAAACTAGAGTTTGGGAGTGATTACTTCAAGATACTTCCATTAAATGATCCCTTTTCTTTCCTCTTTCAAATTACATTGGGTTTAACTCATTTTTATTAGGGTTTATTCGGTTATAATTGAGTTTACTAATGTCCAGAAACTAGGATTTCGAACCTAGGGTTTACCTTTGGGCTTTCTTGGCCAATTTGTGTGGTTTTAGGTTTGATCTAGTTCTCTCTTGGTGCGGTGGGGGTGCGATTTCATTTTCGCACGGAGATTCAAGGGTTTTTGTTACATTGTTAGGTGATTCCATTATGTGTTTAATCGTTATGAATTAGATTTATGTTTTCATGGTACTTTAATGTTTATTTCACTTGATTGTTTCTGTAAAAATTGGTTTTAGTTGCATTTATAATGAAAATGAATTTTAAGATCCAATTTTTGGTGAAATTAGGGGTTTTTCATTCAAATATTTTATTGGTTCATTATAAGATTCCCCATAACTGAATTATTTGTTTCATTAAAGGGTGTTGAACTGAAATTTTGTTTTAATAACTTACAATTGTTAACATAGTGTACAAAGTGGATATCGTAAAGAGCTTTGGGTGCAAAACAATGTGATGTTTTGAGAGGTTGTTTTATTGGAAATAAAATTAGTTTATTGTGTGTTTGAAATGGTATAAAATGTTTGTAGCTACTGTACAATTTTTTTGTGACCAGTAGTGATATATTATATTAAAAAGGATGTGGGTTGTTTGCGGAAATTGTTTGAGCACAAAAAGGGGAAGCCCGGGTACCTAGGTGGGGCGGATTTGTACTAGTACGGCTAGTGGATCGGATGGGTTTTGTCCCTATTCCACTTAGAATCTAGATAACGACAACTCTAACTAAACTATTTGGATGATGACTTGGGACCACTAGGTTAATGGTATGTTCTCTACTAGTGGCTCATGCACGAGAATGGATTTTTCTATTGTTACTCTACACCGAGGTACGAGGTACATAGGGCCCAAGACAACCTAGTGCTTCGGGGTGTTCCCAATTTTGATGCTCATTGGATTTGTGGTATTTACCCTTGTTGTGGGTTGTTTTTGGCAGTAATTTACAGTAGATAACATGTTTATTTAATGTGTTAACATTATGAAATTTTCGGATTGAAAACTGTTTTCATTTGAAAGTTGCATTTCTTTGAATTTTAAAACTCTTTCACCTTGTGTATTAAAATTGCTTGTTTTATTCACATTGTATGGAATGCTCTTTGGAATCATATGGTGGTATCCTATTGGTCTTAGGCTCACACCCTACTTACACCCCTTGGGTGTAAGTAGACCTGCTTATGCTTGAATCAGGTAAAGGGAAGGCTAAGGGTGATGGCGGTTCGGGATGTTAGTCCCCATCGTTGGGGCGGAGTTGCGGGGACGGCTTGTGGGTGATGATCCCCTTGTCGTGTGGAGTCCATGGGGATGTCTTTATGTTTTCATTATTTGTTTTTAGACCACATTTAGTGTCTTTTAACATATTTATTCAGATCTGGTTTTGTTAAGAATTGTTTAGCATGAAAATTTCAGATTCTAATAATTGATTGTTTTTTTATGATTTATGCTTTCATACTTGGGTAAATCCTTCTCAAACTAGATTTGTTTGATACCCGGTCACTTGTGCCAGCCCGTGGGGATAGGTAACACCCTTCGGGACTTTCCACAGGCCAGGTTTGGTTCCGTTAATGGTGGCGAACAGATCTGGTTTGTGACAAATATGATAGATTCCTCAAAATACCCATTACATAATTTCACCACAAATTATATATCATACTTCACATTTTAATACCAAAATGTAATAACATGTAATTTCCTCAAATTCAAGGATCATATAAAACCAAATGTTTATTTATAACTATATCCAGAAAATAAATGATAACTATTCCTTGAATTGCATTTTCACATAACAAACTGTATGGTTACACTTACATGTGAAAAGTCTTCCAAATTAATCCCATCAGCAAAGAGCACTAATAATTTTAAACATTTATCCATCCATTTATTTCCACATAGGTTATTAGATCACCGTGAGGTTATCCCAGATAATAGGGAATTCACTTGGGTAATGACCATGTCCACTAAATTTATGGAAAATGACTGTAAATGGAATCTGGGTTTCATTTTTATTTTCTTCGTTGGTACTCTTCATTTTTCCTCAACAATTCATTACATTATGCGCTTCATTCCCACACATATTGAATTTATTTTCTTCATTGATACACCTTCTAGTGTGTCTCTTTCCACATTTCATGCATGATTGAAATTGAGATTTCATTTCTACATGGACTCCACTGTTGGAACTCTTATCATTCATCATCATTCTCTTATTTGTTGAGTACGAGAGTTGGTTAATATCTATGTTATTGATCATATTTTTGGAAAAATGATTCGGCATGAAAAATATATCTTTTAATCCAATCAAAATTCTATTTCCTTTATCATTTACACAATCGTTCCCACCATGTACATCATGTTCAATTTTACTCTAACTTATTTGAAATCTATCCATTTACTAAAACCAGAAAGCAATGTGTGAGTAACGATAGTCAAAAAAATCATTTAGAGAATATCATGACTCCTTATTTTAAATTTAAAACATTTTAGGATTAACCAAGGTTATTTATTATCATATTATATTAAAATAATTTAAATCATTGTCTAATGAAAATGTCATTTATCCTAATTATATCCCCTGGTAGTGTCGTAACCAAGAGTGCATCACAGCCCGTTATCATGCACCAGTTCCCATTCGAGTCTATCTCAAAGCATTGTTTTCATGTTTTACCCATAGATACATCTATGCCAGATCCGCCTCTACCTACTCGTATCAAGAAATGGATGTATTGCATGGAAAACCCACAAAACATTTACATTACCAATATTTATTTGAATATTCTCTATTACTGGCTCTATAGTCTATCTTATTGTAATGTTCTCTAATCAGAGTTTGTCTAAATCTAGTTTCCTTGGTTTGTACTAAACATTATCTGATATGAAATGTAATGCCAAGACCCAGTTACCTAGAGTCCGTGAATTATTACATAACATTAGCATGATACATGGAATCATGTCTCGAAAGACTGATTAGTTTAGTATCCCTAGAAGTACTAGATACATACTTAGGCTTTACATTACATCATGAAATCTAAAAAACAACATTATCCCCACTTTGAATACTCTTATATCCCATAGCCTATTCATGAAGGTTAATCATAATTTAATACATTGTATTGTGGGAAAAATTAGAACATAAGAAAGCAGTGAACTCAGTTTCTCAGTAAGGTTATCAAAATAGAGAAAATTTCTTAAATCGGAATAAAGGTTTATGGTAAAGTATATGACTAGAACAAAAGCCTTTGAAACATAAAATTCTTAATAATATGGTGATTATAAATCAAATAATTTCATTTACATATTCTAATGGATATTCTAATAGTCTAATAATAACAAGTAATATCAATAGCCAATTTCATATTGATGGAATGAATAATGAGAGACATTCAAAACCACATAGTCAAGGCCTCGTGCCATGAATACAAAAAATATTTTGTCAAGGCCTTGTTCCAAGACACTAGTTTGTCTAATAAAACCCACTAATTCATCTATTAGCTATAGAAATTTCCACCCGCCACATACTAAGTCCAATGAATTACTCATATGAAAAGGTTTAAACATAACATAATCATTCGAATTAAAACTAGCATAAAAAATGTCTACACTTTATCCATAAAAGATGAATGGTATAAAAATGACACATCCACAGTCAAATATATCTCATTCAATTAAATATGAAGGATTTTATTATAATAAATCAACCTCAATAATGTATAAAATACACTAAATTATATTTACATAGATGAATATAATCAATAAAACTATTTGAGATAAATAACCCCCTATTTTGAAAACATTGAAAAGTATCACTATTAATCAATAAGTCTTTTAAAGGATATTTTTGAATCAAAGTGTTCCATATCACTATGAAACCATAAAAAAGAAATATAATTTTAAAAAATTCAGGTCTATATAAACAAATCCTTAAAATCATTTTTAAAACATGGACATTAATGAGAAGGATTTAGAATAATAAATCATAAAATTATATAAAATTATATTTTAGTTAGAGTTCCTAAAAAAATTAGATACACTTCAAATTCAAATAATTTAAGTAATTTAAAATTTATAATATCATGAGAATAATTGGATTCATGATATACTATGACAAAGTACATTATATACACTATATAAAAGTGAATTGGTGTATAACAACAAATAAGTCTCAATGGAATGTAAATTGGGATAAAATCCCCTATAAAAGCCATATCCTTAGGATATGGATAAATAAAATAAATAATTATGTTTGAAAAATATAAATAAACTCAATATTATTAGATATTTAGTGTAAATCAATCAGATGACATTCACACATATTCTTGTAAATACAACACCAATGACATTGATGTTTAACTCAATGAATGGAAATTGAGTTACGATTACTCTTATAAAGTACATATGAGGGACTTGAGAAAATATAAATTTAATGAATATGTGTATAAAAAGTATATCCACACAAAGGGGAGTGGTAATTATTACATAAGTAAATAAATAGTTATTTCACACATAATTGTGGAGTAAAATAATCAATTATGTTTGTGTAAAACCCAATGAGTAGAAATTGATATTTAAAAATCTCTAAGCTATTTGGTAACTTACGGAACATACACCCCATGAAATAAGGATCATAAAAAGAAGATGTAAATACCCATAAATTAATTTATATTACACAATGAATACTATCATGGGCAGTACATACACCACACAATAGTAAATAGTGGCAATTAGAGTATAGATCTCACTAGAATAAAAATTTAGATGAAAACCCCTTACCATCTACATTTCCTTGGTCGAGGGTAGGTTAACCTCATGTATAATTGTTAAATAATTGTTATTAAATTATTCAAGGACCATATACATTAATATGATATCATATCTGATCATCTAATATTGCATTGTTAATGATATTTTAGTAGTATCATCGTTTTGGGTATAAAAAAATTCGTTTTCCTTTATATGATTTGTTACGTAAGTCATGTATGTCATTTATATGATGTATCTTATTCATATCCAGAATAATATGAAGTCATTAAAAATTATTTTTAATCAAGAAAAGAAAATTATTCTTGAATGATTACGATGGGGAATGAATCTCATCGTGTTCGTGGAGACGGTAAGCCATACGTACGCACGAGAAACAATAACATTCTTTTGATGGTGAAATCGTATATAATTTGATGGTAAATAATATTTAAAGAATAATTAAGATGATATATTTATTATATAAATCAGTTGTACCCATTATTATACCCATCCAAATAATTACGTTTTTGAATAACAAACTACACCACGATATGGAGACGGTAAGCCATATGTTCAAACATATGGTGACTTTTCATTTATAGGATGGAAAGAAAAATGAATATGGTTGTCCAATATTTATAATAACATCATAGTATTTAGGGGGTACTGAACTTATTATTTTTTTTTGGAAACAAATAATAAATAGGATGTGAAAGAAGGAAGGAACTTTGAAGAGGGTGGTGAAATTATAATCTCTTCTTTAGGTGATTCTTTTGGACCGGATCAAAAGAATCTTTAGGTTGGATTTATGTTCAATGTAAGGCCTCGAGTTTGAAGTGGAGGATGTTGGAATGAGTGTTGTACAGGGTTTGGCCACACCAAATGGCATTGGAGGTGTGAAATAAAGAGAAGGGGAAGTGCCCTTTTATAACAGAGGTGAGGGGCACCATAGGAAAAGATTGAAATAGTATTTTTTTAATAAAACCATTTTCGGTTTATAATGGATCAGAATTGATTTATTTCTATCATAAGGTGGGGATGGGTCATAATCCTAAAAAAATATAGGTTTTAGATTTGTGTATGTCACAATATTAACTTTATTTTTTTATTTAACTACTTGTTAAATATTTTTACATTTACCTTTTCTTCTTGTATTCTTACACTATATGGTTAATAATCATAATCTAACCTTCATAGAGAACCTCAAGTGATTCATTAATGAAATATATAATATTATTTAAGCCATTTAGAAGAACCTTATATTTCTATGATTATTATATCAATCAATAGTTTTTATTTGTTTTAAAAACTAATTTATATCAATTTTGAAACTATTTATCTTATGTATAACCCTTTATTAATTTTTTTTACTTATAAAAACATGAATTTAACAATTTTAACTATTCATTAAATTAAATAATAATAAATTTCCTAATCAAATCCATGGGGACCTAAAGCATCATATTTTATTCCTATGGTTGGTTTTGGTTGTAATATACTTATCCAATGGAATTTGGACATGTGTTTGGGTAATAATAATATCATTTTTACCTTTATATACCCTATTTACATTTAAATGTGGTAAATAAAAGGAAAAAGTTACAATTCACTGAAAAATTATTTTCATCTTATTCCACCACATTTTACATACAGATATCAACTGTGTCTCTCGGATTTTCAAAATTCAAATCCCAGAAGTGGTAAAATCAAGCTTTATGCAGATTTGCAAATTCTCCTAGAATGTGGGTAAAAGACGTAAAAAGATCAAAAAAATTTAATATATCTAATATTATTATAAAATAACTCCAATGAATTAAATTAAACATATATAGTTATTTCGTATCTATTTTTCCTAAAATATATTAAACTAATATAGTTAATTATTTATATAAAAAGTCTGTTTTAAAGAACAACAATGTGTTTTTCACTATTCATCACAAATTGAATGTTTTCAGAAAAAACAAAAATTAACCATAAGAGTAATTTGATATTCCTAATTCAAAAATGAATTCTATTTTACTAAATTCAAAACATAGAAGTTTTATTAATTATTTTAAAATTAATTCTTGTTTTCAAAACCAAAGAGCGGGTTTTAAAAAAGTAAAAACTATCCAAAGATTGTGATGTGTTTATCTTAAATTTTAATGTGAAATTACATATAATGACTAACATTGTATTAAATGATAAAAATATAATGTAATTATACTTCAAAACCATTCATATTTATAACTTAATATTATAAATTATTTTTATTAAAAATGTTGTTTTTAGTTAAAATTTAGTATTTTTCATTATTCATCAAAATATGAAAGTTAACAGAAAAGTACCAAAAATTAATCCAAACTGAATTTTTATGTCCCTCTTCTAAATAATAATTTAATTTCATTAAAATGAAAATATAAAAGTGTGAAATATTGGATTAGAAAATGGTTCACCATTAAAAGGTGGTAAAATTGCATTTTTTGAAAAATACATCTTTTATCTGAAAAAATTAAATTAGATCTAATATTATGTATAATAAACACATCATATGGATTATAAAATTATATGGCGTATATAAAATTAAAAATTCAATTAATACTATTCATAACCATTTTTTGAATGACTAGTTTGGTTATTTCTGGTACACTCGAACTCTGTGTTTTGTGTAGTGCAAGCTATAGAATTACAATAAATAAAATAACTTACGATAAAATCTAGGATTGTTACATTCTTATGAATTTTGGAAATTAAATCCTCAAAATTTTAAATTTGTTCTTGGGAAATTCATAGAAAGTCCCACATTGGAAAAGAGTAAAAAAACTATCACTTTTAAAGAATGAAAATGAAGTACGAAGGACACCCCTGATAACCCATAATAGGATTCCATATAAGAAAACATGGATATGGAAGATAAAATATGTGTCAATTTCTGATGTATTGTGATAGAAAACATGATCAGAAGAAATTTAACCTCAAGATAACAACACACATGTGATGGCATAAACTGTTAATAGTTTCCGAGTAGGAAAAGTAAATGGATTTTTTTTAGTTTCATGATATTTTTCAAAAAGATGAGGAATTTATTTATGAAATTTAATAATAAGAATAAAGGGATATACATAAATTTTAGTTATAGTTTCATCCTTTAATATATTTCTACCACTAACTCATCTTTTTCTCTAATTGATGAGTATTCAAGATGACTTGGTCACACATGAAGTGCTAGAATGATATTCTTGAGAATCAAATAATCCAAAAATGAGAAACTATAAATTTATCTTGTCTTTAGAGACTAACCAAAACCAGAATGTTTAGTACAAGATCAGATGAACCCCCAAAAAGGATATTCCATTATAGAAATAAATATTAATCTTAATTTCTAAAATTAAACAAAAAATACCCAATGTTAAATAAATACCATTCAATAAACAATTCTCCTTAAAATCCTTCAAAACAATCCAAAAAAATATTGAAACCCAAAACATAGAAGAATTTGATTATGTAGTCTTCCACGTTAAATTGTATCTCCAAATTACATCGACTACTCTTAAAGTCACATGCATAAAATTAATTAACCTAATCACATATTCTCCTTGAAAGGTTAATAATTTTAAATAAATAATCCAAACGGCTATAAGTCCACAATAAATATCCCCCATTACTCCTCAAATGAAATCCCATAGTATTATATAGTGTGACCAACAATGTGAACGTCTTAAAAAATAACAATTATCACTTAATCACCAAATCATTTTCTTATACTAATGATATCCATTTGATAGAAATAATAACTCAAATCAACTTATTATTGATCAGCAATCTCATTTAACTAAAAAGAATTAGTCACACTATTCAAGGACTTCACATAGTCAAGTGGTTGGTGATAAATCCCAGTCTCACTTTGGTTGTGGGTTTGATTCCCACAACTTTGTCTTGATGGATGGGTTTTAACACGGTTTTCATGTTATCCTTTTTAAATAACAATATTTTATAACATTCCCAATAAGAGATAGATTCCTTAAAATAACCATAAAATAATTTCACCACAAATGTTATCTCATACCTCTCATTTTCATCCCAAAAATTTAATAACATGTAATTTACTCAATTTAAAGGATTATATAAACCAAAATGGTTATTTATAACTATATCCACGAGAGAAAATATGACTCTTCCTGGAATTGAATTTTCACATAACAAAATGTAGGGTTACACATACAGGAGAAAAGTCATCCAATGTAATACCATCAACAAAGTGCACTAATAATTTTAAACTTTTATCCAGTGTTTTATTTCAACATAGGATCTTCCATGGCCATGAGAAAATCCTATAGAATAGGGAATTCACTCGGGTAATGCCCAATTCCACTACATTTTCATAATATAACTGTAAACGTATTCTTGAGATCATTTTTATTTTCTTCCATAGTACTCTTCATTTTTCCTTGACAATTCATTAATTTACTCCCTTTTTCCCATGCATAAAGCATTTCATTGTTCCATTGAGAAACTTTACTAGGTGTATCTTTCAGCATTTTCTACATGATAGAAATCAAGCATTATTTTCTCCATGGTCTCCACTGTCGGAGCTCTTATCATTCACCACCTCTGTCTTCGTTGTTGGGTCCAGGAGTTGGTTAATATATATGTTGTTGATCATATTTTTGGAAAACTGATTCGGCATGAAAACAATATCTTTTACTCCTATAAAAATTCTATTTTTTTTCTCATTTCCACCACAATTCCCACCTTGTACATCATTTTCAATGTTATTATTACTTCATGGGAATCTAGCCATTGACTACAACCATAAGGAATTGTGTGAGAAAAAATATTCAAAAAATAATTTTGACAATATCATGACACCTTATTTTCATTCTAAAACACCTTAGGATTAACCAAGGTTATTTATTTTCAAATTTTATTAATATCTTTCCAATTGGGTTGTAAATAAAATTTGAATTATCCTATGAATATCCACTGAGAGTGTCGTAACCAAAAATGAATCAAGGCCCATTATCACGCACCAGTTCCTGTTCGACTCTGGCTCAAATATTTTTTTTGGTTTTTACCCCAAGGTACAAGTATGCCAGAGCCACCTCTACCTAATCATATCCAGAAATGGATGTATGCCTTTGAAAACCCATATAATATTTAAATTAAGAAAAAAATTTGGATGTTCTTTTACAATAGTCTCAAAATTCTATCTTACAGAAATTTTATCTAATCATAGTACTTCTATATCAAGTTTCCATTTTTTTTACTTAACTTCCTCTGATACCAACTGTAAAATCGCGACACCAGTTACCCAGGGTCGGATCATTGTTATATATCATTGGCATGATATAAGGAATCATTTCTTGAAAGACACATCAATTTAGTATCCCTGGAAGTACCATATTCATACATACTTTTTACCATACATCATAAAAAACAGTATTCTATCCACTTTGAATACACTTATATCCCTTAGACTATTCCTTCAAGTGAACCGTCATATACATCATTATATCCTGGGAAAAAAATAAAACATAATAAATGGGTGAGCTCATATGCTTAGTAAGGTTATCAATATAGGGGAAACTGTCTTAAATAAGAATAAACATTTAAGGAAATGTATAAGACTAGAACACAAGACTTTTAAACATAAAATTCATAATAATATGGAAAATATAAAGTAAATAATGACATTTAATTATTCACATGGATATTCTAACAGTCGAATAATCACATGTAATGTCAATATCCAATTTCCCAATTATGGAATGCATAATTCTAGTTTGTCTTAACCACATAGTAATGGCCTCGTTCAAAGATGAAAAATAAAATTCTTTCAAGGACTTGTTCCAAAACACTATTTTGTCTCATGAGACCTACCGATGCATTGATGAGCTATATTGGGATCCACCCGTCACTTTCAATGCCCAATACATTCCTTATATCAAAAGGATTAAACATAATCAAATCATTCGTATTTAAACTAGCATATGAAATGGAAATATTTTATCCATAAACAACGAATGGTATAAAAATAACACATCCATAGTCAAACATAACTCATTAAATACAATATGTATGATTTTATTCTAATAAATCAACCATAATAAATATAAAAATACAATTAAGTATATTTATATTGATGAAAATAATCAATAAAACTATTTGAGAAAAATATCCCCCCTTTTTTGAAAATAATAAAAAGTGACACAATTTATCAAGAAGCGATTTAAAAGATATTTTTGAATCAAAGTTTCCCATACCACTTGGAAACTTTTAAAAGTAATTTTAATTTTAAAACATTCATGTCCATATAAATAAATCCTTAAAATAATTTTTAAAAAATGGGCATTAATGAGAATGATTTAAAATAATAAATTTTTAAAACATTTAAAATGATATTTTAGTTCAAGTTCTTATCAAAATGAGAGAAACATAAAATACAAGTAATTGATGTAATTAGAAATTTATAATATCATTAGAATAAAGGAATTCATGATATACTATGTCAATGTACATTATATACACCATATAAATGTGAATTGGCTTATATCAACAAAGAAGACTCAATATAATGTTAATTGAGATAATATCCATTATAAAGACCATATCATTAGGATAATGACAAATCAACGACCAAATTATGTGTGAAAATTATAAATACAGTCAATATGATTGGATATTCATTGTAAATCAATCATAGGACATTGACATCGATTCTTGTAAATACAATATCAATGACACAGATGTTTAACATAATGAATGTAAATTGAGTTAAGATTACTCTTTTCAATTTCATATCAATGACTTGAGAAATTAAGAATTGAGTGATAATTTTTATAAAAATTATATCCACAGAAGGGGAGTATGAATTATTACATAAATAAATAAACAGTTATTTGACACATAATCTATGAGTAAAATAATCAATGAAGTTTTTGTAAAACCCAATGAGTACAAATTGATATTTGAAATTCCCTTAATAATTTGTTAACTTAATGATCATACACCCCATTAAATAAAGATCATAAAAAGAAGATATAAATAAAATAAATTAATTTACATTACAAAAATAATAAAATTATGGGTCTTACATACACCACACAAAAGGAAATAGTGGAAATTATAGTACAAATCTCAAGGGAATAAAAAGATAGATGAAAACCCATTACCTTGTACTTTTCCATGGTCAAGGGTTAGTTAACCAACTGTATAATGGTTAAATAATTGTTATTATAATATAAAATAACCATATAAATTAATATGATATAATATATGATCTTTTAATATTTCATTGTTAATGATATTTCAGTACTATAATCATTTCAGGTATTAACTGATTTGTTCTCCTTTATATGAAATGTTTCATAAGTCATGTTTCTAATTGATAGGATGTATCTTATTCATATCCAAAATGACATCATGCCTTTAAAAATTATTTTTAATCTTCAAATAAAAATTATTCTTGAATGATTACGATGGTTAATGAATCTCGTCATGTTCTTCGAGATAGTAAGTCATATGTACGTATGAGCAATAATATCATTATTTTTATGATTAAATAATATATAATTGCATGTTATATAATATATAAATATTTATTAACATTTAATATTTATTATTTAAATCAGTTATACTCATTAATATATCCATCCAAAAAATGATGTTTTAGAATAACAAACTACACCACAACGTAGAGACGGTAAGTCGTTCGTAGGAATGTATGGTGACATTATCATTTATAGGATGGATAGAATAATGATTATGATTGTATCATATTTATAATAACATCATAGTATATAGGAGGTACTGGATTTGTTATTTATGTATGTAAACAACACAAAAAGAGGAAGTGGAAGAAGTAAAGAACATGAAAGAGTGTGGTGAAATTATTACCTCTTATTCAAGTGCTTTCTTTTGACATGATCAAAAGGCTTCTTAGGTTGGATTTCTTATCAATATGAATTCGAGGTTTTTTTGAGGGAAGATGGGAGGAGATTTGGGAATGTTTTGTTTGAGCCAAATGGCATTGGAGATGTGACATTAAGTGAAGGGGAAATGGAATTTTATAAGAGAGTTTAGGTGAATCTTAACAGAATATTGAAATATTATTTGATAATAAAATAATATTCAGATTATAATGGATCCAAATTGATTTATTTGGATGATAAGGTAGATATGGGTCGAAATCATCTAAACCAATAGGTTTTAGATAAGTTTATGACACCATAATAACCTTATCATTTAGATTTAACTATTAGATATATAGTTTAACTTTTATTGTGTCTTCTTGTATTCGTACACTATATGGTTAATAAACATACTCTATACATCCAATAGAACCTCAAGTGGTTCATTAACGTCATATAAAATATTATTTAAGACCTTTGGATGGACATCAAATTTTTAGGAATATTATATCAATGATTAATATAGTATTTGATTTAAAAACACATTTACATCAATTATGACACTATTTAGTATTTGGTTTTTTTGAAAATCATAACAGCATGATTCCTTCAAATAAATTTTTTTAAACATCCCTAACCTAACATATTAACCTATAAAATAAGTGTAAATCATCAAATATTTCAAATTAATTTTTTTCGATATTTATTATATCATTTTTAATCGTTCATTAATAAGGTAATTATTTCATCATCTTTGTGTAATAAATAAGTTTAATTATATAATATGAATAAAAATTATAAATAAAATACCTTAATGTAGTAAATATTTTTGGAATTCTAATGAATGTTTATAGTCTAATTTATCTTCTGTATAACTATATATTAAAAAATGTTTTATTTATGAAAACATGAATTTATCAATTTTAATAATTCTTTAAATTATAAAATAATAAATGTCCTAATATAATCCAAGTGGACATAAAGGATAATATTTTATTCCTAAAGCCGTTTTTGGTCGAAATAAATTTATCCAAGAGAATTAATACATGTGATAGGGTAATGGTAATATCATTTTTACATTTAATTTCTATACTCACTTTTAACAGTGGTAGATAAAATTCCAAAGATACAATGAACCAAAAATTATTTTTAATATTATGGAATCACATTTTATATACTGATATCAACCATGTCTCTTTTATTTTAGAAATTCAACTCAAATAAGTACTAAAATTATGTTTTTTTCAAATTTGCAAATGCTCCTAGAATATGGGTATAAGACTGTACAAATTCAATTAAATTTTATATATCTATTATTATTATAAAATGACTCTAATTAATTAAATTGTAAATATATGGGAATTATTTATCTTTTTTACCTAAAATAAAATTAAATAGAATAATTATTTATTTAAATAAAATGTCGGTTTTAAACAACAACTCATTGTTTTTCAGTGTGAATCAAAAATTGAATCCTTACAAAAGAAACCAAAAAATTACCCTAAGATAATTTTAATATTGATAATTCAAAAATTAATTCAATATTACCAAATTCAAAACATATAAGTTATATGAATTAATTTAAAATTAATTCCTATTGTAAAAACCAAAGAGTGGGTTTTTAAAAAGTAAAAACTATCAAATGATTGCCATGTGTTTTGGTCAAATTAAAATATGATATTACTTATAATGACTTAAATTTTATTAAATGATAAAAATATAATCTAATTTTACTTCAAAACCATTTAAATTTATAACTTTATACAATAGATTATTTTAAATTAAAATGTTGTTTTCAATTAAAATTTAGTATTTTTCATTATTTATCTAAATGTGAAAGATATCAAAAAAGTACAAAAATTAATCCAAAATAAATTTTTATGTGTCTCTTCTACATAAGAAATTAATTTCATTAAATTAAATTTATAAAAGATTCAAATTTTGGTTTACAAAAAGGTTCACCGTTATAAGGTGGTAAAATTGCATTTTTTGAAATACACTTATTTTATATGAAACAAATGAATATGTAATTATATTATGTCCAAGAAAAACATAATATGTAATATAAAATTATATGAGTGTATATAAAATTAAAAATTTAATAAATACTATTCATACCCTTTTTTTTGAATAACTAGTTTGGTATGTTGTGGGGTGCTTGAACTCGGTGTTGTGTGTAGCGCAAACTATTGAATTAAATTATAGAAAAAAACTTACTATGAAATATTGGGGTGTTAAATTCATCCCCCCATTTGGAAATTGTGTCCTCGATATTTTTAAATTGAAAATGAGAACTTCATTGAATGTCCCACATTGGAAAAGAGTCAATTAAACTATCACTTTAAAATAAAGAAACTAAAGTATAAAGGTCACCTGAGATAACTCATACTAGGATTCCTTGTAGGAAAACATGGATATGGAAGATAAATTAATTGTCATGTTCTGATGGAGAGTGATAGAAAACATGATCAGGATAAAGTTAATAATAATAAAACCAAAAACTTGTGATGGGATAAATGTTCAATAGTTTACCAATAAGAAAAGTAAACAGAAAACATTTTTTGTTTTAAGTTAAATTTCATAAAGATGAGGATTATATTTATGAGATTGAATAAGAACATAAAGAGATATAATTAGTTTTTTTGTAGAGTTTCATCCTTTAATAAATTTCAACCACTAACTCATATTTTTTCCCTATGATTAGTATTCAAGATGAATTTATCACACCTAAAGTGCAATAATCAACATCTATAGAATCACATTATCCACAAAGGATTTACTATACATTTCTCCTATGTTTATAGATTAACGCGAAAAAATGGATGGTACAAGATCAAATGATCCCCCCAAAAGGAAAATCCATTAAGGGGAAATATAATAATCTTAATTTCTAAAATTAAACAAACATTTCCCAAAGTTAAATAAATAAAAAACAATAAACATTTCTCCTTAATATCATTCAATAAAATCCAAAATAATATTGGAACACAAAACATAGAAGAATTTGATTATGTAGTCTTCCACTTTAAATTGTATCTTCAAATAACAACCACTACTCTTAAAGTCACATACTTAAAAGTAATTAACCTAATAAAATATTCTCTATGATGGGTTTATAATTTCCATAAAAAACCCAAATCACTATAAATACACAATAAAATCCACCATTATTCCTCAAATTAAATCACATAGTATTATATAATGTTTCCAATAGAGCGAACGTATTCCGAAATAACATTTATCACATAATCACCAAATCATTTTCTTATACTAATGATATCCATTTGATAAAAATAAGATTCCATATAAACTAGTTATTGATCAATAATATCATTTAACTAAAAATAATTAGCCATACCTCATATTTTCAACTAAAAATTCAATAACAATTAATTGCTTCAAATTCAAGGATCATATAAACCGAAATCATATATAAAACCATATCTACAAAAGAAAAAGATTACTTTTCCTTGAATTTCATTTTCACATAACAAACTGTAGGGATACATATATAAGTGAAATATCTTCCAATTTAATCCCATTAACAAAGAGAACTAATAATTGTAAACATTTATCCATCCATTTATTTCCACATAGGTTTTTCCATGACCAAGAGGTTGTCCTATAGAATAGGGAATTCACTCGGGTAATTCTTAGGGCCCATACATTTACGAAAATGACTATAAATGGATTCGTGGGATCATTTTTAATTTCTTCCATAATACAATCCTTTTTTTCTTGAAAATTATTTACTTGATTCCCTTCATTCTCACATATAAATCATTTATTTGATCCATTGAGATACTTTCCTAGGTGTATTTTTTCAAATTTCATGCATGATGGAAATTGAGCTTTATTTTCTCCATGGTCTCAACTGTTGGAACTATTATCATTGACCACCTTTCTATTCTTTGTTGAGTCCAGGAGTTGGTTAATATATATTTTGTTGATCATATTTTTTGAAAACTAATTCATCATGAAAATTATATCTTTTACTCCTATCAAAATTCCATTTTGTTTCTTATTTCCACCAATGTTCCCACCTTGTACATCATGATCAAGGTTAATACGACATTCTTGGAATCTAGACATTGAATAAATCTAGAAATCATTGTGTGAGTAAAATTTTTCAAAACAATCACATAGAGAATATCATGACACCTTATTTTCAATGTAAAACACCTTAGGAATAACCAAGGATATTTATTCTCATATGATATTAAAATCCTTCAAATAGGGTTCTAATGAAATTTTGAATTACCCTATGCATACCACCTTGGAGTGTCATATCCAAGTTTTTATTAAGGCCCGTTATCGCGCACCATTTCTCGTTCAAGTCTAGCTCAAAGCCTTGTTTTCGTGTTTTACCCCTATATTAATCTATGCCAGAGCAACCTCTACCAACTCATATCTAGACATGGATTAGTTTCCTGCAAAAACCAACTAATATTTAAATTACCAATAAATTTGATTTTCTTCTATATTAGTCTCTAAATTACATCTTAGGGTAATGTTCCCAAAATAGAGTTTTTCTAAATCAATTTACAAAGGATTGTACTAAACATCCTCTAATTTCAACTGTAATGCCCCGACGCCTGTTACCCAGATTCGTTGCATTATTATATAACATTTTTATGATATAGGGAATCATATCACAAAATACGGATCAATTTTTTATACTTGGAAGTACAAGATACATACATAGGTTTGACATTACATCATGAAATAAAAAACCAACATTCTGTCCCCTTTGAATACTCTTATATCCCTTAGCCTATTCATGAAGGTTAATCGTAATATAATTCATTGTATCCTCAGAAAATATAAAACATTATTAAGGGGTGAGCACATATTATCAATAAGGTTATCCATAGAGTAGAAATTGTATTAAATATGACAAAACATTTAAGATAAATTATAAGACTAGAACACGTGACTTTTAAAAATAAACGTCATAATAATATGGCAATGATAAATAAAATAATTCTCATTACTTATTCACATGGATATTATACTAGTTGAATAATAAAATGTAATATAAATAGACAATTTTGTAATGATAGAATGCATAATTATATAATTTCGTATCCACATAGTCAATGCCTCTTTCCAAGAAGAAAAATAAGATTTTGTCAAGGAATTGTGCCAAGACACTAGTTTGTCTATTGAGACCTACCAATGCATTGAGAAGCTATATTAGGCTCTACCCATCACTTACTAAGCCCAATTCATTCTACATATGAAATTTTTTTAACATAACATAATCATTCATGTTAAAACTATCATATGAAATGTCAATACATTAATCCTAAACCATGAATGGAATAAAAATTACACATTCAAAGTCAAACATAACAATATCAATACAATATGGAATATTGTACTAAATAAATCAACCATAATAATGAATATAATACAAAGAATTATATTTAAATATATTAAAATAATGAATACAACTATATGATATAAATATCCCCCTTTTTCTTGATAACATTAACATGTCTCACTATTTATCAGGAAGCCATTTAAAAGGTATTTTTGAATCAAAGTGTCCCATACCACGTTAAAACATTAAAAAGGAATGTTAATTTTAAATCATTCGTGTACATATATATAAAAAAATAAATTTATTATTAAACATTATTTTTAATCATCAAAAGAAAATTATTCTTTAATTATTACGATGGAGAATGAATCTCATCGCGTTCGTGGAGACAGTAAGCCTTATTTACACATGAGGGACAATATCAGTATTTTGATAGTGAAATCGTATATAATTGGATGTTATATCATATTTACAGAATAATTAACATGTTGTATTTATTATTTAAATTAGTAATAGGTATTAATATTACCATCCAAATAATGATTTTTTTGAATAATAAACTACACCACGACGTGGAGATGGTACGCCATACGTACGCACGTATGGTGACTTTGTCATTTATATGATGTATAGAATAACAAATATGGTTGTACCATATTTATAATAAAATAACAGTATGTAGAAGTTACTGGAGTTATTATTTTGGTATTAAAGAACATAAATAGGATGTGGAAGAAAAAAAGAACATGAAAGTGGTGGGGAAATTATTACATCTTCTTTGGGTGCTTCCATTTGACTTGATCAAAAGGAACCATAAGATTTATTTCTCAAAAAAGTAAGGCCTCTAGGATGATTTGATGGATGTTTGGAGGATATTTGGTCAGGGTTTGGTAGAGTCAAAGTTTTTTGGAGGTGTGAAATTAATATAAGGGGAAGCGCGATTTTATAAGAGAGGTGTGGGGAACCTTAGGAAGAGATTGAAATATTATTTTATAATAAACTCATTTTCGGTTAATAATGGATCAAAATTGATTTATTTCGAAGCTAAGCTTCGTATAGGTAGAAATACTCTCATGAAAAATATTTTAGACATGATTATTTCAACATATTAACCTTATATTATAGATATAACTATTAGTTAAATAGTTTAACTATAATTGTGCCTTCATGTATTCTTTCACTATAAGATTATTAAAATTACTCTAAAAATAAATGATAACACCAAGTGGTTCAGTAATGTCATATTTAATATTATTTAATACTTTTTGATGAACCATCGATTTTAGCATAATTATATCAACCAATAATATAGTATTTGTTTTAAAAAGACATTTATGTCAATTTTGACAGTATTTAGTATTTGGTTTTTCTGAAAACCATAACAGAAATATTATATCGAAAAAAAAATTTAATCAACCCTAATATGTCATATTAACCTATAAAATTAGAGTAATTTATAAAAAGGCAGAGATTACCTTTATTGGGATATTGATAATATCAATTATTGTAATCATTCATTAATAAGGTAATTATTTCATCATCATTGAGTCATAAATAAATTTAATTAATTAATGTCCAAAAAATATAAATAAAATACCATTATGTAGGAAATATTATTATCTTTATAATTAATATTTATAGTCGAATTTATCTTATGTATATCCCTATGTTAAAAATGTTTTACTTATGAAAACATGAAATTTACAATTTTAACTCTTCTTTAAATTAAATAAAAATAAATTCCCTAATCTAATCCAAGTGGACCTAAAGGGTCATATTTTAGTACTAAGGAAGTTTTTGGTAGAAATACACTTATCCAATAGAATTAATTCATGTGTTAGAGTAATAATAAAATAATTTTTACATTTAATTACCCTATTTACGTTTAACTGTTGTAAATAAAAGTCAAATGTTAGTATTCATCTAAAAATATTTTCATCTTATTGAACCAAATTTTACATACCGATATAATCCATGTCTCTTGAGTTTTATAAATTCAACTCATAGATGCAGTAAAATTACATTTTACGCCAATTTTCAAATGCTCCTAGAAGGTGGGTAAAAGACTGTAAAAAGTTCAATAAAAATTTATATATCTAATATTATTATAAAATTACTCCAACAAATTACATTGAGAATATATAGGTATTATTTATCTTTTTTTGACCTACAATAAATTTACATAAAATAATTATTTATTTAAATAAAAAGTCAGTTTTAATCAATAATGATGTGTTTTTCACTATTCATAAAAAATTGAATGTTTTCTGAAAAATACCAAAAAATCATCCCAAGATAATTTTGGTATTATGAATTAAAAAATGGGTTCTATTTTACTAAATTTAAATCATATAATTTTAATTATTTAATTTAAAATTAATTCCCATTGTCAAAACCAAAGAGCGAGTTTTAAAAATGTAAAGACTATCAAAAGATTGACATGTGTTTCCTTAAAATTTAAATGTGAAATTACATATAATGATTTAAATTGTATTTAATGATAAAAATATATTCTAATTATACTTAAAAATCATTAAAATTTATAATTTATTACTATAAATTATTTTAATTAAAAATATTGTTTTCAATTAACATTTTCAATTTTTTACTGTTCATCGAAATATCAAAGTCACCAGAAAAGTACAAAAAATAATTCAATCTAAATTTTTATGTCACTCTTCTAAAGAAGAATTTAATATCATTAAATTTAAATTATAAAACCTTGAAATATTGGTTTCAAAAAAAGGTTCACCATTAAAAGTTGTACAATTTTTGTTTTTCAAAAATACATTTTTTTTCTGAATAAAATGAATTTTTTCTTATATTGTGTCTAAGAAACAAATAATATGGATTCTGAAATTATATTAAGTATAGAAAATTCAAAATTCAGTTAATAATATTCATAAATGGTTTTTTACGACTAGTTTGGTATGTTGTGGTGCGCTCGAATGTGGTGTGGTGTGTAACACAAGCAATTGAATTACTTTAAAGATAATAAATTACTATGAAATCATGGCATGTTACATTTAACATAAATATGATGTTTTTTTATTTTCATAATTATACGAATGATTTAGTGTTTTAAAACACTATAAATGTTTTTTTGGACATCTCCAACAAAACACATTTCTTATTGATTCTATGTCATTTATTACATTTCAAAAATCATTTAATGGTTATTCTCATCAACATTCACACAAATTTTAGGTCACTTTCTTTTTTCTCCCCCACCGCATATTTTAAAACCCATCAAATCATTAATAATTGGTTAATTAGTTCATTCGAGCACACCTCATGCCGGGTTGACAAGGTGGGTACTCATACATACCATAAATATTTCAATGAATTTACTTTTTTTGTTCAACATCAATCAGAGGTCGTTTTATATTATTTTAACCGTTACATGCACGTTTTAGTGTTTTCAAACACTAAAAATGATTTTTTTTCATCCTAAGAAAACAATATCTCAATTTAATGTGAAATATTTTCCGACATTTCAAAAAACAATAAGTGTTTTTCACTCTATAATATGAATGTAATTATTAGTCATTTTCTTTCGTAGTATCTACGGACAAAAATTATTAATGACTATTAAATATTATAAAAAATTATTATTCATTCAATACTAGAAAGAATCCAATCAAATTGAACCACATTATAACCATACATATAATAAATAATTCAATGTAAAATTTTATATAATTTCACATCAATTATAGGTCATTTTTTTGTTTTGACTATGACACATATGTTTTAGTCTTTCGAAAATGTGAAAATGTATTTTCAGTCATCCTTGGAAAAAAGAACTTGAATTGACACATGATGATTTCCAAAATTTCAAAATCAATTATTTTATTGTCACCCTATGATATCATGATAATTGATAGTCGTTTTATTTCTTATAACACATCATCACATGCTTTTAGATACATTGAAATATTTAAAAACTATATAACAGATCAGTTTGAGAACATCACGGTTCTTATTGATTCGTCTTCTTCTCATAAAAATCATAAAAATTTCAATGACTCGTTTCTTATGATGTTAAATCAATCATAAGTAATTTTCTATGTCATTTTACCATTTCATGCATGTTATTGTGATTTAAAACACTAAATATGTGTTTTCTATTGTCCTGGGTAAACGAAAACTCTGATTGATTCCCAATCTAATGGTAAAGTTAAATGTTAAAATGATATGATTATTAACATCAGAATTCATGTAAATAGTATGTCCTTATCATTTTTTATACCCCTTTACTCAAATTTTTAATGACTATAAAATCATTAACTAATGTATATTTCATTGGCCAGAGTACACCACATGAATCATTGATGCACCGTATTCTTGTACAAGTTAAAAATAATGCATAGATTATTATTCCAATACATCACACCAATCAATATTATTTTTGAAACATAAAGGTACTAATATAATTATTTTTTCATAATTATTACTATTCATGAATTAAATAGTTAAATACATTATGATAAGTAATTCATAAGATACATAATTTTATTTAGATAATTTATTAGATGGTTATATATAAAATATTAATTTTCAAATTATAGAATTTTAAATTTGAAAAAATAATTAAATTTTTTAATTCATCATAATGAAAATATATTACTATCAGTTTTTATTTAATTTTTGAAAAAATTTGAATTGTACATGAATTCTAAAAAAATATTTATTTCAAAATACCTTATTTTTTTGACATCATCCAGACATAATTATAATATTAAAATTATCAAAATTCTGGAATGACTCAATTATGATATTATAATATAAATATTATAAAAAAATGATTCAAAACATGTAAATTATAATTTATTTTAGGATATGTATAAAAATCACTGTTAGTGCTGATGTAGTTCTTTCATAGCATTGGAAAAGGAAGATTTGGCTCAATACAGACAATAATTTAGTTCTAAAAGTAAATGCATGAAAATTTTATTAATTATTTTAAATAATTTTTTAAGCGATTTTTGAGTTTTCTATTTATATAAAATGAATGTTATCAAAATTCTTATGCATTTCTTGTCCAAGACAAGAATATCAAATTTACAAATTAATGAAATTCCTTGCAAATGGATATGAGAAAATATACGAAGTCAATGAATTCATAATTTTATTATAAACCTAATTATGTTATTTTTATAATAGTAACATATTTTTTATTTTTTATTTTAATAAATAGTTAACCATAATTCTTATGTAATGTTGATGATGTACTTTTTTAAGAAGAAAAAAAATAAATAGAATGATTTTAATTAAAATTATAAGAACCATTAAATGATGAAATTTTTTAAATAAATATATATTTATAGTTGTTATAAAAAATCTTATTTGGTTTAATGTTGGTAACTTTTGGAACCACTTTGACATCATTAGACCCCTTATATTATTTTAGGTCAAATAAAGTAAAGTTGTTCACACTTTGGTTTATAATTAATACAACATTTTAATATATGGTTTTTCATAAGTTTCTCTATACCATAACTAGTATTAGGAAATCAATAAAATTTAACTTAATTATGATGATTTATTTTTAATTATTATCCAAAAAATAAAACCCTTATGTCTTTCACAATAAATATACAATAATATTTAATTTAATGGAAAAATAAAATAAATGAAATTAATAATATAAAAATAAATATAATATGAGATAATTAATAAAATAAATTAATTATCTATATAAATACGACTATTATAGGATATAATAAAAAATTTGGTTTGAATTTAATTATTTTGTTTAATATTTTTATTGTCAAAGTAACGAATAGTGTTTATTTTGAAAAATGATATATTTCATGAATATTATATTTTAACAAATTATTTAAGAACTCAAATAATCTTGAATGATCTTAAATGGAATAAAATTTGGTCAAAAATTAAATCCACTAAGATTTTTGGATTTTTTAATTCTTTAATCCTCTAATAGCCTTATTATATTTTAAAATTTTATGTAATTCTTAAATTACCAATCTCCTCAATTAAATTGGGGACATCTTCCATCACATAATTTCATTAACCCAGCCTTCTTTCTTGAAAATAATCTAAAATATTTTATTATCCTCAACCTTATCCATAATATAATTTTTTTGGTCTCACAAAAATAATAATTCCATGTTCTTTAATGAGGTTCTCAAGAGTAAAATATTCAAGAGGAAAATTCGTACTTTCCTTTTAAATTTATTATCACATCTACCATATCCTCATCCCTAAAAAAAATTCATGATAAATATGGTGTCATGTATATATTATGATGTTTTTGGTGTTAATGTGATTCCCCCAAAAACTATAGTAATATCCATCAATTCGATAGCGTGTATGACACACAACACCCAACACATAAGGTAATATAATATATCAATAAATAATAAGAGATTTATTAATTAAAAATGATTATATATATTTCACTGCATACAAAACCATTTTATAATTCATTACAGACATGATTGACCTTCTAATATATCTTGTGCTACATGCAAGAGAAACCTTCCTTGATAACGTTCATTATACGCAAGAATAAGTTTTACTAAAAAATAATATATTATTAAAATTGGATTATTAAATATAATATGATGTAACACAACCATTTTTCTAGAGGTTATGAATATTTTTAATGATGTTAAGAAAATATATGGTTTATATACTCATAAAATTAATTCAGTGGTTACAATTTAATGTTGAACGAAAATAAGAACCAATTGGATATAAAAAGAAATATTTTTATTTTTATTCTTACAAAGGAGTTGCGTTTTAATAAACATAATTAGAATATATTGGTAATATATAGGTTGGGTACTTTTAAATGAATTCACATTGATTAATTGGAAATATCATGAGATGAAATAGTATTCTAGCCGCATTAAATGGGCTTTTACGTGACATCTAAATCGTCTTGTGAATGTTCTTGATGGTACTAGTTCCATGCACCTCGGAAAAAAGGTATCAATTAATTTTTCATATATTTCATATTAGTTCTAATTGTTTTTCATTCATTTGATTTTGTGTTCAAATATTTATCGATACATTTCATTTTTAGTTCATTGATAAAATGGAATGTTTTTTAGTTTCTTACCATTATATATTTATGTTTCCTTATCTAGTAATTTTAATGGAATGTGTTCCCAATTATTATCATTCCATATTTTTTATGGACCTCCTCATCTATTTTTTGATTTCATGGGATGTGTGTTCATTTATTAACAATTCCATAATTATTACATTCATAGATTCATTATTTCTTCCACTATATCTTTCCATTATAGATCATTTGAGCTTACTCTTAGTAGGTTTCTATTAATAGAATTACAAGATGAAAACAATGAATGATAATCATGGATTTAGTAGATGGATTAGAGTTATTCTTGTAGTTGATTATTTTTCTAGAAGGGAGTTTTTGTAATTAGTGTATTCATCTGTAATTCTAGTCTATTTTTTGTATCTGGTTTACCAATACTACTAAACTAATCAGTCCTTCGAGGTTTTCTTCCTTGTGATCATGATAATGTAACTGATAGAAGACATCGGCTCCATTCCATCTCTGGTTGGGTCACTATAGATGGTTTCAAATGATGTTTATTAAAAACCATAGGAACTATATTTACGTAAATATATATTATATAACATTACCATAAGGTATAATTTGAGCATAAGAATAGAATAACACACTGGAATTTTGGAAAAGTATTGATTATGTGGGTCATCCTAGAAATATATCCCTATTTGGATACAACAAGTTTATGTGGTTGAGGAATAGATATAAATAGGATTAAAAACTCTAAATTGTGTTTTGGGCCTGACTCGGGTTACCAGGTTCCCAATAATGGGCCTTACTGTTCCCATATTTTGACACGTCTATTGGATCTGATTACGATAATCCACATTTTATACAAAAAATGTTATGAATAATTTGATTTGATTTTTACAATGAATAATAAAGGTTAAACCGAAGTAGTTTTACAATGAGGATAAGGTGTCACAATTTAGATATCTAGTTAATGATATTATAGATAAACCCTAGAATATGGAAGGACTTATGTGGATATAAATTGGTTGAAATATGTTTGCATTAAATTTTTTATGAAAACCTTTGTTAAAAGGATATTTTATATTTTACCATATTCCAAGAATTTCTATCATTTTATTTAAGGATGTATGTTAATATTTATAGATAATGACAACATATAAGTTGAGTGAAACCCAATAAAATCTAGCAAGGCCATAGGTCTTGAACCCGTGATCGAAGGATGATAAGGGTTTCACGCCAACAACTAACCTACTCAATTTCAGGGTTAGTTGTTCATTTCATAGTTAAATAATTGGAAAAATAAATGTTAATGATGAACTAGTAATATCTATTTTTTGGATGATATACTAATATATTAACCATATTGGTTTGGAGGATAGTTAAAAACAAATAGTATGACTTATAAATCTTTTAATGACCTTATAATACTTTCAAAGTTTCTTTTATTTCTTTGTACATGAAAAAATCAAAATTCATTCTTGGTAATTATTTTTTGGTAGTAAATGAATGGATTTGAATATGATCAAATTATAACCAAATATTATTATTTATAATATGAAATGGAATCTTATCATTAAAGAATGTCTCAATAAATTCTTTGTCAAAATTATCCAACATTGTGAAAAATACATTGAAATAAAAAGTTATCCTAACACCTCAATAGTTTTTGAACCAATGGTATTATAAATCATCACATATTTATCGATTTGAGGCCCTAAATTTTCCATTAATCACTAACTAAAGTTTTATTGATGACCTCATCCACTCCCTATAATTATTTACACTTTTCTTCTAAGTACATATCTCAACATTCCAATGATGTTCTCATACATAATGATCGAGTTACATGGTAGTACTTGTAACCTTTTTACATTCCATTCTCTCTTAGGAAACCTTCTCACGATGTGGGATTTCAATCATAGTATATATCAAAAAATATATCACCATGATAATGTTTAAATTTCAAGGGCACAATTTAAATAACATGGGTATAATGTGGCACCCAAAAAAACTGAAATAAGAACCTTTTATTTTATAGCATGTATGACCTGAAACACCCTGCGTGTAAGGTAATATAATAATTGGATATTATATAGTCTATTTTTAATTTAAAATAGATTCTATATATTTCATTGCATGAGACACTAAGTTAGAATGTGTTACATGTATGATCAAAACTCCTTAATATCTTGTTTTATACACAATAAAGACCATCTTCAATAGAGTCTGTTACACGCTAGATCGAGTTTTACTAAAGAATAATATACTATTAAAGTATTAATTTTTATCATAATATGATATAACCACTCAATTATGATAGAAGATATTAATATTATTAAACATCATATAAATATTTTTAGATTATATAAATATTAAATTAATTCATTGGTTACAAATTACTGAGGAACAAAAATAATAACCAATTGGATATAAAATGAATTATTATTATTTTTATGCTTCCAAAGGAGTAGTATCTTAATAAAAATAATAAATTACAAGTAATAATTTTTATTACTGAAATATATATTTTATATATTCAATTAAATATTAGTTAAATTCTACCATTAAGTTTGATAAGAATAAGATAAGAACAAATACTATTTTACACATTAAGTCCTATATTTCAATAAAGGAAATTTTTACATCCTTTTAATGGAAACTCTATTTAAAATTGTAATTTATAAACTTCAATTTATTTAGTATTAAAAAATAAACTTCATATTATAAATAGAAATATAAAAATTATATTATGGTAAATTCTTGATATTTTTTGGAAATATTTCAATTTCTAATGAATAATAAAAAATACAGAGTTTTAGTTCAAAACTACCTTTTCATGTAATTTATTTTTTAGGACAAATGATACCTTTTATTAGTTTTAATGTTTAATAAGATAATTTTTTTATCAATTAATACAATTTATTTCATTGGAATCAATTTCACTTTGAAATTTATTATTAAAACCTAGAAAAATTTGGGATATTTTCACTCAAAAAACCCTCATTCCATCTTGTCTACGAGATTTAATTTAATTTAATATCTACCGTTTATGTCATTTGAATTTAGAAAAATGGATCCCATATTTGGAATTATAAGAATTTATAATTTTTTATATGTTCAACATTTTTTTAAAGAATAAAAGTTGTGAAAACTATTAAAATTACTTACAATTATTATTGTTCAATCATGCTTATTAATAGATTAAATATTAAACATAACGGCCCAATTGACATATCCACCTTTTCAAAATGAATTTTCTGGCAAATATATTTGAATTTAAACAACGATTCATGAGTTTAGTTGGTTTGGTATGACTATTTTTATATATGAACATGTGCTCACATAACTTGTTTCCAATAATTCCAAGTGAGACATTTTTATTCCCTATAAAAGGTCACCACCACTCCCACTTCTTCACACCTTTTAAAACACTTAGGATAATTAATGATATTCCCATATAGAATCCCAAAAATCCTTCCAATGATCTTTTAGCCTCCCTTTGGTCATAAATCATTCTAAATAATCCTTTTGGTTCAAACCAAATGTTTTCACCTCATTAAGAAGTAACGTCTCCAATAAAGCTTCTTATCTACATTTCCTATCTCCCCATACTATAATCATCACATTATATGATTTCATATAGAAATTGTATCTTAAATATAATATTCTATTTTTCTGTTAATTTTTATACCTAGACATACACAAACCTCCGCATAATGGGTAAAAACATAATATTTCGATGGACGGAGAACGATTATCTTACGAAACCATGATTGTTCAATTTTCCTTACCAACTCATATGGTGGCCATTATGATGCATACTCTATTTATATATATTATATATAATATTTATTATGTATTTATATTTATTTAATACTTTTATTACACCTATAAATAATAATACAAATTTTACATTAATTTGATAACATCATGTGAGGATGTGTGGACTACTGCCCCTCAAAATGTTGAGATTCACTCACACTATACATATAATGTATAAATAAATTTTTATAATTAAACAGAATTAAAATAAAAAACCTAAATAATATATTAATGAAATATTTATCTTTCTAGAAATAAAATATATATAAAAATATATATTTCATCCCCTTCATTTCCCTTTTTACAATTTAAAATAGATGACGTCATTTGTGGACATGTGGACTACCTCATCCTCATGATGGCGTGATTCCTATTACATAAAATAATTATATATATATATATGATTAAACAATATGGTATAAATTATAAAATTATTATTATGGATGAATTTTAGTTACTTACCTTCTTTCCACTATATCAATTAAAAATTGGAATGTCACTCATGTATACGTAATACGTACCATCTCAAAAATAGTATCTCTTATTAATGTTTCATAAATATATTTAATTATTTATTATAATTGTATAAAACATTTATAAAAAAATAAATTATTCCAGGATTATATTTTTGATATGTTTATGTAATTTCTCATTTGACCATAGTTGAACAACAATATTTGTTTTTACATATAAACCTTATTTGGCCAAAACACCTGACGTAAAAATAATTGTTTGTTTTGTTGTACATAACATTGTAATTATTGAAATAAATTTTTTTATAAACATGAAAATGTTTATTAATAAATCATAAAATTAACACCACATTATCATATAGGATATCAATGGATGTTCACTCGAATGGAAATGCAAGATAAGGATTCTCATCTACCTTTTTTCATCCGTGAGATAAATGTCTAGTTCACCAATTACATATTTTGTGTGGGGTATATACTGCCCATTTTATTATATTATATCATTAGTAATTTTATATTCATGGTATCTTAATATTCCATTTAATAATATTCCTTATAGAGGTTAGGATTTAATATTTTTTAATGTGGTTTGGGACATTTCATAATGTTTAATGATTTTTCTCTTAAGAATAACATTAATGATCTTTCAATGGAATTTCCATTTAAAGGGATTATACAACCATGATTCAATAAAACATTTTATTCTTCTCGAGATCTTAAGGAAAAATGTTCATTATTTTTTACCAATTTACCAGTACATGGGTCTGAAAATTTTTAAAGAAATATTTTTAAGGAAACCTGACTAAATTTTACTATTTAGTCAGAGAACATGCATTATTCATAAAAAACCATGTTTTAGTAAAATGTTTTCAAAAATTATTCTTAATGATTTTCAAAATAACTTTTACTCTTTTTTTATTTTACTAACTTTTTCAATGGAATATTATTGTCTCTTACTGAAAAAGGAATTTTCTATCCTTTTACATACTAGAGGAATATTTTTTTTCCTCGTACGAAATGTAAAACTTTATCCACTATCACTTATTTGAAGCCGACATCTAAATTTTAAAAGTGTTATTTTTAAAATGTTTTTAAATGTTATTACCAATGATAAATAATTGTAAATTATTTTTTAAATAAAAATGATATTTTCCTCAATATTATTTTTAGATGTTATTCATTTATTACTTTAACGACAATAAACTACTATTTTACTCTACATGGGTTTTTTGGTATTGATATAATCTGTATTATTCCATTGGATTTTTTATGATTTAATTGGACTTTGATAATATTCAAATTAACTTTCCTTGATTCATTCTATAAGTCCCGATTAAATTTTCAACATCAAAAGATCATTTTGTGTTGAATTTATTTTAAATATCCATATCACTTATCATGGATATTAATATTGCCAAAACCCTATACCATTTTATATACAGTTCCTAATTTGGAAGTTATTTGATCTATTTTTCTATTATTAATAAATTAGTATCATTTATTCAATTTGGATACATATTTTTAAGACACATTGTTCATGGATATACGATGTTCATTATACGGTTACGACATGGGTGGGGACCGATTATAGATTTCCCCACGAAGCATCGATAGTCTCATGGGTTGAATCAGTTAGAGAAAAACCCTTTGTGTTTTCTTCCAATTCTTATAGATTGGTATTAAATGTTTTGGAAATTCATTAATGAAATCCAATCGATTCATCATAGTCTCATGGGAAAAAGTAGTTGGCTAGCTTCATTTTAAGTGTTTTTAGCCGATAGTTAAAATGCCTTGTGAATGGTCTTGACTGTATTGGTTCCATGTACCATGGAAAACTGAAATCCAATAATTAATAATGTATTTCATATTAGTTCTAATTATTATACATCGATAAAATTTTATGTATTCATATCTATGGATACATTTCATTTTTAGTTCATTGATTAAATTGAATGAGTTTTAGTTTCTTACGATGCCATATTTATTTTTCCTTAACTTGCGAATGGAATTTAATGTGTTTCCATTTATTACATTTTGAAATTGTTTATGCACTCATTTCTCATTATTTTGATTATATGGGATGTGTGTTCAGTTATTAACCATACCATAATCCTTACTCTCATTGATTCATTATTTCTTCAGCCATATGTTTCCCTTACAGATCATTTGAGCTCACCAATATTATGTTTCATTCTATAAGAATCCTAGAGCTGTACAATGAATGATATAAATTGATTTAAAAGTTGTATTAGAGTTATTATCGATGAGTTTTATTTTATGTATATGAAAAAAAGTACTTTTTAATTATTCTATTCATTTTTAAGACATGTGTTATTTATGTATCTGGACTACCTAGACTACTAAATTTATTAGTCTATCAAGGCTTGATTCCTTATAATCAAGAAAATGTAAATTATAGAAGACACCAAACCTAGGCCATCTGGGTTTGGGATGATAAATTTAATTGTATATCCATCATGAAATCTATATTCTCATCCTTTTGTTATTAAAAATAAAATCATCATTCATGGTAGGTCAATTCACTACCTTCTTGGATGATCAGTTTTCACTTCCATTTACCGCATTCCTAAAAAGTAATAATTCACTTAATTTTTTTAAAATAGATTAAATATATATATTATATATGGTCTCATATTTTGGAATTAATATATGGCCATAATATAAAACAAAATTAAACTAAATCTCGAAGGTTACAAAAACATCCAAAATAAACTAAACATTTATCATTAATGTTTTATCAAATGGATCAATCTCACGTTAAAATAAAAAAAATGATATTTGGAACCATTTAGAATTATAAAAGTGTATTAATACCTTTTTTCAAATCTAGAGTTTTATTTCCTTTTGGAATGAATATCAATAGTGAACCGACTATGGACCCTTGAAACAGATGCACCTGAAATAATTAAAATAAAATAATACTATTAATAAATGGGTGTAATGTTGTTATAACATGATCATATAAGGTGTTATAAATATGAATATATTTCTTTTATAAATTAATAACATTATTTTAACCATTATACTATAGTTTGGAACATGTTTGAAGGAATTCAAACCCGATGTAAGAGAATTTCTTTTAAATTTTCATTAACGTATCTTTTTAGAATAATCCAGAAGAATGTTTTTTTGAGATATAAAAAAGGATAAGGTTTATCCATTTTCATCACTTCTAATTTTTATCTATCGTATTTTAAAATATTTCATAGATATTTTCATATAAACTTTTTTCCATTGTATGTGTGCAATATTCTTTTAAAATATGTTATTTTCCTTAAGGAATGTTTTTATGATGTTGGTATGCATTTTTTTATTATCTTTTGATTCACAGAAATTATTATTATCAATGATGGATACATTATCAAACAAATAATTGTGGGATTTTTATACCCATCCAATGAATTAGGTATGATATATGTTTGCTGTAATGGTTATTCAATGTGCAACTACAACAGTTACATCACATGGTAGCCATGAGGATTACATTGTAATGTAGACGTGAGGGTTACAAAAAATATGGTGTCTGTGACTGTAATAATCATATGTAAACATGGTATAAAAAAGAATCCTTATGTTATCAAAAAACAATTTATGATTTCTATGGTTTATAGAAACATGAATTCACTAATTTAAGTATATGTTACTTTTTTGGGTGAAAAGTATATATTTAATAATATGAAATTATGTGTTTATAAGTATTCATGAACTAATATTTCATTCCTTATTTTTTATGAACATTACTGTGATTTATTGTTCTCATCCAATGTATTAATTTTTTTCACAGTGTAAAAATATTTGTAAGAGAATGAAAAATCCATGATGAATGTTGTGATGATTATTTATGAAAAAAAATATATATAGTATTAATGAATTCTGTTATTTAAAAAAATTGAAACTTGTTATATGTTTTAACTTTTAATTTATAGAATCACTATAAAATATTTTAAAATAATTTTCAAAAACTATAATCCTTAATATATCTTCAAATTCAAGAGAATAATTTCATTACATAAAAACTCAATATTATATAATGTTTATGGTCAGGCCCAAATGATGGGAATTGTAACTGGACGATTTGAAAAAGTAATGGATTAATTGATGCAAGGTATAAATGGATGTGTCATACAGGAAAGAGAACATCTAGATCTATCATAAAGTAACATGAAAATAGTGGAGAATTTAACAGGGAAGCACCCTCCTTCATTTAGTGGATCTTGTGACACTCTGTTATCTAAATGGTGGATGAAATCACTTAAAAATATATTCTATGTCATTGAGAGTTAATATAATAAAATGGTAATTCATTCTATTAATGATTTTGATGCTGACGTCGACCAGTGGTGGTCAATGATCAAGAATATATGGGAAAGATAAGAGATCTACACCTTCAAATGAGATGTATTTTAGAATCTTTTCCTTGAAAAATGTTTTTTAATTATAGTTCCACATATGGTGGAATAGAAATTCCTTGAATTAAAACCAAATGAGTATGATTTTGTGTTATTTTATAAAAAAAACTTTACATTAATGGATTGGAATAATCTAAATATTATGCCGGATCATAAAATAAAAATCTATCATTTTTACTCTAGATTGATGCGATGATATCAAAGGGAATCAGATTCATGTGAATTCAAATGTTATTAGAAACATGTTTAATGTTCTAAGAGGGTATAAATGGAATTATTCAACCCTCATGTGTACATTGAAAAAAAATATGAAAAGGTCTGTATAGAAAGCAATTGGTATGATGATATTAATGAAATCTGATGGTAAAAAAATCTAGTCTCTATATTTTGGAATATATGGTTAAGTGATCTTGGAAATAGAATTAAAAAATCTAGGGAGTTATTCTAATGTGGTAAGTTTTGACATATGGATAGATATTTTAATATAAAATATATCAGGGTTGGTTTTTTTAATCTTGATAAGAAAACTATAGTGTGTTTCAAATTTTGTGAGATGATCCATTGTAGGCATACCTTCATAATGAAGGATCTAAATGATGGAATTTATCTAGACTATAAGTAAAAAGTTGTAGTGAAATTCTTTGAAACTACTTTAATAGATGTTGGTCAATCATAATAAGTAGTATCTGGTACTTTTTTTCTCATGTTTATCTAATATATTTTTTGATACAGGGTGTACACATTTTTTTATTTTTGATAATGTTACTGGTAAATTTGAAATTTCAACTTAAGAAATGAATCCCGAAATTATGGTAAAAACACTGGGGAAATATTATGGAAAAAAGAAAATAAATTAATTTTCATATTTTTTTAGGTGGGAATAAATTACCGATACATATTTTCGTTTTCCCCTAGAAGAGTTGTATATTTTAATAGGTATGAATTGGGTTGCTATTTAGCATGTTAAAAATGATTATAGAGATAAAAAAATTGTTTTTCATAAATAGATTCAGTTTTAATACCAGAATGAATTGTTACCATTTATGTAAGATCTGCAATATGAGAAACTATTAAATGATGAAAATAGAATTTCTCTTGAAAATACTGTTGAAATCAAGGTAGCTATTCAAATGAATTATTTTCTAGTGTTAAATGAATTCCTATATGTTTTTCATGTGTTTCCCAGTGTTATAGTTGATCGTGTTGTTTAATTTACTGTCGATATAATTCCCAATTCTACGAAAATTTAAAAAATCCCCTTATTGACTTGTTGATTTTGAATTTACTATGAACAAAATGAAATATTTATCATGAAACTCCTAAAATCCTTACCATTAATTCCAACACTTCACCATTGGGTGCTCTGATTTTTTTTTAAAAAAATAAATATGGTTCCTTGAGGCATTATATAGATTATAGAGCTTTGAATAACCTTATTGTAATGAATAATTATCCATTTCCTTATATCAATGACTTGGATGATCTGCTCTACAAAGATTAGTATTTTTCCAAGATTATCTTGAGATTTGAGTACAATTGACTAATGGTGAATGAGTATGACCTTTCTAAAACATAAATCTATACAAGATATGGGCATTAAGAGTGTGTTGTTATGACATTTGGTTAGACAAATTCCCAGGATGTATTTATAGATCTTATGAATATAATATTCTATGAGTATTTGGATAAGTATTTTGTTGTTTTTATTGATGCTATTTTGGTTTTTTCAAAATGTTATTAGTATAATGAAAAACATCTACAGATATTCATAAAAACTATCAATGATAATAAGACACGTGAAATATTTAGTAAATGTGAATTTGGGTTTCAAAAAATTTCTTCCCTTGTGAAAATTATCAAAAAAGACTATATAGTAATTCATCTGACAAAAACAAAAGTTGTTAATAGATGTAAAATACCTAAAAATGTTATTCAGATACGATGTTTTCTTGGATTATTAAGATATTATCTACAGTTTATTGGAAACATTTCCAGGTCATATAGACCACTAACAAAGTTAACTAGAAAATGAGTTAAATTTATCTAGGAAAAATATTGGGATGATTGTTTTTGAGGAATTAAAAATATGGGTGGTGAATGGTCTAGTTTTGGCCCAGATCACATGAAAAGGTGATTTTTTCATCAACAATGAAGATTCATTTAAGGGAATTGTTTTTTTTATGAATAATGAATAGGTAATTAATTATGATTCAAGACAACCAAATCCCCATTAGTTAAATTAACCTACACATGATTTGTAATTATATTATTTTGTTTTTTACATTAATAATTTGAGGAATAATTTAAATGAAGCCACACGTGAAATATATTCTAATCATAGATGCTTAAAGTGTTATATACATACCTAAAATTGACCATGAGGCATATATGATGTCTATGACTTATAAAAGATGATATTTTAATAATCAATTACAATCCATGAAAAGTGAACAAAGTGGCGTATGCCTTTAGTCAAAATCATATTTCATAATTAATCATGTTAGATATAGAACATTGTCATTTGATTAATTATTTGATAAATTTTGGCATGGAAGATTTGTTTACCGGAAATATCCCTATTTTGATTCAGGTGTTAGTTTAATTGGATCTGTTAGACTCAATTTGGCATGTTTAGATTGAAGGATACGTTTTATAGAAAAATGTATTATTTGTTATGAACGATATGTTTCCTGAATTTAATGATAATAAATATTTCTTCTTGAGGTTTAGAAAAAGATTGTCTCTATATTTAGATTCCCATATGAAGAAATAATTGTTATGTAAAGCCCATTGTTCACTATTTTTATTTTATCCTAGAAACACTAAAATGCAAAGTGACCTTTAGGAGTATTATAGGTAGGATGGAAAGAGAAGATATATTTGTAAGTTTACCATGATATTTTTATCTTACCAATAGATTAATTAATAGAGATAACTATGAAAAAGGATTCATAAATCATTTACAGTGATAGAGTGGACAAGGAATAATATATCCATTGAATTTTTGGGGGACTACCAAAGAATTGATTAGCTAGAAAAATTATTTGGGTTTTTATTGATAGACTGTCTAATTCTATACAATTATTTCTTATTAGAGAAAGTCCACCTTTAGATCAATTTTAGATATTGTACCTCAATGATATTTCAAAATTACATTGGGTTCCTCTCTCAATTGTGTTTGATCATGATCCTAGCATCACTTATTAATTTTTGAAAGGCCTTACGAATTAATTGGGAAACAAAATAAAATGTTACATATCCTTTCATTCAATGTATGATGGTCAGTCAGAATGAAAAATTAGGATCTCGAAATGAATTATACATTCTTGTTCAATGGAATTTTCATGTTTTTAGGATGAACATCATTCTTTAGATGAGTTTTCCTATCATAACAGTTTACATTATTGTTTACAAATGGCACATTTTGAGGAAATGTATGGAAAGTGTAGTAGAATTATAGAGTTTTGTGACGAATTTGGATAAAGAAATATTATGGGACCATAATTAGAAGAGTAAGTTTATTAAAAGTTAATTATAATCCCGAAACATATGAGGACAACTCGTAGTATGAATAAATGTTAGATAGACAACATGAGGAATTACCTTCATTTCACGGTAGGTGATCATGTTTTTCTTAAAATACCACCATGGTAAAGTGTTATACATTTTGGTAGGAATGGAAATATAATTAAATGTATAAATTATCCTTACTAAAACTTGGATAATGATAGAAATGTTTCCTATTGAGTAGCATTTTCAATGAGTTTATCCTCTGTACACAATGTTTTCATCTTTTAATGTTATGAGATTATTTTCCATATTCACCTCATGTTTTTATCCCTAAAAAAGTTTATTAAGAAGAAAAAAATTATTATAAGGAAAATCCTATATACATTCTAGATCATATAGCTAATTTATTGAATAATTGGGTTATTCATCTGGTTATGGTTTTGTGGAGAAACCACTTGGATGAACAAGCAACATGGGAGTCTTAAAATACTATGACTGAATGATATACTTATTTGATTAATATGTAAATAAATTGGGTGGAATCAATTTATAGGGGGGATAATTTGACATCACATGTACAAATTTAAAAAAAAATTGGTATTAATTTATCTTTAATTTTTATATATGAAATAATTAAAATTAATGATTATCCAAAGATGATGCAGTGGTTATGAAAGAATAAAATAAAAAATGATTTTAATTAATGTTATATGAACCCATAAATGAACCAAAAAATCTGAATAAATATTCTTGGAAGAGTAATTTTTCTCCCTAATCATATTTGGTTGTTATTTGGGACCATTTAGATCCCCTTGGATAACTTAAATCCCCTATTACTATTTTATTTAAAAGAAAGTTAATCCTTTCAAACTCTAGTATTTAACTAGTAAACCATTTTGATATATGATATAACAGTAATGGATTTTGAAAAGAAATAACATTTGAAAATATATAATATTTAAATTAATCAATATAATATATTTTTAATTTTTAGGAAAAAAATATTAACATAATGATTTTCATAATAATGATAAAATAATTATTAATTTATTGGAAAATCCAATAAATGATATTTAAAATATTAAAATAAAAAAAATATGAGATAATTAATATAATCCATGAATTATCTGGATACATATGTTATTCATAAGACTTTATAAAATATATTTTTAAAAAAATTAAGTCATTTTTTGATTTTTGTAATGTAATATTAATGAATGGTGTTTATTTTGAAAAAAATTATATTTCATGAATATAACATTTTTAAAATTATCTAATAAATCATAAAAATATTAAATAAATGTAAATGGGATAATATTTGGTCAACAATGTAATCCAAAAATCGTTTTAGGCCTTTAATAAGATTTACCCCTTTAATTGATTTATTATATTTTAATATTTGTTTTGTAATTTCTAAATTTAAGCTCGACATAATTACAAAAGGTGACTCCTTCTATGTATTAATTATATCATCAAGAGCCTTATTTTTTGAAAATCCAGTTCTAAATTATCTTATTATAATCTCTAGACACATTCTAGTGTTTTTTTCTCACAAAAGTCGAATTACTAGTTCTTTAATGATGTTCTAACGGAGAAAATAATCTAGTATTAAATTCTCATTCTATTTTAAATTATTTCACAGTTATTCTTCATCGTCACAATAAGAAATATTTTATGATAACTATAATAAAACATATATATAATCATATTAATGTGTTATTGTTATATCCATTATAAAATTTCAAATATTCCCTTTTTATTTGTAAAAACAAAATCGTCATCCCTGGTATGCCAATTCGTAGCCTTCTTGGAAAATTATTTTTCACTTCCTTTTAACACATTCAGGGAATGATTATACTCAATAATAACTGTTTAAATGAGAATAAATTTATAGATTATGTTATTCCATGAAGAAATAATGTATGAACCTTGTATTCAATTGTGATTAAGATAGGAAACACCCAACACATATGCCAATATAATATCATGATAATTTATAATACAGTTACTATTTAAAATATTTTCTATATATTTTAATCCAATCAACACTGAGTTTTCCTTAATTTCATGTGATATATACTTTCCTTTATATCATGAGTTACATGAAATAGCAACCTTCCTCAACATCTTCCGTTATACGCAAGATCGAGTTTCTCTACATAACAATGTATTATTAAAATAATATTATTTAATTTAACAAGACATAACATAATAGTTATGTTATAAATTATGAATAATATTAACTAAATTATGTAATTATATGGTTTAGATAAATATAAAATGAATTCATTGCTTACAAATTCAGGGGAAATGAAAATAATAACCAATTAAATATAAAAAGTGATATTATTATAATTATGATTCCAAAGGTGTTTGGTATTAATAAAAATATTTAATTACAATTAAGTAATTATATTAATTAAATATATATGTCATATATTAAATTAAATATTTTTTATATTCATTCATTATGTTTGGAATGCATAAGATAAGAACAAAAAATATTTTACACAAAAAAACATATATTTTTATAAAGGCTATTTTACCACCCTATATTGGAAAAATGATTTTAAATATATGTTTTATAGAATTAATATATGTAAATTATCAAAATAAAATTAAAATTTCAATTAGAAACATAATAATTAGGCAAGGGAAAATATTGGATATTTTTTCAGGAACATGCCATATTTTAATGAATTGATCAAAATAATGAATTTTAGTTCAAAATTGATATTTCTTCTAACTTATTTATAGGGATAAATTAAAATTTAATTGGTTTATAAGTTTAATTAAATTATATTTTTATCATTTAAAATTATTTATTTAATTACAACCAATTTCACTTCGAAATTGATTATGAAAATAGAGTAATCTTTAAGACATTTTCACTCAAAAATACAACATTGTCGTCCTAATAGTTGGATTAATATTAATTTATATTATTTCAATTATATGATTATAATTTGGAAAAAATTATTCCATATTTGGAACAATAAAATTTTATAATTTCGAAAAGATTATATTTGTTTTAAACAAAAAATTTACAGAAAGTTATTAATAATAAATACAATTATAATGTTAAATAATGATTAATAATGTACTAAACCTTTAACTAAAGGTACAAAATGACCAAAACACTTGTAAAACCCACATTGGTTTGACATAATTCAGAAATTCAAATTCCATTAATGGGTTGTTTATGGTATGGTATGACTTTTCTTAGGAAGGATCGTGTACACATCTAACTAGTTTCTAAATATTCAATGTTAGTCCAATTCCTTCCATATAAAAGGAAACCAACAGTCCCAATTCTTCACACATCTAAAAATTATTAGTTTCATCCATGATAAGACCATATAGATTTCCAAAAATCCTACCATCAACGATGAAGCCTCCATATTTTCATAAAACATCTCTAATTATCCTTCTAGTAGAAACCCAATGTAGTTACCCAATTCAGAGGTAACATCTTCTCTCAAGGTTTTTAATTTCATTTCTCTTATCCACTTATTGTATTGTAAATATTATATGAGTAATAAAAAACTGTATCCTGAATATAATAAAATGTTTTTATGTAACATTTTATAATTGTACTTACACACAACTCCATCTAATGTCTAACGAACATACCGTTTCTGTGTATGGCGAACTATTGACTCATTAAACGACGATTGTTCAATTATCCTTTACCACATATCATGGATTACATTATAATATAAAATATTTCTATATGTTTTATAAACTATATATATAATATTTATATACTTATTTAATTTTTAACTATAAACCACAATGTTTCCTTCCATCTTGTGTAAATACAATCATTTCGTTTGCGGAAGTGTGGAATACCTCCCCATAAAAGAGACATGACTCGTCCATGCAATACATGAAACCTATTAAAGAAATTTTTAATAAAATAATGTTACATATATAACATATATATTTTACAGTAATTATATAATGCATATTTATCATTTAATATTACACCTTTTAATATAACAAAAAATTAAAGTAACGTTCACGAGTACGTATGACCTATCATCTCGATGAACAATGCACATCATTTCTAATATATAAATATTATAAACAATAAATAAAAAATTTATATTTGAAATATGCGATATAAAAATCTTGGTTTACATTATGGAGATGATGAAAAAATGATATATTTAATAATAATAACATACAATAACTTAATATTTACTCAAAAAATAAGGCAATTAACACACAAAATAGTAAAAATAATGAAAGGTTATTAAAAAATGGTTTATAATATATTATAATAATATAATATATGATATAATAAATATCAATATTAATATTTTATAAGTTATTTACATGTTGAAAAACCCATATATAATAGGTTATTGGACATTATCCTGGATGGAAACACAAGGTGATTGATTTTCAACTCTCTTTTTAAATTGTTTAAATTAATGTCATATTCAATACTTACTTCTTTTGTGTGATAAACCTACTATCCAATATTATATATTATTTAATTATTTCAATTTAGTTAATGATATTAAATGTGTTAATTGATATTAGTCTTTCATGTACCCTCTCATTCAGAAAATACTCATGTAGTAAGATATTCTCATATCACATTTAACATCAATGAGATTAATGTCATGTTCAGATCCTACTTCTATTTTGTGTTGTATCTATTAACACATTTTTATAGTATCAAATTAATCCTTTTGTATTATTTTTTATAAAAAAATTAATATAATATTATTATTTCTTGAGGTTATGATTTAATTTTTTTGAAATGGTATAGGACACTTTGGGATGTTTAAATATTATTTTCCTCAAAACTGTTCCTAATGATTTTTCAATGGATTTTTCATTTGAGTAAATTACATAACCATTGTTTAATAAAACCTATAATTTTACTCTAGTAATTCATAATGATTTTTCATGTTTTAGTAACATTTTCACACTCTTTGGTACTCAATATAAATATATTTTCTTAGGAAAACCTGATTTTGTTTCTATCTTTAGTCAGAGAAACGTTTTTCATCATAAAGTCATGATTTTTTAAAATGTTTTCAAAAATGTTTTCATAATGATTTGGTAGCGAAATATTAACCCTTTTTTCTTTTACCAATGTATTCAAATAAATATTTTTACAGTGTTATGATCAAGGCATCTGTTTAAACTTTTACCGAGAGAAAGGAATATTATTTTTACCTTGAACGACATGTATGGATTTATCATACATCATTTATTTGATGACTTATATTCATATTTAAATAGAATCTTTTTAAATATATTTTTTTCAAATTATATTTTCAATGAAAAATAATTTCAAAATGTTTATCAAATGAAATGGTTATTTTCATCAAGAATATTTTTAAAAGATAACATTTTATATCATCAACTAAAACAAAAAACTATTTTACTCAACTTGGGATTTGTTGTATTGATACAATCCTTATTATTTCTCTGGATGGTTTTTTGTTGAGTTGGAAAATGATAGTATTCATATTCACAACCTAGATTAATTTCATAGTCTACTATAAATATAAAATCTCTAATGATCATTAAACATTGAATTTCCATTAAATAGTCCATTTCATTTATCACAGACAATACTATTTCATAAAGCATATAACATTTAACATACGATGTCAACTTTTATAGTTTTTTGATTTTTTGGGAAAATATTTATAATTATGTACCCTTTACTCCATATTGATATTTTATAAGGGAAATTGTTAAATCGATTATTCAATAGATTAGGATTGTTTCGGACTAGTATAACATGGGTGGGGCTCGGTTATAGATATCCCCTTGATGTATTAGTAGTATAATAAGAAAAAATAGTTGGTTAGCCTCTTCAAATGGGTTTTTACCCTAAATTTTGTAATCCATCTTGTGAATGGTCTTGAAGGTAAAAGTACCATGTACCTGGGAGACATGGTGTCTAATAATTAAGCATTTTCCTAATTTATATTATGATATAATTCATCCATATTTTTTTTGTCAACGTATATATGGATTCATTTTCATTTTCATGTTTCAGTTATTATTCATAAAGAATATTCTTTATTGAAATATCTATTCATACATTTTATTTCCATTTATTTAGATGTCATGTGTTTCAATTGCTAACCATTCAATATTATATTTTCTTTATCTTGTCATTTGAATGGAATTTTTTCTAGTTTTTACCTTCCCATATTTATTAAATAATTTCTTTCAATTTATTGAACACATCAAATGGGTGTTCAGTTATATACCTTTCCATATTGAATATTCTGATTGATTCATTATTGATTCGCCTATATTTTTCCTTACTGAGAATTTGATCTCACCCTTATTATGTTTATATACATAGGATTCCAAAAATCATATTATAAATGATATACAGGGATTCACTAGATCAAATAATGTTACCTGTAGAGTTATTTTTTTAGAAATAGGTTATATAAAAAATTATGTTTCAATTAGTGTATTTATTTGTAATACAATACAAATTTATGTGTTAAGTTTACAAAAATAATAAATAGATTGGTACTTTATGGATTTATTCCTCATAATCCGGCCAATGTCATTGATAGTTAACACCGGATTTGAGATATAAGTTTTTGGGTCACTACAATTGGTATGAATTGAAGAATATTAGCTACCTTGGGAATTAAATTTAAGAAATCATAGGTTAGAGAGCATAACACTAATAGAATATTAAGATAAGTATGGATGGAAATCCTATAATTTTTGGTAAATTATAGATTATGTGGGTCTTCATAGGAATATATCCCAATTCTGATACTATAAGTGGATGTAGTTCTTCCATACATGTACCTAGTAGTAAAACAATATGACAAGGTGTTTTTGGTCTAAATTTGGGTAACATGGTACACAATAATAGGCCTTACTATGCACCTATTTTGACACTCCTTGGGGATATTATTAGGAAAATCCACTTTTTCTATACAATCCATTATGAATAATTTTAATAGATTATGAAAATTAATAATCATGGTTTTACCAAAGGATTTATAAATTAAAGATAAGGATTCGGGATATAGAAATCCAAAAAATGATATTGTGTTTAATCCCTAGACTATGGAAGGAAAATGTTTGATGATGTATTGATAGGATTTAATAATTAAACTATAGAATTTTTTTCAAGATTAATTTTGGATTTAAGATTCATTAAACTTCTAAGGGCTATGTTTGATTTAAAAATAATATGTTTGAGAGGAAAATAATTAATTGAAGAATAATTCATATATATTTATTTATATTTAATTTAAAATATATTTCTATGCATTACGGTTTATATAATCAGTAATATAATTTCACTAAAAGTCCAAAAATATTATTAGACTTTGTCAAAAATGGTTTTATTGAAAAACATATTTAATAGTGTATTTAATGAATAAATTTTAAAAACATTCATTATATTTAATTTTAAAATTATATTAATATAGATTTAGAAAAGGAAAACATGTATGTTGAGTAAAAAATAATCAAATTCGACAAGTCCATGGTTCATGAACTCATGATCAAAGGGCAATAAGTGTTTTTCACAAACCACTGACCTACACAATGTCATGGTTAATTTTTCATTGTTTTTAGATATACAATTTGATAAATAGATGTTAAATTTGAATTTATTTTGTATTTATTTTGAGTATTTTTGATTAAACTATTAACCATATTGTTTTAGAAGATAGATATAGACAAACAGTTACAATTGACACTCTTTTATAGGCCTTACGACCCATTAAATGTTTCTTTTAGTGCTTCCGGCTTAAAACATTCATTATTGATAATTAATTTTTTATATTAAAAGAATAAATTATAATTTGATCAAAGAAAAAACAAAATATATAATTGTTCATAAAAAATTGAAACCTACAAGTAATAATGTTTCCTTATATTCTTGGTTAGTAAAATAATTACCCCACATTATAAATTGACATAGTAATAAAATTATGTCCTAATAACTTAATTTTTATTGAACCAAAGACCTACTAAATCATTGCATATTTATGGCATTGATTCCCTCATCCTTCTATTGAACATTCACTTGTTTTTGAATAATGATATTCGTTACATTTTTCCTTCATTAATATATCACAACATTATAATATTGTCATCCTACATAGAATCCTTGTTACATTGTAGTCAAATTGAACATTGTACATTACTTTCAAAATTTTATAGTAGATTACATATGAACCATTATCATGATGTGGGAATTAAAAATTAATAAGTATAAAAAAATATATCACCAGGAACATGTTTAAATTGCGAGGATGAAATTTAAATAAGATGGTAGGAATGTAATGGAATTAAAATGTAAAGACCTAGAAATTCTATTGAATTTTTTTTCTAAAATACATGGGATTTATTTTACGAGTAAGCAAAAATATACAGTGGTTGATTCCGAGGCCGGGTATGCCCGGAATCAATTTCTGATGTTTCTTTTGGGTATGTTCAGTTAATGTATGAGCGAGATTTTATGAAAATTGAATCGGTGATTGGAATTGAAATCTGAGGGAACCACTGAACTCGCAGCGCCAGTATTTGCTTAAGAAGACTTTCACCATGATGGCGGATGGACGAGAATAATAGCTTGTTTTTGGCATTTAATAATAAATAATAAAATAAAGTGTACAAAAATTTATATTACTTTATGCTTCCATGCGAGTGGTTGTGGTTAAAACCTCCACATGGAAGTTGGAGGTGAGACCGCCCCACCCTAACATCCCACGAGAGGTTATGGTGGTGGGCCCCACTAGAACAAAACCACTTGTGAGAGGTTACGACTTGGGTACCACCCGAGACTGCATAATCTCTCATTTAAAAAATAGTGGTTTGGGACCACCCGACCCCTATTGATGGAGGAGGATAAACCCTCTCAATTCTCCCTCATTAATGCAGGAGAGCCTCTTGATTCCTCAACTCCCCAATTAAGTGGGTAGAAACCCCCTTAACCTCCCATAATTAATGCATGACAGCTCTCATGCATTAATTAGGTGGAGACACTTAATTTATTCTCATTTTTTGAATTCTATGCCAACGGAATAATAGATAACCAATTTGTTATATTTGTTGGAATGATTCACTTTGGCAGAACGGAGGAAGAGGAGAGCTAGGGGGAAAAGATCCCAATGAAGAACGAGGAACCTAATCTTCCAAAAGAGAACGAAGAACCCCAACAAACTGCTTCAACTTCCTCCCTCGAATCCTACTGACGTGGACAGTCTTCCACGGCCGGTGCAGCTCGAGATTGGGAGTGTGAGACGAACATGGAGAACGATGAACATCATCATCTTGTTTCAACAACACAGCCAACGAACTACGAACGCCGATCAACAGATTAATGTTAGGGGGTTTACTTCGAGTAATATTTGTTTTCTTTTCCTCACCTTCGGTTGGAATGGAAAAGTTGCGGAGATTTAAAATAAAAATTGAAAATAATCTTCTTACTTCTTGATGAGCCGATTGTTACCAACCTAAAGGCGGAGGGTGCGGGCCAAACCAACATGGCCCGACCCCTCCTCCAATCTTGTTTATGTTGATCCTCGGTATGGAAATGAGGAGACAACGATGAAGGCAACAATGACGAAGGTCACGCTACCTGCGGCCTCCGCGAATCACCCCCCCCCCCGCGGCACACCGATGCTTCCAGCCGAACACCGTAGGCCCGAGCGGTGCCCGAACCACCTACCTAAGGCCTCGTGGCGCCCTTCTTGGCGAGTGGCCCACCTACCCACAGCCTCTTGACACCCTACATGGCATGCGGCCTGCCTTCTAGCGCCCCCGCGGCCTGCCTCAGCCCCTGTCGGGGCATGCCCTGCGCCCCCACTGCCAGCCCGATGCCCTGTCGGCACCCCCGCGGCCTACCCAGCCCTTGTCGCGCCCTACCCGGAGCACCCATAGCTGGTTCACACTCCGCACGGCCTGCCTGCAAGTCTCCCGACCAACCACACCTCCCAGGATGAGTCACCCGAGCCGCGTCCCTCACGGCGCTGGCCGAATCGGCCCCGACCTTCGGGCAAAGACACCTATATAGGGACGTCCAGGTTGAACCGCCCTCACAGTCTCCTGGGTTGGGCCAAGTAGGCTGGGCCAAAACATAACGAGTTAACCCACCCAACGGGCTGGGTTAGACCTAGTGAGTCTGAATGGGTCGACCAGAACCGGGTCAGACCGGACCATGGACAATTACTGACCAATTACTGTTTTGGGCCATATCATTGGCACCAAACGTCCATTTGAAAAACCGTTTGTGGAACCAATATTCAAGGTGTGAATCCACCCCATTGAGAATACCCCCTAGTGTATGGAGTATAGTTGAGATACAGTCAGGTTGGATCTTACAGAAATCCGACTAGGCCCCCGGGACTGAAAGACTAATAAATAACAGATCAGACATCCAATTGATGCACCGTCTATTGTACTGAGACCCTTATGATGTAGAAGAACTTTGAGATACTTCTATGTAGGAAATTTTGATTTCTGGAGTATCGACCAGTAGCTTGGGGATAAGATCTTCCAAAGACGAGCAGTAATTTTTGTCGGAACTTAGTAGCTAGCTGAGACTTGACGACTGCCAACCGATTCGAATCGGAGTGATTCGACTAGCCTAGTGGGGGGCACCTCAGTGTGAGCATCGTATGACCAAGGTGGGGAGAACCTAAATGTGAGTGTGGTAGACCCACGATACTCGACACATAGAGTACCTCAGTAGGCTACCTGGGGAGCACCTCTGTGTGAACATAGCAGACCCACGGTGGGGTGCGCCCCTGTGTGAGCACAAAAGATCCACTGTACTCGACAAGAGGAGTTCTTCAACAGTCCAAGATAGTGGGAAGCGCCTCTATGTGATGCGGTAGGCCCTCTATACTCGATAGAGAAGGATTTCTCCAGCATCTGAGGGTTCAGATTAATAAAAATCCTCATTTGAGCTAAGTACATGACTTTTGGGATTTCCTCCTAATTGAGATGGGTTACTAGATAACAAAGGTATATGTATGGGTATATACCTAATTAATAGTTATCCATTTAATTCATATGTTTTGGTTTATCCTTGTTTGATTTAATGATAGCTTGAGGGTCTCGGGGTCCCTAATGAGTATCGTTATATTCACCCCTGCACGAGCTATGCCCTCACCTCGTTGTGTTGGTTTCAAATGATGCACATCCCTGACTGAGGCAGAGATTAGCAGGACTAGACGGTACCAAAAGGGGGATCACTTGTTGTTATGGTGCAGGAAGGATATAGACAGACGTGGAGTGCTGAGGAGGCCATCTGTACCTACCCTTAATGTAGGAACCCCGGAGTATGACCTAGTAGCTACTCTACTTTTCTTTAGTTGTACATTCTTTCAGATGTACTTGTTCTTTTCTATTGGTCTTGTATTTCCTACCCCTTTTACTTTCTAGAACATCTTTTGAATACAGTTTTACTTAGTGCTTTGCTCCCAGATGTGTACACTGATTTGTTTGTTTACGGTTTTAAATGCAATGCCTTACCAGTTTAGAGATTTATGCCTTTGGTACTAGTCTAAAGCCATTAAAATATGGAAGACGGGCTTGGGGTAGTCATTATACGGGCCCCGGGGGACGGTTCATGACAATTTTTTATCATAAGAGTTAGTTCTACCACAGAACATAGAACTCTGACCTTTCATTTCTATGAAGAAATTGTGTTAAATGTACTAAGTATGGTTATCAGTTCAGGGAGTCCAGTGTTAGTGCAGGAGGCCGAACTATCCATAATATAGTAACCTGACTTCTGATTTCTGACTCCGTGCATGAAAGCACTGAGTGCGTGCATTTTTACAAAAAAATTCTTTAAGTTACCTCAACAAGGTCAGCTCACCAGGTATAATCTTTTGAACATGTTGCATCTATTTCTATGAGGATGACTCCCCACGGATGACCAGTTAGAGCCCCGATAGTCGTACATACTGATAGACCACCGAGCAATGAGGACTCAGTACAGAGCCCTTTACTAGTAGAGGCACCAAAGACACTACATTCCTTTGGGACACTGATGCCACTACCCCAACAGTAGACGATGAATGCCGCTTGAGCACGTTGCATGAGTTCCAGCACCTGAGGCCACCCAGGTTCATGGGAGAGACGGACCAACAGGTTGCTGAGGATTGGATGGAGGTTGTGTTGAGAGTTTTTAGGCTAGTAGGGATAGCAGAAGACTTCATGGTGATCATTACCATGAGTCTCCTTTGGGAAGTAGCTAGCAGATGGTGGATCCTGATTCTCCAAGTTCATGAAAAGGTGACCCTACTTTTGGAAGACTTTGAGAGCCTATTTCGGGCAGAGTTTGTAATAGCCACCATTCGTGCGGTGCGGATACAGGACCTACTTCATCTTTAGTAGGTCAGAATGACAGCAGCACAGTACTCAGCGAGGTTCACTGACCCCTCATGCTACTCCACAGATATGGTGAGGGACCTATTATTCAGGGCCCTGACCTTCGAGCAAGGGCTCATGCGAGAGATCAGTGCTCCGATAATCTCACTTAGCATTCTGATGCAGATGAGGGTGCTAGAGAGATCCCTAATGGGGGATATTTTCCTTCATGAGCAGTCTCCATCAGGGAGGCCCATAACTAAATGACACTTAGTGGAGTCTTTTGCAGCAGGTAGTAGAAAGATGTCGCAGAGGTCCAAGAGGACTAGATCTACAGGTTGACGACCGCACGACTCAAAATCAATTTTGTGGGGAACCCAGAGTTGAGACAGAGACATGCATGATAGTATAGGACAATGTTACTCATTTAGAGGGAAGGGTCACATGGCTCATGACTATCTGACCCACCATACCGATGATCATTAGAGAGTTGAGGGACCTCCTAGGTAGTGGTTCAAACGAGGCGGTCAGCATGGATGACTCAGATGTGGCAGAGGAGATGGACATGAAACTGCTAGTGGAAGATGTTACGAGGTGTTACCACCACCACCACCAGGAGTCCCACCCTGACCAATGAGAGTGGGTGGAAAGGGGAGAGCTCAACTTCAGGCAGCTGAGGCCTATGATCATGGTGCTCTAGAGATGATTCAAGGTATGATATGTGTTTACACTACCTTATTTTCAGTTCTTATAGACACAAGTTCCAGTAACTCTTTCATTTCCACTTCCCTAATTCGGTGCTCGGAGATTCCGAAGGAGCCGTTGGCTCAATAATTACTGCTAGAGACTCCTACGAGAGCTGATTTGATGATTACGCACTGGTTCCGCCAGTGCGAGCTTACTCTAGGACATGAGAGCTTTGGTTGGGATCTCCTAGTAGCATCGTTGAGGCCTTACGAAGTCGTCTTGGCTATGGACTGGTTATCTACATTCCATGATCATATTGTCTATATTAGGAGAAAAGTGTGGTGTGTCTGTACGGATGGGACCAGTTTTTCCTTCACCGGTGAGAAAGGAGCCCTTGCATCACATGAAGGACTTACTCAGGGGAGGGTGCAGTCGATCACTCACCAGTTGGCATGCCTTACACTTGGAGTAGTTGATGTGGTGATTCTGACTTATCCTGTAGTGGTGGACCAATACCCGGATGTTTTCCCTGATGATGTTCTAGGAATACATCCTTGCAGAATGGTGGACTTCTACATTGACCATCACCCTAGGACGACACCGATATCTACTCCAACATATCGGCTGGCTCCCGCTAAACATCATGATCTTTGGGTATAGCATGAGGACTTAAAGGGGAAGGGATTCATATGGACCACTGTTTCTCCCTGGGGGGCCCCAATTCTGTTCTCCAAGAAGGCGGACGGGGGCTTGAAGCTTTGTGTTGACTATCGTCGCATGAGCTATGTGACCATAACGAAAAATTACCCACACCCGAGGATTGATGACCTTTTTGATCAGGTGAAGGGAGCACGATGGTTCACGAAGATAGACCTCAGATCATGCTATCACCAGCTCAGAGTTAAAGATATAGATGTGCAGAAGATGACCTTCAGGTGTCATTAAGACCACTACGAGTTCATGGTTATTCCATTTGGCATAACTAGCACTCTAGCAGTGTCCATGAGTCTCATGAAAAGTATCTTCCATCCTTACCTCAATCACTTTGTCGTAGTCTTCATCGACGACATTATGATCTACTTGAATACTGAGGATGTGAATGCCTACCAAATACAGGTAGTAAAGGACACGCTTAGAGAGCATCAGAGTTAGTGTAAGCTCTCAAAGATCTAGTTTTGGATTAGAGTGGTTCACTTCTTGGGACACATCATCTCGGAGGTTTGTGATTCAGTGGATCCAGCGACGATCGAGGCGATACTTGCTTGCGAGCGACCCAGGATTGTGATGGAGGTACGTAGTTTCCTGGGTTTGCATAGATACTACCAAAGATTCATTCCAGACTTATCCAGAGTTGCATCACCACTATCAGCCTTGACGAAGAAGGGGTAAACCTTCGGGTGGTCAGAGAGATTCTAGCAGATCATTTAGGAGTTGAGACAGAGGCTAACTAGTGACCCCATCTTGAGGATTCCAGAGGAAGGCGTATGGGTACATAGTCTACTGCAGCTCATCATGGACTGGACTTCGGTGTGTGCTTATGTTTGAGAGAGGACTGATCACATATGGTTCTCAGAATCAGAGAAAACAAGAGTAGAACTATGCTACACATGACCAAGAGTTAGTAGTAGTGGTCTTCGCCTTGAAGATGTGGCCTCACTATCTAATGGGTGAGTGTTTTACAGTGTACTCTGATCACAAGAGTCTCAGGTATATCTTCTATCAAAAAGACCTAAACCTGAGACAACGATGTTATCTTGAGTTCCTCCAAGACTGTGACTTAGAGATAGTATATACTCCTAGGAAGAGGAATGTTGTTGTAGATGCGCTCAGAATGAGATCTGGTATACAGCTGCAAGGAGAAAAGACAGAGCAACTAGCTACCTTACAAATATCCTTTGTGAATAGAGATGAAGCATCATTCCTATAGTTCCTTATAGTCACTCACCCGTTTCTTTATCAACTCAGGGAGTCACATCATGGGGTTACTGACTGCGAGACACGATGTGCTCACATAGCCACTGGGCATGCACCTGATGGATTTTTTGAAGATTGGGAGAATGTCATCCTCTTCATAGTACGTACAATAGTGCCATTATCACTTTACAAGGAAGTTTTTAGGGAGTTTCACAAGTCCCCTATAGTGGTACATCTATGAGTGGACAAGATGTAAGAGGACCTTCAATGATAGCACTGGTGGCCAGGTATGAAGAAGGCAGTAGCAGAATTTATCTCTTGATGCCTCACTTGTCAGTAAGTGAAGGTAGAGCACCAGGATCCAGTAGGCTTGGTTTAGAATTTAGTGGTCCTAGAGTGGAAGTTGGATGGGATATCCATGGACTTCATGACAGGTCTTCCAAAAACATCTAAGTGTCAAGATTCGATATGGGTGATCGTTGACCAAATCATGAAGTCATCCCACTTCATTCCGATCAGAGATCAGGGATTAGTAGAGAGAATGTGACACCTCTATGTGCAGGAGATTGTGAGACTACATGGATTAACTTTCTCATTTGTCTTCGACCATGACACATGATTTACTTCCTGGCTATGGAAGGGGTTGCAAAAGGATTTAGAGACATAGCTTCGCATGGGAACCACCTCCCATCCTCAGACAGATGGTCAGGCTAAGGGGACCATTCAGACCCTCAAGGACATGCTACGTTCATGTGACCTTGACTTTGGTCGCAGCTGGGAGGATCACTTACCTTTTGTAGTGTTTTTCTATAACAAAAATATCACTCCACCATATGGATGGTATCTTTTGAGGCCTTTTACGTGAAAGATCACCCTTATTCTGGACTGACCCATGAGAGTTAGCACTAGTGGGTCCAAAGATGGTATGAACTTCTATAGAGAACGTTTAGATCTCCCAAGAGTGGATGAAGACTGCACAGTGTAGGTAGAAGACATATGCTGATAGGATACAAAGACCTCTGGAGTTCGATCATGGTGACCACATCTTTCAATGGGTCTCAACTAGATGAGGTCTACAGAGATTTGGATGAGGCAAAAAATTATCTCCAAGATTCATCAGACCCTTGTAGGCCCTTAGCAGTGTAGGTGAGATGGATTACTATTTAGCTCTTCTACCTCAGTTGCAACGGGTGCATGACATCATCCACGTATCTCAGTTGATGAGATACATCCACGACCCTTCACGCATCATCGACCATGGAGAGATGGACATCGACGATGGGTAGACTTTTATGGAGGTTCCAGTGGAGGGTGAGGATCGATAACAGTAGGTACAATGTTTATGGTCGATACCTCTAGTGTGCGTACACTGGCAGTACGGGAACCTCTAGGAGAGCACAAGGGAACAGAAGGATCACATGCGTACTCAGTACCCCCATTTGTTCCCATAGATCGAGTTGTAGCTTACGAGGATGTAAAGCCCTGAGGTGGGGAGAATATAAAGTCCTAGAAATTCAATGGAAAACTTTTTAATAAATACATGGGAATTTTTTTATTAGTCTGCAATAATTTACGGCTCTTGATTCCGAGACTCGGTGTGCCCGAAATCAATTTATGATGTTTTGTTCAGGTATGTTCAGTAAACGTACAAGCTGGATTTTATAAATTTTGAACCGGTGCTCGGAATTGAAATATGAGGGCACCATTGAACTCGAAGCACCGATATTCGCTTATGAAGACTTTCACCTTGACGGAGGATGGTCGAGAATAAAATTTAGTATTTGGATTTTCATCAAAAATAATAAAATAAAGTGTACAACACTTTATTATATTTTAGGTTTCTATACGAGTGGTTATTGTTTAAAACCTCCACTTCGGAGTTGGAGGTTGGACCACAACACCCTAACCTCTAATGAGAGGTTATAGTGGTGGGGCCCACCTGAACAAAACCTCCAGTGAAAGGTTACGATGTGGGGACCACCTGAGACTGCATAACCTCTCTTTTAAATAATTTGGGTGGGGACCACCCGACCCCTATTGATGGAGGAGGATAAAACCTCCCAACTCTCCCCCATTAATGAGGGAGAGCCTCTTGATTCCTTAACTCCCAAATTAAGTGGGTTGAAACCCCCTTGACCTCCCTTAATTAATCCATGACAACTCACATTCATTAATTAGGTGGAGCCACTGAATTTATTCTCCCACTTTGAATTCTATACCAACAGAAGAATAGATAAACAATCTATTATTTTTGTGGCATGATTCATTTTGGCGGAATGGATGAAGAGGAGGGCTAGGGAGAAATGCTCCCAATGAAGAACGAGGAACCTCATCTCCCAATGGAGAACAAAGAATGACAACAACATACTTCGAATTCCACCCTCGGATCAAACCGATGTGGTGTGTCTTCCACAGTCGAAGATGCTCAGGATTGGGAGTGCGTGACGAATGCGGCGAATGACGAACATCGTCGTCTTCTATCTACTTCACCGTCAATGAACAACTAACATCAATCGACAAATAAAAGGTATGGGATTTACATCGAGTGATATACTTTTGTATTTTTCTCACCATTGGATGGAATGGAAACGTTTGAGAGATTGAAAATAACAATTGAAAATCATCTTCTTACTTCTTGATGATCCGATTGTTACCAACCTAAACACGTAGGGTGCAGGCCTAACCAAGAAGTCCCGACATCTTTGTAGATCATGTTTATGAAGAACAATGACATGGAAATGATGAGATGATGACGAAGGTCGCGTTACCCGCAGTCTCTGCAAATTGACCCCCCCCCCTCACAATGCAACAATGCATCCATCTGAACACAACCGGGCTGAGCAGTGCCCGACAAACCTAGCTGTGGCCTCTCAGCACATGGCATGTGGCATCCTGGAACCCTACCCATGGCGCGACCCACTTTTCGGTGCCCCTGCAGCCTTCCCGGCTCCTTCCACGACCATCCCGACACCCCCGCGGCATGCCCATTGCCTTGTTGGTGCCCTCGCGGCCTGCCCAACCCCTACCACGCCCTACCCAACCAACATACTGGCAGACCATGCTCCGCGTGGCCTCCCTGCTGGTCTCCTAATTGCACCAACCTCCCGGGTTGAGTCGCCCGAGTCGTGCCCCTTGCGGCACTGGTAGAACTGGCTCTGGACTTCGGGTCGATCTGCCTACGTGGCGACCTCTAGGCCGAACCACACTCACAGTCTGCTTGGATGGGCCCAGAAGACCTGGACAAAACATAACGATAAGACCTTCCATATGGTCCGGGTTTGACCCAGTGTGTCTGACAAGGTCGTTCCAGACCGGGTCTACCCAGACTGGATTGGGCTGGGTTAGTTCGATCGGGTCAGACCGATCCCGAGCCCATTACTGACCCATTGCCTTCTTGGGCCATATCATTTCCACCAGACGTCCATTTGACGAACCATAAGTGATGCCCGTATTCTTGGAGCATAGCCGTCCCAATGAAAATATCCTACTAGAGTTCGGGGTATAGTTGAGTTACGATCAGGTTGGATAGTACACGAATCGAACCGGGCCTCCGGGACTAAAAATATAATAACTAATAGACCGGGCGTCTGATTGATGTGCCGTATTTTGCCTGGAGACCCTTATGACATGGCGGGACATTGAGATACTTCGAAGTGGGACATCGCGATGGTTGGAGTATCAAGCAGTAGAGTGTGGAGCAGATCTTCCAAATATGAATAGGCATATGAGCGTGATCCAAGTAGCTAGTTAAGACATGATGACTGCTGACCGATTGAACTCAGAGTGATTCGACTAGCCCAGTGGGGAGCACCTTAGTATGAGCATGGCAGACCCACAGTGGGGAGCACTTCTATGTGAGCGCGACATAACCATGGTACTCGACAGAGTATGAGTTCTCAAACATCCGAGGGTTCATATTAATAAAAATACTAGTTTGAGCTGAGTCAATGACTTCATAGTTTTACTAATGATTGAGATGGGAAACCATATAACATATATATATATATATATATATGGGAATATACGTAAGTAATAGTTATCCATTGAATTCATACTTTTTGTTTTATCCTTGTTGGATTCAGTAAGACCTTGAGGGTATCAGGGTCCCTATTGAGTATCGTTGTACTCACCCCTACACAGGCTATGCCCGCACCTCATTGTGTTGGTTGCAGATGACGAACAACGCTGACAGAGGCAGAGAGTAGCAGCACTAGATGGTACCCGGAGGTGGATCCCTCAGTGTGACGGTGCATGGAGGAGACAGATCGACATGGAGTGTAGAGGAGGCCATCTGTACCTACCCTTCAGGTAAGAACCCCGGAGGATGACCCTGTATCTTCTTTATCATTCTTCAGTTGTATTGGATTTCACTTGTACATGTACTTTCCTGTTGGGCTTGTATTTTTGTCCCCTTTTACATTACAACACTTCTTTTGTATACAGTTTTACATAGGGATTTGCTTCCAGTTGTTCACATTGGTGTGTTTTTTTACAGTTATAAAGGCAATGCCTTCCCAGTTTATGAATTTACGCCTTTGGTTCTAGTTGTCTGCCCATGTTCTAGGGAAGGAGGGCTACGGGTAGTCACAATACGGGCCCCGGGGGATGAGTCGTGAAATAAAAACTAAAGTAAGAACCTCGTATTTGATAGAGTGTATGACATGAAACACCCAGTGTGTAAGGTAATATAATATCTAGATACATTATAATATTCTTACTATTTAAAGTATTTTCAATATATATTAATTCATGAATCACCATGTTATCATGCATTACACATTAGAATAACCATCCTCGATAGCTTGAGTTACAAGTATGATAGACCATCCTCGATAGCTTGTGTTATTCAAAGGACATAGATTCACCATATGACAATGCATAATTAAAATATTATTATTTAATATAATATGACATCACCTAGCCCTTCTGTTAGTGGTTTTGAATATTATTAGAAAAATTATGAAGGAATAAGTTTTATATAAATATAAAATGAATTCATGGGTTACCAAAAAAATGAAAAATCAAAATAAGAACCAATTGGGTATAATAAAAAATATTATTATTTTTATGATTCCAAATGAGTTTTATCTTTATTAAAAATATGAATTTAAAAATATATAATCATTTTAATGAAAAATATATGTTATATATTATATCAGATATTTTATATATTCATTTATTATGTTTTACATGCATATGATAAGGAAAAACCATATAGAACACACAAAATCTTATATTTTTAATAAAGGAAATGTTATCACCTTTTATTAGGGAACACATTTTAAATATGAATTTTAAAAAATTAATTTTTTTAAAATGAAAAAATAATCTTAATAATTAATATATAAACATAAAAATTCTTTTAGTGTGATTATTAGATATCTTTTGGAAACATATCATTTTTTAATGAATAGTTAAAAATATAGATTTTTAGTTCAAAACTGCATTTTCATCTAATTTATTTATTGGATAAAATTATAATTTTAATAATATTAAAAGTATAATTAGAAAACATTGTTATCAATTATTATAATTTATTTCATTTTAATCAAATTAACATTGAAAATTATTATAAATACGTAGAAAACTTTTTGACATTTTTACTCTAAAACACGTATTATCTTCCTGTTTACAGGATTAATATTCATTTAATTATTGATAAATCATTGATTTTAATTTGTAAAAATGGATTCTATATTTTTATTACTAATAATTTTTAATTTCTAATATGACCATGTTTTTTATTCCAAAAATATTTGTGATTGTTATTAAAATCAATTGCAATTATTAAGGTTAAATCAAGCATTATAATGTAGTAAATCATTATCTTATGGGACCAAAGGACCTAGAAACTTGCCCAACACCAGTTTAAAAAAAACATTAGACTATTAACCTTCCATTCATGAGTCTATTTTTTTGTTACTTTTTTATGTAATAAAATTTTCACACCAATCATTTTTCATAAAATATTAAGTGAGTCCTTTTCCTTCCCAAAAAACTCCACCACTTATCCCACTTATTAACACCACTAAGGCCACTTTGGATCAGCCAGGATTGGACCAGAATCCTTCCAAAAAATCCTCTACTACACCCTGATGCCACCCTTTTTTCATGATATCTGTCCAAAGGAGCCTTTCGGTATAAACAAATAGTAGTAACCTTGATAAGAGGTAACATCTTCAATCAACCTTTTTAGTTTCAATTCCATTTTCCAGTTCTTATACAATTATTAATATATTATTACATAAAAATGTTATTATATATATATATATTATGTAGTTTTTATGTATTTGTTTGTAACTAAACATAAACACACCCCCACGAAATGGGTAACAAACGTAATGTTTCTGTGTACAACGAACTATAGCCTCATGAACCGATGATTGTTTAATCTACATTTCTATATCTCTTGATGGCCATTATGATGGAAAATATTCTTATATATGTTATATTATAAATAAAATATCTTTATAATTATATATTTTTTATCTATGACATACCTTTATTCCTTCCATATTGTGTAAATACGAGTATTTCATTTGAGGAAGTGTGGACCACCACCTCCTCCAAGCGATATGACTCATGCATTCCATGCATGGATCATATTGAACACTATTTTAATTAAAATATTTAACATTTATAAAATAGGTATGATACATTGATTATATTATACATGTGTATCATTTAGTTGTAATTATTTTTCTAAAATAAATTAATGAATGTGGCGTTCCTATGTACGTATGACCTACTATCTCCATGAATGATGCACTTCATTTCTAATCTCAAATTATTTTAGAGTAAAAAAATACATATATGGTGAATGCATATGATATATTAATCATGGTTTAAATTATTGAGATGATGAAACCGTGACATATTTAATAAGAATAACAGATAATAAGTTAAAACATACTCGACAAACATGGAAATTATAACCCGAAAAAGATAAAATAATGAATGATTATTAACAAATGGGTTATAAGATATTATAACAGTATCGTATAAGATATCATAAATATTAATAAGTATCTTTTATAAGTTATTAACATGATTTATAGACCATATAATGGATTTTAAAGGATGTTTACCCCAAACTAAACACAAACTAATGGATTTTCATCTCCCTTTTTAAATCTCTATGATTAATGTCATAATCAATACTTACTTATTTTTTGTGAAATAACTACTGCCAATTTTGATATATTATATCAATATATCAATTTTTTAATTTTATTAAATGTTGTAATTTACTTTACTCTTTCTTGGAACCTATAAATCAAAATCTATTCAAGTATTAAGGGATTCACATCTCACTTTTTACATCCATGAGATTAATGTCTTGTTAACCACGAACATATTTTTTGTTGGGTATCTAATACCCATTTTATTTTATTATATCATTAATAAATTTATATTCATGGTATCCTAAACATTAATTTATTAATATTCCATCATGATGATATGATTTAAAATGTGTTGTGTGGGATGCTTTCATATGTTTAATTATTTTATTCCTCGAGACTAATTCTAATAATTATTCAATGGAATTTCTATTAAAGGAAATTACATTACAATTTTTTAATAAACTATTTAAGTATATAATGGTTACTCATGATCATTTTCATGTATTAGTAAAATATTTACACTCTTTGTAATATAATATGTTTTAATAGTTTTTTTAAGAAAATACATCTTTTTTCTCAATTTAGTCAGAGAACCTGTTTTCTTCTAGAATCAATGTTTTATTAAAAAGATAAAAATCTTTTTAAAAATTATTTGGAAATTTATTTAATTTTTTTTCTTTTACCAGTGATTTCAAATTATTTTTTTTCCAATTATAGAATCTTTTTAACCGCTAAGCACTCAAATGGAATGTTCATTTTTACCCTATATGGATTGTATGGATTAATCCACCATCATTTCATTAAAGACGCCGTTTCAATATTAAACAATATATTTTTAATGAAAATAATTTTAAATTTATTTTCAACAAAAAATAATTTAAATATGTTTTTTGAAAAGAAAATGATATTTTATGCAAGAAGATGTTTAAAAGTTAATCTTTTATTTCATTAATTACAACAAGAATCTATTTAACTTAACATGTGATTTTTTTTTATTAATACCATCCTTATTGTTTCTTTGGATGAATTATTGTTGATTTGGACAAGGATTGTATTCAGATTCCCTAACATGATTTATTTATTTTTTCAACATGAAATATTAAATCTCTTATGATCACTAAACATTGAATTTCCCCTAAATTATCTATATTATTTATCATGGATATTACTATTACCTTAAATGCAAAACATTTTACATTAAGTGTCTACCTCGATATTTATTTTATTATTTTTGGGAAAATATTCATCATTCTGTATTATACATTCTATATTGATATTTGAAAAGGCACATTGTTAAATTTATTATTCGATAGATGAGGAATATTTTGGATTGGTACAGAACTAGAGGGGACATATTTTAGATATCCCAATGAGGAATTGATAGTATCATGAAGAAAAATAGTGGGATATCCTCTTTAGATGGGTTTGAACAATAAAATTTATAAATGATTTTGTGAATAGTCGTTATGGTAATGGTTATATGTACCTGGGAAACTTGATTTCTAATAATTATGCATTTCCCTCAATTATATTCATTTATTATTCATAAATGGTATTTTTCAATGACATTTATATATATGGGTTTTAATTTTTAAGATTCATTTATTATTCATTGATGAGAGTTTGAGTTGATATATCTATGGATACATTACATGTTCAGTTATTTATAAAGAAAGTGTTTTAGTTCTTACCTTTCTATAATTGATTTTCCTTTTCATGTTATTTTAATGGAATGTATTTCCATTTATTACCTTTCCGTATTTCTTACATACTTATATTCAGTTTATTGATTACATTGTATGTGTCTTTAGTTATTTAGCATTTCATATTGACTATTCGCATTGACACATTATTTCTTACGATATATTTTCCCTTACTGATCATTATAGGTTTCCCTTATTATGATTAATCCACAATGAATCCATGAATATTAATATAAAATATATGACATAAATTAATAAATACAATAATGTAATTGTAGTAGTTATTTAAATAGAAATAATTTATTTAAAAATGATTATGTTTTAATTTTTGTATTTATTTGTAATATAATACTCATTTATGTATCTGGTTTACCAAGACTATTAAACTGATCGGTCCTTCCGGGCATGTTTCATTGTAATGATCCCAATGTAACTAATATCTTACACTATCTTCGGGCTATTTGGGTTTGGGATAATACATATTAAATGTGTTCTCATATTCTCAAATAAATATATGGATATAATATTATAAAAAATGGAATAAGACCACGAAGGTTGAAAAAACAACCATAATAAACTAAAAATTGACCATTAACATTTTCTCAAATGAATAACCCTCATGGTAGAACGCAAAATGATATTTTGGGCCCATTAAACTTCAATAGATGCACCAATACCATCTAATCACACTTCAATAGTATTATTTCCGTTTAAAAAAACTTTTAATCAACAAACCAAGATACCATGATATGATTTCTCCTGAAAAAATGGACATAAGAAATTATTATCAACAAAAGGGTTGAATGATGTTATAAATATATCACATAATGTATTATATATACAAATATTATTTTCTAATAAATTAATAATACTATATATACCACTATATTGTTGGATTGAACATGTTTTAAGGAAGTCAAACTTGTGGTAAGAGAATTTAATTTAAATTAATCGAAATGTATCATTTTAAAAAATTCAAAGAGAATGATATTTTTACTTTTATGTCATGAGGTAATTTTCCCAATTTCATGACATGTTATTTATTTGAATCCTCTATTACATGTTTAAATTTCTATTTTTAAAGAATTTTTTTCCCATGTATGGGCACAGTATTCATTTAAAATAAGTATTTTTCCTTTAGTTTTATTTTTCTGATTCTAGTATACATGATATATGATTATTTTATTATTGTTGGGAAGTTATATGATAATTGTTGGTTCCATTATAACCCAATGATGTATGGGACCATGATATCCCACCAATTCATTAGATATGTGAGAAGTTGATCTTAATGGTTATTTCAAATATAACTACAGTAATTACATGATAAAGAATCCTTGAGGGTTACACATAAAGGTAATCAATATGGTTACAAATCATATGCTAGATGTGAGGGTTATAATCATATATATGTGTGGTAATAAACCATTCCCCATGTAACCTAAATGTTTTTTAGGGTTTCTATGTTTTATGGATACCTCAGATTTTCCAAATTTATGAATATGTTACTTTAAAGGGTTATAAGTATATCATTGTTAAAATGACTTCATTTGTTTATAAGTATTCATAGAATAATTTGTATTTCCTTATTTTTATGTCACTCATAGTGATTTTTTGGATCATACCATGTTTTCATTTTTTTCATAGGTTTTATGGATGGGTAAGAGAAAATAAGAAGCCAGGATTATGGTCTTTATGGTTTGTCATGTTAATATATAATGTTTTATTTTAACAATTTTCTTTGGAACAAAAGTTATATTGGGTGTATGCTTTCACATGGAATGTGTAGGTTGACTATGTATGAGTTTTTCCTAATTTTAAAACACACAAAACCTAAAATGATCCTCAAATGTAAAAAATTAATTTCTTGCCTATAAAACACATGATTATATAATGTTTAAGGCCATTTCATTAATCATTTTCTTGAATTTTTATGGTTTCATGCAATTTTAAGTGTTTCAAATGATAAAAATGCATTTTAAATCTTCCCATGAAAACCAAAAATCTAATTGTCACACAATATGTTCCTAAATATAAAAAATAATTCTATTATTATTTTCATATATCTTAATGTTTATTGGATGTTTTTATATTGGATTTTACCCCCCACCCAAGATTTTCAAACATTATATTTTTCTAAAATATTCCTATTCACTAGGTCTAAGAACATCTCTTGTCAAATTAAGTGGGATATTTACCTGTACACAACAAAAATAATTAAAAAAAATTTACCCAATGTTTTCACATCAATTTAAGTTATTATTATATATTTTAAACTATTATATTCATGTTTTATTATTTCAAAACTATAATAATGTAAAGGGATGTGGGGAGATGGTTAGATAGATGTTGGGATGAATAAAAGATGTTTTTGTTTGAGGAGAATTGTGGAAGGAAGGGTTCCTTTTATAAGTGAAACAAGATTTCGTTTTTGTAAATATCTAAATTTTTCTATAATGGGAGGCCATTAAAGATATTGGATCAACAATGGATAAATAATTAAGAGGATAATATATAAGACCAAGACACACCTAAACCACTCAATTTAAAACATTTTTATCATTTTTTCCCCATTATCTCTTCAGTTTCCCATTTTTTCCATTTTGGTTATCACCAAAGTAACTATTGTTTACCAAGGTAATTAATTTTTTCAGCCAAAAAATAAAATTTTCATTATATAATTTCTCATATCTAATTCCATGTTTGGAATTAATTTTATTTGATTAAATTTAAAATTATTAGAAAAATGTAATTTGAAAATAAAAATTTATAACATATTAACAAACATTTCTAGAAAATGGTACTTATTTCCTAAAATAACAAATATGAGTTTATAAATTTAAAACTAACATTTATAAAATTATAAATTCACATTAATATATATATTTGGTCTTACAATATTGTGTAATGAAATTTTAATTCATAATTATATACTAATACATTCCTAAAAGTGAATTTTTTTTAAAAAGTTATCATTCACAACTCAAAAAATAATAATTTTTTGTAAAAAATGTGAAATATTAATCATATGAAAATACTACAATGACGAATTTGAAAATAATTTCCAATTTCTCAAATAAAAATTCTAAATTTTAGAAATTTAACATTTATATAATAAGGTGAGATAAAATAAATAACTATTTTTAATGAAAAATATGTTTTTTGGATATTAAAAATTCATATTCATATTACCTATTATTTACTAATTAAATTATTTTTAACCAAATATTCTTATTAAATATGTATTATGATCATTAGATACATTTTTCTAATATCATAATTTCATATATCATCGAAAAGTAATATTTCATAAATTTTTTTTGACCAAATACATAAAAAATTAATAATTTAAGCTATATAATAGAATTTCATTTATTTTAATATAATCTTAAATTTTATTTCCATTAATATTTCAAAAGGTGTTTACTTCTATTCATTCTTATTAATTTAACTAAAATGTTTTAATAGTCTGAAGATATCATAATTTTTTTAATTCAGTGTTTCACAAAGATTAAGCTATAAAAACATTTAATTATTTAACGGTATTAATATATTAATGATATTATCTCTAAGAACATATCATTATGTACCTAATTAATTTTATTCTAATAAAATTTTATATTCCTTTATATTAAATTAACATTCGTTGTCAAAATATTGTATCTTTTTGTAGTTCCATGATCATTGTAAGATCATTGAGTGGGGGATGGGGTGAATTGTTGATCACTTCATTTATGAATAATTAGTATAAAAAAACTCTAAAAATATTTATAGTTCATTATATACTCAAATATATCTCACTACCAATCCTCTAATGTAGAAACTATAATGAAGGAGATCAACACACAATATTTACATGTTTTAGTCAATATAATTTAATCCTTTCCATATTGGATATACCCCAAACCTGGATTCTCTAATAAAAACTTCCTCATTATTAAAATTTAATATAATGAAACTGGTTCGACAAACCATTAACAACTTCTCTAGTTGACCCAGGTTCTACGCCTTGTAAAAAACTCCTCTTCCACAGTTGGTTACACACCCCAACAATCATTATTTTATCCTATTCCGTCTTGACTAGTTGTTCCAAAATCGATGGAGCTTTTTAAGAACCATTTACACCCCCATATATACTCCCTTCCTTAATTTTTGATAAGATGTAGAAAAATATTCCTTTTCAGATTTTCTTCCTCTATACCTAAGTATGATCGCCATTTCTTGTGTAAATATATTTTAATGTCATAAATTGATCTCTAAAAATACTCCAGTGATAGAATCCTCCTCATAATATTGATGTATGTATAAAAACACAAATATCAACCTTTCTAATATTTTTCAATACTTATTAGTCCAAAAATATCATCTAGTAATATTGTTTATCATATTCATTATATGTTACCATCGATTCATTTTACCTCTATTTTTTACCCCTTATGTATAGTGTAGCTATTACTAATAAAGTTTATTCCATTGATCCTCTATCCAATTATATATTGGTTGATTCACCTCGGTCATATTTTCATTCTTCATCTGGTACTCCATTAGTCTAATGAAACTCTATTTATAGATATTCCTTCCAATTATCATATTCTTTAATTAATTATAATCTCGGTTGATAACTCAAGTTGTTCTCTCTCAAAAATAGTAAAATAGTGACTCTACAACATCAGTAACAACAAAACATCTCAATAACTCTACATACCATTAAATTCTCATACTTATTCTACAAAACAAGGAAGAAGCGGAGGCTCTAAATTTGAGTTTATTGTACAACTAAAATTTCAATTGATCTCCATCAAAGCCTCAAAAATTGTAGAATTTAACATTATTGATTATAATTTTGTCAAATATTATCACAATAAATATCTTCCATATTCCAAAAATATCAGATATTTTTATAATAATTTAATGTACAACTCAACATCGCCAAAATCAGTGATTTTATAATGTATTTGGAATTATCTTAAGGCCATTATCTGATATAAAAACATTTATATATGATTATATTGGTTCAATAGACCCATTTTCTCTATTGTGTATATACTGAATTTCATTATCTAGTGACATTGAAAATATTTATAGGTTTCTCCATCTGGTGATTTTCATAAGAACTCCTCCAATTGAAAAATATCCATCTGATGAATCTTTTTCCAGATACCTTATATCTTATATAATTTTTCTAAGGAATTTATGTTGAATTATTTAAAACTAGCGGTGTACGAAATTTTATAACATCACATTTCCCTATCTCAAGGTCTTTGTAGGTTTCCTCTACCTGATAAACTCACAAAAGGATTCGTAATAGATTCTATAAGACCGGGTACATCATAGAGGTATTAAACTATTTAAATTATGATATCAATATGTTGATTTTGGTTAATTATGTTTTTAAATGTGGTATAAGGGACCTTTGGGGTGTCCCGTGGGTTCAGAACAAAATAGAGTGGAAAATTGAGCCATTCTATACACGGTTCACGGTTAGGAAAATGGTGAAGAATTCCCAGGAAACGTTGTAATCATGGAAATAGGCTTTGTACATTGTTTTTGAAACTATGTGGAGCATCCCAAGTAAATATGTGACCCAAATTCTTTGTAAAATGGAGTTCTCATGGTTTATTTTATGTCTTTCAAACCGTGTGGGTAAACTATGTGGCATTGTAAAGATATAAAATTAATAAAAATTCTATTATGAGATTTTAATCCATCGCCATATTTGCACTTATCTTCACCCTTTTGATCCAAGTAAGGAAAAAGATCATAAAATATATCACAAGGGTGATTCTTCTTCATCTATAGGTCATTTTATTGTGTATTATTCTGGATCGAAGCTTCGGGTAAGGATAATCCCCTTATTTCATCTCTTCTTTATTTATTGTTTTCATCCCTCCATTCTCTCCATCTGATGCTCTAATGCCATTATATTCTTGTGAGATCTAGGATGAGGCTTCAAACGGTTGTTTAATCATAACCTAAGTCTATAATTAAGAGGGATCCCACCAAAATATTTTTGGTCGGTGGTGTAGATGTTATAACACATATTTTTTTTGTAGATTTGTGCACGTTTGCCTTTGTTCTTAGTCACTTTTGGTTTTGATCATAACATCATTGATATTAGTTTGGAATATTGGGAATATAAATTATGAATGGAAACCCTCATGGTCCCCATGGGATTCATCAAGGATGATTTGATCCATTTATGGACACCCATGGGGTGCACCTATATTTTCAAACCTAGAAGATAGATATTTAACTGCTAGGTCATTGTGGGGTATTGTAGAGACCTTTCTGAGTTTGTGGATATGTATTATGCAAGTGAAAATAGAATATTGTTAACATTTATGGGTTTGTAACTGTTTAAGAGGATTGATTAATATGTGAAATGGTTTTATATAATATAATTACTAAATATGCTTAGTGAGCAAAGATTGAGAATGAGAATCAAGAAAATGGGCGAGGTAATGTAAATGGAAGATGTGTTAATATAATATGATACAATATTAATTCCATTTTTGATTATGATGTACTATGTCTATTATAAGTATTAGTTTTTTGTGGTTGTAATATTTTTGTGTGTGGTGAAAGGATAAATAAGCATGTTCACTTGGTTTGGTGGTAGGATAAAGGACTGAGGCTCCTCCCATGGGATGATTCGGACTGATGCACTAACCTCACCCACGGAAGCATAGGTTGGGGAGTAAAAATAATTCTATATGACCATAATGGTTTCATTTAATGGAATAATACGTACTGAGGCTCCAATTAATGTGTTGTAATTATATAGTTTCTCACCTCCATAGTGAGATGTCTTCTTGACTTATTCCCAATGTAGCAAGATAAATTGCATGAACCCTATGTGAATTATGTAAATACATAACCTATGGAATTATTAATTATTATGAACTAGTAATAAAGAAAATTCAAAAAATTAATTGTTCCTCATATTTAATAATTTCATAATAATTATTATTAAATAGTGGCCCTCAAATTATCTTATTTACTTTTTAATCATTCATACATTCATAAACAATCATCTACACTAGATATTTTTGTAGAACCCATTAGTGGTGGCCTACTGAGTTGTACTCACACCCTACTCATGTCATTGTCTGATAACCAGGTATATTTCATGGATGTAGGTTAATAAAAATGAATGGGTTTCGTGCTTGAGAAATGAGTGAGATTTGGGGGATATCCGTAGAAGTGTTTAAAGACATTGAGTAAGGACCATTTTGGGGATTCCACTCATTGTCTATATTATTTGGTTTTATTCAGTTGGTACAATAACATGATATTTAATATTTACTATTGGATGTAGGTTTTTCCAAGTTTGGGAGATTGTTTTACTCATGTTTATGGATTAACATATGTTGTTTCTATTTATTAATGTTTCATGCAGTTGATTACGCATACAAAGAGGTTATAGACATCCCATGTGACTTTTAGGACATTAATTATTGTCAACAACCTCTCGAATATAGGGAGGAGTGTTTTAGGTCATTTATAGTCCATGCTCAGAGCAGTAGTTAGTGGCACCCTAGTTAGGGACATTACAAAAAGGTATCAGATCCACTTTTTCCTATGACTTACTAATAACGAATTATTGATATGAGTTTACTAAGGTATTGATACATAGTAATGATATCTTTCCTAGGAGTATCAATCTGTTGTATGTGGAAAAACCTTAGTCAGCCATAGTGGGAACAATTATTCTTGTTGTGTGTTTCTACATTTGATGATATTAGATTATCGGTGGATATACATGTTTTGTGATGTTATAGTCTTATGATATTTGAATTTTGATTGGATTGCAATGAGGTTGTGAATTCAATATCATTTTAGGTACCCATGTATATAAATTACATGCATCATAGTGGACACACACAGGAAGAGTGTGTGGAACATAGAGATTAGAAATCATTTGATTTCTTGAAATTGATAAACATTTGGTATAATGAGATTATCCAAATTGGTATATAATATTTAAGGAATTTTTTTCTATGATGGGTGGTAAGTGATTTAAAATGTTATTGAAGTACATTGTAAAATGATAATAGTTTGAAAAGATATATAATGTATGGCTTGTAACTCAATGAGTTATTTTCACTTGTTAACCATAGTCCTTTCTATATATGGATGAGGGTAGTATTTCGGGTTTGATAAGTCAAGTTTGGGTTGTGTAAGTTATGTTATTTTTTATGTGTAGTGATGGGACTTCTTTTATATTTTGTGAATGTTTTATGGTATGTGTTCTAATGTTCATGTTTGGTATTATAAGGAAAGGAAACCATGAGGGTGTGTGACAGATGGGAGAAAGGAATACGTTGATGAGAATGATCTCACAATTGAGGATCAAGGGGATCCAGTGGTTCACGATAATAGGAAAGATCGGTTCCATAAGTATAACACGTGTTTTATATAGATGATGGAATGAAACCTTAGGAGAGTTGCACTGAGTATGTTCTAGTTGAAAAAAAAATCTGACCATTACTAGAGAGGGTAGTCCTCAGGTAGTGGAGTTTTTGATAGAGTCTATCCAGACAACTCATTATCATTTGGAGTCTCTTTCAAAGATTCATGTTATTTTATAGGCATGCATACTATGAGGTTAGGAAAAGCGTTGGAGGGATATTCGAGTTCAAACTGAACTGGTAGAGGTAATGTTTTGGAAAAACATTTAGGAATTTTTTTGGGACATCACAATCTAGAATCCTTGAGGTAGGATAAAGTTGTGGACTTCATGAGGCTAGATTAGGGGTGAAGTTAGTGAGGGAGTTTTTAGACCGGTTAATTGACATTCATTTTTCCCACTTTTTTTCTAGATGTGGTAGCTATAGAAAGATGCATTCATGATGCACATTTCCATGAGATTATGTCTCATGTAAATATCTTTTGGTAAAATAGGTTTGTAGAGATGATTGATCAGGACATTATCTTCAAGGGAATCCTAACGGAGGTATCTCTAAGCAGACATGCAGTTCTGGTGTGGTGAAGTAATGGAAAAACATCTGATGGTAGGAAACATCATTTTGAGAACTTCCACCCGAGTTACGGTGGAAATTATTTCAAGAAAAAGGTATCATAACATCATGTTATTGAAGTAGATTACTGCTATAAATTTTGTAGGCTATGACATGTGTGAAGTTAGTGTTCTTAACCATCGGTTGAGTGTAGAGCATGCCGCATATTGGGCCACGTACAGAGGTTTCCCAAGAACCCAGGACAGTTGGAAAATGATGGAAGATGGTGTCCAATTAAACGTACATGAAGGGGGTAAGTTACACTATATCAGGTGGTTATTAAGAGCTCCAATGGCCATACTAATTGGGGCGGTGGATGTGGAACCCCTCAGAGTGATCGTTCACCCTAGCAGGGTAGTGTAAGGATCGGTTCTCAGGCTGGATCCTAGGGTAGAGTGACATGCCAACATCATGTAGTTTATTCTACACCTAGAGGTGGTGATGTTGGGCCATCTACAATTCAATTTTTGAATTTTATATCTTCCACACTCGCTAAGTCACTATTTTATGTAGGTTCCAAACACTCTTTTATCTCTTCATAGTTCATAGCTGGGTTGGGCCTAGCCGTGGAGTAGGCATGTGGTGTTATATCTCTTAACACTCCATTTGGGGTGAGATATATGGGTATTAGTTAGTGTGATGTTTTTCCCGTAGAGGTTGGGGGATGTCATTTCCATTGGAATATGTTTTCCTTGATATGTCCATTTCTGACATGATTCAAGGATCAAAATTTTTGGATTTGTATCAAGATCATATTGACTATTTCTAATGATGAGAAATGTACACATATCCTGATAGAGACACTTATATCTTTCATGGGGAGTGGGATGTTCAGGCGTTTCATACCTGGTCAATTTTCCAATAATTGGGATAACTCACATCCCAAGTGGAATGAATTATTCTTGATGATGGGAGGGTGTAATGGCATGTATTTCTTCTCAGGGTAGATCGGTTTAAGGATGTGTTTCCTATGGATTTGTTGGGACTTCCACCTGAGAGGGATGATGAGTTTATGATCGAGTTTCTGCTAGGGGAAGAACAATTTACATTCCCCCATATCAAATGGCACCAATATATCTCCAAGAACTAATGGTTCATATGGAAGTGTTTGGGAAAATGGGATTCATCTATATTAGTACATCACCATGGGAATCACTAGTACTATTATCAATGAAGGTTGACTATTAGTTGAGGTTATGTGTTGTTTATAGGATGTTAAATCAGATAACTGTTATGAACAGATACCACTTCCTAGCATTGATGACATATTTGACCATTTTAGGGGTACCTCAGTGTTCTCCAATATAGATTAGTGATCTGGATACCACCAGTTGAGGGTGAGAATTTCTGACATTCCAAAAAAAGATTTCTGGAGCAGGTATGAGTTATATTAGTTTGTGGTGATGATATTTGTGTTGACCAATTCACCATCTTTTTTTATAGAATTAATGAATATGATATTTCACCCGTATCTGGATCAGTTTGTTGTTGCATTTTTTGATGACATCTTGGTGTACTCAATTAATCTTGATTATCATTCCAAACATATTATATAGAGTACACTAATTGAGCATTGGATTTCTTCCATGATGTCAAAATATTAGTTATATATTGATAATGTGAATTTTTTTTGGACACATCATTTAAATGTCCACTGTGTTCGTGGATACTGAGAATGTGTATGTTGTAATTTGACGGGAGTAACCCAAGAATGTTTCTGATGTTTAGAGTTAACTACTAATAGCTAGTCACTGTCATTGGTTTATTAGTGATTTCTCCAATTTAGCTGTGAAACTCCTTAGATTTACCAAGTAGGTTGTTTTTTTTTGAGTGGTTACATCCATGCGAGGATACTTATCAAGAGTTTGTGTTATAGTTGACTACCACACCAATTTTGATTTTCCCAAACCTGGTAAGAGGTAAGCATTGTTCTGTGATGTGATCAATGTCAGAAATGGAGCTATTTATATGTAGTATGATCATATTTATCTTATTGATCAAGGTAGTTGAGGCCCTATGAATGAAATTAACCAACCAATGATCATGAGTTATATTTTTTGGTTTATTTCGTAATGTGTTGGAGGCATTACATACTAAATGAATAAATCATGATGTTTTCCTATCATAAAAGTATTAATTATATCTCCTCAAAAAGGGAATTGAATATTTGGTAGTAAATTTCAGTCAAGGTATAATCCTTCGATTTTGTGTTGGTTTACAAACTAGGGAATATGAATAGTGTTGCATCTGCATTGAACAGGAAGAATCAGAACTAGCTGGTTCAGGAATCTAACATCCAGTGGAGAATGATTACCTTGTATACTTATATTCACATAGAGTTATAAGATGAAGATGAAACAATGACCCATTTGTTGATAGTATTTGAATACATGCTTTTTTGATGGGCCAAGGAGAGTCTGCAGGTGGATCTGTAGTGTTTGGATATGATGGAAAGTCTTAAAAGTGTAGAGTTACATTCTAGTTGGTTTGTTGATAATGATAGAATTGTACATGTTCAGGGCTGTGTATTCGTGTCGATAGGTGTGTGAGAAGAGATTATGCGTATGTTCCATGAATCGAATTTGGATGTACATACCTTATTGACTAAGATGTATTTTGATCTTCATCTGCATTATTGGTGTATGTGAATGAATAATGAGGATGAGGTTTTTTTAGCTTGACACCTTACCTATAAATAGGTGAAGGCCGAGTGTCAGCACCCAGGTGGGATGTTACAATCATGTTATATCATAGAGTTAAAGTGGAATTATGTACCAATGGAGGTGGTCTTCCAAGGATGTGTTATAATAATGATTCAATTTGGGTTGTTGTGGATAAGATGACTAAAGTTTCTCATTTCTTACAAATCAAGGAAACATACAAAGTTGTTCATTTGAGAGAGTTGTATGTTTGAGAGAGTGTGTTTTATCATGGTGTGCTGAGAAAAAAACTTTCGAACCATGATCCAAATTTCACATCTCACATCTATAAGGGGTTACAAAAGGCACTTCATACTTAGTGATTTTTAGTATGACCGATCCCCCACAAATGGATGGTTAGACTGAGTATAAAATCTATGTATCATAGGAAATATTGAGGGAATGTGTTCTACATTTCGGTGGTTTTGGGAAAAACACATTTCACATGTTCAGATTTATTATAAATATATTTTTTAGGATATGATTCCAATGGTGTCTTATGAGGAACTCTATGGGAGACTGATTATATCTACATTGTGTTGGATAGATGTTGGTGAGTATTAGTTGTTAACACTAAATATCATGTAGGATACATTAGAGAAGGTTCTATTGATTTAGCAGCATATGTCAATACCTCAGATTTAGAAGAAGTAATATTCAGATTGGCATCATAGACCACCTATGTTTCTGTTGGGATGTAGTGTGTTTCTTCGTTTTTCTCCATGGTTGGATCATTTTCAAATTATGAAGAAGGGAAAGATGAATTTAAGGTATGCGCGGCTGTTTGAGATTGTCGATAGGATCAGAACTATGGCATTTCTATTGGATCTTCCACAATGGTATAGTTGGATGCATGATGTTTTTCATGTTTAAAAAACTCTTACAATATCAACCTGATCCACCCCATGTGATCAATGTTTGAAATTCCGATATTGAGGCTGATGCGTCCTTTGAGGAGAATCAATCATGTAATGTGGATCATAGTGAGACTGTTTTTCAGGGAATGATAGTTCCCTTAATTTGAATTTTATTGAATCATGGGCATGTACATGGAGAATCATTGGAGAGAAAATCATACATTCAGACCAAGTGGCCCAATCCATTTTCTTCAAAAACTCGATAATTCTCAAGAAGAGAGACTCAAGGATGAGCCTTCATAATGTGAGGAGGATATTAAATCTCAGACATCATGGAGGTATTCCCCTTTTATGTTTTGGTTTAAATATCTTTTTTGGGGTTAGATATGTTTTTTTGGGGGTCTGAGGGACCTCAGTGGTGTCCTTGTGGTTCAGAATATGGAAGAGAGGAAAGTCAGAAAAATATATGCAAGGAACATGATTGGCCCATAGTTAAGAAAACTGTGTGTAATTTCGAGGACACTATGTAGCCTTGGACATAGACATTGTGCATTGTTAATCAAACTTTGTAGATATTCCTAGGTAATCATGCCACCCATCTTCCTTAGATTGTGTCTTTAACAAGAGTTGCCAAACCATGCATGTAAACTGTGTGACCCCGTAATGTTTGGAAAATTGAAAAAAAATCCATTATTGGATTTTAGACTGTCAACCAATTTTCCCCTCGATCTTCCTCCATTTAAGCCTAGTGACAAGAAATAGCTCCAAAGAACTTCCATGTTTGATTTTCCTTCTTAACTAGGTCATTTGGTGTGTCATTAATTTCATATCGAAGCTCTAGGTAAGGATAATAAACCCTATTTTTATATTTTATGTTTAATGGTTGCATCCCTCCTTTATCTCCCTCAAAAGCTCAAAAAATATTGTTATCTAGTGAGATCTAGGGTTAGGATTCATAGGGTTCCTGAATTGGGAATTAAAATCATGATTAAGAGGGTTCCTTCCAATGGATTTTAGGTAGGTAAATAGAAGTTATTTCTCATATTTTCACTATATATTTTTTGCATTTACAACCATTATTATTTTTTACTTCTTTTTTTTTCTCTTGACCCCTTTAGAAAATATTGTTATAATTGGTTTATAAATAATGAATGGGAATCCTCTTGGTCCCCATGGGACTCATCGATGATGATTTCACCCGTTTAATGCCACCAATGGGGTGAACCGATATTTTCTAGGGCTACAAGCTCTATATGTTAGTGATAGGTCAATGTGTGATAAAGTAGATCCCTTAAGGAATATGTGGATTTTTTTAATGAAAGTGAAAACTGAATATTGTTCACATGTCTAAGATGGTAATGACTTATGAGGATTTATTAATATGCGAAATTTTTTGATATAAGAGAATTAATTAATACACTTAGAGATATCAGCTTGAGAATAAGAATGGGGAAAATTGGAATAGGTAATGTAAATGGAAAATGAGTTAATGGGTTATTAAAAAACATCAATTACTATGTTGAATATTATTAATTATGACTGTTAAAATTATTTTTTGTGCTTAGTTGTGTGTGGGGAATGGATGAATAGGATTGTCCACATGCCTTGGTTGTAGGATAAAGGACTAAGGCTCCTCCCACAGGTTGGTTTGGACTGATGCTCTAACCCTAGCGAGGGATGGATAAGTAGGGGAGTCAGACTGATGCTCTATTCCCCAAATGGTTCATTCTATGGAATAAATTGGACTATGGCTCCAATGATGTTGTGGTTATTACCTTATTTTTTCAATTCCTAATGAGAGAGGAACTCAACTTATTTCCTTGTTGAGCATGATAAATTGAATGAACCCAATATGAGTGATTTATTACCTAAACAATGGATTCTGTGTTGTTTATGAACTATTATGGAAGAAGATTCACATAATAAATTGGGTACATTTGATTATAATTTATATGTAGCGATAGATAACTAGTTGTCCCACTTTTTCTTATTCACATGTCATTCATTTATGCATGCATGCACCATCATCTAGACTAGGTATTTTGTAGACACCATTCATGGTGGCCTACTAAGTTGTAATCACACCCTACTATCTTATCTATAAGGTACCCAAGTAGTTTTCATGATTTTTGGTCGGGGAAAGGAAAGGGCATCATTCTTTAATACTGAGTCAGGATTGGGGATATTCATCATGGAGGTTCCAGACATGGAGTCTATACCATTTTGTGGATTCTCTTGTTTTCCTCTGTTTTAGGATTTCTTCACTTGGCATTGTATAGAGACATGGCATACTTACTATTGGTTGTGGGGTTTTACCCAATTGGGAGATGGTGTTAAGCATTTTCATTGATTTTATTATAGTATTTCCACTATTTTATTTTTTTCGGCCATAGATTACTCAAATGAAGAGGATATAGTCTCTCAACATTTCTTTTAGACCATCGTTGCTAGTCGACAATCTTGGGCCTATGAGTAGGCGTGGTTGTGGTCATGTGATGACACATCTCAGAGCACTCGTTAGCGGTACTTTGGTTAGGTAGGTTATAGATTCTCAAATATTCACTATATCCAGCACACTTTCTCATTCATTATTCTATCTAATCATCCTTATCTACTAATTCTAATATGGTATACATCACAATTTTTCATCTAGTAAACATTATTGATTTTCTATGTTTAGTACAACATAATATTTTTCTCCATTATGAACAACAACATAAAGATGTATCTCCCTGAAATCCTAAAAAGAATTAATACAATATTTTTCGATCTTTTGACATCTCTCTAGATAACTAAATTTTGTTCAGATTAATCCTTTGATCATACTCAACAAGAATCATGAATATATAAAAACTATTTGGTTCTTTTAGTATTAATAAAGAATCATTTATATCAAAATGTTGCTTTTATCTAACTAATATATCTTCTCTCAATTTTCTCCTATATGATTCCAATATAAATACCTATTAAAATATTAACAAAAAATGAGACCAACGCACATTTGAATAATAATATCTCACATTTTTTGTTTTTCTTTCTATATCCCCACACATATTCTAATTCAATATGTGTTATCAATTTATTCTCCCCCATATGTGTGTGAATATTGATTGTCCCCCCATATTAGAAATAATATGAAAAAGGAAACATATAGATCATCTCAACACATCTTCTTTTATCTCAATAACATGAGAAATTTCCTAGATATAGGAATAAATTCAGAAATTTTTTTAAAAATAAAACCATTAATTAAAAATATCATTTTCAACATGGGAGATCCAAATAAATAATGAATTGTTTATATTCAAGGTGATAACTGTTTTGAATAAAAGTTATTTTATGAAATAATTTTAAAAAATATCCGTCAAATTTATTTGACTAAAAATATGATTATGTTTATTATATAAAACATAAAATTGTTTTAATAAACACAATAAAACATTTCAATTGTATAACAATAAACATCCCCTATATATAAGGTGTATAAAAAATCATCACTTATATTTGATGATCTATTTAAATACCACCATTGAATGTGTGGTGGTCATAACATGACTTTATATTTTCTCCCACTATAGTGTAGCAAAAAATATTTCATTATTGTGATCATAATATTCCATAATGGACATTTCCTCACTATCTAGTTCCACTAAAACAATTATACATGTCCTATTTTTGTCTCATTTGACTCCCTAAAAGTTAGTTCAAATATATATATGATTATTAGAAATAAGATGGAATTTCAATGTTTATTAAATGAAACATTTGGAATGATAGAATTCTATCAGTGTCAACCTTTTTTATTATTATTTTACTTATAAATGGATTTGGTTTCTCTCTTCTTATTAACCAAAATAATTTTCTAATTGATATATAAAAATTAGTTGATTCTTCAACAAAATCTATCATTTTCTATATATTTTTCAAAATGACATCATTATATTGAATTTTTAATATACATATCATGATTTCCTCTTATGATGGTTAGATAGTCATATTGTCCTTATCTCCATGACTGAATTACTTACACATCCTACATTTATTTTCAATATTTAATCAACCATCTAAAAAAAATTATCATCAAATATATTATCACTTTAGAATCATTTCACTTAAATTTTTATTCAGAAATATTTTCTTTCCTCAATATTTCAAAATTTCAATAATTGATCTGATAAAATAACTATGTAATATATTATTCAAAAGTAACCATTATAGTAATCCTCAAATGACTCAGCTAAAACAATATATTTTTTCACCATAATTTCTTCTCTCTCTCTCTCTCGCTCTCTATCTTCTTCCTTTCTTGAAATGTTGGTTCTTATCTTCATATCATAGCTCCCCCTAGATTCATATATCTCACCATGTTTGGTCGTATTATTATAAAAGGAATAGTATTTTTCTCATATTTGTCACCACACCAGTAGTGACCTATGAATCATTATCATTCGAAATAATAATTGTTTCGATATGATGTTATTTTTTATTTGTCACTTTAAAATTTATGGTAGTCTATTTTAGGGAGAAATAATCATAACGTATTCTAGTAGTTCCTTGTGGAACATGATTCTTCATAGATATTAATAGTCATAACTAGTATATTCATAGTATTAAAATCTATATTGTTATTAATGGAAAATGTATGTTGTGATTTACTAGTAATATAATTAACATACCTTTTTGGACACTTCTATTCACCATCCTGAGAAGAATATCCTTTAACATAAAAATATTTGGTGAACTCATCCATAATATTTTTAAAGACCTAGAAATTTCAAGTTAATTTTTTCCTTAAATTCTTTGGAATTTTATGAGTCCGCAGTTTCAAACGGCACCTGATTCCGAGGCCCGGAGTGCCCTGAATGATCCATCAAAGTTTTGTTAAACGTAAATTAATGTGCATAAGCAGTTTTCCTAAAAAAGTGGGATAAATCCTAAATGTTTACTCGAATTAGAAATCGGAGGGCATCGTTGCGACCAGGATGGCGGGTTTACCCTAGGCGCGACTTATGTTTAGTCAGCGCGGGTCTCCTGTGAAAAATCCCAAAAATGTCATAACTGTTAGTAAATTAATTAATTAAATAATTTTATTTTTAAAATGCTTATAACTCATAAACGGTATCTCGGATTAAAAATCCGGTACCATTACTAAACTCTTGAGGGAATGTATTGTTCAAGCAGATACTAACTTTGGCCGGCACGGGCCAGCAGGAAAAGATAGTTTTTGGCCGCAAATAAAATAAATGCCTGAAAAATATTTTATTATATAATTCATAACATCTAAATGGTATGTCGGATTAAAAATCTGAGAGTACCATTTGGTTATTCAGGGAGTGTTTCACCAATCGGAGCCTAACCTCGACCGGTCCGAGTCGAGGGTGACTAATAATAATTTTCTGATCGTTTTTTCGGGTACGTTCAGTAAACATATGTTTGGGATTTTATATCTTTTATCTAGTGATCAGAATTGGAATTTGATGGCACCATTGAACTCGCAACGTTGGTAATTGGAATGTGAGACCTTCAACACAGTTGTGTTATGACGAGTTTGGAAGTTATTTTTAGGATTTTTATTAATGAAAATAATAATAATATAAAGTGCAACACTTTATTTTATTTTTAAGCTATCATGTGTTGTGTGTGCGGTTAGTTGGTTAAAAGATCCACTTTGGAGTTTATGGTGGGACAGCCACACCCTAACCTCCTATGGGATGATAATTGGGTTGGGGACCGCCAGAGTAGTATAACCTCCCATGAGAGGTTACGACATGGGGTCCACACATGGCTTAACCCCCCATTTAATGGGGAGGGAGAAGAAACCTCTCAACCCCACATCAATTAATTTTTTTTTGTTGACGTAAAATTAATTGTTGTCAATTAATTTTATGTGTCGACTTAATTTAATTGGTGGTCAATTAATTTTATGTGACGATGTAAAATTAATTATTCTAAAATAATTTTATATGTTGATGAGATATTAATTACAGTCAATTAATTTTATGTGTCAAGGAGAAATTAATTTCTCTCAATTAATTTTTTTTGTCCACATAAAAATTAATTGTTTTCAATTAATTATATTTGTCAACATAAAATTAATTCGTGTCTTTTTTTTGGTGTAGTATAGGTGGGGGAAACTTCTTTGCATCCTCCCCTTTTTAATATGCCAACGCACCACATAAATTTTACCAATGCAATTTAATTTTCCTGGCCCCCTTTTTAATTAATTAACCGCATCGTTGGAATTTAAGAAGGATCTTAATAACTGAACTGTCATAAATTCCATGATGTTTACATACCCCTCCACCTATACTATTATACGGATCTTGGAAGAAGTTTTTGGGACGACTTCCCTATACAATGAAGTGCTGGTAACGTATCGTGATTCCCAACACATGGAGAAACTTATCTTCTATAACGAAGAATGTAAAGACGCTGACGATGACGCTACTTCCTCGGCTTCATTATCGGAACCCCTTCTGATGTGGGACCTCTCCGACGACCCTTCTTCCTTCCTCTTTGTCATCAACAGTCTGACGCACGAGCTCGGAAGTGGAAGCGTACGGCGAATGGCGAAAACATCGTCTTCCCCCATGATGAATGAATGACAGAAAATTAAAGAGGTAGGGGTGTGATTTATGTTTTTTAATTCTTAATCATCTCTCGTTAAAACAAATTCTTGAGCCGCTTCTATCATTCTAACGTGGAGGGTTCAGGCCGCACGAACAAGGCCCCACCCCTCCGCAACCTTTATGGTTTCAGATCATTGGATCAACTGCAAAATAACAGTGTCATGGAAATGTGGTGATGATGACGAAGATAGAAAATAGATGTTGTGTTTCCTGTGACCTCCATGAACCCCACCGCCGGTCGAGCGGCACTCGACCGGCCTACTCACGCACTTCTGGCACGCCCCGCACCTGCCCGACGCCCTGGCCACCTGCCAAGTGCCTTGGGTCATCTGCCCGGCGCCCGGATGGCAGCCCAGCGCACCCCGCGCCCTTTATGGTCCACCCGCGGACTGCCCGTGTGTTGGGTACCCCGCCGTAGGCCTCTCAGGCATAGTCGTCCCATCTGTTCCACTTTCGGCGCTGGCCGGACCTACCACTAGCCTTCGAGCCTAATCGCCCATGTGGCTACTTCGGTCCGAATTGTCCACGCAGTCCGTCGGGCCGGGCCCAGTGGACTGAGCCAAACTCAGCAGGTTGAACCGCCCAATGGGTCGGGTCAGACCCTGAAAGTCTGACCGGGTCAGTCCTAGAATGTCTGACCGGGTCGACCCAGATTAAGTTCGGCTGAGTCGGTCCGACCGGGTTGGACTGGACCCGGGCCCACTTTTGACCCTTTGCTTGCGTTAGCCATATCATTGGAACCGGACGTCTGTTTGACGAACTGTCAGTGGAATTGGTAATCTCATTGAGAATCAGATCCTTCAAAAATACCCCATGGGAATTCGGGGTATAGTTGTGATACGGTCTATTTGGTTTGAGCACGAAACCAACCGGGCCCCCGGGACAGAAAGGCTAATAACTCACAGACCTAGCGTCCGATTGACGTGCCTTCTGTAGAGTTGACAAACCTATGATGAGGCAGTCCTTTGTGATACTTCTACGTTGGAATTTCAAACACATGTACTATCGACCAGTAGCTCGTGGAGTGGATCCTCTCGGAGACGAGCAAACAGAGTGCAGAGACCTAGTAGTTGTAGACCTATTGACTGCTTGACTGATTCAACTCGGAGTGATTTGACAAGCCTAGTGGATGGAGCGCCCAGTTTGGCGGTAGACCCACGATGGGCGGAGCGGCTGGTTTGGTAGTATACCTGCAGTACTCGATAGGAGGAGTACCTCTGACAGCTATTAGGGGGAGCGACTAGTTTGGTGGCAGACCCACAGTGGAAGAGTGCCCAGTTTGGCAGTATACCCGCGGTACTCGATAGGAGGAGTCCCTCAACAGTCTAAGGATAGTGAGTAGCGCCTCAGAGTCTCGAAAGGGCCACTTTACTAGACACAGGAGGAGTTCTCCAGTAGTTGTTCATTCTTTAATGAAAATCCAGGTTTGAGGTGAGTCAATGACCTTTTTATTTTCCACATGATTGAGATGGGTTACTTGATAATGTAGGTATTTGTATGGGAATATACCTAGGTAAAGGTTATCTGTTGATATATTTCTTTGTGGCTTATCCTTGTTGGATTTAGTGAGGCCTTGACGGTCTCAGGGTACATACTGAGTATCGTTATACTCACCATTGAACAAGTTATGCCTGCACCTCATTGTGTCGGATGCAGATGATGGACAACGTTGAACGAGGTAGTGTACGAGGAATGGATGGTACCCAGAGGTGGACACTCTACGCGATGGCACATGGAGCATACCGATAGAAGTGTAGTGCTGAGAAATTAATATGTACTTACCCTTTAGGTAGGATCCATGGTGGATGATCCATGAGATTCTAGTCACCTTCTAGCTATTTTTCTTTCAGTTTTACTTTTATTCAATTATAGATATACCATTCTGTTGGGCTTGTATTTCCGGCCCCTTTGTACTTTCAGCACACTTGTTATACTGCTTTACATAGTGTTTGATTCTTCTTGTACTCTGGTTGTGTGTGTTATATTTTACAAAAAAATGCCTTCAAAATTTTAAGGGAATTACACCTTTGGTTCTAGATGACAGCCCCTGGCCTATGGATGGCAGGCTTGGGCTACTCACGATACGAGCCCTGGTGGATGGTTCATGAAAAATTGGTATCAGAGGATGACGGTTATACCACAAAATATAGGACTTTGATATTTTCTTTCCATGAAGCAATATTCTTAAGGGTACTAAGTGTGTCTTTCAGTTCAGGGAGTCTGGTGTTGGTGAGGGCGACTGATGTATCCTTACACTAGGACCCTAACTTTTGATTTCTGAAACAGTGCACAAGAGCACTGATTACGTGCTTGTTTTCAATATTTTTCTTTAAGTCATCTCAAACAAGGTCATATCACCAGTTATAGTCTTTGATCGTGTTACATATTTTTTTTCAGGATGCCTCCCTACAGACGACCAGTTAGAGCCCCGATTGTTGTACGTACTGATATCCCACTGAGCGACAAAGCCTCAGTATAGGGCCCTCTACCATTAGAGGCACCAGTGGAGGCACCAGCAGTATCCCAACACATTGGGCCACTGATGCCACCAGCCCTATCAGTAGGCCATGTACGCCGCTTGAGTGCACTGCATGAGTTCCAGTGCCAGATGCATCCTAGGTTCCGGGGAGAGATGGACCCACAGGAAGCTGAGGATTGGCTGGAGGCTATGGTGAGAGTTTCAGGATAGTAGGGATACCAACAGAATTCAAGTTGATCCTTGCTACCAGTCTCCTTCAGGCAGCAGCAGGCTGATGGTATATCATGATGCTTCAGATGCACGATGAGGCGACACTTCTATGGGCAGTCTTTGAGAGAATGATCCAGGTGGAGTCTGTACCATCCACCCTTCGAGAGGTGCAGATATAAGATATATTGCATCTTCAATATGGTAGCATGACGGTGGTGCAATACTCAGTGAGGTTCATATACCTCACGTGCTACTCCAAAAATATGGTATGGGACCCGTTCTTCAGGGCGCGGACCTTGGAGCAGGGGCTCAGGCAAGAGATTAGAGCCTCAGTTGTTTCTCAAAGCATCCCGACACAGACAGGGGTGTTGGAGAGAGCCCTCTTAGTGAAGAGTTTCTTTGTTGAACAAACTCCAGCAGTGGGACCAACCACTAGTCAACATGCAATGGAGTCTTCTACATCTGGCAGTAAACAGTTGATGCAGAGGTCCAAGAGGACCAGACCTATGGGTGTTTGACTGCACGACTCAGGATCGGTAGTGCAGGGCACCCAGGGTGGATACAGAGCCAGGTATAGCAGGAATGGGCAGTGTTACTCATGTGGCGGGCTTGGTCACATGGAACGTGACTGTCCGACCCGTCGTGCAGATGATCAGCAGATTGATGAAGAACCTCCCAGGCAGGGACAAAGGTTTGATCAAGATGGTCCGTGAGGCGTAGACGGACGTGGTAGGGGAGCTGGTCATGCATCTGGTGGTGGACTACACTTCAAGGTGTTGCCACCACCACCAATAAGAGGTCCACCCTGACCGTAGGGAACAGGTGGATAGGGGAGAGCATAGCTTCAGGAAACTAAACCATATTACCATGGAGCTCTAGAAGCAGATACACAAGAGAGGGACTATTTATAGGCATAGAGGCCTTCGTTCATGATGCTTCTAGCTTTGTAAATATCGTTTTTTGTGGTTGCTTTCTGTATTTGTACTTTGAGCTGAAGAAATGAAATACACTTGTCCTTGTGACATTTTCTTTCCATCCATTATGTGAACTAAGTGACTTCGGTTTAAACTACTGACTTTACCCTCACTTTCGAGATTCATACTGGAGGACACCCAGAGACCACACACTGATGCCGACAGTGTGACTCGACCCTTGGAGCTGAGAGTAACGGTTGGATATCTTGGAAGTAGTGTCATGGCCTTATGATGTAATCCATGAGACAGATTGTACTGTTCATGCCTGGATTGATTGTATTAGGCAAATAACGTGGTTCATCCAGGGGATGATACTAGATTTCCATTTTCGACAAAGGATAAATCTTAGCAGCTCTTGTAGAATGTTGGAAAAGAAGGGAGAAGTTGAGTTCTTACAATTGGATAGTCTCAGCCATGGTACGAGAGTGAATGGTTTACGATTTACTACAAATCTTAATAGTCCCAGGTGTGTTTTCATTCAGAAGGATATGAACCTGAGACAGTGGTGATGGTTTGAGTTCCTCTGGGACTATGACATTGAGATAGTCTATTCTCCTGGAAAGCGGAATGTAGTAACATATTCACACGAAAGGAGATCTGGTATTCAGCTGCTAGTAGAGGTGACAGAGAAGCTGGCTACCTTTCATATATCCTTTGTGGATAGAGATGGTGCATCCTATCAATGGTCTCTTGCAGTCACTCCTCCACTTCTTCAGCAAAGTAGGCGAGGTGGCTTACTGCTTGGCCCTTCTACCTCAGTTGCACCAGGTGCACAAAATCTTCCACGTATATCATCAGAGGAGATGCATGCACGACCCGTCCCATATCATCGACCCCAGGGAGATGGACATCGATGATGGGGAAAATTTCATGGAGGTTAAAGTGGAGATTGAGGATAGACAAGAGCAGGTCCTGCATGGAAAATCTATTCACTTGGTTCGCATTCACTGGCACCATGGGAACCTCCAGGTGAGAACATGGGAGAGAGAGGCTCATATGTGTGCTTAATACCTCGTTTTTGTTTCCCTAGTGTGTTTTGTAGCTTTACGAGGACATAAATCCTTGAGTTAGGGGTTATATAAAGACTTGTAAATTTCGAGGAAATTGTTTTCCAATATTCTTTGGGATTTTATGAGTCCGTAGTTTCTGACGATGTCAGATTTCGAGGCCCGGAGTGTCCGGATTGATAAGTCGATGTTTTGATAATCTTAAATTAACGCACATAAGTAGTTTTCATGAAATAGTGAAATAACACTTAAACAGTTACTTGGATCAAAAATCTGAGGGCATCGTTGCGCTCAGGATGGCAGGTTTACCCTAGGCGCAATATAAGTTTTGTCGGCACGGTCCTCCTATGAAAAATTCCTAAAATGGCATAACCGTCAATAAAATAATTAAAAAAAATATTTTATTTTTCAAATGATTATAACTCATAAATAGTATCTCAGATTACGAATCTGAGACCATCGCTAAACTCATGAGGGAATGATTTGTTTATGAAGATACTAAGTTTTGCCGGCATGGGCTAGCAGAAAAAGTTAGTTTTTGGCCACAAATAAAATAATTGAGTGACCATTATTTTATAGTAAAATTCATAAATTCTAAACAGTAAGTCGGATTAAAAATCAGAGAGTACCGTTGGGTTTTTCTAGGTGTTTTTCACCTAGGAATAGCCTAGCCTCATCCGACGTGTGTCGAGGGTTACTAATAATAATTTTCAAAACTTTTTTTAGGTACGTTAAGTAAACGTAAATTTGGGATTTTATATCTTTTGAACCAGTGCTCAGAATTGATATCTAAGGGCACCGTTGAACTCACAGCGTCGGTAATTAATTAGTGATACCTTCACCGTAGTTGTGTTCTAACGTGTTTGGAAGCTAGTTTTGGGCTTTTTATTAAAGAAAATAATAATAAAATAAAGTACAACACTTTATTTTATTTTTATGCTATAATGTGTTGTGTGTGTGGTTAGATGGTTAAAAGCTCCACTTGGGAGTTGGTGGTGGGACAAACACACCCTAACCTTCAATGGGAGGATAATTGGGGTGGGGACCACCCGAGCGGCATAACCTCCCATTAGAGGTTATGACGTGGGTTCCACATGTGGCTTAACCACCCATTTAATGGGGTGGGAGAAGAAACCTCTCAACCCCCCATCAATTAATTTGTTTTGTGTCGATATAAAATTAATTGTTGTCAACTAATTTTACATGTCGACATAAAATTAATTGTTGTCAATTAATTTTAGGAGACGACGTAAAATTAATTTCTGTGAATTAATTTTATGTGTCGATGAGAAATTAATTACTGACAATTAATTTTAGGTGTCGACGTGAAATTAATTGCTCTCAATTAATTTTTTGGGTCAACATAAAAATTAATTGCCATCAATTAATTTTATGTGTGAACATAAAAATAATTAATGTATTTTGTTTTGGAAGAGGCCATGTGGGGGAAGCTTCTTGGAATCCTACCCTTTATAATGTGCCAACAGAATTCTTAAATTGTGCCAGTGCATTTTAATTCTCCCGAACCCCATTATAATTAATTAACTTCATCGTTGGGACATAGGATGGCTCTTAATAATTGAACCATCATAAATTCAGTGATGGTTACATACCACTACCCCTCTCCTATATATAAGGAGCTTGGGAAAAGTTTTTGGGATGGCTTCACCAAAAAATGAAGTGCTGGTATAGTATCATGATGCCCAACCCGTGGACAAACTAATCTTCTCCAATAAAGAACGCGAAGACGCCGATGATGACGCTACTTCCTCTGCTTCTTCCTAGGAACCCCCTTCTGATGTGGGACCTCTCTGATGACCCTTCTTCCTTCCTCTTCGTCGTCAACGGACCGACGCAAGAGCTCCAAAGTGGAAGTGTATGGCGAATGGTGACAACATCATCTTGCCCTGCAATGAACGAACGCCCAACAATTAATTAGGTAGGGGTGTGTTTTATGTTTTTTAATTCTTAATCATTTATCCTTAAATAAACTTCTTGAGCAGCTTCTATCATTCTAATGTGGAGTGTTTGGGCCGCACGAACGCGGCCTGACCCCTCTGCAACCTTTAAGGTTTCGAAAACTTGGATCGATGGCAATGTCATTGCGGCATGGAAATGTGGCGACGGTGACGAAGATAGAAAATACTAGTCGCGCTTCCTGCGACCTCCACGAACCCCGCCGCAAGTCGGGCTGCACCCGACTGGCCTACTCGCGCGCTGTCGGGGTGTCCCACACCTGCCCAGTGCCCCCACTGCTGGCCCAGCACCCCCCTGATGCCCCAGCAGCCTGCCTGGTGCCCCCCCCCCCGGTGCGTGCCCGGTGCCTCAGGCTATCTGCTTAGTGCCCCGGGTTTTCTGCCCGGCTCCCGACCGGCTTCCTGATGTGCCCCGCGTCGTTCCCGGCCCAACCGCGGCATGCCCGCACCCTGTTCGGCCCACCGTTGGCCTCTTGTGCTGAGCCGTCCAAGCTGCGCCCCTCGCGGTGCTGGCTAGACATGCCACTGGCATTCGGGGAGAATCTCCCACATGGTAACTTCGTCCCAAATTGTCAATGCAGTCCGCTGGGCCGGGCCCTGCGGACAGGGAAAAGCTGAGCGGGCTGAACCGCCTAATGGGCTAGGTTAGACCTAGTAAGTCTGACCGGGTCGACCTAGACTAGGTCGACCCAGACTGATTTGGGTCGAGTCAGTCTGACTTGGTCGGATGAGACCTGGGTCCACTTTTGACCCTTTTCTTGAGTTGGCCATATATTTGGCACTGAACGTCCGTTTGATGAACCGTCAGCGGCGCTGGTAATCTCTTTGATAATTGGTCCCTTCAAAAATACTCCATTGGAATTCGGGGTACCGTTGTGATACGGTCGGGTTAGTTCGAACACGAATCCAACTAAGCCCCCAGGACAAAAAGGATAATAACTCACAGGCTGGGCGTCCGATTGATGAGTCGTATGTTGTGTTCAGACCTCTATGATGAGGCAGTCCTTTGTGATACTTCGACGTGAAGCTTTTAAACACTTGGAGTATCGACCAGTAGCTCGTGGAGCGGATCCTCCTGGAGACGAGCAGAAAAAGTGGAGAGACCTAGTAGCTATAGACCTGATGACTACTTGACCAATTCGACTAAGAGTGATTCAACAAGCCTATTGGATGGATCACTCAGTTTGGTGGCAAACCCATGGTGGACGGAGTGGCTGGTTTGGTAGCAGACCCGCGGTACTCGACAGGAGGAGTACCTCTTACGGCTATTAGGGGGAGCGCCTAGTTTGGTGGCAGACCCACAGTGGAGGAGCACCTGGTTTGGCAGCAGACCTGTTGTACTCGACAGGAGGAGTACCTCAACAGTCTAAGGTTAGTGAGTAGCACCTCAGAGTCATGACATGGCCACTGTACTCGACATAGGATGAGTTCTTCAGCATTTGTGGTTTCTTTAATGAAAATAATGGTTCGAGCTGAGTCAATGACCTTTGTGTTTTCCTCATGATTGAGATGGGTTACTTATTATCTTAGGTATATGTATGGTCATATATCTACGTAAAGTTTATCTGTTGAGATCTTTCCTTGTGGTTTATCCTTGTTGGATTTAGTGAGACCTTGAGGGTCTCAGAGTCACCACTGAGTATCGTTATACTCACCCCTGCATAGGCTATGCCCACACCTCATTGTGTTCGATGCAGATGACAAACAACGCTGAATGAGGCAGAGTGTCTGAGGATTGGACTGTTACTAGAGGAGGACACTCTGCGAGATGGCACATAGAGAAGACCGATGAACGCGGAGTGCTGAGACGGAAAACTGTACCAACCCTTCAGTTAGGATCTATGGTGGATGATCTAGGAGCTTCTAGTCAACATCAAGCTGTTTGTCTTTCAGTTGTACTTTCGTTCCTTTTTAGTTGTACCTTTCTATTGGGCTAGTATTTCCAACACCTTTATTATTTCAGAACAATTGTTATACTGCTTTACTTAGTGTTTTCTTCCTCTTTTACTCTAGTTGTGTGTGTTACGTTTTATAAAGGCAATTCCTTCCCTGTTTTTAGGGAATTATTCCTTTGGTGCTAGACACCAGCCCCTGGCCTATGGAAGGCGGGCTTGGGGTAGTCACGATACAGGCCCCTCGGGACAAGTCATGACAATATTATTTAAATATAATTTAATTATATGAAAAGTTGATTGTGTCTCAAAATACTCTTCTTTATTCTCATCCAATCTTCCTCAATATCATTTATAATCTCCCAAAATTATACCATCTTCAATATGATATTCTTACATTCCTAAATAAAATTGTTTCATTCTTATTAATATTCTCTTATCCTTATATTAATTCTTTATTATCCTTAAAAATCATTTCATTGTCTGAAATTTTTACATCATGTACTCTAATTTTATTATAATGTTTCATTTATATCTTCATACAGTAATCTTTTTCAAATGTTATCTCCATACCTTTATTCTCTAAATTGTTTTCTCCATCATGGGTTATTAAATTTACTCATGGGTAATTTAAAAAAATAATTTTACAATCAATTATAGTTATTTTTTCTTTTTATCATAATCATGATTTTTTTTATGAATCACATCCTATTTTAACATGTTCTACAAAGTATATTTTATCCTCAATTCATTACAAAATAATATATAATCCATCACTCTTCATCTCCAAAATATATTCTTCTTAATATAAAATATTTTCTTAATTTTTCTACAAACTATATTTCTGGGATATATTATCTTTTTCTTATACCATAGAATAATAATTATTCATATTTGGATAGTTACCAGAAAATTGGGGATTGTAATTGTAATTTCATCCCTTATGATATTTTTTACAAATTTTATTCCAATTTCCATTTATTTATCTCTTATAGAGAAGAGAAATATTTTTCTTAAATCCTCTTCTTCATCCTGAACATCTAAATAAATTTGATTCATCTTCTATTTATTTATTACTAAAATTAATTTTTAACATATTTTAAATGTTATTTATTCCTAATGATTATTTTTAATGACTATTTATTCTCTCATTTAAAATGCCTCAAGAATATTATGATGTTCATCCAAATATAGATCCTCTCAAACCTATAGATAAGAAACATCATGATCCAACCATTATGGAATGTTTATCATTTGTTTCTTGATAATAGTGTAATCTTCCAACTTCTCACTAAAACCTATAGTATTCTTGGATATGTCATTTACCCCAGGAAATTAATCAACAACATTTTCATCATCAATCATCCTGATATCTTGAAATATGCTCCACTATTATTACAACATAAACTCCTTGAAATCCAAATTTCATTCATATCTACATATAAACTTTTCGAACATATAATTAGTAGTTAGAAAAAAACAACATCTATATTAACCATATCAAAGAGAGACTCCAAAATGCAATTTTGAATTATTACATTGGCTTCCAAATTTCTCTCATCGCTAAAAATAATATTAAACTCATTAAAAATAGAAAATTCCATTATAGTAGCATATCTAACATCCAATAAATGATATATATTATAGAGTTACATTATATTTAACTATATATGATTGTTCCTTTATATAAAATGGGAACACCCTTATTTATCGATGAATTTATATTTTCCAACCATAGTTTATAGTTTGATATTTAATAGGAAACCGTGTCTTTGCTACTAATTATATTTTCTAAAACAGAGTAAGATATTTGGATGGGGAGGGGGTGAATTAATGATAACTATATTTTATGAATTGTTTTCATAACTCAACAAAATTAACTTGTTAAATTATTCAATCCGATAAATTATATATCATAACCTCACCTTGTATTTAATAAATATAACAAGAGACTAATCAAAACATGAAATTTACCCGATTCAGTCAATGTGAGGTACTCCTTTACATGATACTTATATCCCCATACAAGGATTATACATATATAAATTACACAATATTACTATGTAATAAACAGTAACTAGTTCAACACCCTCATATTCATTTCTCTTATTGAATCATGTTTTACCACCAATAACCAACTCTTTTTCCATAGTATTTTATACCCCCTCCATTGTCCATTAGTTCGCATATTCCTTCTCAAATAGTAATACACTCCGACCATGGGCCTCTTCAATAACTGGTTATACCCCCCAAATATAATCTCATTATTCATCATTTTTGTTCCATTGTAGAAATATCGTATACTTTATATGGTATTCCTTTATTAGAAACATGACTCACTTATTAAAATATACAAATACATTACGATTTTCAACACATCTCTAAAAATATGACAGGATTGAAAGGTCCCCCAAACATTGAAAGACCTAGATATACCCAAATATAAACCATTTAGAAATTTTTCTTGTATTTTTTCTAAATAAAATCACATCCAATAATATTCCATTTATTATGTATTGTCTGGTATCACCAGTTCATTTCAACTCTATCTAAAATCCCTTCTATTTGATAAAACTATATCAGTTGTACCTCCGTACAATTATCCTTTTTGTAGTTCCCCTCATTAGGATTCACCTTAGCCTTATTATACATCTTCTCTTCGTCCATCTATAAGAAACAAATTTTTTATTCTGGAACTATTCCATAAAACATATTTCTGATTCTTCTATTCGTTAAATGAGTATAATATTTTTCAGTAACTCGCATTATTCTCTATAAAAAAACTTTAAGAATTTCAGTCGAATGAATTTTGAGTTGTAAAAAATATAATTAAATTTGTTTATATTTATAAATTCATAATTAATCCACAAAACTATAAAGAAGTGTGTGATCTAATTTTGAATTTATGTTCAAATAAAATTTTATTTAACCATATTCAAATCTCATGAAGAAGGGAGAGCCTACACTCATCATAAGAAAATCCATAAATGTCATAATAAATTATCTCGTAAATAATCCTAAAATATTTAATATATTATTATGTTTAGAAATTATAACTCTTCATTTTTCTCAAATGGTTACTATACAATGTTGTTGTAGATATCCTCAGGTCATCCGCTAGTATAAAAAATTCTCTGTATAATTATTTCTATCTGGTTGATCTACATTTATATTTCTAGTAAATACACCCTTTCTCTATCTAATGACCTATAACATATTTGTTTTTTTATTCATCCATTAATATTTTCATGAAATATTAATTCTAGTAAATCTCTATTTGGTGAAACCTTTTCTAGATCCACTAAATATTTTATCCTTTATCCAATTACTTAATATATAGAGATTACAAATATGAGGTACGATCCATATGTTTACATCACATTTTTATGTCTAGTTCTCTGTATAGTATTCCTTCATTTGATAAAATTACGAATTTCCATCTTGTGGATTCATGAATCATCAATTTATTATATACAAAAACTCTAAAATTATTGCATTCAATCCTCTCTCTCTTCTAAATTCAGTCAGGTGTGCTTCAAAATTTTTAGTTTGGTGATATTCAAATATATTCACCATGTGGTAATACTTTTTATTTTTCTATTTTTGGTAGAACATAATATAACCATAACTCTTTCACTTAATATCATGACCATTATAAAATCATTCTCTATCTATTTTGATCCTTATGGATAACTCATGTTTTTAAATAATCCACATTTGAATAATCTCAACTACAAGAATCAATACTTTTCTGATGATTAGTAAATTACTTATAGACAATGATTCATCTTGCTCGTTAATTCAACTAAAAACTAATAATCCAATAGACCCTATATATTTTTCTATATACATCTCTAACAAATAAAAATTGACATATTGAGAAAAAATTAACCTACACACTTTGGAACAACACATTTTATAGCCTTCTATCATTGGGAATAATATTTTTTGTATCACAATTTGAATTTTGAATCTCATTTCCTTACCAAAATATCTCTTTCAAAATTTGAAGCAAATTAAAGGAAATTTTTTCAATCCACCCATTTCATATTTTCAATGTAACTATTCCCCTAAATAATTGTAGAACTATAAATTTAGTGTATCCAGAGAATAGTTTTTTCTCACTATCCTTTTAAAATTATTCAAAAATTACTACATTTAATGGTTTTAATACGTAAAACAAAAATTATTTATTTATGATGATCCTCTATCTTATGATGAATATCTTCATTAGCATTGTATCCTAAGAAATATGTGATTTTATTATGTAATATCCTATATGTATAATTAAGGTTAAAACATTAGAAAACTAGAGGTTATTTTTAATCTAATCCATAACTTTAACATATTCAAATGTGTCAAATATGGACCTAAATTCATATGTGATTTCAGTATTTTGTTTATTGAACCCTAATAAATGGTAAACTATTTTCTCACATTCATAACTGGTTCTACATAAAATATTCAAATTACAATTCATAAATTGCATATAATAACAATACAAATTATAAATATATTATGTCAAATAAACATATATATAAATATATAAATATATAAAATATAATCATATAATTATAAAAACATGTATATGTTAAAACAATCAATTTATAAATAAAATAAATTTGAACATGAAAATGATTTATAAGCAACAACTATTAAAATGATAAAAAATTACTTATAATAAAAAATATTGTGTACCCATTTTTCAATAGATTCGCTAAATCAAATATTCCATTATCTAGTATCCATTTTATTTATAACCCCATATTTTTACTATTCCACTTATTTTGGTAAAGAACATAATCATCAATATCCTCTTTATTTATTCATACATCAATCATTCCATTTTTAGTATGGTTATTTTTGTTCTAATCTCACACATTTTTGTGATATTTTATCAACATTATATTCTTTCATAACAATTTTATATGTACTCTCCCATGATATTATATAATTCACTTTTACATAAAATATTATTTATTTACCCTTCCTCAATATATTCAGTAATACCATAAAAATTTTTATGTATGTAAGGACACCATCCTAACCTCCCATCAATTATGATATTCTTTTTGTTTAATCATCCATTATAGAAATATTATATCCTTTTAATATGAATAAAAAATTTCTAACAATTATATATATTTAGTAAATTTAAATGTCATTTTATTATTTTCAATTATTTAATTAATACATCACCAGTCTATTTATTATGACATTATCTTCCATATCTTTATATATTATAATAAATTTATTCATATTATATTATAATATTATTTAATAGTTTTCATTTATTTTAGTATATTTATTTTCGCATTTCATTACATTTGTTTAATTTTATTCCTATAATATTTTATATCCTTTACAAATACTAGAGGGATTTATTCTAAAAATTCATATAATTTAATATCTTTCATATCATGATTTCATTCATGTTAATGTATTTTTATGATAAAATATAATCGTTTTTCATCATTAAAATATAATTTTTGGATGAAAAAATATTATTTTCTTCATCATTTCTTAAAAAGGATTCTTTTTTTGTTATTATATCGATATTTCATATTAACTATGTAATTATATTCTTAAATCATTTACAATAACATATCATCTTAAATATATTTTCCATATATTATAACAGTCATTTATATTTTACTCTTTTAATATTATTTATGATTCATTCCCTCTATTTCATTAAATTTCCTGAAAATAAATTACATGGATTCAATCTTTAGATTTCTATTTATCTATGTTATTATTTAAAGGAAATATCTTCATGTTTATAAACATATCACTAACTGTATGAATTTTTTTTGAAATTCCTAACATCCTTATTCTATATATACCTTTACACTAACATTATATTGTGAATATACAATAAAATAGTATAAATATGTAATATTTTTTCTTATATAATTCCTTAAATTTCCCAGTTTTTTTTTCACATGTTAAAATATGTAAGTATATAAATATATATATATACATAAATAAATTTTAAATAGATCATATAAAAATTAAAGAAATATAAAAAAGAAATATTTTATATCTAAAAACATTTATAATTCAAAAATAATTAGCAAAAAAAATTATAAATGAAAAACAAATTAAAACTGTTCTTAACCATTAAAAAATATATTGAATAATAATTTTTTGATAAATAATTATAAATATAAACAATAATAACCAAATTAATATTAAAAACATATTTTATAATCCACCAAAACATTAACCAATGAATTTAAAAACATTTAACAATAAATATAAAAACCTATTTCCAAAATATTGATATTCATGTAGATGATCCACAAACAAGAGAGAAAAATAATTGATATATGAAATGCATAATGTATCTAATGGAATGGAAGGATGGCCAATAATATATAGAAAACATTGAAAATGATGGAACATGATTGATTCAATTGAAACTAAAATTTGGTGTTTTAAAATTGAATGAGAGAAACAATACCCCAATAAAGAAAAATGGAAAAACCAATAGAAAGAACGCAACTTTAAACCAAATCTAGTGAAAGGAAATATAGATATTTTAACATGAATTAAAATGAAAAATGTTTAAAAAAATAAATCATGGGGTTTGGAGTCATTGTTTTAATGGGTTCTAAAAGTATTAGGAAAATGAATGGGGTGTGGTGAAATAATTCATTTTTTTAAAATACATTATCATTGTTTATAAAATATACCATGAAATAAATGATATTTTGATGTCTTATTATTTATAACCAATCTAAAAATTTAATTTTTCATATGTTCTATGTGACAACCAACATCAAAAAATATATATTTAATTTCAGTTATCACATAAGAGATGTAAAAGTGAAATAGATAGGTTTTGAATACAATTTATTAAAAAATAAATATTAAGACACACTAGTGGTGATTTTGTCCTCGGTTATGAGATAATAAGCTTCAATACCCCAATTGAAAATATACTTTTTCTATCAGTGGTCGATAAAAAGGTTTATACACTTAGTGATTTTTCATGTTATGCATGTTCTCAAGAGAAAATAATCATAATACAATTACTATTAAAAAGTTATACTCATTTCGCTCTTATTTTTGGAATGATTCATGGTGACATATGTGGGAAAAATAATCAACCATGGATTACAAATATATATTTCATGATAATTATAAATGCATTAATGGTTCTATGTGTGTTTATTGTAAACTCACGGGCTATCATTTTCATGATTACATGCCCAAAAAATAATGTTACCAATACAATTTTCAGATTGTTCAATAAATAAAATTCAGATTTAAAATGATTATGAATACTCATTACATGCATTTGATAATTATCTCATTTCTACTGGAATAAATATTGAAAATCATATAGCATATGTTCAAATATAAAATAGTTTTCCAAAATTATTTACAATGAAGTTACAAATTATTACTAGAACAATTTTCATGTAGAATAAATTCCTTTTTTCAAAATGGAGACATGTTATTTTTCATGTTGTGACACCTTTTCAATTTATTTCATTAAGATATCAATAATATTCCATCATACAATTATCTTATTCCCATGAACCTAATATTTCACCTTTAAGAATAATTTTTTTTGTACATGTCCCTATAGCACATCCCCAATAATGAATAATATAACCCCATTGAATATTATGGATTAAAATTAGATTTTAATATCCCATAATCAATATATATATAATTATAAAATGATAGAATTTATATTCACAACTATAATTCAGGATTTTCATTTTAATGAAAAAAATGTTTTTAACACTAAATGATGAAAATCAATCAGCATTGAAAGAAATATCATGGACATAAACATAACTCTAAATTATTGTCCTCAAAAAAATATTAGTGATCATTATTTTAAAATTTTGTTTAATTTAAAAAAAATTCTATTCCAAATGCACTCAATGATTGCAAATGAATTACAGAAGCATATTAATCCTATGTGAATGTAACAGTAAGAGTAGATGTCCCTAAAGTACAATCTGATGGTGTACCAATAGTGATTCTGATCCATGCCTGAATCTCGGGAATCCAATTGGATATACAGATAAAGAATCATTATAAGATAAAATGGAAAACCCCATATATTTTAATGAAATAAAAAAAATTGGGATAATGAAAATTATCCTGACCATGAAATTCCCCAACAAACAATATGCCAGATGAACATGATTGTGATCAAGAGAAAATTTATATAAATTAAACATAAACTTGAATATGTTATAACTATGTAGAGAAAATTTTGGATAAAAAATTTCATTTTAATATTTCATTTAATATTATTTATGGAGATTAAAAACCAAAAATAATTAATTAATATCAAAATATACTATACTAGGATTAGTGGAATGTTTTGATCCAATATAAATTAGGATAACTGACTAAAAATGAGGGTTATTAGCCAATTTTGAAAAACCTTAAAGAAATTAAACTCATCGGTTATAAATAAGTATTTTTTAAACATTTAAATGTAAATAAAGATGTCATGTTATATGATATAGAAATTATTTCTCATGGATTCTTACACAGGCCCATTATTTATTATGATGAAATGTACACTCATGTAATGGATTTGATAACCTTTAGATATCTCACAATTTATATTGAACATGAGTATCAATATTTATTCCTATTAGATGTTTTGAACACATATCATTATGGTAATATTAATAACTATGCTTTTATGAAACTCTTAAAAGATTTTAAATTCCATAAAATTATTATGGATCTCGAGATAATTATATGGTTATATTGACTAAATCATTATATGTATTGATTAAGTAATTGAATATGTGTTATGAATATTTTAGAGAATATTTAATGAAAAAAGGTTTCTAAAATGATCTAATTTTTACATGTGTCCTAAATTAAGAGTATTGAGACAAACTTTTTAATCACTATAGTAAATATTATTAATCTAATAACAATTGAAATTACTGAGTAACTATCCATGGTAGTAAAATATTTAATAAAATGAATTTGAAATAAAATATATTGGTATGATATATTTCATCATTATATTACACATTTAATATCATAACGGTGGATTTTTTATTAATCATGATATATTGAAAAAGTCCAATAATGGATCACTATGGACAATTCACATCATTTACATACTCCACTTGTTTTAAAATCTCTTTATTATGATATAGATCATGTTAAATAATATTGGGATGATGAAGAACATAATGATCCTAAAGTACCATATATGAGTGATATTAGAGAAATAATAAACCATAAATATAATATAAAGTTATATATAAATATATATCATTTTTTGGGAAATTATTGCTGAGGTATAGTTCATCCCATAAACATTGTCATTGTAATAATACTAAATAAATATTAATATATAATAACGGATCTATAGATTACAGGTTATTTTATTCAAAAAGATATAAAAAAGATAGTTGGTTAGACTAATGCAGGATTTTTTCCTAATATATATAAATAATGATCTTAGAAAAGTTTTTTATTTATTTATGATTGAACATCAATTTCAAAGTGCTCTTAAAAACCATATATATGACTTCTTTTGATTATGATAAATTGATTACAAGTATGAAATAAATATAATAGTTTACTTTTTTATGATATTTTATTTATCAAATTAGAGGTAAATGTGGTTTGGATGTAAATAATTATATAACTATCATGTTATATAAATATAATGATGTTTCAATAATAAAATTATTGGTTTTGTTCATAGAATAAAACATATCTTACCAAAATACCTTTCATTCATTATCATTAAATGAAGGGTGGTGCTGATATATACTAAATATGGTCAAAATAAAATCTTATATATTTACTCTCAAAGTCATTTCCAACTAGAACATTTGAAAAATTATTTAATAAATTTTGTTTGTGAAGTCTTATAATTAAATCATTACTATTTTATAGAGAGTTGGGAACACTATACACATTCCCTCTTTATCAGGGGTTTCCCAGTAGGTTTTCCTGGTATGGTTTTATATGTGGTATAAAAATATGGAAGTGAATTATTTAGTGTTTGAAAGTTTTTATCACATGTTTTTTAATTGAAAATTAAATGAGATTCCATAAAATTATGAGGTATATGGGGGAGTATTGAAAATTTTCTTTTATTGTGTTCTTATTTAAAAAGTATATATTTATGAAGACACAACATTTCCCAAAACCATCATAATGGACAAAAATTTCGTTTCACTATCATTTTTAATTCCAACTATTATATTATATTTATAATTTTTTAAACTCATTTTTTGGATTAAATTTTTTACTCTATATATATAATAACATGTACCTTAAACTTACCACAATTACATGTTATATAAAAAGGGGTTCATATTAATATATGTTAAGGATATTTTCTATTTGATATTTTATAGAGTTAGAGAAAAAACTCTTATATATCATTCCATTAAAATATAAGGTACTCAATTCCTTTTTTTCCACATTAAAATGGTTTTGAAAATTCAAACTCGTGTTTCATTTGGAACACATTATCTTCTTTTAAGAAAAATACATAAATTGTTTTTCCGTATCATTCAATGTTTCGTACTCATCAAAAAATACTATGAAAAACGTTTGAAAATTTCCAATTAGACAATAAAAACTTATTATGGGATATAAAAATAAAGGGAATACAATTATCTAGTGAAAATATAAAACTAATAAAATTTTTTACGTTTATCACATAATAAATATTGAGTTCAAAAGAATCACATACTATTAAAATAAACTATAAACCCTAATGTTTTATAAAAAATTTCAAAAGAAAGCATAAAGGCTAAATAATAAATCATGAGGGATTAAATAAAAATAATATAAAAATTTCCTTGTAAATAAACATTCCACCAACATAATTTTAGGAGATTTACATTACATGATAATCTAGTTATCTTATGATATAAAATCTAAGAGAATTTACATAAAACCATAAAGAAAATTAACCTGAAACATATCCATATAAAATGTAAACAATAAATTGGATAATAATAACATATCATAATTATAAATTAGATAAATTTAGACATCATAGACTTAATATCGATGCCTCATTCCAAGAAACCATATATAAATAAGGGGACATATAAAAAATAAACAATATTCTTTCTCCTATATTACCAATTGATGAATAAAGGGGATATAACTAGATCCAACCTTGAATTAAAAAGTCTAATTCATTAATTATATGAAATTAAATAATAAAATGCTATTAAATATAATATAAAAACATTTATTTTAAAAAAATAGCATGATAAATATAAATATTTTCCACCGTCAAAATATTGAAAAACATGACCATAAGAAATCCAGAGGCATATGGTGGATAGTATAATTAGATTAAATCTCTAATTAATTATTACATTCCTTAAATTTTGTTGATATAGATAAAATATATCTTTTACAAAGATATTATAATGAAACTTTGAAAATAGGAAGAATTAACCATTTATTTTAAAAATTATATGTAGACAAAAAATTCTTGAAATAATGAGCATATTTATTCATTAAAATGATGAAAAATATTTGATTAATGTTAATAATGATAAACATCTATTATTTTGATAATTTTGTTTCATGAAGTAAACGTAAAAAATATTTTTTTTTAAATTTTGTAAAAAGTTACTATAACCCATATGGTAAATATTGAAAAATTTAATTTTTTTAAAACCATTTTAATTTATGTAAAATGTTATTGAAAATGAAATTCAGTAATATTTTAAGTATAAAATTGAATTATTTTGAGAAAATAAAAAATAACACTAACATAGAGGGAAAATAGTTTAAACCATTTTAAAAAATGTTTGAAATAAAATTTTTGCCACTTTTGTGTCTTTTTAATGAAAATATCATTGATGGATGGAACATGAAAATGATATCATAAAACATTAATATCATTAAATGAGTTTTCATAGATAACCATATGTCATTTAATACACCATAGAATGAAAAAATGTGGTAAAAATGGCATAAGTCCCGAGGAAAAGAAATTTTGCTGAAAAATCCTTAACCTTGAGTCCCGATATGTTTCAAATAATCATTAACTCATGAATAATAAAATTATATTATTTTTAATCATTAAAAAATATTAATTTTAATTAAAATATCATTTTTCCTTTTATTTCACTAATTATCATAACATATTTAGGTACTAAATCAGTTAACATTATGTTGGCTGTTTGGAGGAAGTTCAATTCATATTCCCAAAACAACATCGGTACGTTAAACAAGGTCAAATGGATCAAAGTTCCATCATATAAATATAATAATCATGAAATAATTATCTGTTTATACATTAAATAATATTATTCAACTATAAATGAATGAAATACTTGAAAAATGAATCACATAGATTTTTGGAGGTGGTAATCTACATCTAAGAGCGAATGATGTAATCATTTTCCAATAGATGAATGGTTAATATGATATGTAATGTATTATATTTAGAGAATCTTAATTATGTGTTTAATATAATATATATTCATTAAATTTATAATAAAACCCATCCATTCATGGTTCTAATTAAATATGAGACACATCTCTCCATGGTGGGGGAATCCAATATGTACACATGAGTGATGTTTTCATTTCCTATTAGATAGAAAAGGAGATAAAAAAATTTATATACCATAAAATAAACAAAATTTTATTATATTGATGATAATTTTGTTATCATATAACCTTTGATGATGAATAATTGAAGGATTTAGGTGAATAAATAAACAATAAAACAAGTGGCTATGAGTTGTTACTCTTATTTTGAAAACCACCTTTAGATTAAACCCTATGCCTTATAGATTTTTATTTTAGGGAGTCTAACACATCATGTAAATTGGGAGGAAATATTGTAATGGATTTTGGAAAATATTTTTCAATATAAATATATCAATATATTTTCATAATAATGGATAGAAGGATCCCTTCTATAAGTGAGGTTGGTGGAATTATTGTAAACACATGAAATATTAATATAAACCACGTTTATAACTCATATAAAATGCATTAAAATTTCCATTAAAGAAAATATAAAGAAAATAAAAATCCAAAATAATATATTTAAATAAAATTTAAAAATGTTTATGTGGAATTTTTATACTTATCTATTAGTTTATCCCCCTTATTTAATCTTTTAACATTAAATATGTTATCAATTTTTTTTTAAAATATTTAGGAAAAATAAGTAATTTTAAAATGGAAATAATTGGGAAATTAATAAAATAATTGATTATTTACCATATAATGAGTTATGATTTTTTTTAATGATTTAAAAATAATTTTTTAATAATAAATATCATTTAAATTCATTTTAATTATTATACATAAATATTTACATTAGAATAAAAAATATAATAATTTAATTTTAATATAATCTCTTTCACCATCACTAATAATTTATTGTAAAATAATTTTCATTATTGATTCTAATGTAATTTAACGTATTATGTTTATTTATATTAATATTATTTCACTTTTAAATAAATCTAATGAAAAATGTATAATATAAATTAATTTGATTATAATTAATGAATTCATTGTTTTGGTAAAATTAAAAATTTTAGTATTCATAACAAAAATCCTTTTCAAAATTAAAAAAAAATTATATGACAGATATTTTACTTTATTATTTCAAAAAAAATTTAATTTCATAAAATTTAATATCTAAAACTTGAGGAAATTAATCACAATATTAGTTTCAAGCACCAATAAAAACTATTTAAAATGGAAAATAATTATTTAAGATTAAAATGAATTTACATCTATTAATTATCAATAAACTACCATTAGATAAATGTTAATTTATAAGATATGTAAATTTCATTAATATAAATTAAATCTCTGTAATTATAATATAATTAAATCAAAATAAAATTTTCATAATGTTGAAATAAAATCATATATAGATATTATCATTAACATTAATTTCTAGGTCAAGAATAGGAACTATAAATTAATATACGTTTATAAGCCTCATAAATTCACATTAGTTTCTAAATTATAACCTTTATATTTGAATGTTACAGTTTGGAATAAAACTCATTATATTTAATAAATTATTTTACCACACAAATAGTGATTTTATGGTAATAAAAATACATAATTTTTTTCAATTTTAAATGATTAATCTTATCCTAAATTTGTAATTCAATAATTTTACACTTCTATATAATCTCTTACTCTAATCAGTTAATATTCAAGATTATTTTTCCATTCATATAGTAGTAAAATAAAATTCTTATGGATGATAAGATCTGTTCAAATATAAAAATTTAATTATAAATTTTTTATCCAATATTAAAATCAATGAAATGTTAAGAGAAATCAATGTTAATATCCAATATGATAAAATAGTATATAAATATCCACTTTCAAAAAAATAACACAAAAATTTAAAATTAAATCATACTAAAATAATTTCCTTCAAACTCTTCAAAAAATGTTCAAAAAAAATTGAACCTAAAGATTAGGAGGATTTGATTTCGTACTCTTCTAAGATAAACATAAAATTTATATTTAAATAACATCATTCAATCAAAAGGTCAGATAAAAAATTTTATATTTGATAATAATATATTCAACAGATGAAAATAATATTTTCCACAAATACCATTAATAAATATAGATCCAAAACAAAATCATAGATGATTCCAAAATTCTACGTAATATTTATTACTCAAATAAAATCCCATCAGGTCTAATAATATTTTGTTTATCTTATTCATATAATGTTCAATGTATAGATAATTTCTTTGAAAACACCTTTAATTACATTTTCACTAAATCAATTTTCATTCCCATAATTATCTATATGATAAAAGATATATTCCCAAAATTCAATATCTCTTTTATCCCAATTAAAGGTAAATACCTAATCATCAAAGATCATATAAACCCTAAAGGTTATCAGTACATTATACCTATTTTCAAAAAGTATAAAATCGTTATTATATAATTAAACGATTCACTAAATAACATGTTAAGACTAATTGTTACATAAATCTCAAACATTTATTTAACCCCAACTAATGTATTCCAAAATAAACCAATCACAAAAAATAGAAAAATGGTATTAATTCTAGTAAACCTATTATCATCTTTTAATTTATGACCGTTAAAATAAAATAAAACTATATCAAAAATTGTGAGATCATCTATCTAGACACATCAAAATTTCATAATTCTTCATATACCCTTAACCAATATTTTCTTTATTATTCTGTAATAAATCCTCAATATAATGTGAAAAATCATTTACTGTGATTAATATATAAAAATATATTCATGTTTCTCAATTTAAACATATAATATAATATTAATGTAAATAATACTTTTTTTATGAAGTTCCTTTTTATTCACCTGGGTAAATTATTTCATTATAAAACTCTTATTCAGATGATATTTCCAATTCCATTCATGATCATTCCTCATTTTTCCTTGGTAGTATATTTCTTTTTTCCTATTTTACAACATTTCAAACATCGTTTAATTATTATATATATTTACATAGTTGATTATTATCAAATTATTATCAAATATTAATTTTAATAGTTTTATCTTTATTATCATTGTCACCATAAATACAGTAAAAAAACATATTTCTTTTATTTGGTTCATTAGAAAACTATCCATGGTTTAGGGTGTTAATAATAACTCGTGATAGATTGTTAGGAAAAAACATATGTTTTTTTGTTGTATATCCTATCTAATTTGGTTTTCTATTTTGAAAACAACTGCATTTCCCATTAAATCCATTGTTATAATTCTTCATTTTTGTTTTATCCATTCACTCAAAAAAATTGACAGTATTTGTATATCAAATAAAATCATAATAAATCATGTCATGAGGAGGATAAATGATAATTTATCCTAATCCTTTCCATATTATAATAAATTTCCATAATTCTCCATCACATATTAACCATTATGTTTATATAATTAGTCAACATTATTCTCAATTAACTAATAAACAAATATTCTTATAGAAACATTTAATTTTATACATTATATACCATATTATACCTTTTACATCCCCTAATTACATTACTCAAAACTAGGGTTGCACATTCATACATTATGATTATCATTTTTGTTTAGTGCGTTATAAAAGTTATCAAAAAACTCTTAAATATCAAATCATTTTGATATAAAGTGTAAACTTCCTCTCAATGTTCAGTTTTTCACAAATCAATAGAATTCATAATGTTAATCTAATGTTTCATTGAAAACAAATCATCTTATTTTGATATTAATCCCTATAATGGAAATATAGTCCATTATATTGTTCATAATAATTCATAATCCATGTGAAAATGATTTGAAAGTGTTTGATGAAAAAATAGTTTAGTTGGTGACATAAAAATAATGTAAATATGATATTCTTGTCCAATTATAATGATTTAAATTTTCATGTAATACAATTTGAGTTCAAAATAAAAACATACTTACTATTGAAATCAACATTTTCCCAAATTTTTTCATAAACCACTCATAAAAATGAATAAATAAAAAACCATAATTCTCAAGGGTTTCAAGTATGAAATTATTTCTATGATAAATAATTTTTCATCCATAAAATAACATGCTTTATTTGTTAAATCATTATCTCATTTTCATAACATAATAAATAAAATATTTAAAATTATAAATAATTATTAACATACACATTAAATATATAAATGGAAATATAATTAATCACTAGTATAATAAAAATATATTTCATACTGATGGAATTCGTTATTTTATAAATCATAACCAAACCATTATTGATTAATTCCATAAAAGCATATATAAATAGCGATGTCATGTGAAAAATAAAAAATATATTTTGTATCATCATATTACTAATGCATCAATGGTATATAACATACCCTTACCCTCAATTACTATGTCCGCTACATTCATCATACATAGTAAATTAATAAAAATACAATAAATAATAAATATAAACAATCATAATAAAAAACATTCTAACTGTAAATATTTTCCCCACCCAATGAATAGAATAATGTAATAATATAAAATATAGAAAAATTTGGTGGGTATAATAATTATATTATATGTATATTAAATTATTAAATTACGTAATGGATGCTATATAGATTAAAAATGAGTTTATAATGAAAATATTATATGACATTAATATCAAGATGAAATGTCTTTTTATTTTCATTTTCATAAATCTAAAATTATATATAATAATTATAATTATATATTATGTTAAATAATATTTATAATTTGTAATAAATAGTGGCTATTATATTGGGAAATGTTGGCCTTGTGGTAAATATTGAAAATATATTCTTTTTATACTTTTTGTAAAATGTAAAAACAACACATATATGATTCATTGAAAAGATTTATTTTTATAAATAATCAATAAAATTTAAAATTAAAATTTAATTAAAAAATAACATAATTTATGTATAAATAGTATCATTAATGAAATATTAAAATTAATATTTACATGTATCAAAAATTGATTAAAACATTAAAAACACATTTTAATGAAAAATCGTTTACAATATTGGAAAAATTTCATTCCAAAGATCATTGTAGGAAATATGATAAAATGGAATTGAAATGAAACCTGAATTTCCTTAAATTGTTTGTAATATACATTAAAATACTTTTATATGCCCCAAAAAAATAATAAATATGGTTAAAATGGTCTAAGAATTAAAGAAAATAAATTGAGATGAAAAATCTCATACCATGATCCATGAATCAATTCATTCATTCCTCAAATCATTGAATAATAAAATAATATTTATTTTTACATGATTATGATCCTATATGATGTAATTTAAATTATTTTTATTATTTTTATTGCATTTATTGCATTGAATTTTATAGTCAATAAATCTGTGAAGTTTACATCATGCATTTCGAGGATGTTCTATTCATATTCCCAAAACAATAGTAATATGTTGAACAAGGTAGAATGAGAGAAGGTTATATCATATCTAGAATATTAATAATGGAAAAATTAACATATTATAAAATTAAAAAAATTATAACCATCCATAAACTTATAACATTTTTAATGATTCACATCGCTTCGTGGATGTGATAGTCTACATGTATGCACATTCGACATTATCAATATTAAACTGATAGAAGTATTAGATGGTAATTAATAAATTTTCATTCTATAATAATAATAATTTCATTTAAATAATATATATTCATAAAATACATCATAATAATAGTCCTTGTGATTTGTTTATGAAAAATGAAAAACATTTCTTTTTAGAGATGGAAGTCCATAAGTACAGACTAGTGATGTTCTCATTTCACATGGGCTGTAAAAAAGAGATTAAGATGTGATATAATGTATACATAATAAAATTTTGTTATATATTGGATACTATTTTTATAATTACAATATATTAGTATAATATATTAAGGTTTTAGAATAATAAATAATCATGAAAACACTCAGTGAAGAGTTGTGCCTTTTCATTGGAAAACCTCACTTGGATTACACCTTATGCATTCTAAAATGTAATTTTGGAAATATAAAAACCACTATGAAAATTTGAGGATGGATGGAAAGTGATTTAAGAATATCATTGTTATGATAAATGGTCCATGAGGTGTGTTAAATAGAGGATAGGAGGTTCACTTTTATAATTGATGTGAGGGAAATCTTAAAAATACATGAAATACTGATATATAATTTTTTAATAACTAATGAAAAATGTCCCAAATGTTCCATATAATTGTATATATGTAATATAAGGTGTAATAAAATCAAAATAATAATATTTAAATATTTTTATGTGGAAATTTGGACCATGTCTCTTATTTTCTCCCATTGTTTATCCTTTAAACCTTATTTCTGCTAAAACATTTCAATATCTAAGGGTCATTAATGTAATTCTAAAAATAGTAATAGAAAATACATATAAAATTAATTATATCCTCAATAATTTACCATTAAACTGAGTTATTATTATTTGTATTTTATAATTATTTAAAAAAAATTAAACCTTAGATATCATTTAGAGTAATTTTCATGAGTATTCACATATCATGACTTTAAAAGAATCACGATAATAATGAAATTATAATCTATACATTTTATCTAATAATTATACATTTTAAATATTCATAAAATGTGTGAAAAAACATAGTTCAATAAAAAATATTACTTTTAATGTTTTTAAAATAAATTACATTATTTGTCTATTTTTTCCCAATAATTATATCAGATTTATGTAAGAATTCAATGTATTTATTATATTTCCAAAAATTAAAAATTAATAAATATAATTAATATTAATTAATATTAATAAATATTATCATCTATATTAATTTATATAATATATATATATCCATATTATGAAAACAAAAAAAGTGACAGATAGTGAAATTTTGTAATTACCCTTTACCCAATGTTATTAGAAGTTTCTAATCAAAGTAATGTGGAACCAATATTTCTTTTAAAAAGGAAGATGACGAAAAAAAATAAAATTTCAATACATGTATGAAATTAATTTTAATATACACATAAAAATTTCAATAAAAACCGTTTGTGAAGAAATCATAATTTATTAATATAATACATTTTAACAGTCATTCTTTGTGAGTGACAAAAAATAGAATAGTGTTAATTTATTTTATTAAATATATGATCTCTAAATTTTATAATAATCATTCATATATAGTGATTAATGTAAATAATGTTGATAAAAATACATTTCAAAAATAAATCAATTTTTTGAAATATGTCTCATTTAATTTTATAAAATTTTGATTAAAATTGAGTTCTTATTTCCCTAAAATAAATCAATAAATATTTATTATCGACAAATTTTATACATATATATCATAATTTAGTTACAATTTTTCATTTCGTTCAGTTCAATGGATTGGTTATATCATTTATATTTAAATAATTATTTTAACATTAGGTCATATTTTGTTTAAGTCTTGGCATTGTTTATTATACCCATAATCGAACATAGTATTAATTTTATTAATAAACATTATAGAGATCATGAGCCTCAGCCCAGTCGGTGAGGACTCCTTAAGTGCATCCAAGAGACATAGGATCAAATCCATGCGGAGGCTAATTTTCGAGTTATGGTAGAAGTATTGTTGCAGGCATTGTTTGGCACTATAGTAGCCAGGAATATTCCCCCTTTTGGTCCTTCAGGCCACCGATTTGGTCTCCGAGTCCATTAAGTCCTTCGATCCACCCAGTCCATTGGGTCGGTAAGGCCTTCGGGCCACCTCAATGCCTTCAAACCACCTTAAGTGTAGATGAAAACCAGAAAACCTACAAGGAATAAACTTCAGAAGGAGGAGGAGCAAGGTGCCTTCAACATAGCAGATGCTAAACGGACTACAGGAATGAGAGGGTATGGAACCTACCATTGGGACAAGCCTGTGAATTCATGAGAAAGCCAAGACGAACAGCCATGTGATGGTGGAGATCTGATTTTATGATGAAGATGCTGGGGAGGATCAGTTCCAAGTAGTTAGTATGGGTTGTATGTAATTTTTGAAACCAACTGGCAATGAATTCCTCTAAGACCTACGGGCCATGTAATACATTTGCCTACGGGCCTTTTAAGGGTTCCACCTCACCCCTTGAAAAGTGAATTATCAAAAATACATAAAAAATGAAGGCCTTCAGGCCATTAAAGGTTATAAACATTATAGAGTTACTCTATATATATGGAGGTATGTAAATTAAATGATTAAATTTTGGACCTATATACAGTGTTAGGACTACATCATGTCTATCTATTATATTATAATTTCCCTTCATCATTTCCAAGAACAATTTTTTTTCCTCATTTTATAAATTATAAAGTTCACTAGTGATTGACCATATGAGTACAATTTTGAAATTATACATAGTTTGAATAGACATTTGATTTTTTTAAAATAGTTTTTTTTATTTTAGATTTCTACATAAATATTAAATAAACACATTCTGGATGATATAAAAAATATATTTAGTATAACACTTTACTAAAAATATTAAATTAGATATTCATTATTTGACCTTGGTTACATTATGTTAAAGACCCAAAATGAGTTCTTTTTCTAGAGAAATCTGATATTTTTATGTCATTTAAATAAATAGTTGATGTAAAAGTGTATTTTTTATTAATTTTTCATATATTAAAATACACAACATCATATAAATAATTTTGGAAAATAATAAACAAGATAGAGTAGCTTCTAATCCAAAATAACATCATTTTTCATTTACCAATGTATACTAATTTAAATATGAATTAGAAACACGAATGATAATGTATATGGAATTTTTAAACCTTTAATTATAGAATAAATTCAATAGATATAAGTAAAAATGAGTTAATAAAATTAAAAACATTAATATATGTCTACAAAACAAATAATTTCATATATTATCCCAAAATTAACCTCATAAATTCATTTTTAAAGATCTATAGTCATCCTATGATAATAAAATAAAAATTAAATAATTTAAACAATTATTATTGTAAACAATATCAAAAAAATATTAAATAAAACACATAATATAATTTAAAATAATATTAAAACAATAAATATATATTTTATTCCATTTTTTAAGCATATCATTTGTTTTCTCAAATTTTTTTCAAAATAATACTAATTATTTTGACATTATGAGTACACCCGATATCATATTAACCTATAGATTACTCATAAATTTGACAAATAATTCTATTATAATTTTTATATTATTTTACATCAAGTCATGGAGCTTTTCAAGTATTTCACCGTTACACATGTGTTTTAATGTATTAAATCCCTAAATGTAATTTTTCATCATCCTAAGTAAACCAACACTCTATTTGATGTGAATTATGATCCTATATTTGATAAATTTTTCAGAAATTTTTAATCTAACTCCCCTTCATAATATTGCATTGATATGCTGGAATTAGGCAATTTTCATTGGGTGATATCTATTTCTACTAATAGAAAAATTCAAATGGTCATCCCTGTGATATTGTTGAAAATCATGAAAATTCACACCATACCATTTTTTTGATCCCATATACCCATGTTACTTATTTGTACCGCATCTAATCTTTCCCCACCAATGTCCCCCACCCCATGTGATTTGACCTTAATTTTCACAGTTATAGATTCAACCATTATCTTCCCACATTATCATAATAAATACGCTAACTGTGCTGACCTTGTTCTAGATCATGCCCCATTATTACTCATATTTAATCTACCTAGACTCATATAATTTATACCCACCCTTATTTTCTTTCTCATCCTTCCACAACTCCCCTATAAATCACAGGTCACTCAAATCTAGTCATGTGACCCCACATATAAGGAATTGTTCATTAAAAAAATTACATGTTTTCTATAAATTTTTTTACTTTATTATGTTTCAATAATATATTAGTATTATATTTTTAGTGAACTAATAAATCCACAACATAAAACACTATAAATTACCATATAGAGTACATTATTTCAATAAAAACTAGGATTCTACATTTACACTCTTGTATCATTCACGATGCTTTTTTTACTATCAATACATTTCACCAATAACCATTCTATTATCCTCTTACATACTCATTAAATATTAAAAGCATTTGAAAATGTTGTTATAAAAAAATAAATATCACTATGTGATATAATAATAATTGAATCATGTTAGTCATTTTGAAAATTTATTATGACCAATAACTAAATCTGTCTTTTACATAATAAATAGTGGGCATAAATTAATAATTAATTACCCATGAAATCATCTAAAATGACCAATATTTTTATAAAACATTAGAATTAAAATTCAATAAGTGATGTATTTTCTTAAAACATCATTCTTGATAATTCTTGTTCTAAATATAGAGTGATATAATACTTTTAAAAAGAAGGATATTTTCATTAATCCACCATATTGGAAAGAAAATGTTTTAAGGAACAACATCACTAAAATTGAGATAAGTGTTAATGATAATAAATTAAATACTATTTTTTATAAATATAAATCAATGGATAGTGCCAACAGTTATCATGAATGATAAAAATGATATTGATAAAACCATTAAATTTATATTCGGATGAGAGTAATAGGTCATACTTGTATGTTACACTATACATGATGAGTAATAAAGTGAAATAGATATTTCGATCAATTTATAAAACCATCTAGGTGAATGATAATTTTTGTTTTATAATTAAAATTGTTTCAATATAGAGAGAAATCAATTTATAGGTTTTAGAAATAAAAATAATTATTTTATTCATCAACAGTAAATCATATTTACAATTCTTGAATGATTTCCAATACATAATTTTGATCTATCGATTGATGTATCTCATTTTATTAGATATAACTTCTCAAGAAATAATCACATGTGCGACACAAAAAATATACATTGAAATATTATTCTTAAAGTATTTCACATGGAAGAAACTATTTTTTTCCTTCTTATTTTGATTTCATTATCCATGAGGTCACACATTCCACTAGGGAAGTTAGATCTAGTGGGACCATTCAAATCTTACGGATGTATTCAACAAATTGATACATGAATATATTTAAACAATATTTTCACAAGAATGATTTTTTGGAATCATAAATTTTGTATAATTATTTAGTGGACGAAAGTACCAATTTGTGATAGAAATATGTTGAGGAGGTTAAAAATTAAGGATTTTGGGGATTATCTTATGATCCCAAGAAGTAAAGAAATACCAATCACAGCCAAATTTATAGTTGATAGAATCAATATTCATGTAATATGAATAATATAATAAGTTTTCACATATGAAAAGAATTTAATATACATCTTTTATGGGGTACGGTTCCAAGGTAATCATAGGAGAAACAAAAATAATTTTCTTCCACTATAGTTGAACCATAATTTAAAGGATCCATGATCATATCACATGCATTCCCATATCCATGAATAGGATTTAGCACCTCCAACATTTTGATAAATGTGTTTTTGGAAAAAGGGAGATATATAAATCATGTTATAAAATCAAGGATTGTCTTCCCTTTCAAATCAACACCCACTAATATGGAAACACATTCCCCAAAAATATTTTTTTCTTGATGTTAATCATTGATGGAGATTATAAGACATTATTTATCACATTATAAGTTACTACTTATTTTTTTTCTCTTCAATATAAAATTTTATAGATATGTTAAAGTATTTACTAATGCATCTCATGGATTTTTAATCAAATTAAACCATGTTGGAGTGATGTCGATGTTTTAGCGGTAATAATGCACACTATGTTGGGTGAAAATTAACATCATGTTGAATCCCAGGAAACCATTGGATACGTTGGTGCCAAATGTATTATTATGCTTCAGCATGAGAATATGTTAAAAGAAACATATCATCGATCTCTTACATGATCATAATTTGGTTTCCAATGTATCCTTAAGCCACATTCATTATATTCATATGGTTTTAGTACACTTACAATAATTTCTAACTTTCACTAAAATAAATAAAGAATTTATTTATATCACCAAAATAATATATGAATCCATAAAACTATTTTGTAAATTTTTTTCAATAAATAATTAATTTTTAACTAACAATTTGTTCAAAACGTAATTCTTATAAAAATTCCTCATTGTATAACCCAACAGGACATATATGCATTGAAAAAATATAAAATCCCAATTTCATATATGTAAGAAAAGATGATCCTCTAGATAAGAATCAATTTGACTCAAGATATAAGGGTTTGTGGTGTTATCTTCATCAAATATACTCTAATATATATATGAATATGTATTCCACTTGATATATCATATATATCTTATAAACACCTATATAAGTATGTTTTACATGACACTGAGTGATCACTAAACATTGAACCTGCTAATATATTCTATTCCATTCAATTTTTCTCAATTATCTGAAAATGATTGATCATATAACTGTATAAATCCCATGGAATTCATGTTATGTATGAATAAAACACATAACCAATATCTCAATATATGATCATAATCATATGAGATTCAATTAATAATTTCTATGAATTTACTTAATCTAATTATTTTAATGGATTATATTTATAATTATAATGAATGTAAATAGTTCCAATAATGGTTTTGATCTAATTAACTACATGATTAACAACATACCCTGTAATGACCTGACCTCTTCGTCTTATGAACTTTGTCATCTAACCCCATGTATCACCTATAATACCTTGGCGTCCTTCCAAATACAACATATTATTTTACCCACTGAGGTAAATTTTTTAGAAAAGGACACTCCCATAGGCTAACACAAGTGATTTAAATTTACATTTTCCTCCCTATCACTCACCAGAAGATAATTACCTTGATTTCACCAATCTAGAAATGGCCCAAATAAATCATTCATGACTAGGTAGTACTAATTAGGTGGTTTCCCAAACATATAGGTTCACCTTTTTTAAATGGGTTGTCCAATTCTTTCTGTTTCATCTCACTTTTCTAGGGGTGTTACACTATCCACCCCTTTAAAGAATAACACCAAATTTATGAACACAATAGCTAAAACCTATGAAGTTACATTACACTTCTGTCATGGTAATAGTAATAATGCCATTTGTAATGACCTGACTCCTCAAATAATGAAATTGATTATCGTAACTAATGGGGCTCCAATAATGCCTTGGAATCATTCCTAGAACAGCATAGGATATTTCCCATAAACATAATGTCACTAAATACTCTCTCCAATGGTACCCTTTAGTGGATGGAAATGAAAGATACGGTATAATGACCCATCAAGTGCCAACCCCAATAGGACCTAGGTCGGAAACATACACCAAATATATAAAAATATCATATAGAGGGGGAATTTCCCCCAATAAAATAATTATCATTCAATGATAGGATATATGAGATTAATCAATTCTAGAAATAATATATAATTAATCTAACAAATACATGAATTCATGTATAGATGTAAATAGATACAAGTTTCTCCAAATAAATTCCCAAAAAAGAAAAGCTAATGCAGTGGCAAAACAACATTATAACGGTCTGAGTTAATAATATCTAACATGGTCTATGATGTCCTCCAGAAAACTAGAAAAAATGTTTTTATAGACATTGGTTTACCATACTAGTATACTCAATAGGATACACTAATTCCCTCATATACATGTAAAATAAGAATACTAACGAACCAGTGAGAAAATAGTATAACCATCAACATGTACAATAGGTAAATAAACAAATCCCATATTCACCAAGGCACTCTCACATAATAATGAATCAATTTATAAGAATATAATTACAATCATATTGATAAATGCAAAATTATACTACTTTCCCACTAACTTTCCACTCCCAAACTGGGATAACATCTATCTTCAAACTTTAATATCATCTATATAACACACATCACATCCAAAACAAATACACATAGTCAATCACAGCACATCATAGCCATAACTATAGTAGTATGGTATTAGGAAAATAAAAGAGATCAATCTCATTGCATCCTCCTACCATAAATGACCCACACCACCATCCATATCCATAAAAATCACCACAGTGAACTTTTTTCTTATAACTATTGCAACCTATGCAAGTCATGTCAACTATAAGATAATTTATCGAAAAGTAAGTGGTCATCCATCCAACATCAACACCATAATGATTGGAAAACAAACCTAAAACTGTTGTTTGATAGATCATGGTTATAAAAATGGGTCAGGTGCATGTGGATATCTGAGAGAACATTTAATTTATATAAACCCATGGAGAATACCAAAAAATGGATTAAAAACAAAATCATTTTCCCAATTGACAACATCACAACCATACCTCACACATCTACCACTTTTGATTCCACATATAAATTACTAACACCACACCAAAATCCATAATCTAAAATCGACTTTTATTATTCATTTTTTGTTAATACATTTTATAGATTTATGACATACCAAATAATTCAATTAACCAACCCATTAATTTAATATTTTAATATAATACAATTTAACCACGTTATCCCATTTTTTATTCAAGTATTCAATAACCATTAACACCTGTTATAAAACCTTCCCATTAATTTTAAAATCATAAAATTAAAATTATTTCCATTACTAGTAGGGAATATAGAACAAAAAAAATCACAACAAAAACCAAAATCTTGTATGCCAACCAACCCCACAGTACTAATACTTCACAAACACGGAGAGTTTCTATATCAAAACCATTTTCTTTATCAACTTCTCATCACATCCACCACAAAAACCGTAACCACACATAATCCAAAAACAACACAACACATTGCACATTATTTCACATATCATTTCTAATATTTATCAAGGTTATTATCTCCAATTTCACCTACTTATGTATTGTTATTCTAAAAAAGAAAAATTTCTAGTGCAAACCATTTTATTTACATGATAAAAGTTTTTAAACAATACTAAATTATGTGAAAAAAACAACAACACAAAAAGGGTTCAGTAGAAATAATAACAAAAATGGAAAAATAAATCTCTATGGAAAAAAACTTTTAGAAAGACATTAAGCTCATACAATCTCAATATCAAAAAATATAAAAAACTATAAAACAAGCTATTTCATTCTCCTCCCCCTTAAATTTTAATTAATCAATTTCATTTTCGTTATTATATTGGTTAATAATAATTACCAGAAATATGAATATAGTATAAAACACCCCACATTATACCACTAAAATAGAGATAAAGGATCTCATACTGCAAATAAATCTTTTAAATTTTTTGGGAATGATTTTATCAATAAAAAGGCCTCCACACGAATCCATAAGGAATGTGAACACTCTCAGAAGCCTACACTAATAAGACCAAATAATGTTCATTGTAATATTCTAAAAAAACATTAATTAAAAAATAAAATATGTCTCCAGATAAAAAACCAAAAAAACATGGGAAAAATGGATGGAAACCCACCTAAAGACACCATGTACCATTCTTACAGTGATGGGATTGAAACACATAGAAAATGGGCTAAAATACAACCATTGGATCCACTTTTTTCACCCAGGAAATGATATAAAAGATGAATATATTATATGTTGCAAGTGGATTTTGGAATTAATAAAAAGACATACAAATAAAAGTCAGTGACATCACCAACACAATGACACCATTGAATTACCAAAATGAGGAATGACATGGTGAAAAGAGGATATAACATGACTAAAATTGGATGGTCAAAGATGTATCTAATCATTTCATCTACCTCCATGCACATTTCTAAAAAAAGAAATAAAGGGACTGTGATCCATCCCAAACTACAAAGCCATTGAAACAAATAATTGAAACGGGCTACACCCCAATGAACACTCTATGAAACAACTACATTCATGATGAGGGAACCTCTAAAACAACTCCATAGACCAATTATGAAATAAATGAATAATCTATGCTTATGAATAAAGATATATTCTTTGCATTACTTCTCCATGAAGTAGCTACCACTAAAAATTCAGACCCAAAAAACTCACCCTTAAGCCCCTATACTCCACAACATACCAATCCATGCCACAACGACCCTCCTCCATGGTGCAACCCATGTCTCTATGATTTAGAACTCCCGTTACTGATATTATCACGTCAAATACTCCTTACACTATAAATACCCCTTGTAACTCCCCTATGACACCTTTACCTCAAGAATTTCAACAACGAAACATATTATAATGTCCAGGTTGATATAGGTAACCTATTAGATTAATGATAATTTCCCCAAGACCAAATAAAATTATTTTAATTTGTATTTTTCTCACTCAAAGAATATTACTACTAATTATAACATCCATACACCAATCCATTGGCTTGGGTCAAATAAAAATATCACAAACCATAGTTTCATCCCCTTGACACTAATGTCTAGAAATATGTACAAAGTGAATAAAATATCATTAGTGGATTATTTACCCTCATATTCCACAAATTTTTTACAAAAAAAAACTATATTGAAATATATATGAAATGATGGATGAATAAAGAATATAAAATCCAATACAAAACTAGTCTAACACAAATATAGACTCACACTAGAAAATTACATATCAAATAATATGAAATGTCCAGTGGCTCAGAATTAAGAAAAAATCCAATCATCGAGAACTCTAATTCTTTTCAAGATAGCAACCACCAAGCTCCCAACACCACCGCCCAAGGATACTATTTCAATACACTCTTAGAGAAAGATAATAGGTATTCCATTACCTATATAATTCTGAACTAATTCTATATATTCCATAATATTCATATTTAGTGGATTAGTATAGAATCCCAATAGGTTATCCCGATAATACTTCCAATAGAGTTCAATTAAAATATAACATGTTATATAAGATTTTATAAATAAATCCAAAGATAACTATAATAAAAATAAATATAGGAAATTTAAACCATATATATCACTAATTAAAAAAAATCATTCCTATTTTGATTAAAAAATATCAAAAAAATCACTCAAAACCATCTGACCCGTGCAATTTATACACACCCATAAATTATAATAACACATGGTATCTCATGATAATGTGGGACCAACTGAATTGAGAATGTGATTATATGAAGCATGTTTTTTTACCCAAGTTGTCACGTGGATTCTCAATGTAGTGATCCTCTAATTCATCCTTACATGAATTTCTGAAATGATAGGGTCATGTTACATGAATCATGAAGTAATAATTACATAAACACTCTAATGTATCCCAAATTTATCATGAAAACCTAGTATTAACCAATAATTCCACATCATGTGCATCATGAACACATGCTAAAATCCATCATTCCTCAATTCTTCCCAAATATGAATAACATAAATACATTGTTTTTAATAACACACACACACAAATACCAAAACCATGTTTATTTAAGGGAAAATCATCATTTTTAGACTATGTAACCGAAAAATTATTATCAATGCTAATATGATAAATTTAATAGAAATAAGAAGAAATATTTAACATTATAAAATATAATAATGTTTATTGAGAATGGAGAGTGATAGAGAATCCACCCACCTACACCACACACAAAACATATATCCTGAAAAATGTAATTTGGTATAATGGAATATTCAAAAATCACCAATGAGAACCTAATGATAAGGATACCTCTAAAATTGATAAATACAAGATCCCTTTTGGGTGCTAATTATGTCAGAATCAAGTTAATTAACCCCTAATATATTACATGTGATATCCCGACATTTGTAAAAACCTCTCCAAAAAAACCATAAAAGTATTTTTGTTATTTTAGAATTTGGATAAACAACACAACAACATGGTGGTACTAATAATATCCATGGAACACTTTTCCAAACCCCTCCTATATAGACCAACCATGGAATGGGGAAATCATGGTGTATTCTCCCGCAATTTTTTAACCACACCGCATCTTCAACCATGGTTTGGAGAGGCCATGCTCCCTGTTTCCACCTCGTCTAATTACTTATACATCACCATATCCAAAAAACACAATATCCAAAATCATGACCATTGTGTGGTCTTCATTACTCACATGTTCAACTTTACATCTCCATGCCCACAAAATAATATGCCCCACAGTAGGTTTACATCATTTTTACCTATCTATCTCACTATTGCAAAAACATAATATATCTCGATCCACATCGAGGACTAAAAAATACACCACATAGACCAAATTGATGTAGTGATGCGCATATTACCCCAACATTGATTTCACAAATTACAAAAAATCCTAAACATTTGGAATCTAATATAGAAAACAACAATATATAAAAATATATAACAATTCATGATAATAATAGAATTAAAGGGCGTCAGATTATCCACACCATTATTATTTCCATCCAGGGATGGATAGTGGATGGTGTTATCAAAACAAAAGCTCTATAACTAGTCATGAATATTGGCATCCCACAAAATTGACCCTTCATAAAACTAGTCATATACTAAAACACATGTACCAATTGTTTTCATCAATATCACAAGTATTTCCCTTTCTATTTAATAATATAACATAATGTGTAAAACTAATGGATAATTTCACTCAATGAAAACAACATCCCAACTACATACATAATCATAGTCCAACATAGACTTTTATCAATAAGATATTAGGAAAACATCATGAATTATATAGAACCATTGGGATAATGTCAACCAATAGACAATGAAACAAATAGACATCACAATCATGATTGTCCAGTACACTAACGAGCTAACTACCCTCACATGCCAAATCAATTATTGTTCAATCATGGAAATAACCATAAGAATTAAAAAATCCTCATCTATAATGATAATGGTTGAAACATATAATATAATAATTATTTTAATGCCTCTAACATAATTACAAATTTAATAATAATAACTTTATTTATTATCATCATTATTATTGTTTGAAAGCATATTGGCATGTTTTATTCCAAAATACACTAAATATATAGGGAAATATTTTGTTTAAATATTTTAATATTAAATTTATGCAAGGGATTACAAATACTCAAGAAAAAACTTCACAATACCCAATAAAACATATTGAAGACCACCGACATCATAATGAGGCCGATTAAGTAGGTTTCATCACTTGAATCCACCAAAGTAAAACAAAATAGTGAGAAGTATAACAATAATACATAGATTAAATGGAGTGTAGATCACCATCCTATTAAAACAATAGATGATCATGATACTTACAATACCATGAATGGGTATTTATACAGTTTAATATGACCATTATAAGTAGCCATTCGGGTTTAAAATGAACGTTGCGTTTTATGCCATAGGGTCTGTTTAAATGTTTTAATATTTTCAGAAAAATGGAATTATATTTTTGAAATAATAACATATGTATTAAACATTCTTATTTACCCAATTATGTTAATTCATTAAATTTTTTTAAATAATTTTTTTGGTTTAATGAAATTAAGTGTTTTAATTATAGGTAAATGTTTAAAATTTGGATTAGAATATAAAACATGGGTATTAACCATTAGTAATTTATGTGTTTCAAATTAAAATGACATTGTTTTAATATAGATTTATTTTAAAAGAAAATAACGTGTATTAGTTTCTCTGTCTAAATATTTTTGTTTCCTAGGTTTACTTTTTGAAAATTAAATAATGGGGGCCACCCTTGGTTAAGGGGACACATCAACTATGTTGGGGGACCTAGTCAACCCAAGCAAGGAGACTTCTATTGATGCCCAAGTAATCTTGGGAAGGCTATAGTGGATGCTAACATGTATAGTGGAGGGATGTCGTGTAAAAAGGCATGTGTATTGGGATTTATTCCATGTGAGGAGAGGTTGACCAAGATCGCACACTAGTGCGGGAAGGGTTGGGATGAGCGCCCGTGGGTGGTGTCCCATGTGTATGAACTCCGGTGTGTTTTCTTGGGTCATCGAAAGATGGAACCACACACTGACACTTATAAGGGGGTCTTGAAACCATTAGGGATTCGATGTGGGATGCAGATATTTCCACGGAACGTGATCTGGGCCATCTGCTCTCATTGCGCAAGATCTCAGCTGTCCACTCCAGTTCATCCTTCAATCTCCCATCATTGAAGTTTCAATGCCACATTTTTCGAGCTATTAGATCTGACCGTTCTAGATCATGATCAGACTACCTATTTAATACTCGTGGTTCTACTACAGTCATCCGATCAATTCCACAATATAGTCTTGAGTTTACATCTTTTTTAAAACATTCTAAGACACTGCAATTGTCTGATAAGATCCTTAGATGAATCACATTTGTCTGTTTCCAGCTGTAAGAATCCCTTCTAATAAAAAATTTATGGTTAAACGTAACCCGTAGATCAGAGAAAATTTAATCCAGACCACCCAATTAATTTTGGTCGTCTTCTTCATCATGAAGCCACACATGACCCCATCCGATATTGTGTCCACCATACCATATCCATACCCTAATTCGCATGATATAATCATTACATCCACTCTAGGATCCTATTAGTCTTGTCCTTTTTTAAACATCCATTAATTGTGTTATATTTAAAACATTCATCAAGATCTATCACTCTGATCCTTCTCCTACTCTCTTTTAATAAATCGTGGTTGCCAATTACCCTCTCGTCGGATCTGAACAATTAAGGTAACATATTATGATTCATTTACAAATACATGTTTTTATCATGAAATTTAAATATTTCATTTTCAAAATTATATAGGAGATGATTTGTTGAATTTGTAAATTTATTTTCATCATAATCTACATAGTTTTCTATAACGGTGTATTAAAATAAATTACAATTCTTGATTTAAATTCATTAAATCATAAAATTATCTTAATTAGTATATATTTGTATATAAAGAAGTATACATATATATTTATAAATATTAGTTCTATTTTTTATGTGATTTTTTCCAAACTATGATATGTATGAATAACTATTTGGTTCTTTTTTCCATTACCATGAAAAAAATAATGTTCTTCAAATATAGTTTTTTCATTTCTGATAGAGATTTACAAAATATTTTGGAAGGTATTTTGTGTTTATTTAGTATAACATCACAAATTATGAATTTTTATGGTATTTTTATCACTTTCTTTGAAATCATAACCATGTGAATATATATGTATAAAACTATGTACCTTTCTCTAACCCAAATTACATAAATTCAATGCAGTATATTTTTTATAGATCAATTTCTGTAGAATTAAAGTTTTAATATTACTATCTTTCTATTACCATTACCAAAAATTGTATATATATGTGTAAATACATTCATATATACACATATACATTTTAATATCTCCAGAATATATATATATATATAGTATAAGGGTTTACATGGTATGTAACTTCTATCAAAAGTATTATATTAACTTATTTATCAAAATTTATTTTTGAAATTGATATGTGTATGTTTGTTATATATGCGTATATGTGAAATCCTAAAAGTAAAACACATTTAAATTAATTTATCAACCTCATCTCGGTGTGTGTACCCATGGAACTGTTCATTTCATAAAAAATCAAAGGGGTTTTATGCCTAAAATCCACACACATAGTTATACAAAAATAAAATTTTATATAAATTTATTTATTTATTTACACATGTATATTAATTTTTATATGAAAAACATAAGAATAATTTTTCTCCCTCTCTTATTCAGAAATTTTAAATCGTTTTTTTTTTCAATCTCTAATCTAGTGTTGTAAATTCTCTAAACACTTGGTTTTCTCAACTGCAAGAGATAAACTCTATAATTTCATTTGAAATCACGATACAAGTTATAATTTCAAGTGAAAACCCTATTTATCCATTGTATAATTTTTTTACCTAGATGCATTAGATGAACATTGCCATTTCAAGTGAAAAACCAATATATCCATTATAAAATTTGTTTACTCAGCTGTATGAGACAAACCATTTCATTTCTTGTGTGATCACTATTTATCAAAGAATAAACAAAATGTGAAATAGTTTTTTTAAATGTGATCTTATTTCACCATTCAATTTACTGATGACATGAAAATAATTTCAATTTATTTATTAATGAGTTTAATAATTATAGGATAACCTCTAGATTAAGAACTACACTCTTCAAGGTGGAATGTGGCGCTATGGATTGTTTAATGATTTTATTTCACATGTGGCTATGATTCAAAAAAATAAAATTAGTATGTGACACTTTTATCTAAATTTATACATTTATGAGATATATGTGGAATTCATAGGTCTTATTATGTAATGGGGGAGGCCTATTATAGTCACCTGATGCATCGTTAGGTCTAATGAGACAAACTATGTCATAAAGGGAGTCCTTGATAGAATAGTTATATATGGTCTTGGAACGAGGCCTTGAAAGAATTTTTATGAATGCCTTGTATTATATATTACCTTAAAATTATTCTAGTCAATGAAATTCCATGTGATTTTTCAAATAGTAAAATAAATATGGAATATGATCATAATTATATGAACCAATATTAATCAGCTTTATAATTCCATGTTTAAATAGATTAATGTTTTATATAAAAAATATATATACATGTATAAAAATTCATTATAAAGAGGGATTTGTGATTAGTTTCTAAACCATAAAGATAAATGAGCACATTTTTTTGTGAAATTCTGAATAAATATTATTTCATGTGCAAATTTTTATCCTCATCTCTAGCATGTCATAGAATGAATGAGTTTGGTCACCATCATACTTATAGGTGGAACTACATGAATTTATGTTTTATGGGTGCATATTTTATTAGGCATTCCATTTATAACTCCTTAATAAGTTTATCAATATTAAGCATGAGTTATCTTAAAAGAGGTTTTAGAATCTCTCATGAAAAAGGTGATGACATGTTCTGTGAAATATTACATTATTGATTTTATTTCATGTGTTTTAATTAAATTTTATAAAGAATATATATTTATTTATGGGTTTTTAAACCCCATACGAGAAATTTTTTTGATTTCCCAATATATATTAATTTATTATTAAAAGTTTAGTGGATGTTATATGATGAATTATTAATGTGGAATATTTCCTTTTATTTTTTTATTATAATTTATACATTTATATTAAAATGTAATATTGGATTCCAATTCTCCATAAATAGGGTTTAAACAAAATCAACTGCTTTTCCATATATTGTGTTTATATTCCTTTACTATTAAAAAAATTACAATAAATAATTTTAGCACATACTTTAGGAAACTGGGTCTGGGTACTTACACTTGGTGTCAAAAGAATGACCTAGTAAACATTGGAAAATCAAAATAAAACTTGCAATTTTAGAATGTATTCATAAGTGAAATCCCATTTTTAAAATATCAGATGGAAGTTGAGGGATCACCAACTATCCTATTGAAACATTATACTGAGCTTCTTGATACCATAATTATCAAAACATGTTCATAAGAATTGCAAAATTTTGGAAACCTATTTATGTCCTGCAAAAACCTCTAATAGGTATCAATCAACTGAAATATGGATCGATTCTATCATATAGAAAGTTATGTCTATCAACATATTGAAAATGAAAATTGTGTAGAAGTTAGGAATCGGGGGAGGTATCTTGAAGAACACTTTCAATGTTTCACTTTCTCTGACAGTTACCAAACCTGAGGAAATTTTTGGGAAGCTGCATTAGATGGCAACCTTTGAGTGGATTATCTGTTCTAGGTTCTGGGTTTTTTTATGTATTGGAGAATCTATGACATCTGAACTCTCAGGCATGAGACAGTTCGGTAGATCTATATGTACAAGTCCATTCGGAAATCTCTAAGCGCCATACATCCCAACCCTCCCTCTACAAATCTGAGGTTTTTTGGTAGTTTTGACCCTAACTGCCCAAGGGGTTTATGGTCTAAAGAAATTGAGGAACTAAAAACTAAAAATGGAAACCACCTATGGTCATCATAGGATTATCCACCGTGCTAGATCTGATGTAAGTATAAATTAAATATTTTTCATTCAACATATGATAATTAGTTGATGAAATTTAAAACATATTTTTACAGACATCGGGGATAATGTCAGATCATTGATGTTGTGGATGAATATGAGTACAATAGAATTGTAATGGAATAATTCTTTTAAGGGGGATATTTTAATTCCCCTATCATAATAATAAATTTAATAATAGTAATTTTAGATAGTATCATCATTAATTTTGTGTTAATGTGTTTAGGAATACTTTATTTCAAAATAAACTAAATAGAAAAGGAAAAATTTTATTCATACATTATAATATTACATTGATGGAAGGGGTTACAAAAACTTGATAGAACTATCGCAAGACCTAATAGAAAAATAATAATATCACAAAACATCAAAACGAGACTGATTAAGTAGCCCTGGTCCATTCAATCAACCAAAACAAAAAAAATAGTGTGGATAACAACCAAAATACATAGTGTCAATGGAATATAGAACACTGTCCTATTAAAATAATAAATGATCATGATCATTTAAGTACCTTGTCTGTATATTTATATGGTTTAATATTGTAGTTATATAAAGATATTAATGTTTTAAATGTCTATTTGGTTTTAATTCATTGGGAGTGTATAAATGAATTAATATTTCCAAATAAATGAAATTATGTATCTAAATTAATAATATTCGTATTAAACATAATTAGGTATCTATTTTTATTCATTGATTAAACGTTTTATAATTACTTTTTGAAGTAAAATTAATTCTTTTAATAATGTGTTAATGTTTAATGTTTTGATATTAAAACATTAAACATTGATATTAAAAATAGGTAATTTATAATTTTAAAATCAAAATGATATGGTTTTATGCATCTAGATATACCTAGTTTGGGTAGAAGGGTATTCAATATGTGGAGAGGGAAAAAATAAAAACTAGGGAAGTGGATTCATGCAGGAGGGGAAACTAGATGTGATGCAGATAGAATGACCTGGTTCACGACTCTAGAATTATTCATGAAATATGGACAATAAATGAGTTATAGTTCACAAAAAATGGATATTATTTGCATTGTTGGGACAGATCTATAATTATACACCATCTTCCTAGAGGAACCTCAGATAATAGCTGATGTTGATGTGTGGACAATTGATTTTTTGAGAGTACCATTCATTTAGGTAAGTATACAATGATCATATGCCAATTTGTTTTGTGGAAGCCTCACCCTCTCAAGAATCACACACTCAAACAGGAGAAAAAAAAGAACAGATAGGAGCACCAATATTTTACATGGATTTGTTACATGACCTATATTTATGTGCCCGACATCATATTTTCATATTCATAGAGAAATACAAAGAAATTATAAATTCCCCATATTTATAATTTCCCAAAAAGGAGAACACAAATTTTTATATTTAGTGGATGAAAAATTCAAATGAACACTTGAAAATTTCTCTAGTTGGTCACTAGCTCCTAATACGATTCAATATCTGTGACAAAAACATGAGTTTTAGTTATTAGGGAGTGTCAAACCAATTTTGATGTTTTTATTAGGAAAATAAAAATCTATGGGGACAACCAACCTTCCACTAAATGCTATTGGATGATGATATTTTTCATCAATATTTAAAAATTGATGATTATATTGAAATTTAATTCAATTAAGGGAAATCTCAGGATACTATCCCTATCATAGAATGTGTTGATAATGTTTTTGCTTTGGAACATCACTAGCTTTGACCAGTGTTACCAAATAATCTCAAACATTGAATTATCCTCATATTTTTTCATCAAGGAAATTACCATTAATGAAATAAATGATTTCCACCATCAATTCAAGGAGGAAGTCATCAGCAATTGGATTGGGATCCATACGACATGATTTTCATCTTCAAAAATACCAACAAATACATAATCCTAGGGTATTTGAATTAAAATGGGTTGTTTCATGATTTATCCAATTTACAACTAGTATTGCTGGATAAGGTGGTGTATTGAATACATTGAAACCTATTTGGAAACACCTAGGGGAATTTTCATTCAATTCATTATCATTTATATGGTCTTTCTCACATTCCTCAGATGATACATTTATAAGGAATCCTCATTTTAAAAACCCCTCATAATGGTCAAACTGTTGGAACCATTGGAATTATGGAGTTATAAGAGATATGGTAGGGGTAAATCTCTAAGATCACTATGTCAAAATGATGATTATTCATCACTATCAATTATTCGTGCTAAAAAAGCACCGAAAAAGAGGGATCTTGTTTTAGTGAAATCAAAAAGTTAAGATAAATTGAACATTTATCTATTAAAATAAAAGACCCCCATTATTAGTATGTTTTTCGCTCTGATAAAGGGGAATATTTTATTATATCTGCCTAAAAATGATGATAAATTGTACTTTCATTACAACTAATAAAAGCTAACCTTTATTTGTGTTGTTTTTTGTGCTGATGAAAACTATCCTTTATCAACGCAATTACAAATCAACATTGTTAGTGCATTTTCAGTGCTGATAGAAGTGTAAATACCTAAAAAATGTTATACATATTATGAAATCATATTTTAATATATAAATATAATTAAGTTAATATAGATTTAATGTATTTTCTTAAAAACAATTTTTATACTACTAAAAACGTATTTAGACATAATATTTAATACATTTAGTGAAATATGATTTATTAAATAATTTAAAATCTATCCTAACTAATAATTTACTAATTAGTATTGAGTGAAAATTATTTAATAATAATTTGGTGAGACAAAAAATTGGTAAATTAAATAATAACTCAACTTTTATTGAAAACCAAGATTTAACTTAAAACACCCATGACATTTCATCTTGGTGTCCATTCAGGAACTATGAAATGTGAAATTTAAACCTGTGAAGCGATCTATGCAATGGGAACTGAATCAAACAGGGTCCAAATTGTTTTATATCCAAAAAAGGCTCCTGAGATCCCTAAATTTTTGTTTTTAGTTTGGATATTCTAATTTTTATACATTTGTTGAAATTTTGGCATTATTTAAGATGGTTTTCATGTCTTTTTATAGTGGAGACTAAATTTTTTCGTTGAGGTTACAATCACATGGATGTTATGTTGTAGAAATTTTAATTTTATTTATCTGTTAGTGTTTTTTTAATCAAATATATATGCATATAATATTTTCATGAAGTGTAACCGTGAACCTGCGGTTTTAGTTTTTATTTTTTGATTCCATTAAAATTATTTTAAACGTTTTATTTTTTATAACATAGGAACATATATATGAACTTTTTTACCTGAATGGTTATATTTTGGGAAACTGTTTGTGGTGGCCTACATTTTTTTACTCAAACCCTAAATGGGAAACCATGGCACTTCAGTGTCAGAGCAGATGCTACTTGTTTGTCAGATTTGGAATAGGAATCTTGAATGGGGAATGGGATTCTAGGATAGGGCCAAGACTTCTAAACATTTTATGAGTTTTTCTATGCATTGTATTTTGATATTTTGGGTCATGTTGTATGATTTCATGAGATGTATAGTATGCAGTTCTTTTATTTTGGAATGGTCAATTTTTATTACATTTCGTAACATTTTTGAATTTCATTTCATTTCCTTATTGTTCTAGATGTGTATGAATTCCTTTATTTAAAATGTTGATTTATACGAATATGTTCGTACAGTCTCCCCACTAAAGCACCATAGTCCCACACTACTTTTTAACATCCTCTAGCATACATGTCGGCTTAACTAATGTATAATGTTGTTCCATAGGTCTGGGAATTGATTAGTGGGTCAGGTTGTCATGGAATTACATGTTCTCTGGTACCACATAACCACATAGTATTATCTTAAATTTCATTGGTTATTCTACCATCAATTGGATATAATTTATCCCATGTTTTCACAACTTTTTTATTAAATTTAATTAACTATATAATATTATTCTATATGAAGATCATATCACACAGATGACTCACATTTATAATCTTGCGGTTGGAGGATCATTTGAAAAGACCTATTTTCACCATGTAATGACAGAACTACTTTTTCCCATGGATGAGAGTTCTCTTGATATTTACTTCTCTTTGCTAGACAATTATGTGGGTAATGATCCTCATATGAATGTGGCATAGGGTCATAATAATATTATGGGTTTTCCATATAGTGATTCTGAACATGAGAAGGATGTAAAACATGATCAACAAGATTATCCTCCACTTACATTCATAGATGAGGCACATCCAAAAGTTATCCCTATAAATTTATACAATGCATATTCTAGTGATTTTACTACTTAATAACTAACTTATTTGTATTATTATACAGTTTTCGAGGGAGGTACGAGTGTGTTTGAGTCTATATTTTTTATTGGTGAGTAGAAACCCAATAGAAAAAACCATCTTCTCCAGATGTGGGAGAGAGTTCTATCCAACATGCATTTTCCATCTAGTCGTGATGATTATAGAATTTGAGACATTTGATGCCACACATATGGGGTCATATTTAGTTTTTTATTGTCTACTTTTGGTCAATATTTTAATCTATACCATTTGGTATTTTCTATTAAAAACTGAATTTTTTGGTGTGATAGTGGTTGATGAAAATTTGTTATAATGTTTGGGGAAACTGTGCACGATCATCAGAAAGTTGTGGTTATTGAGACAAATTCACTAGAGAACCCACACTAATAGTCACATCGTTTGTAAAATCATTAAACCTATACTATTAGAGCATGAGGCACCCTCATGGATGTCACATGTTTTGTAAAAATTTGTCTCCAAACTATGTGGTGTACCCAGTTTTTTAAAAATTTGCAATTATTTAGCTTCCCCTCCTTTATTTAACCCACGTAACTCCTTATTTTCTACCATTTCTAAAGCCCTCCATCCCAATGAACACCAAACCCATGTCATGTCCCCTCATGGCCTCAATTTTATATGGATTTGGACTTATCTTATTCAAGGAATCTCCAAGAATGTTTCCATTCTCCCTACTTCATGGTCTCTCCTCCATTATTTTTTAATTTTTTTACATCCCAGAGGTTTTGATGACCTAGAATTAGCTTTATACAAACTGAATGGAATGTAAATTGATTATTATTTTTTGACCGTACTTCCATATATTCCCATATATTCATGGATTTCTAATCTCAACTCGATTTTGGTGGTTTCAAGGAATATGGTGGGTGGTTTCATGTTGCACCATTTTTTGAAAACTTAAATATTCTTGATTTTAAATTCAATTATTATTGAAACTGGTTTCTATGTGTAAATGGGTGATTTAAAGGGTGATGTAGTTTGAGTGCATCATCTTTAAAATGGATTTACCATATGTAAATGGTTGGAAAGGATGTGCTTCAACATGTGGTGGTTTAGAATATATTTATGTGGATTTTTATGACTAGTTATACATTATTTTTCTGAGTGAAATAGAAGTGATATGGGGGACAATAATTCCAAGATTTTTTTTCAATTCTATGGAATATTTAAAATATTTTACATGATTTGAATTCCATGACAAATTATTTTTTTCCACCATATATTTTGATAGAGAATCCCGAAACCCGAATGAGATCTTTTAATGTTAAATTTATAGTTGATTTATTTATATATGAATAAATAAATTAATATTTTAAGGATCTTTCAATGTTGATGATGTTGTTTATCATTCTAATAGGACATTTTGGATTATCGATGTTTATTTTTTTGCATCCAACTGTATTATCCCTCTACCAGTGATCCATATGTGCTCCTCTGATCTCAAAACGAAATAGATGTATTTCTGAATGCTATCATGTTGAATCATTCATCTGACATTATTTGTCTAAACCATTCATCCTTTTGAATTGAAATATTTTCTCTATATTTTATTTTACATTATATTGATATATAAATAGTATTGAGAGAGGAATCTGTTGAAACATTGATTCACAATTCTCGATTAACCCTACACAATAGACATAATATTCTATTTGAAGAGCATGGATTTTGTTTAAAATAATTTTTAATTTCATACAATATTTTAAATAATATTATAACTATAACACCCCATGATTTCATTATATGTTATTTCTTCAATGTAATTCAATAACTTGCGCTACACGCAACACCGAGTTTGAGTGCATCACGACTTACCAAACATGACGTTCAAAAAGCATTTATTAATAGTATTAATAGAATTTTTAATTTTATATAATTTATATAATTATACAATCCATATTATGTGTTTTTTAGACATAATATAAGAACAAATTCATTTATTTCAGATAAAATAAGTATCTTTCAAAAAGGTCAATTTTACTACCTATTAATGTAGATACTTTTTTAATCCAAAATTGACAATTTTTTTAGTTATTTTAATGAAAATAAATTCTACTTTAGATGTGCGAAATAAAATTTTAGTTTGGATAATTTTTTGGTACTTTTCTACTAACTTTGATATTTTGTTGAATAATGTAAAATACTAATTTTTAATTGAAAACAGCAATTTTAACCAAAACAATTATAGAGTTAAATTATACATTTAAAGGGTTTTAATGTATAATTAGATTATATTTTTATCATTTAATACCAATGTAACTCATTATAAGTAATATCACATTTACATTTGACATAAACACATGTCAATATTTTGATAGTTTTTACTTTTTTAAAACCCGCACTTTGGTTTTGAAAATGGGAATTAATTTTTAATTAATTAATTTAACATATTTGTTTTTATTTTTATAAAATAGAATTATGTTTTGAATTCATATTATCAAATTATATTAGGGTGAATTTTGGGTATTTTCCTGAAAACTTTCTATTTTTGATGAATAGTGAAAACAATGTGTTATTGTTTAAAATTGAATTTTATTTAAATAAATATTTATTTTATTTATTTTAAGTCAAAATGGATAAATAATATCTATATTAGATCAATTTAATTCATTGGAGTCATTTTTTTATTAAAATTAGATATATTATATTTCATTGAACTTTTTACCACCTTTTACCCACCTTATAGGAGCATTTAAAAATTTACATAAAACTTAATTTTACCCCTTATGTGAGATGAATTTAGAAAATCTGAGAGAAATAGTTGATATTAGTATATAAAATGTGGTTCAATAAGATAAAAATATTTTTTTGGTGAATAGTACATTTTGACTCTAATTTACGATGGTTAAAAGTAAATAGGGTAATTAAAGATAAAAATGATATTATTGTTACCATAACACATTTCCTAATTCAAATGCTTAAGTGTAGTTCAAACAAAAACAACCTTTTGAATAAAATATGATCCTTATATCAACTTGGACTGGATCACGACATTTATTATATTTTTATTTAAAGAAGAGTTCAATGGTTAATAAATAAACCATTTTTAAGATAGGGTTTTACATAAGATAAATTCAAAAATAAATATTAATTAGAAACATAAAATATTTTCTACATAATCATATTTTATTTATAAATTTTATACCTTAAATAATTTAATTTATTTATGACACAATGATGATCCACTAATTACCTTATTAATGAAATATTAAAATCATTGGTATGATAAATATCTAAATATGTGTAAATTGAGACTTTTGAGGAATTAAAAAAAATTATAGCTTAATATTAAAAGTTATTATTGATTAAATTAATTTAGTTCTATGTCATAATTTTTTTAGGACTTTATCATAAATCAATTAAAAATAGTGTCAAAATTGACAAAAATGGGATTTTAAAACAAATACTATATTATGAATTGGTTTTATATTTATAAAAAACAATGGTTCAACCAAATGATATATATAAGGTTATATATATCAATAATGAACCACATGGGGTTCTCTTGGAATTTTATACTCTGTTTAATAACCACATATTATAAAATACAATGAGACATGTTAAATGTCAAACTATTTAACTAAGAGTTAAATATGAAATATAAGGTTAATATGGTGAACTAAACCTCTCTAAAACTTATTTGTTGAGAGTATTTCGAACCCTCCCCACCATATCCTCAAAATAAATTATTTCTTAGCCATTAGACACCAAAAATTATTTTATTATAAAGTACTAAATCAATATTTCCCTATGGTTCCCCTCACCTCTCTTATAAAAGGGAACTTCCCCTTCTCTTAATTTCAAACCTCTAAATCCATTTGGCTCAGCCAAACACACCCATATATCCTCCCAAAATCACTAAATTCAATTTATAGTCTTTACTTTGATCATATATCTAATCTATGGAACCCTTTTGATCATCTCAAAAGGAAACACCCGAAGAGGATGTAATAATTTCACCACCCTCATTCATGTTATTTTCTTCTTCCACTTCCTCTTTCATTGTTGTTTCCAAAAAAATAATAATAACTCCAATATATTTTACAAACTGTGAGGTTTTTATAAATATTTTACAACTATATTAGTTATTCTATCCATCCTATAAATGAAAATGTCACCACACCTGCTTACGTATGGCTTACCATCTCCACGTCGTGGTGTAGTTTGATATTCAAGCACATAATTATTAGTATGGATATAATAATGAGTTTAACTGGTTCAAATAATAAATATTAAATTTTATTCATTCTATATATATGAGATACCATCAAATTATATATTATTTCACCATCAAAATATTGATATTATCGCTCGTGCGTACAGACCACTTGTCGTCTCTACGACGTGATGAGATGTCATTCCCCATCGAAACCATTCAAGACTAATTTTCATTTGATGATTAAAAATAATGTTTAAAAATAATTTTTAATGAAATGATATCATAAAAGATATGAATAAGATACATCGTATCCATAAAAACATAACTTTAGTAACAAAGCATAAAAATGAAAAATGTATTAGTTCACTCCCGAAATGATGATACTACTGAAATATCATCAAGAAAGCAATATTAGAAGATCTTATATGATATAATATTAATGTATATGATTATTGAATAACTTTATAACAATTATTTCACCATTACACAAGGATATTAACCTACCCTCAACCAAGGAAAAGTATAAGGTAATGGTTAATTCCACAATCTCTTTGTTATCTGAGGTCATTTTTACGTATGTCTCTACTAGGAAAACATTATCTTCCAAATCAATGTTTATTTTTAAATGTATTTCAAAACATTTTTAATTTTTTCTATAATATGGGTTAATGTCATTTATACCATTATTTGACATTATTTTTTTAAATGAATATTTACGTTGTTTTCCAAACAAGGTTGATTATTACCTTTTTGATTAAATTTATGTAAGAATGTTTTTTAACTTACACTACGGGTACGGCTATTTTCTGCAATTATAACATCGTTGAAGCTTCACATACAGGATTATAATAATATTATCAAAATTAATGTTTTCTATAATAATTATGTGATTCTTAAATTATTTCAAAATATAAATAGATATTTCACTCAAATAGTTTTTATATCACCAATGTTAACTTCCTTTGATAAAATATTACACTTGATTGAAGTTGATTTATTATGATACAAATTTCCCATATTGTATATATGTTTTTGTGATATATTTGACTATGGATGTGTTATTTTCATACCATTAATTGTTTATGGGTAAATTATTTACATTTCGTATTGTAGTTTTAATACGAATGATTATGTTTTAATTCATCCTTTTTATATGAGGAATGTATTATACTTATTAAGTGACGGGTGGAGCCCTCTATATCTCCTCAGTGTATCGTTAGGTCTCATGAGACAATTAGATGTGGAATTGGCCGAGGCCATTCCCAAATTGATATATGGTTTTTTCTTAGGCCTAAATCATTTCTAGACATATTGGTCGAGTCCTTGACAAGATGTTTCAGAATATCTAGAATTATAATTTCCCTCATTATAAAAATAATTATGATGGTTCATGTGTTTATAGGACTAATATAATACCCATGAATATTTTTTATTATGGAATTATTTACTCAGCTCATATTCCATCCATAATGTGTTCAGATTTGTTATTTGTAAAGCATGTGTTTCGAATTTTTCACCATGCCTAATGTTTATGTTATCTTCCATTGTATTTCATACTCTTACTGAGTGTTTGAGATCAACCCTTTCTTATGATTCAATTTCCCATGATACGAAGTAGTTAGTTATGAGTGACATTCAGACACAATCTATGAGGCTTGGATGTTTCTGATGGAATAAATTAGTGTTGTATTTCATTTCAAGTTGTAAAGTGGAACCTACGTATGAATCTTATTTCCAATAATACTAAACTGGTCATACTTTTGGGAAATTCTTATTTATATCATTAAAATGATATTTAATAAAGAACCGCCTTTAGGTAACTGGCATTGGGGCATTATAGTTGGAATCTGAGGAATTTTAGTATAATCCTTTGAAACTAGACTTAGATAAACTCTTATTAAAGAACATCTCCATAAGATTGACTTTGAGGATTAGTATACAAGAACAAGCTAATACATTGGGAATATAGAGATTTTGTTACTTCTCCATGAAATAAATCCATGTATGGATATGAGTAGGTAGATGCGGCTCTGTTACAGATGTACATAGAGGTAAAACACGAAAACTATGCTTTGAGCTAGACTCGAATGGGAACTAGTGCATGAAAATGGGCCTTATTTCACTCTTGGTTTCAACACTCCAAGGAGATATTCTTAGTATAAATTTCATTTATATTACCTACCATTATGAATAATTTATTAGTATATACCACTATTACGAAAACATTTTTTTGATTTTGGATTAAATACCTAATATTTTCAATTTATTTTGTGTTTTTTACTTGTTTTGAATTATGCACTTCAATTCATAAACTATCTTAGTGTATTCCATTATTTAGAAATGGTTCCCAGTAGAAGGAATGAGAACAATAGAAATACACATGATCCAATGATTAAAAAGGATCATATCTTTCATGGTATTAATCTAACATTTATAAGGGAAATAGTCTCCCCAGTATTATCATCATATGATGAAAGAGTACCATGTGTTAATAAGATATGTTAATAATTCTATGAGTCCTATGTCTTCGAAGGGATTAAAGACATGAAAAGGATGGAAGAGGGAATGATGGATAAAGGGAAGAGGGGAAATAATGATTTACCCATATGTGATAACTATGGAATGAATCTCCTTGGTAATTGTTTGATGGGAATGATAGTTTTCTATTAGTATGGAGAAAAAGAAAACCGTGATTGTGATTGTAAGGATAAAAAAAGGTTTCACATGTACAATGATTTATATACAAGGAGTTGGGACACTACGTTAGTCAATGTCCCAATCATTAGGGTATTCCAAAAATGATGCTATTAGATAATAATCGATTTATGATAACACCACATATAAAGAGGAATGACTTGTGTTTTTATGTTTTTATTAAATAATTATGTCATTTGTGTGTTGTATCAATGACGTACTAGTTATATTTATTATGGAAATAAATATGGATAGTATTGAAGTACTATTTCATTAAGGAATTGAGATTGTGTGATACCATGAAAAGTTACTGAACAACAAATTAAACTTTTTGTAAAATAAATGGCTGAATGAAAGATAAAAATTAATATGGTCAAGATAATGGGGTATTGATTTTGGAATAAGAGATGATTGATTTGGATAAATTATACTGGATTTAATTGACTACATTTGAAATAATTAATGGTTTGTTTTTTTCCATCATTGTTGATGTTTACAACATTATTGGATATAAGGAGTATATCTAGTATTCTATAAGGAATAAGGGAGCACAGATGTAATCAATTATTTTTTATGGAAATTCAGGGTGTTAATTTTTTTTAAGAGAATACATGATGAAGGTATTAACTTGTTATTACATAGAAAAATGGTTCTTTATTATGTTTACCTTACTTATAAATTTTGTGTTGTGAGTTTGGACAGAAGAATTATAGATAATTCTAACATTTGGAATAGATTCAGATGGAAATTAGATACAATTTTCTAAGGTTAAAACATTTATTAATATTGTTTTTGGATTGTTATAAAAAAGACAACCCGAAGGTCGGGCGAAAAAACGTCGCAAACGACAAGGCTGAAAGACTTTAACCAACAACCAAAGGGTGATAAGGGTGAATCACTTACGACTAGCCTACGTAATTTCCTGGTTTTTATAATGTAGTATGTTTTTAAATAGTTTGACAAATGAATTATAAATTCATTAGTTTTGGAGACCGTTGTGATTCAGATAAATAGAATATTTATGTACTCTATTATCTTTTTTAGTGAAAGATGAGTTTGTGGTAGAAATTAGTTGAAGGATGAAACTCAACATGACATGTATATATTTTTTCTCTTATTATATGAATAAATAAATTCATAATCTTTTGGGAAGGAATATTATATCTAAGACTATTTTATCTAAATACCTTATGATTTGTTCAATGAGTGATATTTTAAATCATCATAGATTGATGGATTTGTGGCAGTCAATTTTACACTTGTTCGTGATTGATGAACTTATTCAATCCATATAAATATTTACATTTTCCTCCAATAATGTGTTTTTAATTCCCACTAATGTTTTCCTAATCAAGATCATAATTTGATGGTGACCTTTTTATTTCTCTTTCCCTCTAAATAAGACTAAATTATATTAACCCAATTTCCGATGTGGGTTTTCCACAAAGGTATTTTTTTCTATCATTTTATATTCAAAAAACAATTTGAAATTATGAGGAAACAATTTATTTAAGGAGGGGGAATGTAACACCTCCATATTTCATATTACGTTATTTCTTCATTTCAAATTAATAACATGCGCTACACGCAACATAGAGTTCGAGTGCACAATGACTTACCAGAAAAGGCGTTCAAAATATTTTTATGAATAGTATTAACTATATTTTTAATTCTATATACTTCATATAATTCTAGAATACATATTATGTGTTTTTTAGATATAATATAAATACAAATTCATTTTTTTGATAAAAGAAGTATCTTTCAAAAAATGAAATTTTACCACCTTTTAACGGTGAACATTTTTAAAACCAATATTTGACACTTTTATATATTCAATTTAATGAAATTAAATTCTTCTTTAGTATTGTTACATAAAAATTTAGTTTGGATAAATTTTTGGTACTAGTCTGATAACATTCATATTTTCATGAATTGTGAAAAATACTAAATTTTAATTGAAAACAAATTTTATAATCAAAATAATTTATAGTGTTAAATTATAAATTTGAGTGGTTTTTAAGTATAATTAGATTATTTATTATAATTTAATACAATTTAAGTCATTATATGTAACTTCACATTTAAATTTGACCAAACACATGTCAATCTTTTGATATTTTTTTAGTTTTAAAAAACTCACCCTTTGGATTTGACAATGGGAATTATATTTAATTTAATTAATGTTACTTCTTTGTTATGAATTTGATAAAATAGACTTCATTTTTGAATTCTTAATATTGAAATAAACATAGGGTGATTTTTTGGTATTTTTCTGAAAACATTCAATTTTCGATGATTAATGAATTACACTGTGTTACTGTTTAAAATAGAATTTTATTTTAATAATTATTTATTTAATTTATTTTTATTCAAAATATATACATAAAACCTATATTTTCTCAATTTAATTCATTGGAGTCATTTTTATAATAAAATTATATGTATAAAATTTTATTGAACATTTTACTGTCTTTTACCCACCTTCTAGGAGCATTTCAAAATTTACATAAAATGTAATTTTACCACTTATGTGAGTTGAATTTCGAAATACTGAGAGGCTCGGTTTATATAAGTAAGAAAAATGTGTTTCAATAAGAATAAAATAATTTTGGTGAATAGTAACGTATTACATTTATTTGCCATGATTAAAATTAAATACAGTAATTAATGGTAAAAATGATATTATTATTAACCTAACATATTTCTTAATTCAATTGGATAAGTGTGTTTCGACTAAAATCAACCTTAGAAATAAAATATTATCATTTAGTTCAACAAGTATTTAATAAGGATATTTATTACTATTTTATTTAAAGAATAGTTAAATTCAATATTTAATAACAAAACCATTTTTAATATAAGGTAATACATGAGACAAATTCAAATATAAATAATAATTAGAAATATAGAAATATTTCCTACATAATGATATTTTATTTATAATTTTTAGTCATTAAATAAATTAAATTATTTATGACATAATGATGATGCAGTAATTACATTATTAATGAAATATTAAAATAATTGATATTATAAATATCAAAATATAATTTAAATTTAGACTTTTGATGAATTAAACTAATTTTATATCTTAATATGACATGTTAGGATAGATTAAATTTTTTTATTTTGAAGTAATAATGTTGTTAACAATTTAACACAAGTAAATTACTAAATAGTTTCAAAATTGACATAAATGAGTTTTTAAAAAAAATACTATATTATTAATTGATATTATATTAAAATAAATCTATGCTTCCTAAAAAGGACATAAATAAGGTTATATATATCAATAATGAAGTACTTGGGGTTCACATTGAAGTTTATAGTATGTTTACTAACCATTTCATATAAAAATACAAAGATACATTGTAAATGTAAAACTATTTAACTAAGTGTTAAATCTTAAAGATAAGGTTAATATGGTTGCCAAAACCATTATAAATATTCTCCCAACATCCCTCACTTAAATCTAGAGTCCTTACGTTGATCTGAATGCCATCCTATTGATCCATTTTGATCAAATTAAAAGAAAACACCTGATGAAGAAGTAGTAATTCCACCACCTGCATTCAAGTTCTTTTCTTCTTCAGCTTCAACTTTCAATGTTGTTTCCATACCAAAATAATAACTCAAGTACCCCCTATATACTTTTATTTTATAATAAATATGTTACAACAATATTCGTTATTGTACCCATCCTATAAATGAAAAAATCACCATACATGTGTACGTACGACTTACAATCGCCACGTCATGGTGTAGTTTTTTATTCAAACACTTCATTATTTGGATGGGTATAATAATTATTATAAATGATTTAAATAATTAATATAACCTGTTAATTAATATGTATATATGACATACCATCCAATTATATATGATTTCACCTTCAAAAGAATGATATTTTGACTCGTACATAAGTACTACTTACCGTTTCCACGATGCGACGAGATGTCATTCCCCATCGTAATCATTCTAGCCTAATTTTCATTTGATGATTAAAAATAATCACAAAAAATAATTTTTAAAGGATTGATATCATTTTTGAAATAAATAAGATACAACCTATCCATAATAAACATCGCTTTCATAACAAAGCATATAAAGGAAAATGAATCAGTTGACACCTGAAATGATGATCTACTGAAATATCATTAACAAAGAATTATTAGAAAATCATATGTGATATCATTTTAATGTATATGGTTATTTTATAATTTAATAACAATTATTTCACCATTATACAAGAGGTTAACCTACCCTCAACCAACGAAATGTATAGGGTAAGGGTTAAATTTAAAATCTATTTATTATTCGAGGTTGTTTTTACATAAGTATCTAATGGGACTTCTTTAATAACTGCATCTATGTTTTCATAAAAATGTATTTTTTCTTAAAAATGTACTTTAAAGAATTATTATTATTTACTAGAGTATGGGTTAAAGTCCTTTATTACCCTTTTTTTACCTAAAATGTTTTGAAATGAATCTTAATGTCATTTTCCAAACAAGGTACTTTATGACCTTTTTGACAAAATTATGGTATGGATGTTTTTTAACATATATGAAGGGTGCATATATTTCCCGCCATTACATTATCATCAATTCTTCCATTATAAGCATATAAGAATATTTTCAAATTAAATGTTTTATTTTATAATTATGTGACTCATAATTTATTTCCAAATAGAAAGAGATATTTATCTCAAATGATTTTGATTCCATATATGTCAAAATCCTTTAATAAATTTTATAGTTGTTTGAATTTGATTTATTATGATACTAATATCCAAATTCGTATTTTTGTTTTTCTAATATTTTTGACTATGGATGTGTTATTTTCATACCATTCATGGTTTTTGTTTAATGTATTGACATTTCATATGCTATTTTTAATACGATTGTTTAGTTATATTTCATCCTTTTCATGTGATGAATGTATTAGACATAGTAGGTGAAGGGTTGAGTCCGCTATAGTTCCTTTGTGCATCAGTAGGTCTAATGAGACAATTAGATGAAGAATTGGCTGAGGCCTTTCCCAAATTGATATATGGTTTTGGCCAAGGCCTAAATCATTTTTCGACGTATTGGATGAGGCTTTCACAAGATGTTTCGGAATATCCAACATTATAAATTCCCTCATTTTGAAAATAATAAAGATGGTTCATGTGGTTATTCGACAAGTAGAATACCCATGATTATATTTCATTATGGCATTATTTACTCAGTTCATATTACATCCATAAAGTTTTCATGTATATTATTTGTATAGGAATGGGTTTCCAATTATTCACCATGCCTATTGTTTATGTGATCTTACACTGTATTTCTTACTCTTATTGATCATTTGATCTTAAACCTTTATTATGTTTCATTTTCCCAGGATATGAAGATGATTGTTATGAGTGACTTTCAGGCATAATCTATGAGGGTTTAATGATTATAATGGAATAAATTAGGGTTGTAATTGTTCTCAAGTTTTAATGTTGAACATATGTATGTATATTCTTTCCAATAATACAAAATTGATCGGTCATTCGGTACATGATTCTTTGAATCATGCCAATGCTGCGTAATAATGGACCAACTCTAGGTAAGTGGGGTCGGGTCATAACAATAATCATTAACACACACCATTCCATATAATATTAATATTATTATTATATTATGTCAGGTTCTAGCTTGCATAATGATAAATACTATTTTACAATCTTTTAAATTAAAATTCATTTTTGGATATGATCTTGGTACACTTGAACTCCTCACCAATTATTAACTACCTAAATAAATGTATTATTCATAATCTAGTAAATAAAAAATTATTAAAATATTACATTAATAATAAAAATATTTTAAATAAAATCCAACGAATAAATATTTTTCATATATTCACATAATCAAATATTTTTTTAATAAATAAGTAATAATTTATTACCTTGTGAATATTATAGATCAATCAAACCTAAATAAAATTAATTACTCGTATTGTGTATACTATTTAATGTGATTGATAAGTCATTATCTAATGTGCTTGATAAGTCATTCTTTGACTATTTGAAATAATCTCAATATTACACCACGGACATTGAATTTAATTTAAATGTTATATTTCAATCATTTGGTCGAGATATAAACTTATATAAAGTTGAAATAGAAAAACCATTTCTTGATTTTTTTTAATAAAATGTCACCCGTGATGCAGCTAACATATCCAACTTCACAATGAATTGTTATCATCATGGTTTATGAAAAACACATAAGTGAATGTTCCATAATATATGTTAATAATAATATAAAATTATAAGTTCCATTATACACATACGTAGATAGAAACGTTTGATGACACATAAATATAAAGAATTCCTACAGGTGGGCCTATTCTCATAATCTCCCATCATACATATTATTAAGTGTGAAATTCAATAGAATTATCCACATCCTCTTATGATAACTCAATCCTAATAGTCTATATCTTATATTCCCTATCATAGTTTGTTATCTGAACATAGAACTATATTTTAGAATATCATTAAAGAACTTCTTGGTTATCATTATAAAGGGTTACTACTATAACCTTGTCAATGTGACTGATACTCTAGGGAGTTAAGAAATTATTATTATATAGTTAAAATTCATTATCTATTAAGGTAACAAAATTAATATTCACTTCGTTGAATATACATGTAATCTAAAGTACAATGTAGTTTGTATTAGTTCTCCAACCCCCCCCCCAAAGACGGAAAACACATGGCAATACAGGGTATATAAATGGTAATGCTTGTACTAGTGTACTAGATGAAGTTGTAGGGTTAAATATTTCAAATATAATAATATTATGATGAAATTATAACTAATTTAAATGAGATTTGATGTTATTTTATTCTTATGGATTGAGCATGGTAATGGAAATTTGAATCCTGGTTTTGATCACAAAAAGTATTATTATCCTAGGTCCCCACTTACCCTACAAACATAGGGATTTCCCACGGTTATTATGTTTTGGTTTTAACATTTTACCAGTTTTTCCAGTATAATTCACTTTTCATGTAATGTTTGAATGATTTTTCAACTTTAACTATTTCAATGTTTCTGAAATTGGTATCTCTATTTGTCTTATAATGGCTATGCATCAAAATCATGGTGGGATTGTAACACCCCAATATTTTTATAAAATATATTTTTTAAAAAAATTTATTTGTTCTGTTGTATTCTAAACCAAGGTAATCAAGACCAATATGAAATAATAGAAAATCATGTAGTATACACAGCACTATTCATGATTTGTGTTATACACAATTTCATGTTCTTTTGATAGAATACATTTCATCCAATTCTATGTTTATGCGAGTTTATAAAATAATAAGATCTCTTTTGGTAAATTTTATTTCTATATTACTTATTTAATATATCCAAAATATTTCATATAATTCGTCTAATATTTTTTCTAATCATGATATAAAATCAAAGTTAATTTTTTGGATAAAAGAATTGTTCTTTTAAAAAATTGATGTTTTCCACCTTTTGATGGTGCACCCATTTTAAATCATATTTCTATTTAAAAAAACACTTCTAATTTTTAATTTATACAACGAAATTTTCTTAGATTTAATTTTTTTTATATTTTTATGATAAATTTCCTGTTTTGATGAATATGAAAATTATGCTATATTTTAATTGAAAACCACTTTTCTCATTGAAATAATTTATACATATAATTTATATTATTGAATAGTGATAAATTATAGATAGAATATATTTTTATCATTTAATATAATTTAGGTCATTTTATGTAATTTTACATTGAATTTATATGTAAAAACATATTAATCTTTCGCAATGTTTTAACTTTTAAAACTTGTTTTCTCGTTTTGAAAAGGGTAATTAATTTTAAATTAATTACTGAAACATCAGTGTATTGAATTTGGAAAAATGGATTCCATATTTGGAATCAGATGGTCTAAATTATTTAAAAAGTTCCCTTTTAAAATTAGATATTATGAATAGTAACTTTGATAATTATTTTTATTTACCACGGTTAAAATGTAAAACATGTACATAAGGGTAAAATATTATTATAATAATAAAAAATATCCTAACTTGTGTACTAATATTGTTTAATGAGTCATATATGTCCATAAAAGTCCTTAGTCATGACTTTTGTCTTTTGGGAGCCTCTACGTAGTGATGATGACATTTTACAACATTTAATTTAATGTAAAATAAAAAATACCATAATTGAAACTCTTCTAACTAAATCAATTGTACATTGGGATATATATGTGATCTACTAGAATATAAAAAGTTTATAGAAATAAAAAAAATTACCTATATTATGGTAATGTTTTTATATTTTTTGGATATTAAATAATTAAATTTAATTATGACCCAATGATGATGCAATTAAAAAGATTATTAATGAGGGAATCAAATAAATGATATCATAAATTTTGAAATAGATATTATATAAATATTTTATGACATCAAATAAATTTATTGATAATTGGGACATGTTATGATTGAGTTAATGTATTTTTGTCAAAGGAATCAATTAGTTGTGAATTAATGAAAAAGTCATGTATGAATAATTTCAATATTGACATAATATATAACATAAAATATAAAATAGTTTATTGAATGTTATAAAATTTCTAAAAATCAAATATTTTACCAAATGGTTATAATAAGTCATAATATGTTATAAATTACACTTTTTTCTCTTCTGTCATGTTATGTTATTTACGTTAACATAAAAAATTTAAACAACATCATACCGTTGTAAGATTTAAAAGGGTAAAATAATGGTTATTCAATAATTATATGGATTAAAAAATATTAGAAACTTATATTATTTTAATTTTATTATGGTTATATGACCAACCATCATCCTATATTATAAAGAATTATGTTTCAGACCATTAAAATCAATTATCAATTTATAATAAATTAATATTTCTGGAATTTTCTAATGTTCCCCTAGCCTCAATTATAAAAGCGAACCTCCTCCTTCACCTCTTCACTTCACATTGAGCCATAAATAATAGAATTACCCTTCACAATTACCATTTATAATTCTCAAGAATCATTTTAGAGGTTTTGTTCATTTTCAAAGACTAAATCTATTTCTGTAAGGGGAGATTTAGAAGATGTGCGCCAAATAATTGGTAATAACCTCTACTAATTCATTCATACATCATTAACATACTACATCTGCATAATTTTTTCTTCCATTATAATTTAATAAATCATGTAGAATTTATATACTATGATTTATTATAATAATGATACAACCATATTCTACCTTCTATAGATCGTATGAAAAATGAAATCACCATGCATTCGTATGAACAACATAATGTACCCACACCGTGGTGTAATATGTTTTCACCACAACATTAATTGGATGGGTATATTGATGGAGGTAATAATTTTATATTATTATAATAATATTATATGTATTCTTAAATATAATACTCCATTCCCTTCAAAAACATTAATCAAAATTTGGAATGATATCTTTGCTCATGCATACGTACGACTTAACTTATCCACAATGCAATGTGATTCATTATACATGATAATAACTAGAGCATGTTTATATAAATCAATTGAATAAATAAAATTGATATTTAATATAATAATATCATTATATAAATTATATAATTATAACCAATGAAGGATAATTGGATCTTATTTGATTAAACATGCACAAGAAAAAAATGTCGTTAACAACTATATAATGAAAAACAATGAAATATTACTAAAAAAATAGAATATTACAATATATGATTTCATTAAAATTACTATGATTATGGAATAATTCAATAATATTAATTAAATTAATATACCAGATGTTCGGATATAATCAAATCATATCAGACCTAAGGTAATTGATTATTTGGTCTCACTTTTATTTATGTTGAAATTATACACCGACTATTTATTTTGTGTGAGGTTTATGCTTCCCATAATTGATCTTATGATCATATTATAAATTTTATGTTATTTACATATGAATATATTTATATTTATTTTTTGTGGCATAAATTTCAAGTGATTATAAATTGGTAGGAGGTTTTTTCAAATCTCATTTTTATGTGAGATTGTTTATTCATATGTGTTTACTTGGGTATATATATCATCCAAATGCATATTTATTAAATATGTTTTTCAAAATATTCATTATGTATTTATAATATTTTTTAAATCCAATTGTATATATTGGGGAATTTTTACTAAATTTTATTGAAGGAATATTTTTTTTCTTTTTACTACGAGGTACTTTTTTGACATTTCTTGAAAAAGTATTAGTAGAATTCTTTGTTTAACATATACAACACGAACATAATTTTATGTTTTCATAATGACTTATTTCAATGATGATTACTTTACAAGATTTCACATTTCATTTTATATATATTCTTTTCACTGAAAACTGCATGTTAGTTTTTAAAAAATATTTTTTTCAGAAGAAATGATATTTCTCTCAAGTATAAATTTCCATTGTTTTTCAAAAGTATTTCCCAAATAAATGACATTATTTAAAAAGGTTTATGTTTATATCACAACTATCACTATGATTTCGTTTAGTTTTTGATGTAATTTTATTTATGACCTCCATTTTTTTTTTATATAGTATTATTTAATGAGGGTTTGGAAACCCATTTTATTTCATACGTTATGTTGTGGTAAATAATTTTATGTGTTTTGTGGCACACGTAAGAATTAATTAGTTATAAGATGAGTGGGAACTATATCTCCATCCAATGAATTGGGTATAGATTAATATCTCATTAGATATACAACGTGAAATTGAAAGTAAATCTTGTTTTGTAATATAGGGATGGAATGGTTGGTACACCTAGTTCAGTAATGGACTTTTTCTACTACGATAGTCTTAGTAATGATCCATGGATAATATGAAAATTATTTTCTATACTTATGTGTATGAAAAAATTCCATATTTTCCTCCAATGCTATTTTATCATGGTTCATATTCTTCTTTTATATATCCCATCCAAATATTCATGATTTATTTCATGAATCATGATTTTGATATTCAAAATTTATGCTAATGTTTTTATATTCTTATGTTTCTGTTTTGTTTGATGTTCTCCATTTTGACACTTGCTGAGAAATTATGCTCACCCTTTTTAGGTTATCTTTTCCATTGAATATAAATAATTGATTTAGGAAGAAAAACTAAAGGGGAACTTATTTATGGGAGATTTTTATGATCATTCACCAAGATAAAATAATGTGCACCATGATTCCAAATACATTATGCAAAATGGGTCATTGGGAATCTATTTATGTATTGTATTGTGTATTCCAAAAATTAATTGTAATTTCCATGTATGTAAAGCTTGGGGTTTTAGAGGGAACCTACTAGTAATGTGATATTTCATCATACGTACATGAAATAGGTGATTTTAAACCATGTGTTTCCAGACTCAAGTAAAATAAAATCTTTCTATAGTGGTGTAATATAACAGCATTAGTATCCTTTTTGGAAATGTTTTATTGGTTACATTATAGGTGATTATACCTTGTGTTATGAGGAGATTTATGGATCCTATATTGGTCTATTTTACATTTTTTGGATACTCAACTAATTATGTAATCTTTAATATTGTGTATGGTTCCTTTTTGGAGCATTTGTTATGGTTGATTTTTATAAAGCATTATGATGTTGCTGAATATTGTGATCGGAAAATCATTCAAAATAAGTTCCTTGATACCCATTATATCTCATATTATCATCATTATTATATTTCTTCCAATGATTTAATTAATTATATTTTTTCACGTTGAGCTTATTTCAATCAATTTTGGATTTATGGTTTGTTTTGCGTTAAAATGTGAAAATATCATAATTCTAGAATTTTTACATATTTTTATCACATTAGTATTTTATGATAAATTTTAAATTATGGATCCAATATGAAGGATAATTATTTTTTATAGTATTCCATGATATTTCATATTCAACATACTCTTATAGTGCTGGATTATATTTGAACATCCAAATTCATGAAATAATCGTTAAATTTGAAAAATTGTTCTAAATGATTGAGGGGACTCAACCTCATTAGATGTGAAATAACTCAGTATAAAGACTAATAAGATAGGTTATTAAAACTTAAATTGAAATATAATTCAAATTAATGGCTTACCGTTGAATATCATTGAGTTATTCCTTCATTAATGTGATCATTGGATGCTCAAAATTTGATAAAGATTTAGAAAACATCCATCCATAATAAATTTTCAGAATTAAAAGATCATATAATTTTCTACACATGGAGGATGAAGAACAAAATTTTGTTTGAAATGATAAATATATTTTGGAACTACTTTCCATAATGACATTCTTTCATTTTAGACCATTAAAGGGTTTTATCATGTATAATATTTTGATGAAATGATTATGAAGCCAAAATTATACTCATTATGCCTATAAAAAGCATCACCTCTCATTATGATAATGTTTGAAACCATTTTTGTATATTTTCTATTTTCATGTAGTTCCTCTTCAATTTTATATTATTATTAATTTTTAATATATTTTACTCTTCTTATTCATCTCATTATATTCTTTTTAACTTTTGTGTTTCCTCTATGTTCTTCTCCATTGTGATCTCTTATACTCCTGATCATGAGTAACTATATCAAGAAGTTACTAAGGGATCAATCCAATTTTTATTAAAATTCATTGAAAATTAATGTTTATTTTTCTTATTTTCTAAGACTTGGGTTGAGGGGGATCTTAGTGGGTAAGGAACCATTGTGTCTCCACTTACAACTAGAGGATTATCGTTCTCTTCTGTAATATTTTCCCTCAATCTAGAAGGTGGATGAACGGTCTCTTAAATATTATTGAGTGTGCAATATATTAAAAATAATAGTTAGAATATTATATTAAATAATTCAATAGATTTATTTCATTATGAAAATTTGAAACTAATATAGAGACGATGACAGTTTATTCTGGGTGTTCTTCTTGGAGGATAACCTTTTTGATTAACAACCATTTGTCTATATGTATTCTATTTTCATTGAATATATATATATATATATATATTTTTTTCATATTTCAAAAACAATTCATTATATTTTTTATATTTATATTAGTTAAAATATAAATACTGATATTAGAAATTTTATGTTCTATGAGGTAGCTCCTTGAGACTGACCATGGGTGTGCGCTATATTATATGCTTAAATAAATAAATTATTGACTATGGATTCTTAAAAAATACTTGATAATAAACATGGATATGTTTCTAGGGATGATAAACAAGTTCACACTCCATTTAATGAAAACCAAAAATAAATCATTAAAAATTTCAAAATAAAAAATGAATAAAATATTTTTTGTATGATTTTTCAAATGATTGTATCCTTAAGTCATGAAAATATTACCCATAGGTAAAAGAGTCAATTAATAACTAACACTATTCAATGGATGATGGTGTTTCTATTTTTATTTTATAGGTGAGGTTATTTTGGAAATCAATTAATGTGGAGTAGGTTTTCACAGAATTCATTGGTGGCATGAGGAAGGACATGGACAATTTTTTTTGAAGTGATGTCCTGTGAGCTGACTGAGTTCCACCATTACTTTTGAAAATTTTATCAAGTTTCCAAGGTCTAATAATATTATCCCTTATTCATCCCTGCTTTTTGAAGGATATACAAGCCATTTAGTCCCAAATCAAGGACCATAAACATATCAACCATCTCAAATATGAAATCAAGACTACCATACTGAGCTAGAGTGGGTCCATGATGTTGATGATTTTCATAACAAGATACGTGTGGGAGATCAACATGATATGGATAAATTATAGAATTATTATGAGTAATAATGTGACCCCCCAACCAAATAATCCTAAAAAGTATAAGATCTAGTACCATTACATGTCATAATATCCATGGAATAGGATAATTTGAAGGAAGTATGGAAGAACCTGACTATCTAATTCCATCAACTAAGACTCACTTTTTATAGGAGATTATCACTGAAGAATTGATTGAACCTAAACAAATTCAAGGATATAAACATTTCATAAACTATTTCTTTTCTTATTTCATTAAATCTGAGTTTACTATAACTCCTTATAATTTTGAATTTCATGATTTGGAAATTCCTTTTTTTCTCTTAGAGGAAGATGAAGAAACTAGACCTTTACCTATTGATGAACATGTGAAGCTCCCTAATTTGGATGAAAATATATTTGAGGAATCCAATGAAGAAAATAAATTATATTATCTTAATGAAAACAACTAAAAGGATATTAATTTTGAAAGGGAGAATATTTTTGATATTAAAATTTAAATTTTTTTCATGTAAAAAATACCTTCTTAATTTTCATTTTATTATTCAAGTCATGAGGTCTATATTGGTAAAACTTTGTACATGTAAAAGGATTTTTCACAATTATTAACCAATAATGTGGATGATTAAAACTTCATCCTACCCCTTCCTTGTAAGAATTACCTAATTTTAAAGGGGGTTAATCTGGTGTACTCTATCAAAGGATCAATCCTCACCAATAAAAAGATATGGAATCTGGGAAAAGCCACATGTAGTGGTTAATATTTAAGAAACATCATCCACCAACTAACTATTTTAAATATTAAGTACATCCCCATAGAGGCAGTAAAATTTCATTTCCCGCATGGGGGATCATACCAATAATTATCCCTTTTACGTTATTTCTAGGACTTTAGATTTCAATTTCATTATTCGGATTAGTCGAGCATGTATCCCACTCCCTCTAATATTTTTAAGAATAAATATAATTTTAAATGGGAAAAATTATGTAATTATATTTTATAGGATCATGATTGAAAAAATGAAACCCCAAAACAACTGAATGAAGAGAAATAAGATTCATGGGAATTTTATTTCACTATTAATGTTTATCTTTTAAACTCCTTAAATTTTTTTCATCTGAAAAATGTTTTCATATTTAAATTTAAATTGCATTCCCACACTAGAAATATACTTTTGATGACATATCTAAGAGACATGTGTTTCATAAAAATACATGTATTCCATGTTTTATATTTCAATGATTAATATATTGAATGAGTAAAATAAATAATTGGATGATTAACATGAAAATTGGATAAAAAATGAGGACTCATGATTTGAGGTAAATAATTAAATCTTTCAAATTTTGTTTTCCAAATATTATTCATCCTTTGAATTTATGAAATTTATGTGAATTGGTTTTTTATTATCCATCATACCTTGAGTGATTACCACAAATAATATGTCTCATTATTAAGATAATTTCTAGACCATGAACTTTCTATTTCTTATTGATAATTTTTATTGAGTTGTCCTCGGAAATGTCAACTACCATAACTTTTATTTATAATTATCAAAGGTATGACTACTATGAAACTCGTTTAAAACAATTTAAGTAACTTTTAATAAACCAATTATTCTTAAAATACAGCATTTAAAAAAATCCTTATTTAGCCTATATAGACCATGAATGGCCTTTATAGGAATGATCTTTATTTCAATCCATTTTTATATATTTCTTGTATCCTATTACTATTTTAATGATATTTTAAAATTGATTTGTAGGAGTGAAGCAAGTAATTTTGGAAGGGATGGAATGATTTCTAACAAAAACGTTTGGGGTTTATTACAAAGGACAATAAATTAAAGTTTTTAATTATATCATTTTAAACCCCCAAAATAAGAATCCCAGAATCAGTGCATTATTTATATAAATTCGAATGATTACAAAAAATCAAATCTTGATGAACTAACTGGTTTGGATGTCTTGGAAAATATATTACATACATGAACCTTACATAACAATTCAAATCATAAAATAAAACACTGATAATCAATTGAGAATTCCATTACTCTCATAGATTAATCCATCATATCTATAATAATACACATATGAGTGTAATGGGAAAAAATTATAAAGGGTAGAGATTAGATTCTCAGTTAGGTAAAATAATACAATGGAAGCTATCACAAAAAAGAATACAAATTTAAGGAAAGGAATAAAATCTAAACTGATGACTTTTAAACAAAATCATGAGCATAATATGGAAATAAAAAATAATAAATACTCCTATGAACACTGAAATGGATATTATAACAATTGAATAATCACATGTAATTCCAATAAATAATCTCATAATGAGAGAATGGATAATGTTTTACGTCATAAGAATATCATCAAGGATTCATCCAAGAAATCATACATAAACAGTTAAAAACACAAAATACATTGTCTCGTGAGACCTACTGATGCATCAAGGGGATATAGCAGCCGCCTCCCATCATATAATATTTCATATTCATTCCTCATATGAGTGGGATGAAACATAACCAATATAACAATTCATATTAAAACTATCAAACGAAATTTTAATACATTAACCATAAACCATGAGTGGTATCAAAATTGCACATCCATAGTCAAACATATCATAATCCACTCAAAATAATATGATAGATTTTATCATATGAAATCTTAATTATTTAAGCATAAAATTCAATAAAGTAAATTGAAATAGTTGAAAATAATCTAATAAGATCATTAAAAACATGTTGGGAGAAATACCCCTTTTTTATTGAAATTATTTTAAAAGGGTTCTGATATTTTAAAAGAAATATTTATTAGTGAAAAGAATCTTATAATCTTTTAATGGAATTTTTTTCATTATGTATTTTTTTAAAACAAAACATTCCATCCATATTTTCTTGAAAGGGTTATAAAGTACCTCATTTGTAAAATGAAAAAATATTCCATTAAAAATATTTTATAAAAAGATTTGTTTTTAAAAATGACTTCTTACAATTGTGAAAGAATCATAAAAAAAATTCAATAAATTTGTAATAAACATGTACGTTGTTGATAAATATGTTCCAGAAAATACTTATGTATAGACAACCCAGGGTAATAATGAGATTGTGAAATTAACCCTTACAATAGGTCCAATTTCCTCTATACGGGTCCAAAAACTAATATAATGTTGTTTAAAACAATTAATTTACTAGTAATAGAATCATTATAAGATTTATGGTATCATATATGATTAATGTATTGTTATATTACCCGTTTATAAACAATTCCATTTTAAAACAACAATTCAGTGAATAACCACTTTGTTTATCATATATTTTTTGACTTTTTATTCATAATCCTATTAAATTGATCACAATTTACTTACATAAATATTCTAAAATAAAATTTAAATATCATATATATTCAATATATATCTATATATATGATATGTAATTCAATACTCCATTAATGGAGACATTTGGTTATATGTACGCATAAATGTTGATTCTATTTTCTTATCATATTGAATGGAAAAAGGTAGATGAAATATATATGTCTGTGTATATATATATTATTATAGTAGAATTATTATTTCATATATATATATTTATTCAATATATCAATTTTTAAAATCAATATTGAATGTTTAACGTTGAGATTGAATCTCATCGTGTCATTTAGATAGTAGGTCGTATGTACGCACGAGTGAATGTATCATTCCATTAATGGTAATGTGGTAAGGAATTGTATGGTATATTAATTAAAAAGGAAATATATCATGTAATATTTATTATTTATATCTATTATATTAATGATTATACCCATCCAAATATAGTGGTGAGGAAAAAAAATTACACCACGGCGTGGGGACAGTAAGCTCCACATACAAACACATGGTCATATTTTATTAGGATGGATAAATGGATGAATCTGGTTGTCCAATAATAATAATAACATATAATCATATAGATTATAGTAGAGTTATTAATTTATTATCTAAACCACGTAGTAAATCGATGTAAAATATGAAAAGAACTTAAATGAGTTCGTAAAACAATTACGTTTTATTCGGTGGTCGTCATTTGGATCACCTCTTAGGGACACTAGGCTTGGTATTTTTTTAATACCATTACCTACAAAACGTAACTAATGATATTGGTAGGATAAATTGGAATAATATGCTAATGATAGAAGTCTCAATGTGGTGTGAGTATGTGATGGAAGAGGAATCCTTTTATAATTGAGGTGTGTGGTATTTATGGAACTGTCAAAATATTAAATTAATTTTAATTCACATTTGATTTCAAATAGATCCAAAAGAATTATTTTGAATATAAGATGATTATGGGTTGAAACTATCCCATCCAATGAATTTTATAAATGATTATGTCACAATATTATCCATATTTGTTTCATTAACCCTTAGATAAATCCATAAACTCTTACCATGAAAATTTTGATTTTTACTCTTTAGACTTAATGTAGTTTTTATAAAATTCCTAACAAACCCTAACTAGATAATTGATGACATATTTAAAATTATTCTAGTTAATTGGCCGCATTTTATATTTTTATGTATTTTATATCATTTAATGAAATTTTATTTATTTTATAGTATTATTTATGAAAATTTTGATACAATTCTATATTTGTTTTGTTAGAATATCCTAACAACAAGATAACATCAAACTATAAATTATAATAAATATCAATTTTTCAAATATAAATCTTATATGACATTAAATATCTCAAATTGTATTTATTGTAATATTTTTAATAACATTTATTTGATTCTTCTGCTATTTAAATAATTATTTCACCATCATTATGTAACAATTTTTTTTAATTATTTTAAAATTAAAAATTACATATAAACTATCACTATGTATACTTAAATTTTATATTTAAAATGAATATTTTTAGCCTAATTTATCTTTTTATAACACTTTATTAAAAATGTAATATTTATTAAAAATTTGTGTATGAACTTTTAAACATATCTTTATATAAAATATTATAAATGTCATACACTCAGCCATGTGGCATAAAAAGATTTTAATTTTAGAAGAATCTTTATTTCTGATGAAACACACAATTAAAATGAAATTAAGATAAATGATAGGTTAATTGTATATTATTATAAAATTATATTTGTCATTAATTATATGATTTACCCATAACCATGGAAATAAAAATTTACAAAATTTATTGTTTATAATATATAAAAATTGATTTGATCTAATTTTAATACAAAAATCATACTAATTAAAACCATGTATATCCATGTTTTTAAATTCAATTCTCATAAGTTGATGAATTAAATTTACTGAAAATCCCACAAATGTGGTGAGGAAGTTAGATTTTAAAGTAATGATCCAAATTTCAATATGGTTTTTAAAATTAAATTAATTTTAAATTTATTTCAATGACCTACATGGTATAAAATGATAAAAAAATAATAAATTATATTTTTAAAACCATTAAAAAATTTAATTTATCACTATAAATTATTATCATGGAAAAGGTTGTTTTTTATTAAAATTGAGTATATTTCCATTATTCATCAAAATATTAAACATATCAAAAAATACCAAATATTAAGTGAAAGAAACTATTTTTTCCTAGATTAAAATAAAAAGTTTTTTCATTCAAATAAAATGTATTGAACTGTAAAAAATTGGATTTAAAATTGGTTCTAAATTAAAAGGCGATAAAACTTTCTTTAGATAATTATTGTCTTTTATTGCGTAAAATTGGATTCTTTATTATCAAATTCATATAAAATAAATTGGATGTAATGCCCAAATGATCATTACATTTTTAATATATATATTTCAACCTTTGGTTAATACTATTCATTCTCTTTGATGTAACAACGTGGTAATAACAGTCGTAATAAAATAATGATATTAAATTATATATCATTGTTTGTTTAAACTTGGTTTTGTGTGATGTATAAGCTATTGAAGATATTAAATATAAAAAAGATAAACTATATAAAATAGTAGGGTGTTTCATTCTACCCTCTGATAAATTTATTCCTCAATATTTTGACTCAGTATTAAAAATTGTGTGTTTGACTTTTCAAAATATCATTTATAAAAACCCATATCATAAAAATGATTAATGAGAAATATTATTTAAAATAAATAAAGGTAAATATGAAGGACACTATAGATAACACATATTAGGGTAACATGTATTAATACTTGGGCAAAGAAGATAAATCTGACCATCATGTTCTGATGAAGAGTGATAGAGGATATGGCCCGGTGAAAGTTAACAATCACAAAGCTAAAAATATTTGATGATCTATGGGACCATTTGACTCATTCTAAAATAATATACTTGCATAACATTTTCTTCAAGATATTTATCATATTTTTAAAGTATACATTTTCTTCATAAATTAATAACATAAGGAAACAAGAGTTATTGACATGGAGAGTTTCATCATTTAATCAATTTTTACCACAAACTCGTCTTTTTTTAAAAAAATGAGTATTTAAGATGAATTTTTCATCATTGAAGAACTTTTATAAATAATAAGATCTATGAGTCATTTTCTTTTAGTGTTTATACTTTATCAAAACAAAAATGGTTAACCTAGATTTTCATATTTGATAAATCTTTCATTGACCCAATGAAATAATATCATATGTTAATGTTAGTATATTCTAACATTAATACTCCTCCAAAATAAATTTTTTCAAATTAAAAGTCCAAAAAATTATATGGAGGGCGAATAAATTTCAGAAATAAATATAACATCAGATTTTTCCTATACAACATAATGCATATCTTGTTGTAACATACTAATTGTTTGATGTCCATTATCACCATAATACATTAAATAAAACATAAATTCATCCAAAGATGTAAAGAATTATTATATTACAATTATTATATATCACATAATTCTTATAAAACGAATATAATAGCATTATTCTTTAATAAAAAATACAAATAAATTCATTATTCCACTTTGACTATAGTAACATCATAAGATTGACCATGATCTATTTTTGAGTTATATTTCCTTGATTTGTGGGGAATTCATCTTCATTGTGACCCATCTCATTATTGTTGAAACATTTCACATTAACCTCTTATTTCCTTCCCATACAATAATGAGCCTTGTGACCTTTCCCTCCATAGTTGTAACAAACTCACACACCCTTCCAGAAAGTGTATGGTTGTTTCCCCCACCAATTATCACATGTAGGAAAATCCATATTTACCCTTTTTCCTTTTATCTTCCTCTTGATCCATCATTCTATTATTTTATTTCATTCCCTTAGTGTCATAAGACATTGATAATTATTTCTCTGTCTTGCTAGCACATGAGACTATATATACACATGATAATAAATTTTGGGAGAACAATGCCTTTTGGAGGAATGGAATTAACCTATCAAATAAATGATCAACATTACTTAATCGGTTACGTATGTAGTCCATAGAATTCCATTATATACATGTAATTTTTGTTTCATGTTTAGTAATATTCCCATCTTCCTTTAACCTCAGACCCAGAAATTGCCTCTCTATATTCACCTGTTTATCTTAAGGGAAATATTATTCTGATAAAATTTCCTTAAAATCCTTCCATTATTTGCCTAAAATGTATTCCACTCCCTTTTTGTTTTGAATCAATGAGAACCATTTATCAGTATCTCTAGAAATTTTATAATCCTCCAAGACAACATTCACTCCTTTCATACTTTCTAAAGAGTGAAATATCTTCTCTGAGGAACATATCCATTTCACATCAACCAATTTATTTTTAGACCCATTGAATGTTGGAGGTTGTTTTCTCATGAAGTTGATAACATTTTTTCTCCAAGTTGCGGATCCTTATAGTCTGTATGGATAAGGTTATTATTCGTAACATTAGTCACATGTCCCGGTATAGTTCTAAGTGTTTTAGTACCATTTGCAGTTCTAGCTCCAACATTAATATATTTTTATGGAGGTAAATCCCTAAATGGATTACATGTGTTGATATGATTTTTATTACTTACATTGGGTGACATTTTTAAATATTAGAATACACATGATTAGATCATAACATTATGAAACATAATGTATAAACACAAAACATGTGAATTACATAACCCAACATGGTAGTTTAGGTGTAATTAATCTATAAATCATAAATTTTGTGTCTTTAGAGACATATATAATTTTAAATCCTTTATAATGGTTTGTAAAGAAAATGTGAACCATCCTAATCATATCCATTAGGTGTGTTCATCTCGGTTTGAAATAAGGCTCGTTGTTATGTAATTTCTTACACCAAGTCAGGCCTGACTCACCATGTCACAGTTGATAACCCTAGGTACATCTATTCTAGAACCTCATTCACATGTAGTGTCAAGACATGGATGTATTAATAGGAAGCAATACTGCAAATATGGACTTTATCAATGCTATAAAAGTAAATTATCAGTGCTAGAAAAGCACTGTTAATCAAGGTGAAGATAAAGGGTTTCCCTTTTAAAAATTCTCCGAAAAGCACTTATAAAAGTCCAAAAAATTTATTAAACAAATTAAAAAATAATATATAATGCAGGGGAGATTTTAAAAGTTCTTAAACCCCTATCAGAACTAGGTGTAACCTCCTCCCTCTCACTACCCGCTGCCTTTTCCCATGCTACTCCCTCCCACATGCACCGGACCTCCCTTTGCTTCCATCAGAACTCGAACCCAAGACCTCCCCCATTGCATGCCTACACATTTACCACTAAGCCAATTAGTTTTTTCCAATTTAATGATATATTTATATATTTATATATAAATATATATTTATTCGTATATTAATATATATTCAAACTAAAATAAATATATTTATTTATATTCATACATATATATTTTTTCATATATTAATATATATATATATATATTTATTATTATATTAATATATATTAATACATATTTATATATATATTTATTTAGTTATACTTCATTATCTGTATATTTATTTGAATATTAATATATATTTATAAGATTAGTTTTAAATATATTTATCAAATATTTTTTTATGTGAGTTTATAAATAGATCACTAAATTCATACATACATATATAGAACACAAACACACACACACATATATATTTTCTATTAAATACTTATATATGTGTATTTGAAAAGTCGTAGAATGCTAAAACGACCATAAATTCTAATCTAAAAGTATTTTTCAACTACACAACATGTCAAATCAAATAAAATGAATCAATTTTTGATATAATATTTTGTACGGGCCTAGAGGAACTTGGAATCTAAAGTTATACCTACTTGAATTATAAAACATATGGCATCCCGACTAAAAACTCAATTTTGGAAGCCTTTTGGGGAACTTTAGGCATCGAAAAATGTGACAGAAGGTTTCCTTCGGTCATTAGCACGTAGATCTCATTGCAATATTCGGTTTGATATGTATCAGAGCTCAAACGGACACCTGGATCTAATGTTATGGCCATTGAATGTTTGTGTTAATTTTTAAACATATTTTTTGTATTTTATTATTTTTTGATTTTTGGTATCTTAAAATTGTTATTAAATGATTATTAATTGATAATAATTACAAAATTATTAACTAATAATATTTTTCAAAATATTTTAAATCTGCTTTCACATAATTTCTCTTATATTAAATGTAATATAATATTTATGCTTATATAAAAAATAGATAAAAAATACATATTATATTTATATCAAAATAAATATACTTATATAAGATTATATTATTTTTCTAGAGTTTTTTTTTTAAAAAATATTCTTAGTGCCACGAAAAAGCACTGAAAATCCCCCCTTTATCAGCAATACTAAAAAAAGCACAAATAATGGGTACCCCCTTAAAAGTGATAAATAAATCACAAATAAAGGGGGGAGGGACTTTATCAATGCTAAATTAAGCGTTGATATAGGTTCCCTTTCAACCGTGCTTTTTTAGTGATATAAATAGTACTCTTTTCATCCCATTTTTAGTGTTGATAAACCCCCCCCCCCCATCAGTTATTTTTTTAGCATTGTTAAAGATTGGTGCTGTGGATCACCAGTTTTATGGTAGTGAAGAACCATATAATCACTATCTTTCCATAATTCAATGATGTTCCTCTATGATTATTCTAAAGTATATCTTAAGGTTATGTTCCCTAATAAATTTATTCTAGATATAGTTTCCATGGTTTCTGTTAAATTTCCCTTTATACGAACCATAATTCCATGACCATGGAAGCCTAGATCCAGTGAATTAATTAATTAAATTTTCATGATTACAGTAAATCAAATCCCGAAGGACTGATCACTTTATCAGTCTTGGAAAACAGATTAGATACATGAACCTTACATTAAAATTTAACATAATAAATAAAACATACATAATCTATTTATAAAATCATTTTTCACCTAGAATAAAACTTATATCATTCATAATACATAGATTTCCATCCTAGGAAAATAAATCATAAGAAAGGGGTGAGATCAGATTCTCATAAAGGGTAAATAATACATCAGAAGCTATCACAAATAACTATTAAAATTCCATGAAACGTATAGAACTGAAACACAAGCCTATTAAACATAATACTGAGCATTATATGGAATTAGAAATCAAAATATTCCATATAAATATTGACATAGATATTCTACCAGTTGAATAATAATATTTAATATGAATAATTATTATCATAATGAGGGAACACATCATATCGAACATCATAAATATTTCGTCCGAGATACAGCCAAGAAACCAAACATAAAAAACTAATATGTAAAGCATTTTTATCTTATGGGACCTACCAATATATCGAGTGGCTATAACGGGCCCCACCCATCATTACTAAGTCCAATGATATCTTAATATGAAAAGGAAGAATCATAGCCAATATAAAAATTCGTAGTAAAACTACCTTATGAATTTTCAATTCGTTAACCATAAAAATGAATGGTATAAAAATATCACATCTATAGACATACATATCAGAAACCCTTAAATATAATATGATTGATTGTATCATAATAAATTTACATTAATTAGGAATTAAATCTAACCAAGGATATGGATATAGATGAAAATGATCTAAAAAACAATTAAAAACTTATTGGGAGAAAACACGCTTTTGTGGTGATATTATTTGAAATTTGGTGCACAATTTTAAAATAATAAAATTTTAGTGTTAAAAATCTTGTAATATAGTAATAGACATTTTGGACATGATGTATACATTAAAAAATAACATTACTACTATAATTTCACTAATAGGTCAGTCATAAAGTACCTCATTTAGAAAATGAAAAAATCATTCCTTTCAAAACATTTTATAAAAATTCAAAATTGTTTAAAAATGAATTTAGATAATTTTATAATAGTTGTAAAAACATTTAAATATAAATCATTTAGAAACATGGACATGGATGATAAATATGTCCCAGGAAATACCTACGTTTAAAAAATCTCGTATAAAAATGATATTTGTTAATTAACCCTTACCAAAAGGTCAATTCTCTATGTACGTGTCTAAAACATCAATATAGTGATTTTAAAATTATTAATAACTTGTAACATAATTAAAAAATGGGTATGATATGATAAATGATTCATTTGTAAATATATATTACCGGTTTATTATCAATTCCATGCTAATGCAACATTGTGGGTGATAATGGCTTTGATTATCGTACCTGTTTTGACTTGTAATTATTGTTCCTATAACTTATATAATGATTTACATACCAAAATAATGTAAAACATGATTTATATATCATAGATATTCTGTATATAAATACATATATATAACAGATATAAAGGAAATATAGTATTCATGGAGTTGGTAGGCCGTACGTACAAATGAACGTTGTTGTTTTCATATCATACTGAATGGAAGGAGGTAAATGACATTTATGTATATATATATATATATTATAGAAAAATTATTATTTTATATATTTATATTTATTCATTATATAAATTTTTATAATCATTTCTGAATTGATAATGTGGAGAAGGAATCTCATTGCGCTGTGGAGACGGTTGTTCGTACATATGCATGATCGATAACATCATTTATTTAGTGGAAAAGTGGAATGGAATTTGATGGTATATTATTTATAAAGAATAAATTTAATGTAATATTTATTATTTATATCCTTATGTTCATCCTTATACCCATACAAATAATGCATCATTGAAAAACAAATCACAGCACAATGTAGATATGTTATGTCGTACAGACGCACGCATGGTGATATTGTTTTTCATATAATTGATAAAAGAAGTATTTTTCCCATAACCATAATAAAATATCAAATTATATATTTTTATTTATTTATTAAATTAGTATTTAAACTTCATCTTAAGAGGAATTAGAAGATGAAATGAACATAAATGAATTTGTAAAATAATTACAACTTATTCAGTGGTCTTTATTTAGATCTCCCCATAGGGACACTAGGAATGGTATTTTTTAATAAAAGGACCACATTAACATAACTATAAATATTATTAGGATAAATGGTATGTGATTGGTATATATAGAAGGCTCAATGTAATTTGGATAAGCGAGGGAGGATATACCCTTTTATAATTGTGGTGAGGGACACTTTAGTGAACTCTAAAAATATTAAAATAATATAAATTATTTTTCATTTTAAAATTGATAGAAATAGATTTATTTATAATATAATAAGAGTGTGGGTTTAAAAACAATCAAACAATGATTTTTATAAATGCTTAGGTCACAATATTAACCTTATTTTTGTCTTTAACACTTAGTTAAACCCTTAAACTCTTACTGTGACAACATGAAATTTTAATCTTTATAGTTAAAATAGTTACTATAAAATTCCTAAAAAATGACAAATGGATCATTGATGAAATATGAAACCTTATTATAGTTTTTTTCCTAGTTTTATTTTTTTTTTTGTATTTTATATCATTTAATGAAATTTCATTTATTTTAAAGTATCATTTAAGTCAATTTTGACACTATTCTTTAATTATTTTCTAAAATATCCTAACAACATGATAACATTGAACCAAAATATCAAATAAATAACTAAAATATATAATTTTTATTTAAAATTAGTGTATGATCATTACTATCTAATTTTTTTATTATAATATATTTAATATCATTTATTTGATTCTTCAATTATTTAAATAATTACTGCATCATAATTATGTCACAATTTAAGATAATTATATAATAATTAAAAATTAAAAATACATTATCATGATGTAGATATATATTATATATTTAAAATTTATATTTGTAGTCTAATTTATCTTTTCTGATACCATATATTAAAAATTGTATATTTATTAAAAATATGATTATGACAATTTCAACATATCGTTAAAAAAATAGAATAAATTTTATAATTTCAACCATGTGTCTTAAAGAGGGTATAATTTCAACCTAATGTTGATTTTTGCTGAAACCCATTTAAAAAATGAAATTAGGATATGTTTAGGGTAAATTTATAGTATTATAATAATATTATGTCCTTTAATTACATGATTTACACTTAACCACGATAAATAAAATGTTTATAAAGATCCTATTAATAAACAATGTTGGTCCTATTATGATCAAAATATCAAAATGATTAAAACCATGTATATCTATGTTTCTATATTCAATTCATTGAAGTGGGTATATTAAATTGAATGAAAATTCCACAAACGTGGCGAGACAGTGTGTTTTTAACGAAATGTTTAATGATCAATTACTTTTTATAGCAAGTTTTAATGGGAAATTAATTTCCATTACATAAATTTAATTATATGATACAAACCTGATATTATTATATTTTAAAACTTATCCAAAATTTTATTTTACACCATTTATTATTTTGATGAAAAAAGTTGGTTTCAATTAAAATTTAGTATTTTTCACTATTCATCAAAACAATGAACTTATCAGAAAAATACCAAATATCAAACCAAAGTAATTGTTATATCCTAAATTAAAAAAAAATTATTTAGTCAAATAATATTTATAAAGGTGTAAAAATTATGATTTATAATATGTACTCTAGTAAATGGTGATAAAAGACCCTTTAGAGAAATATTGCCTTGTAATTCATAAAATTGGATTCTTTTTTATCTTATGCTTATAAAATAATTTCTCGGATGTACATGAAATATAATTAAATATATAACTTAAAAATTTTATAATTTTATTAATATTATTACTTCTCTCTAATGTGAAAAATATATTATAATAGTCGTGTTAAAATAGTATTATTTTATTTTATATAATTGTTTCTTTAAAATGTATGTCATGTGTAATGTAAGATATGGATGAGATTATATTTATAAATATCAATACTGAAAAATATTAGTGTGTTAAATCCATTAAAATTCATTGTTTTCCGCTATTAAATTTAAAAAGGAAAATGAAAAAAGGAACAAAAAATGAGAAAAACGTGTTGGGATTTGTGAAAAACAAAATCACCATTACTAGACCTGTGATTTTTATCATATATTGTTTGGTGGTGGATGTAAGTTTTATTATATGACTAAATTTATAAAAAAATTCAATTAATTTGTTATATGAAAAATAGAAAATGTATAAAAGTAGAAAAAATATTCTAGAAGGTGCCCAAATCAATCATTATTTGTTATTTGAATATAACCATGTCATTGAGTTTTGGGGAAACTGAAGTGGATAATATTAAAGGGAGAATGTCCTTACACATAAACTTTTGATATCATTCACATTAATATAGAGATTAACCTCCTCCTTCAGCTTTAATTGTTTATTCCTTCAAACTATAATCAGCACAGTCATTATAACCATTAATGCAAGTCCCCCTGAATTTATGTGTTTTTTTATTTACGAAATGGAGAAACTAGTTCCTATAAAATAATATGCAAAAGGGTTATGTATTCATTATATGATCATAATTATAATTTAATTAATATCATGTGTGATGAGTGAAATGTTTAAAAATTTATGTAGGTCATGATTTTTCATGTTTAATAATAATCAATTAAAAAGATTGAATGAATTAATGAATATGTGACACCATTCCAAAAAAGGAAAAAGAAAAATACATTGGTAGGTTGTTTCATTGAAAATTTTAAATTTTAATTGTTATGATATGTATAAATTTTAATTTTAATTTTTAATGATACTAATTTAATTTAATTACATTTAAATTTGAATATTGAAATCATTGGTTCCCTTTGAAATTTAGTGAAGATATTTTTTTCTTGAGGGAAATCATTTTTTATGTGTGGTGGAATTTATATATATAATATTTTCATAAATTTTTAAATGTTTTTCAATGATTTAAACCCTTATAATTTATTAATTTGATATTATTTAGAGAAATTTTTGATTTAGGGTTTATTTTGGTCTAAACATGAAAGGTGGATAATTCTATAATTTTGACAAACATTAATCAAATTTGTATTTGAGGTTAACTTTTAAAATATTTATCCAAATTGAGTGATTTTATTTCATATGATTCTTTAATTAGTGGGATTAAAAATATTTGAATGGAACAATGTCTTATTTAAACATCCAATTTCATGAAAGAAACAATCAATTTGAAAAATGGTTCTGGATGACTAAGTGGAACCCCTCTCCATAAATGTAGACTAACTCAGCCAAATGACCTCCATGTTAGATTATTCCAGCTATAATGGAAATATAATTCAATTTCACATCTTATTATTGAATAACATGGATAAAATTCATCATCAATTTTGGTATTGTTTGGTCCAAATTTGAAGAAGATTTAGGAAAAATTATTCCAAAATAAATTTTTAGAAATAATGGGCCATGTTTATTTATACACAAAGAGGATGAAGCTGATATTTTTGGGTGAAATGATAAATAATTTTTTGAACAAAATTTAAGGATACCACTCTTACATATTCAGCCATTATTGGGGTGTACTTTACACAATCCTTTGGAGAAATGATTTTAGAGAAAATATTTCACTCCATGGATTATAAAAATGTATCACCTCTCCTCATAAAAATGATTTAATATTTATGATTCCATTTTATATAGTTTTTTAGATCCTAATCCATGTAATAGTATTGTGAATTTTTAATATATTTTTCTCTTCTATTTCATCTCATTCATTAATTTTCATCTTTTTTTTCAACCCTATTATTATCCATTCTGATCTATTATACTCATGATCATAAGTATATAACATGAAGATGTTCTTGAGGTATCAATATAGTGTTGAACATAATTCATTGGAAAATCATATTTATCACTTTATATTTTCTTCTAGTTATGTCAAGGGGGTCTTATTTGGTAAGGCACAATTGTGTCTCCACTTGCCACCCAAGGATTAACTTTTCTTCTTTACTATTTTCCCTCAACTAAGGAGGTGGATTTGTGGTCACTCAGGGGTCATTGAGTTCACTATATATTCAAAGAAATATGTATATTATTATATTCTTGCATACAATGGATATTGTTAATTGATTAAATTTAAAATTAATTAAGTTATTGTGATGGTTCACTCTTGGTGTTCTCCTCATAGGATCTCAGTTTTATTCAACATCATTCTATCGGTATCCATTCTATTTTCATTACAATCACAGAAACAAACACACAAACATATATATATATATATTAATATTTATTGAATAATTCAAACTCATTCCATTATATTGATTAGTTTTATAAAAGATAAATTATAATTAGTGGAAATATAAATTCAATGTTGCAGGAGAAGCATCCTTGAGACCATCTCTAGGTGTGCACTATATTGCATGCCTTGATAAATAAAATGTTGAACTAGGATTTACAAAAAATCCTCTTGCATCAATACCATTGCACTAATTTATAACCCATAAATATTGGGAACACAATTCGAGCCATTTCTATTTCTAGGTCGGGTGTCTGTTTGAATGGAAGCCTGAGACTATTAATGGAAAAAAATATCGCAGAAGGATTTACATTTCATTGGTTCAACTATTTTGGATTACATATAGATTGGTAGGAGTTAATATTATCAAGTCTTTAGTTTCTTGTTTTGAGTGGGGAGTCTATCCAACACACCGCATAATAGACATTGGGTCACCATGGTATATTGAGGTTTTTTTTACACCTTCATTGGGTGTAATGAACAAGATGAAAACATGTCATGGAAACATTGATCAGAAAGACAACTTAAGCATCTCGTTTGATCAACTCAAAAGGAAACACCTGAAGAAGAGGTAATAATTTCACTACCCTCATACATGTTCTTGCCTTCTTCCACTTCCTATTTCTTTATTGTTTCCACATAAAAATAAAAAATCCAATGCCTCCTACATACCGTGATATTATTATAAATATGGTACAATAGTATTATTTATTCAATCCATCCTATAATTGACAAAGTCACCATATGTGCATATGTACGGCTTATCGTCTCCACATCATGGTGTTGTTCGTTATTCAAACACTTCATTAATTAGATGGGTATAATAATGAGTAAAACTGATTTAAATAGTAAATATAACAACTTAATTATTCTATATATATGTTATACCATCCAATTATATACGATTTCACCATCAAAAGAATGATATTGTCACTCGTGCGTACGTACGGATTACTGTCTCCACGACATGATGAGATGTCATTCCCCATCATAACCATTCAAGACTAATTTTTATTTGATAATTAAAAATAATGTTTAAAGACATGATATCATTCTGGTTATGAATAAGATTCATGATATCCATAACAAACATGACTTGCGCAACAAAGCATATAAAATAAATGCAATCAGTTATCAACTGAAACGATGATACTACTAAAATATCAATAACAAAAAAATATTAGAAGATCATAAATGATATCATATTAATATATATGGTAATTTTATAATTTAGTAACAATGATTTCACCATTACACAGGATGTTAATCTACCCTCGACAAAGGAAAAGTACAAGGTAAGGGTTAATTTCAAAATCTCTTTAATATATGAGGTTGTTTTTACGTATGTATCTACTGGGACCTCCTTAACATCCACATCCGCGTTGTCTTCAAAACTGTATTTCAAATTATTTTTAATATTTACTAGAAAATATATTAAAGTCATTTATACCCTTATCTAAACTTATATTTTTTGAAAGGAATCATTCCATCGATTCCAAACAGGGTACTTTATGACCTTTTTGAAAATATTAAGGTTAGAATTTTTTTTTAACTTATACGGTGGGTGGGGATATTTTCTATTTTTATAACATCATCAAAGATTCTCATACATTATTATAATAATATTTTTGAAATAAACTTTTTCATTTTTAGTTATGTGATTCATAGATGATTAGAAAATAAAAAGAGATATCTCTCTCAAATTGTTTTGATTTCATCCATGTCAACATCCTTTGATAAATTTTACACAAGTTTGAAGTTAATTTTTTATAATAAAATTATCTCGAATTGTATTTATGTTTTTTTGATATGATTGACATTAGATGATTTATTTTCATACTAGTCATGGTTTATGTTTAAATTATTGATATTTGAAATGCTAGTTTTAATATGAATTTTTACGTTAAATTTCAACCTTTTCAAATGAAGAATGTATTGGGATTAGTAAGTGATAAGTGGAGCCCGCTTTAGCTCTCCGGTGCATCGGTAGGTCTCTTGAGACAATTAGATGTGGAATTGGCTGTGGCCTTTCCCATATTTATATCTGGTTTTGGATGAGGTCTAAAAAAAATTAGACGTCTTGGACGAGGCTATAAAATGATGTTTTATACTGTCTGTAATTATACATTCCCTCATTATGAAAATAATAATGATGGTTCATATGGTCATTCAACTAGTAGAATACCCATGTCTATGTTTTATTATGGTATTATTTACACATATCATATTCCAACCATATAGTGTTCATCTTTATTATTTTTATAGGGAAGTGTTTCCAATTATTAACCATTCCTAATTTTTATGTTATCTTCTTCCATATTTCATAATCTTACTGAGCATTTGATATCACCAATTTCTTTACCTACATGGGTATCTTTCGAGACATGCACCCCGTGAAAGAAGGACAATACAACATTGATTTGAATACTCATAAATGAAAGTATATTACACAATGAGTAAAATAATGGGCAGTACATACACCACTCAAAGGAAATTGTGGAAAATGTAGCATAAATCTCACAGGAATAAAAGTGAGATGAAAAATCCCTTACGAAAACGTGGCAGCTTAACAGCGCCACATAAAACATAAAAAAATGGATTGATGAGATAAAATAGGGTCTCTCATAATATTAACATAAAGTTTACAGAAATAGGAATATAAAAGAACATCCCCCAACATAACAAAGAGGAGCTTAAAAGAAGTGACATAAAGGAGAGTACTTTAAAAGAAAGTGAGGGGTTTGATCTCTTACAAAAATTCGGCAGCCTAACGGTGCCACGCAAAACATCCAAAATGGATTGATGAGAGAGAATAGGGTCTCTCATCATATTAACATAAAAATTGCAGTAAGATTAATATAAAAGAACATCCCAATAACAATAATGATGAGCTTTATAAGGAATGACATAAAAGAGTGTACTTAAAAAGAAAGAGAGGAGTAAGATCCCTTACCTCAGGTCCGACTTGACCCGATCGTTCTTTAATATCCTGAATAATAAACTTGAGTTAATTTATACTTCCTTAAGAACCTTTTTGAAGTTCATTGTTCTTTTTATATCACTTATTACCATGTCATAGACATTATGTAATCATTTAAGTTAATAATGTGTGTTTTGTCGATACTTGGTTCTTAAGTCAAAAGTGGACTTCTTACAATTACATGTTTATCATGTGGTCAAATGTTCATTATATCCAGAATTTTATTCATCATGTATATATCATATATATCATATATATCCAGTATATTCATGCATTTACAATATTACATAACATTTAGAGTTGAGAAATGAAATGCACCGTTCATGGAGATGGTAAGCTGTGTGTACGCATGAACGCTACATCCATTTCTATTTCATATTTAATGGAATTAAACCATAATTATACATAATAGTATTTTAATTACAGTATGGTATCATATATAATATCATTAAATATATCCTTTATATGTACCACATATGGTATTAACGAATCAAATCACTTTGAGGGGGCGGTAGTCCGCACTTCCTTAAATGTAGATATCGCGTTTACCCATAATGGAAACCATAAAGGTATGCCATAAATGAAAAATAAAGAAGCTTAAGTAAAACATAAACATACTAGATATCATATATAAATATAGTTTCATCTTAATTTCCACCTTTGAAGGTGTTAGAAAAATTTTCAACAAACATCATTTCGGGAGGCAGAAATTCGCCATCCACGGAAATAGTATGTTCTTCAACCATTAGATGTAGGTGTGTGTAAGTGTGGCTCGAAACCTTCTTAAAAAAACATCCTAGTATATTTAAGATACTTGATTTGTTACAAAATAAATGAATAAAAATAGTTTAGGGGGATGGACAAGAAAAATAAAACAAAAGGACTCAAGCGAAGACATTACCTTAAAATCGGGTAAATTCCTTTGATTTGAGCTCAAAGGCATTCTTGGAAAGGATTATGCCCAAAGTGAGGCTTCAAGGTGTAATATATAGAAGTGTAGAGACAAAATGGGCAGGTTTTGGCCGAGCCAAAGGCTTTGGGAGTGTGGGTAAGGAGGTAGAGGTGGGGGCCTTTTATAAATGGAGAGGAGGGGAACTCTTGGAAAGTAAGAAAATGTTACTTTATTTTAAAATGAGTTTCGGATTTATAAGGTCCCACATTGATGTAATTAGTGGATAAGGTGATAATGGTTCTAAATCCACCCATCCAATAGGGTTTTGACATGTTTAGGTCTTATATAATACATTATCTTTCCATTTTATTTAAATCGTTAAATAATGAGGTCATCGCTGCATCATCATGATGTATTATATAATTTAATTTATATAATGTCTAAAAATTATAGAAAAATATCATGATGTAGGAAATATTTTTATATTTCTAATGAATATTTATAGTCAAAAATCTGACTAGTATAACCCCATGTAAAAATTGTTTTAGTAAAACATCTCATGTTTGTGTCATTTTTACTTTAACATTAAATAAAAAGTTATTTATGTCATTTCAAAACCAATGTGGCTCAATGGGGTCCCCAAGTTGACTCATGGATTTTCTTGGTCGGCCATGACACATCCAATGAGGGTATGACATGTGTCAAGATCATCTCATATTATTAATACATTATTATTACTTTAAACTACACTAATTACCTCTAATCGCGATTAAAAACTTAATAAGTTACTATTCACCAAAAAATTATTTTAATCCCATTGAACCAAATTTTACTTCCTAATGACAACCATGTATGTTGGTTTTTTGAGATTCAAAACAAAGAGGTGGTAAAATTTCATTTAAATGAAAAATCAGTTTTTTAAGTACCACTTAGTGGTTTCACTATTCATCAAAACTTGAAGTTTTTCATAAAAATACCAAAACTTCACCCTAAGCTATATTTGATATTCCGAATTCAAAAATGAATTCCATTTTGAAAAATTCAAAACATATAAGTGGCATTAATTAATTTAATAATTAATTCCTACTGTCATAGCAAATAGCGTGTTTTTATGAAACAATAAGTATCAAAAGATTGACACTAGTTTAAGTCCAATTTCAAAGTGAAATTGATTCCAATGACCACCATTGGATTAAATGGTAAAAATATATTCTAATTTCACTTTAAAACCAATTAAAATGATAATCTAATCATATAAATAAATTAGATTAAAAAGAGGTTTTGAATTAAAATACAACCTTTTACACTATTCATTAGAAAATGAACATTATCGGAAAAATACCAAAAATTTACACAAAGTAAATTTTGATGTCCCAATTCTAAAGAAGAGTTATATTTGGTCCAATATAATGTATAAGAGTGATCAAAACAATATTTAATGACGGTTCTCCCTCAAAAGGTGATAAGTGAACCTTTAGTGAAAATTAGGGTATAAATGCCTAAATTTGAATTCTTTCAGTATTTTAAGCCTTTATCTTTTATTGGAAAAATGTAAAAACATTTAAAAACATATATAATCATGTTTTAGTTATTTATATCCATTCTCGCCAATACAACGGCTACATGTTAACTACCATTTAAAATAATATTATTATATTACTAGTGTGCAACGTAAGTTTTCAAAGAAACCCATCGTTGCGTATCGAGTACGCTATCGAACATAGCAACCCCTTTTAATTAAAATTAATATTTAATTCGCAAATATTAATAAATATAAAAATTTATTATTCTTTATTTACCTAGGATGTTACATCCTTCTGCCTTTTGGAAATTGCGTCCTCGCAATTCTATTCCCTTATCAAAATAAGTGGGGGTATTTATCCCTCATAGCATTTTCAGATTCCTATGTTGCCTCTTCAACCATATGGTTTTTCCACAAAACTTTTACCTGGTGGATTACCTTATTTCGCAACACTTTCTCTCTTCGGTCAAGAATCTGGACTAGTTGTTCTTCATATGAGAGATTCTCTTCCAACTGAACCACCTCTGGGCTCAAAACATGAGATTAATCTGGCATATACTTCCTCAACATCGAAACATGAAAAACATTGTGTACCTGAGATAAACTCGGAGGTAAAGCCACTCGGTAAGCAACTGATCCAACTCTCTCCAGAATTTCAAATTGTCCAATGAACCTCGGACTCAACTTTCCTTTCTTACCAAAACTCATCACACATTTCCTTGAAGAAACCTTTAGAAAAACATGATCACCTACCTCGAAAGATAGATCCTTCCTCCGGTTATCCGCATAACACTTCTTCCTGCTCTGAGCTGTTCTCATGTGTTCCTGAATCAACTGAACTTTATACGCCATCACTTCTACCAATTCTGGTCCCATCAGCTTCCTTTCACCCACTTCATCCCAAAATGCTGGAGTTCGACACCGCTTCCCATATAATGCCTCAAATGGTGCCATCTGTATACTGGAATGAAAACTGTTATTATAAGAAAACTCATCCAAAGAAATATGTTGGTCCCAACTTCCCTGATAATCCATCGAACAAGCTCGTAGCATATCCTCCAAGGTCTGAATTGTTTGTTCTGACTTCCCATCTGATTGAGGATGAAAAGTTTTAATAAAATTTAATTCAGTACCCAACGACTTCTGAAGTCCTATCCAAAAGTTAAAAGTGAACCTGGGATCACGATTGGACACAATGGAGACAGGAACTCCATGTAACCTGACTATCTCTTTATGATACAAATGGGAAAGTTGATCTAGGGAAAAAGTATCTCGTATAGCAAGGAAACGAGCAGATTTAGTCAAGCGATCAACAATAACCCAGATTGCATTATTACCTCTAGATGTCTTCGGTAATCCCACGACAAAATCCATGGATATATTTTCCCATTTCCACTCCGGAACTAGTAAAGGCGGAAGCATCCCTTTCGGTAACTGCCGCTCTGCTTTAACCTGCTGACAAGTCAAACACTTCACAGTAAAATCAACAATATCTCTTTTCATTCCATCCCACCAGTAATACTCCTGCAGATCGCAATACATCTTAGTACTGCCAGGATGAACTGAAAATGGAGAACTATGAGATTCACATAACAACTCTTTCGTCAACTGTGAATCACAAGGAACACACAATCTTTTCCCAAATCTCAAAACACAATCATTATCAATGTTGAATTCAGGAATCTTACCCTTCTGAACCAACTCTACCTTATTATGCAACTCACTGTCTTGCTTCTGTGCTTGCTTGATTCTGTCTGATAGGGATGATCTTACTGATACCTGAAATAAAACAGAAGAACATCCTGCACCAACAACTTCTATACCAAATTTCATAATATCAAAAACCAAAGGATCTTGTTCCAAACGTAGCATGGTTAATGAAGCATTACTTTTTCGACTCAAAGCATCAGCCACTTTATTTTCTTTTCCTGGATGGTAGTGAATTTTACAATCATAATCCTTGATTAATTCTAGCCATCTCCTCTGTCTCATGTTCAATTATTTCTGAGTGAATATATAATTTAAACTTTTGTGATCAGTATATATTTCACACTTTACTCCATACAAATGATGCCTCAAAATTTTTAAAGCAAAAACAACAACAGCTAATTCCAAATCATGTGTAGGGTAATTTACCTCACGAGTTTCCAACTGACGTGAAGCATAAGCAATTACCTAATCATTCTGCATAAGGACACAGCCAAGTCCCCTCAACGAAGCATCACTATATATAACAAACCCGCCATTCATGGAAGGAAGTGCCAAAACTGGAGTATTCACCAATCTTTTTTTCAACTCCTGGAAACAATCATCACATTCTTTTGTCCAGATGAACTTAACACCCTTCTGAGTTAGCTTAGTCATTGGATCAGATAACCATGAAAAATATTCAACAAACCTTCGGAGGTAACCTGCCAAACCATGAAAACTACGGATCTTGGTTAAATTTGTGGGTCTTTTCCATTCTTCAACAAATTTTGTTTTTGTAGGATCAACAGTTATCCCATATTTAGAAAGAATGTGACCAAGGAATGAAATTTTTTGTAACCAAAACTCACACTTGCTGAATTTTCCATATAGTTTCTTTTCTTTTAAGGTTTTCAAGATAACACTTAAATGAATTTCATGCTACTCTTTACTTTTATAAACCACCAAAATATCATCAATGAAAACAACCAACATTTATCACCTGATTCAACTGAGCCATCACTACAGTAAACAGCTCAATTCTGATTTTGACCATCTCAGTATGCTGATTTGGAAGTTCATTTCCCTCAGTATGCCTTCCCAAAAAAACATCTCTATTTCCTCTATGAAAAACCGTTCTTAACACTGAAATACCTTAGGTGAAGCAACATGGTAATCTATAAATGCTATATTATTTCAATCATACCATAAATTAATTTATAATTTAACACTTTTCAAACTCCTAAAGTTATCTAAACCGACCTTTGATACCAACTATAAGGCCCCAACCTTAAACATTACTTAATATTAATTTAAATGAATAATTCACATTGAGGATCTCTTCATTTTTAGAGTTTTAGAGAATTAGGACATAACTATTACATCTCAAAACATTACCAAGTATAAACGTCTACTAAGTTTATATAAAATAAAAACTCTTAAAAAGAAACATGTCTAGTTCCATGTTTTAGGTAGCATGAATTTCCCTTGATCCCATCGTTGACCATATTCCACGTTAAGTCCTGTGAAAAACATTTCAAAAACTTGGGATGAGCATAAAAATCTCAGTAAGAGATACACAAAGAATGAAAACTGTTAGTTTTTCAAAACAACAACTAAACCATGTATACTTTAACAAATTAATACTTTTCACCTTTTCGAAGTAGTAAAAACTCTTCATTGAATAAAAGTTCATTACATACCCTTCTGTAACCAAAATTTTACCATAAAACCCATATAAAGATCACATAACATATAAAGGTAACTTTGGACATAAACATACTTAAGTGGAATAAACATAAGGTCAACTTCCACACATATCACTTAATGGAATAGCCATTCGGCCAACTACCATACATACTTAATGGAATAGCCATATGGCCGACTTCCATACCCAATGCATTGGAGGTTATAACGTAACCACCAATCCTGGTATTCATGGCACCACCCGTCATATGGTTTATCACGTAACCACCCATAAAATGTCCAAGTACCATTATAAAATTAGAACACATAAAACCAACATAAAGGAATGATAACATTTCCACATTTCAATCAAAATATATCATTTAAATAAATTGACATAATAGAATCCTTTATCAAAACCATTTTCAATACCAAAATACAAAAAAAGTATAAGGTATTTATTTTATTTTAAAAAACAGTACGTCTTGTTGAGGAAGGCAAAGACCAAATAATACTCGCGGCGGCGGAGAAGTCGTTTTCGCCACATACATTCGACAAAACATTCCATTTTGTCGTTTAGTAAAACTCTTCGTATAAAAAGATTAATTTTGAATAAATGTAAAATTAAAAGGGGATTATACACCGTATTAAATAATGTGGTGTATAAAACCAAAATGTGCCTCAATGAAAGGAGATTGAGATGAAGTCCCTTACAAAGACGGTATCCTTGGTTTAAGGATAAATCAATTACATAATTATGTGTGACAAACGAATACACCTAATATATGTGGATATTATGTGTAAAACAATCAGAGGTTGATAGCACATATTCATAGAATGACATATTCATGGAGTACAAGATTATCCCAAAGAATCAAATTTCGGTTAAGAAGTTCCCATGAAAAACTTTGACGGCCTAACGGCGTCACTACAAAATTCAGAAAATGAGTTGATGAGAGATAAAAAGGGCATCTCATCAAATGGAAATAAAATTTAAATCAATATGGATATATAATAACATATCCTAACATAATAGTATGTGAATTAGAAGACATAACAAAATAAGTCTTTTAAAAAGAGGAGGGTGAGAGGTTCTCTTACCGACAAGGGTATCTTTCGAGACATGCACCCCGTGAAAGAAGGAAAATAAAACATTGATGTAAATACTCATAAATGAAAGTATATTAAAAAATGAGTAAAATAATGGGTACTACATACACCACTGAAAGGAAATTTTGGCAAATGTATCATAAATCTCACGGGAATAAAAGTGAGATGAAAAATCCCTTATGAAAACTTGGCAGCCTAACGACGCCACATAAAACTTACAAAAATGGATTGATGAAATCAAATAGGGTCTCTCATCATATTAAAATAAAGTTTACATAAAGAGGAATATAAAAGACCATCCCCCAACATAGAAAAGAGGTGATTAAAAGAAGTTACACAAAGGAGAGTACTTTAAAAGAAAGTGAGGGGTTTGATCTCTTACGAAAATTCCGCAGCCTAACGGCGCCACTCAAAACTTCCAAAATGGATTGATGAGAGAGAATAGGGTATATCATCATATGAACATAAAAATTACAGTAAGATTAATATAAAATAACATCCCAATAACAATAATGATGAGCTTTATAAGGAATTACATAAAAGAGTGTACTTAAAAAGAAAGAGAGGAGTAAGATCCCTTACCTCGGGTCTGACTTGACTCGATCGTTCTTTAATCACCTGAATAATAAACATGAGTTAATTTATAATTCCTTAAGAATCTTTTTGAAGTTCATTATTCTTTTTATATCACTTATAACCATGTCATAGACATTATGTAATCATTTAAGTTAATAATGTGTGTTTTGTCGATACTTGGTTCTTAAGTCGAAAGTGGACTTTTTACAATTACATGTTGTTCGTGTGGTCAAAGGTTCATTATATCCAGAATTTTATTCATCATGTATATATTATATATATCATATATATCCAGTATATTCATGCATTTATAATATTACATAACATTTAGAGTTAAGAAATGAAATGCACCGTTCATGGAGACGGTAAGCCATACGTACGCATGAACGCTACTTCCATTTCTATTTCATATTTAATGGAATTAAATCATAATGATACATAATAGTATTTTAATTACAGTATGGTATCATATATAATATCATTAAATATATCCTTTATATGTACCACATATGGTATTAACGAATCAAATCACTTTGAGGGGGCGGTAGTCCGCACTTCCTTAAATGAAGATATCGTGTTTACCCATAATAGAAACCATAAAGGTATTACCTAAATGAAAAATACAGAAGCTTAAGTAAAACATAAACATATTAGATATCATATATAAATATAGTGTCATATTAATGGCCACCTTTGAAGGTGTTAGAAGAATGTTGAACAATCATCGTTTCGGGAGGCAGAAATTTTCCAACCACGGAAACAATATGTTCTTTAACCATTAGATGAAGGTGTGTGTAAGTGTAGCTCTAAACCATCTTATAAAAACATCCTACTATATAGAAGATACTATATTTGTTACAAAATAAATGAATAAAAAGATTTTATGGGGTTGGATAAGCAAAATAAAACAAAAGGACTCAAGCGAAGACATTACCTTAAAATCGGGTAACTTCCTTTGATTTGAGCTCAAAGGCATCCTTGGAAAGGATTCTGCCCAATGTGAGGATTCAAGGAGTAAGATAGGGAAGTGTAGAGACAAAATGGGCAGGGTTTGGCCGATCCAAAGGCTTTTGGAGTGTGGGTAAGGAGGTAGAGGTGGGGGCCTTTTATAAGAGGAGAGGAGGGGCACTCTTGGAAGGTAAGCAAATGTTACTATATTTGAATATGAGTTTCGGATTTAAAAAGTCCCAAATTGATATAATTCGTGGAAAAGGTGATAATGTTTCGAAATCCGCCAATCTAATTGGTTTTGGACATGTTTAGGTCTCAGATATTACATTATCTTTCCATTTTATTTAAATCGTTAAATAATGAGGTCATCGCTGCATCATCATGATGTCATAAATAATTTAATTTATATAATATCTAAAAATTATAAAAAAAATATCATGATGTATTAAATCTTTCTATATTTCTAATGAATATTTATATTTAAAAATATGATGTGTATAACCCCATGTAAATATTCTTTTAGTAAAACATTTCATGTTTGTGTCATTTTTACTTTAACATTAAATAAAAAGTTATTTATGTCATTTCCCAACCAAGGTGGCTCCATGGGGTCCCCAAGTTGACTCATGGATTGTATTGGTCGGCCATGACACATCCAATAAGGGTAGGACTTGTTTCAAGCTCATATCATATTATTAAAACATTATTTTTACCTTAAACTACACTAATTACCTCTAATCGCGATTAAAAACTTAATAAGTTACTATTCACCAAAAAAATTATTTTAATCCCATTGAACCACATTTTACATCATAATGAAAACCATGTATGTCATATTTTTGAAATTCCAAACACAGAGGTGGTAAATTTTCATTTAAACGAAAAATCAGTTTTTTAAGTACCACTTAGTGGTTTCAGTATTCATCAAAAATTGATGTTTTTCATAAAAATACCAAAACGTCACCCTAAGATATATTTGATATTATGAATTAAAAAATTAATTCCATTTTAAAAAATTAAAAAAATATAAATTGCATTAATTAATTTAATAATTAATTCCCGTTGTCAGAGAAAATAGCGTGTTTTTATGAAATAATAAGTATCAAAAGACTCACACTAGTTTAAGTCCAATTTCAAAGAGAAATTGATTCCAATGACCACCATTGGAATAAATGGTAAAAATATATTCCAATTTCACTTTAAAACCAATTCAAAAGATAATCTAATAATATAAATAAATTATATTAAAAAGAGGTTTTGAATTAAAATACAACATTTTACACTATTCATTAAAAATGAACTTTATCGGAAAATACCAAAAAATTACACAAAGTAAATTTTGATGTCCCGATTCTAAAGAAGAGTTATATTTGGTCCAATATAATGTATAAGAGTGATCAAAACGATATTTAATGACGGTTCACCATCAAAAGGTTATAAGTGAACCTTTAGTGAAAATTAGGGTATAAATGCCTAAAATTGAATTCTTTCCATATTGTAAGCCTTTATCTTTTATTGGATAAATGTAAAAACATTTAAAAAACATATATAATCATATTTTAGTTATTTATATCCATTCCTGCCAATACAACAGCTACATGTTAACTAACATTTAATATAATATTATTATATTACTAGTGTGCAACGTATGTTTTCAAAGAAACTCATCGTTGTATATCGAGTACGCTATCGAACATAGCAACCCATTTTAATTAAAATTAATATTTAATTCACAAATATTAATAAATATAAAAATTTATTATTCTTTATTTACCTGGGATGTTAAAATACCTACCTAGTAGGACACCCGGGAAGATGAAGGGGGAGTAGTAAGAGATAAAATACGAATATAAAGATAGTATTTAGTACACAATATGCCATATGTAGTGAAATAGAAAATCTCACCACAACCGAAGAGATAAGTAACATCATTAAAACACAAGGGGAAAACACGATCTGTAAAATAACCATTTGTTGTGTCTTTTCTAACTATTGCAGGAGTGTATACTAATGAAACGATGAGAAGAAAAAAATGGAAATCACATGCATTCCACGCACATCATTGCTACCCATGGAAGCATAGTAACCAAAAACAATGGTATGTATACATATTTGTGTATATATATATTTTCAATCAAAATAAACCAAAACAAGAAAGAAACGGGATCCCCATATTTGAGGTCATCCTATGAAAAACAGTCTCTAATGGTTCCAAAAATCAATCTATTATTCCCAACATCTCACATCTCCTCTCAAAAGTCACCATATATGTAATGTCATGCCTTTTAATCATGTCACACAGTCATGGGGCCATTATCACTCGGTATTGGGCACATACCCTGGTACAAAATGAGTGTTTCACTCCGTGGTAGATGACCCATTTTACAACGCCTTGACCCCAGTTACCTAGAGTTGGTGCACTATTACATAACATTAGCATGATACAGGGAATCATTTTCTGAAAGACCGATCAGTTTAGTAGCCATGGCAGTACTACATACATAGATAATTTTTACATTACGACATGAAATAAAAAAAATAAAAATATTGTTTCCCCTTTGAACACACTTACATCCCATAGCCTATCCCTATAGGGAAACCATTAAATACTTATTCACATCCTGGGAAAAAACATTTAAAGGGGTGATCTTAGATTCTCAATAAGGATAACAATATATAATAAAAATTTATATATATGCGTAAACATTTAAGGAAATATATAATACTAAAAAAGAACATTAAACATAAAATTCAACATAACATGGAAGAAATAAATCAAAATAATTCAATTTACTTATTTACATTGATATTCTTGTAGTTGAATAATCACATGTAATATCAATAGGTAATTCCATAATGAAGGAATGCATAATTCCAGACATCATAACCACATATTCAAGGAATCGTCCCAAGACAACAAATAATATTTTGTCATGGCCTTAGACCAAGACACTAGTCTATCTCATGAGACCTGGCGATGCATCGAAGATCTATAGTGGGCTCCACCCGTCACCTACAAATTCCAATGCATTTTTCATATGAAATGGTTGTAACATAACACAAACTTTTGTATTAAATCTAGCATACACAATGTTATATGATACCCATAAACTGTGAATGATATAAGAATAACACATCCATATTCAAATATATAATATATACTTCAATATAATATTGAATATTGTATCATAATAAATAAACTAAAAATAATTGTAAAATCCATGAAGGGATGTTGACATAGATGAAATCAATACTATTTAAGTGAAATATATATTTCTATTCTAAAATAATTTAAAATTCACAAAACTATAAAAAAAATTTATATTGAAAGTATTATTATAATATTGTAAAGGAAGATTCGAAGGTTTTATAACTGTGGAAAATAGACTCACCCACTGTATAAGTAAAAAAGCATTCTTGCATTAATTTTTTGAAATGGTAAAAAAGTACCGTTTTGGAAAATGATAGAAAGATTTCATTATAAAAATTTTATAAAAATTAAAACTAGGGTATAAATGACTTTAACCAATAATATAGTAAATAGTAAATATGTTTTTAGATATGTTTTTAAGATACACAGATGTGGAGGATAAAGAGGTCCTTGTAGATACTCATGTATAGACAACCTCGAATAATGAAGAGGTTGTAGAATTAAAAATTACCTTGTTATTTTCCTTATTCTAGGGTAAATTAACCTATTGAATAATAGATAAATAATTTTTATTAAATTATACAAGAACCACATACATAAATACGATATCATATATGATCTCCTAATATTTCATTAGTAATAATATTTTTAGTAGTATCATCATTTCAGGTGTTAACTGATTTGTTTTCCTTTATATGTTTTTTTACGTAAGTCATGTTTATTATGGATAGGATGTATTTGATTCATATCCTGAATTTTATTATGTTATTAAACATTACTTTTTGAATCATAAAATGTAATTTCTTCTTGAATGGTTACGATGGGGAATGAATCTTATCCTGTTCGTGGAGATGGTAATTTGTACGGATGCACGAGTGGCAATACCAATCTATTGAATGTGTAATCGCATGTAATTGATTGTTATATGATATATAGAAAATTATTAGCATGTTATATTTATTATTTAAATCAATTATAGTAATTATTATACCCATCCAAAATAATTAAGTGTTGAATAACAAACTACACCACGACATGGAGATGGTAAGCCGCACGTACGCACATATGGTGACTTTGTCATTCATAGGATGGATATAATAATGAATATGATTATACAATATTTATAATAACATAAAAATATGGATAAGGTACTAGAGTTATTATTTTGGTATTGAAACAACAAATAAAGAGGATGTGGAAAAATAAAAGAACTTTCAAAGAGGTGATAAATTATGACCTCTTCTCCAGGTGCTTCCTTTTTATTTAAACAAAATGGATCCTTACGTAGGCTTTATGATCAAAGTAAGTCCTATAGGTTTATGTGAGGGTAGTTGGGAGGATATTGGAGTAGGGGTTGGCTGAGCCAAATGTATTTGGAGGTGTGATTTTGAGAGAAGGGGAAACAAATTTATAAGAGAGGTGAGGGTCTCTTTAAGAAAAGTTAGAAATATTATTTTATTATAATAAATATTCAGATTATAATGGCTCCAAAAGGATTTATTTCATAGATAAGTAGGGATCAGTTGAAAATCAGTCAACCTATAGGTTTTAAATAGGTTTAGGTCACCATATCAACCTTTTCATTTAGATATAACTATTAGTTAAATAGTTTAACTTTTACATTGTATTCTTGTATTATTATAACAAATGGTTAATATTAATACAAAAAAAAGTCAAGAGATGCCAATGCCATTCATTATTGGTATATATCACATTATCTAATTCATTTTTTCAATCCATATTTTTTTGGAATATTATATTAATTAATAATATAGAACTTGTTTTAGAAACTCATTTATGTCAATTTTGACACAATTTGCTATTTTTTTGGGAAATCCATAACAAAAGGATTACTTTGAAAAAAATCATTAAATCAACCCTAAAATGTCCTATTAATCTAAAAATCTCGATTATGTCCTCAAAAGCATGAATTTACATTTATTTTAATATTTATAATATCATTTATTTTAACCTTTCATTAATAAAGTAATTACTACATCATCATTCTGTAAGAAATAAATTTATTTATTAAATGTCCAAAAATTATAAATAAAACACCATTATTTTTAAAATTTATTTATATTTATAATGAATATTTATAGTTGAATTTATCTTATGTATAACCTTGTATTAAAAAAATTAGTTATGAAAATTAGAATTTAACACTTTTAACTCTTCCTTAAATTAAATATTAATAAATTTCCTAATCTAATCCAAGTAAACCTAAAGAATCATATTTTATTCAAAAGGATGATTTTGGTCTATATATACTTATCCATTAGAATTGGAACATGTTTTAGGGTAATACTAATATCATTTTTACCTTTAATTCCCAAATTTACTTTTATCCATGGTAAATAAAAGTAAAGAGTTACAATTAAAATAATATTATTTTCATCTAATTAAACCAAATATAACATAATGATCTAAATTTTGTATCATTGATTTTTTAAATTCAATTCACAGATATTGTAAAATTATGTTTTATGAAAATTATCAAATGTGCCAAGTTGGTGGGTAAAAGAAGTTAAAATTTTCAATTAAATATTATACATGTACTATTACTATAAAATGACTCAAATAAATTAAATTGAACTAATATATATATATTATGATTCTATTTTGGATTAAAATAAATTTATGCAATATAAATAATTATTAAAATAAAAATTCGGTTTTAAACAATAACGCAATGTTTTTCACTATTCATCAAAAAGTTAATGTCTTCAAAGAAATACCAAAAATTTACCCTAAGCTAGTTGTGATATTCCGAATGAAAAAATGATGTCCATTTTGAAAAATAAAATTTAAAAAATATCAAAATGTGCGTATTAGTATTCATAATGGCTAGTTTGATTGGTTGTGGTGTGTTAGAAATCACAGTTGCGTACACCTCACGCTTTTTCATTATTGAATGGGAAACATACTATGGAATCATGACATTTCTACCTTGGGCTTCTATGTGATAAGTTTCTTTGGAACTTAGGAATTTTATTTTCAAAATTCCCAATTTACCTACAATTATAGAATTCAACATTGACCGCCTCTTTCTTTCCCTTGCAATCATGAGCTTGGTGTCCTTTTTCACCATAATTTTAACGGACTCCCATTCCCTCTAAGAAACTACAAGTGTCTTTCTTCCCATATTTACTATAGGATGGAAATTCAAATATTTAATTCTTTTCCTTATATCCATTTCTAGAGTGTTCAAAACGTATCTTCCTCTCTTTCATTGCTTTAAAGTCGTAAGACATAGAAAATTTCTATTTTATCTTAATAGCACATGAGACAATATCAACATACAACGAGAAGGATTGTGAGAATAATTATCAATGGAGAAATGGTTTTAACCCATCAAAGAATCGAAAAATCATACTCCTTGGTTTATGTATATAATATGCATAATGACTTTCTAACCATGTAAATTAAGCCTCATACATTACGACATTCCCATCCTCCTTTTCCTTCAGACGTAGAAACTGTCTTTCCCCATCTCCTCGGTGGTGATTAGGAAATTATTATTCTAGGAAAAGATCTTAAACTCCATCTATTCCATATTTGATACCTCTTCTTCCTATTTTTTTAATTAATTAACTCCATTGTTCTGTATCACTTGTGAGGTGATAAAATGTCATTAAAAATTTATCCCTTTCGTTACACCCCAAATCAAGAAATATTTTCTCTAATGAATTTATCCATTTCTCGCCTACAAATAGATTTCTAGTCCCACTGAATGTTGGTCGTTTTTTCCTATTGAGGTGTTCTATCATTGGTCCTCAACGATGTGAATTAGGGTTCCCTATACGAGTAAGGTTATTATTCATAACCTGAGTGAGTTTTCCCTGTATGGTGATAAGATGATAATCACCTGTTGCATCACCAACTCCACTATAATTATATTGAGTAGGAGGGAAATCCCTACATGGATTATGTGCATTAATACAGTTTTCATTATTTGCACTAGTTGTCAATTCAATCAATGGAATACACTAGATTAGTTTACAATCACAATACAAAATTCCAATCTTCTAAAACACATAACATAAAATGAATAGTATGTGGATATAATTCATAATCATAAAAATGGATTGTTTGAGGAAGTATATAAACAAAAATCATTCATAATGTATTGTAATGAAAATGTTAATTATTCTAATCATATCCCTCGGGAGTGTCATAAACAAAAATGTAGTAAGGACTGTTGTAGTGTATCATGATACCCATTATCAAGCCTAAATTTTTTTTTCAGAGTTTTAACTACTAGATAAATCTATGTTATAGATACCTCTACCTTATCATATGCATAAGAATGATGAACTTCATTTTAAATTCACAAAATCTCCACATTACCATAAATCTAGGAAGTTCTTCTATACTAATCCTCAAAGCCTATCTTAGGGTAATTTTATCTAATTAGTTATTTTATAAATATATTTTCTAGGATTTTTACTAAACATAATCTGATACAAACTATGAAACACTGACCCCAGTTACCCAGATTCAATGAATTATAACATAACATTGTCATGACACAAGGAATCATGTCCTGAAATACTGATCAGTATAGTATCCTTGAAAGTACTAGATAGATACATGAGTTTTACATTACATCATTAAAAAAAACAACAACAACATTTTATCCCCTTTCAAAAAACATATATCACTTATTCTGTCCCTTTTGATCAATGATAAAATACTTCTTCACATCATAGGAAAAAGAAATCGGAGAAACGAGGGACCTTAGATGCTCAGTAAGGATAAAAATATAGCAGAAACTTTCATAAATAAGCATAAACATCCAAGGCAATGTATAAGAATAAAAATATCCTTTTAAACTAAAACATCAGCATTATATGTAAAATATAATTCAAAATAATTATATTTACTTATTCACATGGATATTCTACTATCGAATAATCAAATTAAATATTTATTTCTAATTTCATAATTATAGAATGCATAATGTCGGACATTGAAACCACATAGTCAAGGCCTCAAGCCAAGACTACAAATAATATTTTGCCATCGCCTTGTACCAAGACACTAGTTTGACTCATGAGACCAACCGATGAATTATGGTATTATAGAGGGCTCCACCCATCACTTACTAAGTCCAATCCATTCATCGTAAGAAAGATTTGAAACATAACATAAACATTTGTGTTAAAACTAGAATAAAAAATGTTAATACTTTATCTATAAAAAAATTGGTTTAGAAATAGCACATCCCCAATCAAATATATCATAAAACAATCAATACAATATGGAAGATTTTACCATAATAAATCAACTTCAAAAAAGTGTAAAATCCATCAAAGGATGTTCACATAGATGAAATCTATACTATTTGAGAGAAATATCACTTTCTATTTTGAAATCATTTAAAAGTCACATATTTATAAAAGAAAACATTTATTTTGAAAATATTACTATAAACTTGTAATGGAAGCAGTGAAGGCTTTATAATGGCATAAAATATACCACACATGTCGTACAAGTTAAAAAACATTCTTACCTTAATTTGTCAAAAAGGTCATAAAGTACCCTGTTTGGAAAACGAAGGAAATATTCATATATAAATATTTTATAAAAAGTAAAAAAAGGGAATATATGAATTTATGAAATAGTCTTGGAAATTTAAAAATATTTTGAAATACATTTTTATGAAACATAGATGTCGATGATAAAGATGTCCCGGTAGATACACACGTATAAACAACCTTGAATAATGAAGAGATTGTAGAATTAACCCTTACCATGTACTTTACCTTGGTCTGGGGTAAATTAACATCTGGTATAATAGTAAAATAATTTTTATTAAATTATAACAGAACCATAAACATAATTATGATATATTATAGGATATCCTAATATTTCTTTGTTAATATTATTTTAGTTGTATCGTCATTTTGGGTGTTAACTGATTTGTTTTCCATTACATGTTTTGTTACGTAAGTCAAGTTTCATTTGGATTGGATGTATTTGATTCATATACATAATGATATCGTGTCCTTAATAATTATTTTTTTAATCATAAAATGAAATTCATTATTGAATGGTTACGATGGTGAATGAATCCAATCGTGTTCGTGGAGAAGGTAATTCGTACGTACGCACGAGCGACAATACAATTTTATTGATTGTGGATTAATATTTAATTGGATGGTATATAAATTATAAATAATAATTAACATGTTATATTTATTATTTACATCAATTATACTTATTATTATACCCATCCAAAATAATTAAGTGTTGAATAACAAACCACACCATGACGTTGAGACAGTAAGTCATACGTACGCACATGTGGTGACTTTTTCATTCATAGGATGGATAGAATAATGAATATAGTTATACCATATTTATAATAACATCACAGTATTACGAAGGTACTTGAGTTATTATTTTATTATGAAAAAAACAAAGAATGATGTAGTGGAAGAAGAAAAGAACATTTAAAGAGGAGATGAAATTATTACCTCTTCATCGGGTCCTTCCTTCTGGACTGATCAAAATGGATCTTTAGGTTGGATTTATGATCCAATTAAGGCCTATAGGTTGAATTTAGGGTAGTTAATAGTATATTTGGGTAGTGTTTTTAGGAGACAAATTTATTTGGAGGTATGATAGTGAGAGAATGGGAAGTTCCCTTTTATAAGAGACGTGAGGATCACATTAGTAAAATCTTTAAATAATTTTTTTTTATACAATCATATTCAGTTTTTAATAAATCAAAAAAATATTTTTTCGTGTATAAGGTGTGTATTGGTTGATAATCACTCAAATAATAGGTTTTAGATAGATTTAGGTAACTACATTAACCTTATCTTTTAGATTTAACTCTTAGTTAAACAGTTTAACTTTTACCACGTATACTTGTATTATTATAATAAATGGTTAGTAAACATACTATATAAGCCAAAAGAACCCCAAGTGGTTCATTATTGATATATATAACCTTATATATGTCTTTTGGGCAAATAATATATTTTTAGGAATATTATTTCAATTAATAATATGATATATCTTTCAAAAACTCATTTATGTCAATTTTGACACTATTTAGTATTTGATTTTTTTGAAAGTCATTACAACATGATTACATAAAAAATTCGTTTAATCAATTTTAACATGTCATATTAATCAATAAAAGTCGTTTATAGCATCAAAAGTATCAATTTACATTTATTTTAATAATTATAATATCAACTATTTTAACCATTAATGAATATGGTAATTATTGCATCATTATTGTGTCATAAATAATATTAAGTATATAATGTTTAAAAAATTTAAATATAATACCAATATGTAGGAAATAGTCTTATCTTTCTAATTAATATTTATAGTCTAATTTTGCTTCTGTATAACCCTATATTAAAAATGTTTTGGTTATGAAAATTTGAATTAAACAATTTTAACTATTCTTTAAATTAAATAATAATAAATGTCCTAATCTAATACAACTGGACCAGAAGGATCATATTTCATTCCTATGGTTTATTTTGGTCAAAATACACTTATCCAATAGAATAAAGAAATATTTTATGGTAATAATTATATTATTTTTACCATTAATTACCCTATTTAATTTTAATCTTGGTTAATAGAAGTAAAATGTTACTATTAACAAAAATTATTTTAATCTTATTGAACCACATTTTACAACTAATATCAACTGTGTTTCTTAGTTCTTAGAAATTCAATTCAAAAAAGCGGTAAAATTATGTTTTATGCGAATTTGCAAATGGGCCTAGTAGGTGGGTAAAAGGCGTTAAAAAGTTCAATAAATTTTTATACATCAAATCCTTTTATAAAATGACTCCAATGAATTTAATTGATCTAATATTTCTATTATTTATCTATTTTTAATTAAAATAAATTAAAATAAAAAAATTATTTTAATGAAAATTCTATTTGAAACAATAACGTGGTGTTCTTCACTATTCATTTAAAATTGAATGTTTTTAGAAAAATAACTAATATTCACCCTAAGCATGTTTGGATATTCCGAATCCCAAAATGAAGTCCATTTTTAAAATTTAAATTTAAATATTTACAAAAAGTCGGTATTACTATTCATATTGTCTACTTTGATTGGTCATGGTGTGTTAGAACTCGTAGTTGTATACAGCTCATGATATTGAATTATTCAAAGAGAAATGTACAGTGGAAGCATGGGGTGTTACACACTCCCAATCCAGCTAGAGGGATCCACTCTAGACATCATTAGAGGAAACATACCCACCACAGATGGAGGATTCTACTCTAGACGTTGCTGATGACACATGCCCAGCCAAGATTGAGGGTTCCACACAAGAGATCTTGAGAGGAACCATACCTTGTGAAAAAATGATGGTTCCACTATGATATTTAATGGATGAACCATGCCCTACCTAGTTGAGGTTTCAACATTGTCGGTAGAGGATCCATTCCAAGCCTAACTAGAAGGTTCCAAACCAGTCATATTGTACCCATTCCCAACCCAGCTGAAGGGTTCTACTCAGAAGTTAGTACAAGACGTATGCAATATTCCAATAGAAGGGTTCCACTATATGAGTTTGTAGAGGACCCATGCTTATTATAGATATAATTTTCCACTGTAGAGTTCATTTAGGACCCATTCTCATCCCATCAGGAGGGTTCACTCTATAATCATTTGGTGATCCAGTGTGGTCACTTCCATCATCGAGCATCGCATAATTAATCATCATGCCCTGAAAATTCTACATCATATCTCAAAATCCACAACTGGTGTCCCTGTCATATTCTAAGTGAAATAAACACAAAGGATAGACTACTCGTGAGTACAAATCCATGTTCAAACGAAGGAGATACATAAGCATGAAGATTCATCAAAAGGAGCCAGGGGTACATGGCATGTAAGGGGACCCGCATGGCGTGTATTTCCACTCATTCACCTATTCTTTTTTAAATCTGTACATGGATATCATGTCATATAGAATTATATGATGTGTGGGGGGTATACACGGTGTACCCATGACATTCGGTGTCTCACCCATGTGCTCTGGCCATTTCTGTGTATCCTTGTTGTGACCATGTACATAACCCCATGGTCTTGTACTTTAGTACATGACAAACCTCTACACATGTGAGGTAACTTATAGGTTTTGGTCAATCAAATATACTCAACCGCATTTCATATACCTAGATGTGTGCTCTCCCTCATGTTTCATCAACACATGGAAGGAGGTACCTGGTGTGTAGGAGGGATACACATCATTCCATCCATATAAAATCTCAAAATCCAAGGCTCCTAAGCCACGAAGCCATATGTAGTGTATTTATAATTGTAAAAGGAGTGGATTTGGTTTTTTAAAAAAAAATTAGATCTCTTTCCAGACACTGAATCTAGCCATGCCACTTTGATTCAAGATTCGATTCTACCGGGAAATAGAGTAATTTGATGTGGATCATTGTTTTCAGTCTTAATTCACTGGAAATTTGATTTTGTCGATTCTCAGAGATATGTCGGGTGTTCTATGCACCACTTATCCTTCCTCCATTGATTACCTAGACATCAATTATTGATAAAAGAATACACAACCTATATACATCCATGATCTGACCATGTTCCATTGATTTTTTTCACATTTATAAATCCATCATGATTATGGGGGTTCAATCAATCTCAGTACGTCACGGCAGTGTTGAACTAGGACCGCAGGGTCCTACCGGCGATCAATGTAATGAAAAGTGTAGTAAAGGAACTAGATTTTTTAAGTGATCATTTCCATGTGTTCATGGGAAACGTTAAAAAATGTTGATATCAAGGAATATTAACCAAATATTAATCAATTTATATGGATCATTGTCACATGATCAGTACACAATTAGAATAAATCAATATAAGGGATTGATTTTCTAAATCAAATTAATCATAATTGGAATAAAACACAAATTTAAGAGTCCATCATGGAGATTGGTTTCTTTTTGTTGAAGAATGGACTCAAAAATTTTCTAGGTAGATACATTCATTGCGCCCCAATCTACTCTGATATAGGGTTTCTTAATTCTTTAAACTAATAATCTAATGGAAGGAAGGAAGAATGCTCTAGAGTCCACCCAGCGTATATGAATCTAACTTTGGAGCATTCACCGTGGAAGTATTATAATATAATTTCATTGAGGTTAAACAAATTAATTAATTAATTAATTAATTAATTTATCCACTGAACTTACCACCAATGGGAGAGAAATCTAAATGCTCCACATCACTTTATTTTATGCCTATCCTATGGTAAACAATGGATTCCAAGCTCAACCATGGTATCATATATTTTACCAAGAATATGGTTAAGATATACCTGGTTTTATTTAAGAATCTTCATGCAGGAAATAAAAAATATATTTAGTATTTTTATAAAATTAATTCTTGGAACACCGACCTTGGAATCACATTCCATCTCAGCTTCTATATTTAGAAATCTATATATAAATATTTCAATTCCATACAAGGAATAAACATGGCCTCTACATCATTCCCTCATTATATATATTCATATGTGAAAATCAAAACTAAACAAGAAAACATAGGATATTGAGAATTTACTTGGATCTCTCTCTCCTAAGTGCTCTCGATCATGTTCTCCTACTACCAAAACAAGTGAACCAAGGTGATGGTCCATCCAGACATGATCATTTCTTATCGATTCATGATCACCGCTGACTTCTCCACAAATGTGGCTCTATCTTCATTTTCCATCTCACCCATGTAGATGACATTCATGGTTTCATGCACATATCTCCTCAGCTGTAACACATGGAAGACATCATCCACTTACTCCATGTGTGGGGGGGTAGGGTGAGGTGATACGTATCCTTTCCAAACCTGTACATGATCACGAATGGTCCAATAAACCATATTGATATCATGACATCCCATCTGAATATTTAAAATACTTATAATGGGGAGACTCTGAGGAAAATGTGGCCTCCCTACTAAACTCCAGTGGCATAAATTTTCGATATTTCTGAGGTTTACACCTTCTATGGTCCATCCTCATCAACTAAAGAATGATTGGTACCATCATGTTCATCAGCTAAACCATCTATGGGCCAATAAGAGATATCTTACTAATATTTATCCAATATAATGAAGGAGTGTAGGTTCTCCCATATATGTCCTAAAAAGGTGACATGCCAATGGTATAGTGGTAGTTATTTTGTATGAAAATCCTCAAATGGGAATGTGATCCCCCCAGCTTCGGCCAATGTTTTACATGCAATCCCTCAGCAAGTCCTCCAACAACTAGATAGTGTTCCTAGTTTCCACATCATTCTAGGGTTGAAAGACTGTACTCATCCTCATTTCAGTCATAAATTGAATCTGGAATGCCACTCCATAATCATGATGTTAACTTCACAGAATGACTAGATATAGTTATTGAGGGAAACCCACAAACAATTCAATATCCTTTATGTACAACTGCCCCATATTCTCCATCAACATCTTCTACTTTATAGTAGGGAAGTGTGAAGGCTTCAGGAATTCTTATAATATAACACAGATTGTGTCACTTATATTCACTTTTCATGGGATCCCTTTAAATAATTAAAGGGATATTCCTTCCCACTTCCAATATAAGATCTCAAGGGGCTCCAACAGACCTTCTTGGAATAGATGCTCAACCTTAACCTGCTGACAGGTGATGAATCGATAGGGAAACTCCACTATGATCCAAATCATTCTAGACCACAAAAATAGTCATAGATGGTATCTATACATATTCACCACATTAGGATATACCTAAAGGGGGATATGTGTGAAACTCCCACATCATAACTGGAACCACCATATCTCCCTAGAAAATTATTGTGTAATTCCATACTTCATAATATTCATCTATTAAAAATAACATTGATATCTGGTCACATAGGTCCTCGTATTCAATGTCACCTAGCTAAGACTCTCTTGCATGATCAAGAAGTAGGGTATTCAACAATATCGGCAAAAGAAAATTATACCCTCCTTCTCTGCCAGGCTCTGCTGTAAGGAATCTATCAACTATAAATACTCATGAAACATTCAGTATCGAGACATCCTATTAAAGGATTTTTCTACGTTGTTTTGGTTCCATGGATTATATACTATCTAAAATTCATTGTCCCATAGGAAATTCAACCAGCATTAATATCTCATGTTCAAGTATCTATGGGTGAAAATGTACCTAACATTTTGATGGTCTGAAAAAACCCCAAAAATTCTCTCAGGATGTAGTTCCTCTTCACCTTTAAGTTGAATAACACCACTTCTAGCACTAATTCCTGAGTCACATAGTTATTATCAATTAGTATAAATAGCATTGAACTGTATTCAATAACTACTTATTGTTGAATCAACACACAGATGTGCCCAACTACTAAGGCATCTCAATACACTACAAACTCCATTCCCTCCTCTAGTAGTATAAATATCGATGAAATTCTCAAACTCATCATAAAATCCTTGAAGGCCCTAATTCACTACTCATAATAGGTAAATGATCAGTCTTTTCACATCATGCGGGTCCGGGGGGGGGGATGCAACTCTTTAGATTCCCACACAATCCTCTGGTTGTACCCTAACAAGAAAAGAAATCTCTACAGCTCTGATATGATCATATGTGTCTCCCAAAAAAACACTACATAAATCTTCTCAAGGTATTTGGATAACCCATGCTAAAAATGACATTCCCAAGAATGTGAACATCATTAATCTAGAAATATAACTTCAAGATTTTCCTAGTATGTAATTGATCTCAAAGTAAATCTTGAATCACCCTAAAGAGATCTCTATCCTCATCAGATTCAATGTAGATGAGTATGTCATATATGAATAGGAAAAAAAATTGGTCCAAGTATGGATTAATGATAGGGTTAATCAATTCCAAAAACATTATGTGGGAAAGTGTCACACCAAATGTAATCGCTAGTAACTTTTTGTATCAGTAGTGACATCGGAATGAATGATTTCGAATATAATCTTCACAAACCCTCAACTGGTGGTTTCCAGACATAATATCAATATTCAAGAACCATTTTACACATAGAATCTATGCAATGAGTATACATGTCCATAGAACGGGGTACTTGTTCTTTATCATGGCATGGTTCATGTGACAATAATACATGAAAATATACAATCTCTTGTCTACCATTTTTATTAACAACACTACAAATTATTAAGGGAAACATTGGGTTCGATGCAACCCTTCTATTTAATTTTTTAAAACTGGATATGAAGATCTGAGAGATTAGTAGGGCCCAACTGCTATGCCTCAAATGATATCATAGTAGTCTCATGATGAAATTCATTGTTAGAAATATATCTTCTACCGTTGAGATATTCTTTAAACATCTTTGGGTAAGACATCCATATAATTCTCCACAACCAATGGAATCCATTTTCGAGATGATCATATGACACCAAGGGATATACTCTCCAACTGATGGGTGATTGGATGCAACCTCATACTCACAGAACCTAGTCCTCCTGTATGAGATAAATCGCATCAGAAAAGGAGAATATTTTCGCATTAGTGTGAAGGAATCTGACTTGTTGATGGTGAAAGAGAATATAGGATTGTCCCATGGAAAACCAATCCATTCCAATAAAAATATATCATTGGGTTCCATCACGATGACCAAAATATCCCACATGAACCTATTTCCACCAATATATGGCTCGATGATTTGGATAATAAAATACATAAAAGAATCCTTCCATATAAGAACATCAAGATGAATTTTTAGGGCTAGAACCTTAACATGGATATCCTTCTCTTATAATAGGTATATAGATACGAATGATTGAATGAAGAAATTTTTTAATAATAATAAATCAAGTGTATGCTAAAAATAGATCACACCATTAAATGTCTGATACATTTTGGGGTCATATGTCTCCAAGGGTTACAACTATCCATGAACCAAAATGATATCTCCCTGAGCCTAACATGGGACGCCAAGGGGTGGTGGTGGAAGGATATCAATTCTTAGTCAACCTCCCAAATCTCCTCCTACTCCTCTTCCGACTCTTCCTCCATGGGTTCCACCCGGACCATGCCTGGGAGGTCCCTTATCATGACACTGACACAGCTACGTTTGTCTATTAGATGCATTCCTACACTCAAAAAAATTCTTGCTGGGGAATTCACATTCTATGTGAACTGACACATCACAAGCATTCCAATTACCCTCTTCAGGTTTCCATGGTGATATGTGTTGTCCTTATACCTCTTAACCATGCACTTAAGATTGATCTCTAATGGATCTCTTGCTTCAAGATCACACTTACTGGCACCTACAATCTAATAAAATTTACTCAGCTCTATAATGAACACTACCAACTACAGCTATTTGGAATCCCATCAACATAAATCTCATTATCTCTAGTTACCTCTCCAACACACTACCATATGTGGGGATGCACAAGGGAACCACACTAGCATCAATCTCTCTATAAATTCCCTTAAAATTCATCTATTCACGGTAGTAGAAATCAAGGATCATATCAAGGGAGTATCGAGTAAGTTATATGAACAATATTTTCTACAATGACATTGTTATCCTTCCTTGATGTAGACCCATAAGCTATTTAATCCCAACTGATCACAGATATGACGGGTAGTAATTATCAAAGAACAGCTGCTGGAAGTCATTCCATGAGAGTGTCGACACATTATTCAATAATGTAACAAGGCCCCACCATCTCACAGTTACTATGTGGATAAGGATAGAAATGAGTGAAACTAACAGGTATGTAGGTTTTCATATTAGCATGAAGACACGATCCACTGACTCTAGCCAATCATCTGCTGCTTGAGAATCTAGATCACTATTGAACCTCAGTGGTCTCTAGTGTTGTAACTCATGGAGAATGCTAAAACTGTGTGCATCCTCAGCCTACTCCGATTGAAAAAAACTTTATTGATAGATATAGGTGCTTCTACCTTCCCACATGGTGGACAAAGCTCACCGGATGGACCCAATGTTGATCAGTCATCGCTCATTGGATCATCATCACCATCCAAAACTGGTATCTTGACTGGCTATCATCGTGGAGGCACCTTGAAATTTATCAAGAAGTACCATTGTTATATGAGCATAAAATATATAAAATAAAATGAAGAGATAACTCAATATTTGAATTCAATGACTATAACATATATGATACATGTACCATTGATCCATGCAGCCAATGTCTCGGTATTTGAAGTTTAAAAGAATGTACTCAAGTTCCATGTTAATATATATGTCAGTCTGCCATATCATCACTAGATTCCATGGATAGAGATCAACTCTCAGTAAACATTGAATCTATTACATTAAATCCCATACAAATACTCATATGTTTACTACTGCAAATAACTTTACATGGAAGGAACTGATCTGGAACCAATCTTTCACATTCCGACCCATGCTGAGGCCCATGATGCAACTACCCCGAGCCCACCATTATAGGCCAGGGGTGGTGACAGGCATTGAAAGACAAATAATATATGGTAATACATTGATTATGTAACTATAAACACACACACACCCAACCATCTTGATGAATAATTAATATAGGAATAAAAATAAAAGATGAAAAACACTATGGACTCAACCATTCATGTAAAAACTCTAGGCATTATAAAGTATGGTTATATAAACTGAAATATAAAAGGGAAAAATACACACCCAATAAGAAATATTTCCCAACCTGGGAAAAATAGAAATTTAAATCATTAAGAAATCCTAGTACCTCATCTCCAAGATGTGACCATTGTATGGGGTCTGGAGTACATGGTATCCCTAATCTATTCTGAAGTCTCCTCCGACCAGACCATCATTAGTATAAGACATGGAACATGCATAAAAATCCAATTTAGGGGTAATTATATACACACCAAGTAATATTTCTAGAATATAGAAGGGGGATAATAAGAGATATATCAGGAATAGAAAGATAGTATATGGTACATATGATGCAAGATACAGTGGAAGAGAATAGCTCAACCCAAATTAATGGAGAAGTAACATAATCCAAAATAAAGGGCATTGAAATAGTGTTTAGGTGAAATAAAATTCAACTATTTTACACCAATATAAGGAGAGTAGGCTCATCTGACCATAGTAAGATAAACACAAAAAGCATGTGGCATACCTCCCACATCTCTACAGCCCATGGAAGGGGATTAAATGAATCTTAAGGTATGTATATAGATATGTGTGTACATATTCCTAGTAAAAGAAAACCCAAACAAGATAGTACTAGGATATCCATAACACAGATCGTCCCATGAAAAAGTGTCACCAACTATTCCAATATCATGTTAACAATGGCCATCATCTCATTCATCTACTCGGAAGTAACATCCCATGTCCTTCCAAGCCTCGTCAATGTGTCACATAATCAAGGGGATACAATATCTATTTTGAGAACCCCTACCCTGTTACAATATGATGGTTCCACTCAATGGTAGAGGACCCATGTCTAGACTAGATAGATGTTTCCACTTGAAGAAGAGGTTAGAGAAACCATGTCAGGACCATCTGGAGGGTCCCACTCTAGATGTCACCAAAGACCCTTGCCCATCCCAGCTGAAGGGTTAAAGTAGAGAGGACATTAGAGGACCCATTTCCTATTCTTATGGGAGAGTTAATTATTAATATTGAATGAAGGAATCAGGTCCTACCTAGTAGGAGGGTTCCACTCTAGTGGTAGAGGACGCATGCGCAGCCCATATAGAGGATTCCACTCGAGTCATCGAGGACCCATGCCCTGTCCACCTGGAGATTTCCACTCATAAGTTAGTCTATTAAGCATGACTTATAATAAAAGTTTTTTTATAATATAAGAGTATTTAGAGGACCTATTTATAGACTAACTAAAGGTTTTCACATTATAAATCTTCAAAAAACCATGCCCTGACAACCTGGAGGGTACCACTTGAGATGCCTATAGTGATTCTCTGTGATCACGAACATCATTATGTGTCACCTAACCAAAAATCATGCCAAAAAAGATTTAAATAATATATCAAATTCCACAAATAAGGGATCTATCACATTATTCATGTAAAAATACTAATTATAGGGAACCCATGGGAAAAAATCCATGTCCAATGAAAATAAATAAAAATGATTAATGCTTCCTCATAAGTATACAAGGGGTGCACGATGTGTGAGGGGACCGACGCGACATGTGGTCCCACTCCATAACCAATCTATTTCATTGATGGTACAATAATATCAATCCATATATGATTACATGGATTTTGGGAGATATACACGACATTCCCATGGCACTCAGGGTCCTATTCATGTTCTCTTATCAGGTTCATTTATCCAAGCTACATTTGTTTACTTTACCCTATGTCATGGTATATTACTAGATTAAATTTTCATCCACATGAGGTGACACCAATGTGTTCTGTTCAGGCTTCTGTAATCAATCACATTGTGTGTACCTTTTTGTTTGTTCTACCACATGCCCCATCCAGATGGGGAGTTGGTACACAGCATGTACAAGGGATAAACACCATTCCATCCTCATAAAATATAAATCTCATCACTACCACTACCAAGGGTCTTTGAACCATGTGTTCATCATTATATATTTTGTGTAGTCTAGATTTTTTAGATTTTTCATTATTTTCTCCTAGCCGTTGAATCTGGACACAACCCTTCAATTCCAATTTTGGTTCCACCTGAGAATTGTGGATCTAGAAATGGAACATAGTTCTCATCTATCATTCTCTATAAATAGGATTACATTTATGCGTCGATATACATTTCATGTACTGCACACCAATTAATCACCCTGTATAAATTATTCAGTCTCCAGTCGTTGAATAAAAATCAAAAAACATGTAAACTTCCCCAAACTAATATTGTTTCATCAATACATCCTCATTCATTAATCTGACGTGATTCTAGGTGTCCAATCAGGCTGGATACTACCCAACAATGTTGAACCGGGACCATGAGGTCCTACCAATGATGAACACAGATCAAAGTGGAAGAAAGGAATAGAAATTTTTTTAAATGATCACTTCTAATTGTTCTTATAAAAATATATATAATGGGGATATCAATGGTTTGAAAGAAATAATTAATCACTTAAATTAGTATTTGGTCACATGCACAAGTCGCTGTTGGAACAGATCAAATGAAGTGATTGATCTAATAAATGAATTTAATAAAAAAATTAATTAAATTTCAATGACTCCTACCTATATATTGGATCATTCATAACAGAATAATTCACTATACAATGATAAAATGAAGTCATTGTGTTTGTTGTGCCTCGATCTTCTGTGATCCAATGTTTCATCATGAACAATGGTGATTTTAAAAAGGAAGGAGGGGAAGAAGATATGTAATCCTGTAACACCCCGAGATTTTATGAAAAATATTCTTTTTGATTTTATTAATGTCTTGTGTTATATGCTACACCAAAAGGATCTTGCACAACACGCATCCTTGACTTGCCTTGCATTACACGCAATCGCGACCTTCCTCGATAGCGTGTGTAGTACGCAATAACGAGTTTCACTAAACAACAATATGCTATTAAAATATTATTAAAACTAGCCGTTATGAATAGTAATAACCACCTTTTAAAATATTAGAAATTTTATCTCTCAAAATGGACTTCATTTTTGGATTTGGAGTATCGAATTTAGCCTATGGTGAAATTTTGGTACTTTTCGGGTAACTTTCATATTCTGATGAATAGTGAAAATTACTAAGTTTTAATTAAAAACAACTTTTTTAATCGAAATAATTAATAGTGATAAATTTTTAATTTGAGTGTTTTTAAAGTATATTTAGAATTTATTTTTACAATTTAATACAATTTTGGTCATTGGGTGTAATTTCATATTTAAACCAGACATAAACAAGTGTCAATCTTTTGATAGTTATTATCTCTTAAGAACACGCTATTTGTTTTGACGACGGGAATTAATTTTTAAATTAATTAATGCAACGGATTTGTTTTGAATTTGGTAAATTTACATCATTTTTTAGTTCATAATATCAAATATATATTAGGCCTAATTTTTGGAATTTTTCTGAAAACTTTCATTTTTTGATGAATAGTGAAACCACTAAGTGGTAGTTAAAAAAAATGAATTTTTCATAAAACTTAATTTTACCGCTTCTGTGAATGGAATATCAAAAATCTGAGAGACACGGTTGATGTTAGTATGTAAAATGTGGTTCAATGAGATGAAAATAATTTTTGGTGAATAGTAACTTTTTACTTTTTTTCCCCACGGTTAAAAGTAAATAGGGTAATTAAGGGTAACAATGTTATTATTATTACCCTAACACATGTCCTAATTCTATTGGATAAGTGTAATTCGACCAAAAACAATCTTAGGAATAAAATATTACCATTTAGGCCCACTTGAATTAGATTAGGACATTTATTATTATTTGATTCAAAGAAAAGTTAAAAGAGTTAAAATCAAAGTTTATTTACTACAACATTTTTAATATAGGGTTATACATAAGATAAATTCGATTGTAAATATTCCTTAAAAATCTAATAAGATTTCCTACATAATGATATTTTATTTATAATTTTTAGACATTATATAAATTAATTTATTTATGACACAATGATGATTCAGTAATTACCATAATAGTGAAAAATTAGAATAATTGATATTATAAATACCCAAATAAATATAATTTTAGATTTTTTATGAATTCCACTAATTTTATAGCTTAATATGACATGTTATTATTTATTTAATTAACTTTTTCCAACTAATCATTCTGTTATGATTTTCACAAAAATCAATTACTAAATAGTGTCAAAATTGACATAAAATAGTTTTTAAAACAAATATTATATTAGTAATTTTTATTTTATTCCTAAAAATATAAGGATCGGCCAAGTGACTTATATAAGGATATATATACTAATAATAAACAACTTGGGGTTTGTTTGGATGCTTATAGTAAGATTATTAACCGTATAGTATAAGAACACAAGAAGACACGGTAAAAGTAAAATTATTTTACTTAATGTTAAATCTAAATGATAAGGTTAAAATAGGAACCTAACCTTGTCTAAATTCTATTGGATGAGAGGATTTCGACCCATCCCCAACTTATTTTCGAAATAAATCAATTTGGAGCTATTTATAACCGACCTTGACTTTATAAGAAAATAATATTTTTAGTTTTTCCAAAGGAGCCCCTCTCCTCCCTTATAAAAGGGCACCTCCTCCCTCTCCTCCTCACACCAATTTGAGCCTTCAAGCTCGGCCAACCCCTGACAAATTATCTTCTCCACTTCCCTAGAAACATCCTAGAGGTTCAGGTCTACTTTAAAGACCAATATTAGTGCCCTAAGAGGAGGTTTCAAAGAGGCGTATCGAAGAATAGGTAATTTCTTCTCCTGATTCTTTCAAGTTTCTTTCTTCTTCAACTTCTTATTCTTTATTTGTTTCATTATAAAGTAATAACATAAGTATCAATAATATACTTATTTTTTATTATAAATATGAAACAACCCCATTTCACCTTCTATCCATCCTACGGAAAACAAAATCACCGTGCGTGCGTACGTACGGAATATCATCTCCATGTCGTGGTGTAATCTGTTTTTCCACCAACACCTTACATGGATGGGTATAATGGTGTAAAGAATAAATATACATAGTTATTATAACATCATACTGATTCTAATATATTGTATCATCCACTCCAATTCAATTAAATAATTATGGAAATGATATAATCGCTCGTGCATACGTACAGACTACCGTCTCCACGACGCGATGAGATTCATTCTCCATGTTAACCATTTAACAATCATTATAAAGTATATATAAGAAATAATTATGAAATATATGACATTATAAAGCTGCTGGATTTATGTATATATGTATGTCATCTACTTAATCCATTCAACTCAATAAGGAAACGAAAACATCGTTCATGCGTACGTACGACCTACCGTCTCCATGAACGGTGTATTTCTTTCCATTTACTGATTTAGTATATATATGTATATTATGAATATATATTATATATAAATCATGCTTTATATTCTGGAATTAAGTAATCATGTTCCATGTAATCATATGAATAATTACAAGTCAAAACACGGACGACAAATGAAACAATTTTACCCAAAACGCTCTTTAACATGGAATTTACAAAAGAACTGGAAATATAAAGTCATAAGTGAACCATATATGATATCATAACAATAAGTATGATTCTGGAATAAGTCAATGACATTATTTAAATCATTATACAGGAGGTTCGGACACTTACGAAGCAAATCGGACCTAAGGTAAGGGAAAATCTTGCAATCTCAATTTTTATCCGATATTGTATATACTTCATAATTTACTGGGGAATATTTATCATCCACATCCATGTTTCCTCAATATGTAATATTTATATAGTTTATATCCAATTTTACCCTTCGGTGAGTTTTTATTAAAATATATGAAAGGAATCTTTTGTCGTTTTTCATACGAGGTACTTTTTGACTTTTCCGACAAAAGTACGAGAAGAATGTTTTTTTAACTTATATGGATTAAATGGATTTTATAAAACATTATTTCTAATAATATTACTTTACATGTTTTCAAGTTTATTTTTAATCAACTTCTTTTAGTTTAAAATTGTATGACATGTTAAGAAAGGAAAATGTTTTTGAAAGGATATTTTCCTCAAGAATGGAGTTCATGTGTTTTATCAAAATTATTTTCAATCTAAGATAATAAAGGGTTCTGTTTATATCCCTATTATTACATTTATTTTATTATGTTGTGATGGAATTATATTTATGAATTCCTTTATCTTATATGAATTGTGTTATGATGTCACGATGTTTAAGATTCCCATTTTTATTACATGGGTTATGCAATGATGTATGATTTATGATTTTGTGGAACACATAAGAATGGTATCATTATGAGATGGGTGGGACCTATATCTCCCTCCAATGCATTGGGTAAATATTTTATATCTCATGAGATAGACATGGCTGGAACGGCAGGGTATACCGGTTCAGTAAAACAGGACTAAAACGAGAAATGAACTCGATTCAAATATTGACTTTGTCCACTAAGATAGTCTTGGCAATGTGTCTTGACTGATAATAAATGATTCTATATGATTATGTGCGTATTACACAAAGTTTCATGTTTTACGTTATGATTATTGGGATTTCATTTCACTACTATGATTTATCCCATGTTATGAAATTATTCTCTCTTTTGCAGGTCAAGATTTCCAAAATGTTATGTTCTTATGAATATGATGTGATTGATATTTCTTTTGTTTACCCTTACTGAGCATTTGAGCTCACCCTTTTATGTTTTCTTTTCCCCAGGATATAAAGAAAGGTTTTAGGTTAAAAAAAGGAAGATCTTTATAGGAGATGTTGAATATCTTTCACCACAATTAGAAGATTATATTCCGAGTTTCCAAAGACACTAAACTATTACGGTCCTTGTGTGTGTGTTTTTTTATGTACTAAGTATTCTGAAAAAAGTAATGTAATTTCCATGAACGTCAAGCTTCGGGTCTCTACAGTTGGTATCAGAGGAAAAATTTAGTCAACCTTTGGAAACGAGGTTGTGAAAACGTTTGTGAGATCCCTAGAGATATTTCTATGGTATGTCTATGGATGTCTCTAAGGTTAAGTATACATATAGGTTATAGTCCTAGAATTGCGCTGACGATCTTATAATTTAACCTAAGATGCTAGATATTGAGGGTACTCCCCCTTTACTATGTTGTTTTCTCTAGCAAGATTTTTGCCTCTCACAAGATTCTTTTTGTGTTTTAGTTAATGGAGGGAACCAGAAGGAATTCGGTTAACATTGAATCCAATGGACAAATTGGTGACTATGAGCAACAAAATTGTGTAATTCCTAGAGAGAAAGATATTTTGATTATGCCGAATCAGTCATAGCGATATATGAATAGCAAGGTGAAATTTAGTGGTATGCCTAATTCATCAAAGAAGAGGAAGATAAACTATTAAGAATGTTCTCATGTTGAGGAGAATAAAGAAAGGAAGATTGAGATTTCTAAAGAAGGGAAGAATAACCTTGAGGAATACCTCAAATGGATGGACCGATGTTATCTGTGTGGAGAAAAGGGTCATAGAGTGACAGACTATTATGGAGTTCAATGTCTTATTTTTGGAGAACATGGGCATTACCCAACTCAATTCCCTGACCTAAAAAGTTACTTCTAAATCAAGGAAGGACTTATTCTAGGACAATCATTGAAGTGGATGGTATGAAGTGTTTATGTATTGGTATTCAAGAATAATGTTGTTGAGGTACTTTTATGGTGTATTGAAATATTTATGTATTGGTCTATTGTGGTTTTCAATAATTTTAAGGTACCAGTAACCATGAAAAATGATTCAAATATTTTGGAAAGTAGATGATATGCGCATAATGAAGGGATAAGGAGAAAATTAAATGTTTGATAGTATTCATGAGCTCATGATTGATATAAGGACTAAGTGATATCATTGTTTGAGTATATAGAATTTTGAGGATTTTGGTATGTGAAAAGTGTAAACTTTTAACTGCATTCATGTTTTATCTAATTTTCAATGGGTATTCAAGAGAATACCTGATTAAGGCCGATGAATGTTTGGAATGTGACCAACAAGACATATCTTATGATATATGGGGATCAACGATGGTATTAAATATCTGGTAATTGTTTTCACTATATTATGACAGTAGACTGCAGTATTATGGATAAGCCTAAAGATTGGAATTGATTATGTTGGACATAAGTTAGTATTGTTTAAGGATAGAATCTTTTTCGATATTATTGATGGGATGTTATAGTAATAGAGTTTTAGAAAAAAGGAAAACCTGCAGGACGGGTGACAGCCCATCGCGTCGGACATGGTCGTGGGAATCGAACCCACAACTGAAGTGCGACTGGCCTTTATCGCATACCACTGGCCTACAGAAAGTCCATGTTTAGTAGGAACTGGTTTTATTATATTATGCAGTATGATATATGAATTATAAGTCCATTTTAGGAACCATATATTATTAATCTCACTATATATGGACTTATGTATTTTTGATAACTTTTATAACCATTTGTTTGAGACAGATAGAATGACCCATAATTCTATCACATGATCTGCTAACACATCACGAATAACAAATTCAACTTCATTTCATTAAGGGGGGAAGTGGAAATTGTTCAATTAACGAACAACAGTGAGATTGTACCAAAATCGTGTAAGTATTTATTTTATTCATCAAATTTTGGGAAATGATCTTGAAAACCAAAAATGTTGTCCTAGTGCCCTTATATACGATGAATCAGATGGTACCTTAGATCATCACAAATCTATGGATTTGTGATTGCTGGCTTTTCCATAGCCATGTTCTCTACCACTCTCCATTAGAACATGATGGTAAGATTTCTCTTCCATATCCATATTTTCATCTATGTGGAAACCCAGTGATTAGTTTATTTGGGTAACCGTTACGTTTCATAATTTTGTTTTTAAAGATTGGTTTTGGTAATCTTTTTTACAATGTCGGTTTCTATCAAAGAAGCTTTCTAATAGTAAACCATTTATAACCCCGATGAATTTTGAGGGCGAAATTCATTTTAAGGGGTGTAGAATGTAACCCCCTGAGATTTTATGAAAAATATTATTTTTTATTTCATTAATGTCTTATGTTGTACGCTACACCAAAAGTAGCTTGCAAAACTCGCATCCTTGACTTGCCTTGCATTACACACAATCGCGACCTTCCTCGATAGCGTGTGTTGTACGCAATAACGAGTTTCACTAAACAACAATATGCTGTTAAAATATTATTAAAACTAGCCGTTATGAATAGTAATAACCACCTTTTAATATTTTAGAAATTTTACCTCTTAAAATGGACTTCATTTTTAGATTCGGATTATCGAATTTATCCTATGGTGAAATTTTGGTACTTTTCGGATAAATTTCATATTCTGATGAATAGTGAAAATTACTATATTTTAATTAAAAACAACTTTTTTAATCGAAAATTAAGAGTGATAAATTATTAATTTGAGTTGTTTTAAAGTATATTTAGAATATATTTTTACAATTCAATACAATTTTGGTCATTGGATGTAATTTCACATTTAAACCAGACATAAACAAGTGTCAATCTTTTGATAGATATTATCTCTTAAGAACACGCTATTTGTTTTGATGACGGGAATTAATTTTTAATTTAATTAATGCAACTGATATGTTTTTAATTTGGTAAAATAGACATCATTTTTGAGGTCATAATATCAAATATAGCTTAGGCCTAATTTTTGGTATTTTTCTGGAAACATTCATTTTTTGATGAATATTGAAACCACTAAGTGGTAGTTAAAAAAATGAATTTTTCATAAAACTTAATTTTACCAATTCTATGAACGGAATTTCAAAATTCCGAGAGACACGGTTGATGTCAGTAAGTAAAATTTTGTTCAATGAGATGAAAATAATTTTTGGTGAATAGTATCTTTTTACTTTTTTACCACGGTTAAAAGTAAATTGGGTAATTAAGGGTAATAATGTTATTATTATTACCCTAACACATGTCCTAATTCTATTGGATAAGTTTAATTCGACCAAAAACAATCTTAGGAATAAAATATGACCATTTAGGCCCACTTGGATTAGATTAGGACATTTATTATTAGTTTATTCAAAGAAGAGTTAAAAGAGTTAAAATCAATGTTTATTTACTACAACATTTTTAATATAGGGTTATACAAAAGATAAATTCGATTTTAAATATTCATTAGAAATCTAATATAATTTTATACATAATGATATTTTATTTATAATTTTTAGACATTATATAAATTAATATATTTATGACACAATGATGATGGAGTAATTACCAAAATAGTGAAAAATAAGAATAATTGATATTATAAATACCCAAATAAATATAATTTGAGACTTTTTATGAATTCCACTAATTTTTTATGTTAATATGACATGTTAGTATTTATTTAATTAACTTTTTTCGAACTAATAATTCTTTTATGATTTTTAAAAAAATCAATTACTAAATAGTGTCAAAATTGACATAATATAGTTTTTAAAACAAATATTATATTAGTAATTGTTATTCTATTCCTAAAAATATAAGGTTTGGAAAAAAGACTTAGATAAGGTTATATATATTAATAATAAACAACTTGGGGTTCGTTTGGCTACTTATAGTATGTTTATTAACATTATAGTATAAGAACAAAAGAAGACACGGTAAAAGTAAAATTATTTTACTTAATGTTAAATCTAAATGATAAGGTAAAAATAGGAACCTAAACTTGTCTAAATTATATTGGATGAGAGGATTTCGACCGATCCCCACCTTGTCTTCGAAATAAATCAATTTTGAGCTATTTGAAACCGAACATGACTTTATAATAAAAAAATATTTTTAGTTTTTCCAAAGGAGTCCCTCTCCTCCCTTATAAAAGGGAACATCCTCCCTCTCCTCCTCACACCAATTTGAGCCTTCATGATCGGCCAACCCCTACCAAATTATCTTCTCCAATTCCCTAGAAACATCCTAGAGGTTCTGGTATACTTTAAAGACCAATATTAGTGCCCTAAGAGGAGGTTTCAAAGAGGCGTATCGAAGAAGAGGTAATTTCCTCTCCCCATTCATTCAAGCTTCCTTCTTCTTCAACTTCTTCTTCTTTAGTTGTTTCGTTATAAAGTAATAACATCAGTATCACTAATATACTGATTTTTTATTATAAATATGAAACAACCCCATTTCACCTTCTATCCATCCTACGGAAAACAAAATCACCGCCCGTGCGTACGGAATACCATCTCCACGCCGTGGTGTAATATGTTTTTCCACCAACACCTTACATGGATGGGTATAATGGTGTAAAGAATAAATATACACAGTTATTATAAAATCATACTAATTCTGATATATTGTATCATCCACTCCAATTCAATTCAATAATTATGGAAATGATATCATCGCTCGTGCGTACGTACGGACTACCGTCTCCACGACGCGATGAGATTCATTCTCCATGTTAACCATTTAAGAATGATTATAAAGTATATATAAGCAATAATAATGAAATATATGACATTATAAAGCTACTAGATTTATGTATATATGTATGTCATCTACTTAATTCCATCCAACTCAATAAAGAAAACGAAAACATCGTTCATGCGTACGTACGGCCTACCGTCTCCATGAACGGTGTATTTCTTTCCATTTACTGATTTATTATATATATATATATATTCTGAATATATATAATATATAATTCATGTTTTATATTCTTTAATTAAGTAATCATGATCCATGTAATCATATGAATAATTACAAGTCAAAACACGGACGACAAATGAAACAATTTTACCCAAAACGCTCTTTAAAATGGAATTTACAAAAGAATGGGTAATATATTGTCATAAGTGAACCATATATGATATCATAACAATGAATATGATTCTGGAATAAGTCAATGACATTATTTAAATCATTATACAGGAGGTTCGGACATTTACGAAGAAAATCGGACTTAAGGTAAGGGAAAATCTCGCAATCTCAATTTTTATCTGAGATTGTTTATACTTCATAATTTACTGGGGAATATTTATCATCCACATCCATGTTTCCTCAATATGTAATATTTATATAGTTTATATCCAATTTTACCCTTCTATGTGTTTTTCGTAAATGATATGAAAGGAAAATTTTGTCGTTTTTCGTACGAGGTACTTTTTTACTTTTCCGACAAAAGTACGAGAAGAATGTTTTTTAACTTATACCGCATAAATGGATTTTTAAAACATTATTTCCAAGAATCTTCCTTTACAAGTATTCAATTTTATTTTTAATCAACTTATTTTAGTTTAAAATTTTATGACATGTTACGTAAGGAAAATGTTTTTGAAAGGATATTTTCCTCAAGAATGGAGTTCAAGTGTTTTATCAAAATTATTTTCCATCTAAGATAATAATTGGTTCTGTTTCTATCCCTATTATTACATTGATTTGATTATGTTGTGATGGAATTATATTTATGAATTCCTTTATCTTATATGAATTGTTTTATTATGTCATGATGTTTAAGATTCCCATTTTTATTACATGGGTTATGTAATGATGTATGATTTATTATTTTGTGGCACACAGAAGAATGGTATCATTAAGAGTTGGGTGGGACCTATATCTCCGTCCAATGCATTGGTAAAAGATTTTATATCTCATGAGATAGACATGGCTGGAACGGTAGGTTATACCAGTTCAATAAAACAGTACTGAAACGAGAAATGAACTCGGTTCAGAAATGGACTTTTTCAACTAAGATAGTCTTGGAAATGTGTCTTGACTAATAAGAAATGATTCTCTATGATTATGTGTGAATGCCACAAAGTTTAATGTTTTAAGTTATGATTATTGGGATTTCATTTCACTACTATGATTTTTCCCATGTTATTAAATTATGCTCTCTTTTGCAGGTTAAGATTTCCAAAATGTGATGTTCTTATGAATATGATGTGATTGATATTTATTTTTTTTACCCTTACTGAGTATTTGAGCTCACCCTTTTATGTTTTCTATTCCCCAGGATATAAAGAAAGGTTTTAGGTAAAAAAGGAAGATCTTTATGGGAGATGTTTAAGATCCTTCAACAAGATTAGAAGATTATATTCCGAGTTTCCAAAGACACTAAACTATTACAGTCCTTGTGTGTGTGTTTTTTTTATGTACTAAGTATTCTGCAAAAGTAATGTAATATCCATGTACGTCAAGCTTCGGGTCTCTATAGTTGGTATTAGAGGAAGAGTTTAGACAACCTTTGGAAACTAGGATGCGAAAACATTAGTGAGATCCCTAGAGATATTTCTATGGTATGTCTAGGGATGTCTCTAAGGTTAAGTATACTTATAGGTTATAGTCCCAGAATTGTGCTAACGATCTTCGAATTGAACCTAAGATGTTAGATATTGAGGGTACTCCCCCTTTACTATGTTGTTTTGTCCAGCATGATTTTTGCCTCTTACAAGATTCTTTTTGTGTTTTAGTTAATGGAGGGAACCATAAGGAATTCGGTTAACATTGAATCCAATGGACAAATTCGTGACTATGAGCAACAAAATTGTGTAATTACTAGAGAGAAAGATATTGTGATTATGTTGAATCAGTCATCGCGATATATGATTAACAAGTTGAAATTTAGTGGTATGCCTAATTCATCAAAGAAGAGGAAGATAAACTATTATGCATGTTCGCATGTTGAGGATAATAAAGAAAAGAAGATTGAGATTTCTAAAGATCGGAAGAACAACCTTGAGGAATACCTCAAATGGAGGGACCAATGTTATCTGTGTGGAGAAAAGGGTCATAGAGTGACAGACTGTTATGGAGTTCAATGTCTTATTTGTGGAGAACATGGGCATTACCCAACTCAATGCCCTGACCTAAAAAGTTACTTCTAAATCAAGGAAAGACTTATTCCAGGACAATCATTAAAGTGGATGGACTGAAGTGTTTATGTATTGGTATTCAAGAATAATGCTGTTGAGGTACGTTTATGGTGTATTGAAATATTTATGTATTGGTATATTGTGGTTTTCAATAATTTTAAGGTACCGGTAACCATGAATAGTGATTCTAATATTTTGGAAAGTAGATGATATGCGCATAATGAAGGGATATGGAGAAAATGAAATGTTTGACAGTATTCATGAGATCATGATTGATATAAGGACTAAGTGATATCATTTTTTGATATATATAATTTTTAGGATTTTGGTATGTGGAAAGTGTTAACTTTTAACTGCATTCAATTTTTCACTATGGTTCAATGGTTATTCAAGAGAATACATGATTAAGGCCTTTGAATGTTAGGAATGTGACCAACAAGACATATCTTATGATATATGGGGATCAACGATGGTATTAAATCTCTGGTAATCATTTTCACTATTTTATGAGAGTGGACTGCAGTATTATGCATAAGCCTAAAGATTGGAATGGATTATGTTGGACATAAGTTAGTATGTTTTAGGGATAGATGTTTTTTTGATATTAATGATGGGATGTTATAGTAATATAATTTTATAAAAAAGGACAACCTGCAGGATGGCCGACAACTCATCGCGTCGGACAAGGCCGTAGGAATCGAACCCACAACCGAAGTGCGACTGGCCTTTATCGCCTACCACTGGCCTACATGAAGTCCCTATTTAGTAGAAACTTGTTTTATTATATTAAGCAGTATGATATATGAATTATAAGTCCATTTTAGGATCCATATATTATTAATCTCACTATATATGGACTTATGTATTTTTGATAACTTTTATAACCATTTGTTTGAGATAGATGGAATGACCCATAATTCAATCACATGATCTGCTAACACATCACGAATAACAAATTCCACTTCATTTTATTAAGGGGTGAATTGGAAATTGTTCAATTAACAAACAAAAGTGAGATTGTACCAAAATCATGTAAGTATTTATTTTAATTCATCAACTTTAGGGAAATGATCTTGAAAACCAAAAATGTTGTCCTAGTGCCCTTATATCCGATGAATCAGATGGTACCTTAGATCATCACAAATCTATGGATTTGTGATTGCTGGCTTTTCCATAGCCATGTTCTCTACCACTCTCCATTAGAACATGATGGTTAGATTTCTCTTCCATATCCGTATTTTCATCTATGTGGATACCAAGTGATTAGTTTATTTGGGTAACCGTTACGTTTCATACTTTTGTTTTTAAAGATTGGTTTTGGTATTCTTTTTTACAATGTGGGTTTCTATCAAAAAAACTTTCGAATAGTAAACCATTTATAACCCCCGACGAATTTCGAGGGTGAAATTCATTTTAAGGGGGGTAGAATGTAACACCCCAAGATTTTATGAAAAATATTCTTTTTGATTTCATTAATGTCTTGTGTTGTATGCTACACCAAAAGGAGCTTGCACAAAACACATCCTTGAATTCCCTTGCATTACACACAATCACGACCTTCCTCGATAGCGTGTGTTGTACGCAATAATGAGTTTCACTAAACAACAATATGCCATTAAAATATTATTAAAACTAGCCATTATGAATAGTAATAACCACCTTTTAAAATTTTAGAAATTTTATCTCTCAAAATGGACTTCATTTTTGGATTTGGAGTATCGAATTAAGCTTACGATGAAATTTTGGTACTTTTCAGGTAACTTTCATATTCTGATGAATAGTGAAAATTACTATATTTTAATTAAAAATTACTTTTTTAATCAAAATAATAAATAGTGATAAATTATTAATTTTAGTGGTTTTAAAGTATATTTATAATATATTTTTACAATTTAATACAATTTTGGTCATTGGATGTAATTTCAAATTTAAACCAGACATAAACAAGTGTCAATCTTTTGATAGTTATTATCTCTTAAGAACACGCTATTTGTTTTGACGATGGGAATTAATTTTTAAATTAATTAATGAAACTTATATGTTTTGAATTTGGTAAAATATACATCATTTTTGAGTTCATAATATCAAATATAGCTTAGGCCTAATTTTTGGTATTTTTCTGGAAACTTTCATTTTTTGATGAATAGTGAAACCACTATGTGGTAGTTAAAAAAATGAATTTTTCATAAAACTTAATTTTACCGCTTCTGTGAATGAAATTTAAAAAATCTGAGAGACACGGTTGATTTAGTTAAGTAAAATGTGGTTCAATGAGATGAAAATAATTTTTGGTGAATAGTAACTTTTTACTTTTTTTACCACGGTTAAAAGTAAATTGGGTAATTAAGGGTAAAAATGTTATTATTATTACCCTAACACATGTCCTAATTCTATTGGATAAGTGTAATTCGACCAAAAACAATCTTAGGAATAAAATATGACCATTTAGGCCTACATGGATTAGATTAGGACATTTATTATTATTTAATTCAAAGAAGAGTTAAAAGAGTTAAAATCAATGTTTATTTACTACAACATTTTTAATATAGGGTTATACCTAAGATAAATTCGATTGTAAATATTAATTAGAAATCTAATAAGATTTCCTACATAATGATATTTTATTTATAATTTTTATACATTATATAAATTAATTTAGTTATGACACAATGATGATGCAGTAATTACCATAATAGTGAAAAATTAGAATAATTGATATTATAAATACCCAAATAAATATAATTTGAGACTTTTTATGAATTTAACTAATTTTCTAGGTTAATATGACATGTTAGTATTGATTTCATTAACTTTTTTCGAACTAATAATTCTGTAATGAGTTTTAAAAAAATCAATTACTAAATAGTTTCAAAATTGACATAAAATTGTTTTAAAAACAAATATTATATTAGTAATTGTTATTTTATTCATAAAAATATAAGGTTTGGCCAAATGACTTATATAAGGTTATATATATTAATAATAAACAACTTGGGGTTCTTTTGGCTTCTTATAGTATGTTTATTAACCTTATAGTATAAGAACACAAGAAGACACGGTAAAAGTAAAATTATTTTACTTAATGTTAAATCTAAATGATAAGGTTAAAATAGGAACCTAAACTTGTATAAATTATATTGGATGAGAGGCTTTCGAACCATATTCCCCTTAGCTTCTAAATAAATCAATTTGGAGCTATTTAAAACCGAACTTGACTTTATAATAAAATAATATTTTTAGTTTTTTCAAAGGAGCCCCTCTCCTCCCTTGTAAAAGGGCACATCCTCCCTCTCCTCACACCAATTTGAGCCTTTATGATCGTACAACCCCTGCCAAATTATCTTCTCCACTTCCCTATAAACATCCTAGAGGTTCTGGTCCACTTTAATCACCAATATTAGTGCCCTAAGAGGAGGTTTCAAAGAGGCGTATCGAATAAGAGGTAATTTCTTCTCCCGATTCTTTCAAGCTTCTTTCTTCTTCAACTTCTTCTTCTTTAGTTGTTTCATTATAAAGTAATAACATCAGTATCACTAATATACTGATTTTTTATTATAAATATGAAACAAACCCATTTCTCCTTCTATCCATCCTACGGAAAACAAAATCACCGCACATGCGTACGTTTGGTATATCGTCTCCACGCCGTGGTGTAATCTGTTTTTCCACCAAAACCTTACATGGATGGGTATAATGTTGTATAGAATAACTATACATAGTTATTATAACATCATACTGATTCTGATATATTGTATCATCCACTCCAATTCAATTCAATAATTATGGAAATGATATCATCGCTCGTGCGTACGTACGGACTACCGTCTCCACGACGCGATGAGATTCATTCTCCATGTTAACCATTTAAGAATGATTATAAAGTATATATAAGCAATAATAATGAAATATATGACATTATAAAGCTACTGTATTTATGTATATATGTATGTCATCTACTTAATTCCATCCAACTCAATAAAGAAAACGAAAACATCGTTCATGCGTACGTACGGCCTACCGTCTCCATGAACAGTGTATTTCTTTCCATTTACTGATTTATTAGATATATATATATATATTCTGAATATATATAATATATAATTCATGTTTTATATTCTTTAATTAAGTAATCATGATCCATGTAATCATATGAATAATTACAAGTCAAAACACGGACGACAAATGAAACAATTTTACCCAAAACGCTCTTTAAAATGGAATTTACAAAAGAACGGGTAATATATTGTCATAAGTGAACCATATATGATATCATAACAATGAATATGATTCTGGAATAAGTCAATGACATTATTTAAATCATTATACAGGAGGTTCGGACATTTACGAAGAAAATCGGACTTAAGGTAAGGGAAAATCTCGCAATCTCAATTTTTATCTGAGATTTTTTATACTTCATAATTTACTGGGGAATATTTATCATCCACATACATGTTTCCTCAATATGTAATATTTATATAGTTTATATCCAATTTTACCCTTCTATGTGTTTTTCGTAAATGATATGAAAGGAAAATTTTGTCGTTTTTCGTACGAGGTACTTTTTTACTTTTCCGACAAAAGTACGAGAAGAATGTTTTTTAACTTATACCGCATAAATGGATTTTTAAAACATTATTTCCAAGAAGCTTCCTTTACAAGTTTTCAATTTTATTTATAATCAACTTATTTTAGTTTAAAATTTTATGACATGTTACGTAAGGAAAATGTTTTTGAAAGGATATTTTCCTCAAGAATGGAGTTCAAGTGTTTTATCAAAATTATTTTCCATCTAAGATAATAATTGGTTCTGTTTCTATCCCTATTATTACATTGATTTGATTATGTTGTGATGGAATTATATTTTTGAATTCCTTTATCTTATATGAATTGTTTTATTATGTCATGATGTTTAAGATTCCCATTTTTATTACATGGGTTATGCAATGATGTATGATTTATTATTTTGTGGCATACAGAAGAATGGTATCATTAAGAGATGGGTGGGACCTATATCTCCGTCCAATGCATTGGTAAATGATTTTATATCTCATGAGATAGACATGGCTGCAACGGTAGGTTATACCAGTTCAATAAAACAGGACTGAAACGAGAAATGAACTCGGTTCAGAAATGGACTTTGTCAACTAAGATAGTCTTGGAAATGTGTCTTGACTAATAAGAAATGATTCTCTATGATTATGTGTGAATGCCACAAAGTTTCATGTTTTATGTTATGATTATTGGGATTTCATTTCACTACTATGATTTTTCCCATGTTATGAAATTATGCTCTCTTTTGCAGGTTAAGATTTCCAAAATGTGATGTTCTTATGAATATGATGTGATTGATATTTATTTTTTTACCCTTACTGAGTATTTGAGCTCACCCTTTTATGTTTTCTATTCCCCAGGATATAAAGAAAGGTTTTAGGTAAAAAAAAAGGAAGATCTTTATGGGAGATGTTTAATATCTTTCACCACGATTAGAAGATTATATTCCGAGTTTCCAAAGACACTAAACTATTACAGTCCTTGTGTGTGTGTTTTTTTTGTGTACTAAGTATTCTGCAAAAGTAATGTAATATCCATGTACGTCAAGATTCGGGTCTCTATAGTTGGTATCAGAGGAAAAGTTTAGACAACCTTTGGAAACTAGGATGCGAAAACATTAGTGAGATCCCTAGAGATATTTCTATGGTATGTCTAGGGATGTCTCTAAGGTTAAGTATACTTATAGGTTATAGTCCCAGAATTGCGCTAACGATCTTAGAATTGAACCTAAGATGTTAGATATTGAGGGTACTCCCCCTTTACTATGTTGTTTTCTCCAGCATGATTTTTGCCTCTTACAAGATTCTTTTTGTGTTTTAGTTAATGTAGGGAACCATAAGGAATTCGGTTAACATTGAATCCAATGGACAAATTCGTGACTATGAGCAACAAAATTGTGTAATTACTAGAGAGAAAGATATTGTGATTATGCTGAATCAGTCATCGCGATATATGATTAACAAGGTGAAATTTAGTGGTATGCCTAATTCATCAAAGAAGAGTAAGATAAACTATTATGCATGTTCGCATGTTGAGGATAATAAAGAAAAGAAGATTGAGATTTCTAAAGATCGGAAGAACAACCTTGAGGAATACCTCAAATGGAGGGACCGATGTTATCTGTGTGGAGAAAAGGGTCATAGAGTGACAGACTGTTATGGAGTTCAATGTCTTATTTGTGGAGAACATGGGCATTACCCAACTCAATGCCCTGACCTAAAAAGTTACTTCTAAATCAAGGAAAGACTTATTCCAGGACAATCATTAAAAGTGGATGGACTGAAGTGTTTATGTATTGGTATTCAAGAATAATGCTGTTGAGGTACGTTTATGGTGTATTGAAATATTTATGTATTGGTATATTGTGGTTTTCAATAATTTTAAGGTACCGGTAACCATGAATAGTGATTCTAATATTTTGGAAAGTAGATGATATGTGCATAATGAAGGGATACGGAGAAAATGAAATGTTTGACAGTATTCATGAGATCATGATTGATATAAGGACTAAGTGATATCATTGTTTGATATAAAGAATTTTTAGGATTTTGGTATGTGGAAAGTGTTAACTTTTAACTGCATTCATGTTTTCACTATGGTTCAACGGGTATTCAAGAGAATACATGATTAAGGCCTTTGAATGTTAGGAATGTGACCAACAAGACATATCTTATGATATATGGGGATCAACGATGGTATTAACTCTCTGGTAATCATTTTCACTATTTTATGAGAGTGGACTGCAGTATTATGCATAAGCCTAAAGATTGGAATGGATTATGTTGGACATAAGTTAGTATGTTTTAGGGATAGATGTTTTTTCGATATTAATGATGGGATGTTATAGTAATATAATTTTATAAAAAAGGACAACCTGTAGGATGGCCGACAGCCCATCGCGTCGGACAAGGCCGTAGGAATCGAACCCACAACCGAAGTGCGACTGGCCTTTATCGCCTACCACTGGCCTACATGAAGTCCCTGTTTAGTAGAAAATTGTTTTATTATATTAAGCAGTATGATATATGAATTATAAGTCCATTTTAGGATCCATATATTATTAATCTCACTATATATGGACTTATGTATTTTTGATAACTTTTATAACGATTTGTTTGAGATAGATGGAATGACCCATAATTCTATCACATGATCTGCTAACACATCACGAATAACAAATTCCACTTCATTTTATTAAGGGATGAATTGGAAATTGTTCAATTAACAAAAAAAAGTGAGATTGTACCAAAATCATGTAAGTATTTATTTTAATTCATCAACTTTAGGGAAATGATCTTGAAAACCAAAAATGTTGTCCTAGTGCCCTTATATCCGATGAATCAGATGGTACCTTAGATCATCACAAATCTATGGATTTGTGATTGCTGGCTTTTCCATAGCCATGTTCTCTACCACTCTCCATTAGAACATGATGGTTATATTTCTCTTCCATATCCATATTTTCATCTATGTGGATACCAAGTGATTAGTTTATTTGGGTAACCGTTACGTTTCATACGTTTGTTTTTAAAGATTGGTTTTGGTATTCTTTTTTACAATGTGGGTTTCTATAAAAAAACTTTCGAATAGTAAACCATTTATAACCCCCGACGAATTTCGAGGGTGAAATTCATTTTAAGGGGGGTAGAATGTAACACCCCGAGATTTTATGAAAAATATTATTTTTGATTTCATTAATGTCTTGTGTTTTACGCTACACCAAAAGGAGCTTGCACAAAACGCATCCTTGACTTCCCTTGCATTACACACAATCACGACCTTCCTCGATAGTGTGTGTTGTACGCAATAATGAGTTTCACTAAACAACAATATGCCATTAAAATATTATTAAAACTAGCCGTTATGAATAGTAATAACCACCTTTTAAAATTTTAGAAATTTTATCTCTCAAAATGGACTTTATTTTTGGATTTTGAGTATCGAATTAAGCTTATGATGAAATTTTGGTACTTTTCGGGTAACTTTCATATTCTGATGAATAGTGAAAATTACTATATTTTAATTAAAAACAACTTTTTTAATCAAAATAATAAATAGTGATAAATTATTAATTTTAGTGGTTTAAAAGTATATTTATAATATATTTTTACAATTTAATACAATTTTGGTCATTGGATGTAATTTCAAATTTAAACCATACATAAACAAGTGTCAATCTTTTGATAGTTATTATCTCTTAAGAACACACTATTTGTTTTGACGATGGGAATTAATTTTTAAATTAATTAATGAAACTTATATGTTTTGAATTTGGTAAAATATACATCATTTTTGAGTTCATAATATCAAATATAGCTTAGGCCTAATTTTTGGTATTTTTCTGGAAACTTTCATTTTTTGATGAATAGTGAAACCACTATGTGGTAGTTAAAAAAATGAATTTTTCATAAAACTTAATTTTACCGCTTCTGTGAATGAAATTTAAAAAATCTGAGAGACACGGTTGATTTAGTTAAGTAAAATGTGGTTCAATGAGATGAAAATAATTTTTGGTGAATAGTAACTTTTTACTTTTTTTACCACGGTTAAAAGTAAATTGGGTAATTAAGGGTAAAAATGTTATTATTATTACCCTAACACATGTCCTAATTCTATTGGATAAGTGTAATTCGACCAAAAACAATCTTAGGAATAAAATATGACCATTTAGGCCCACATGGATTAGATTAGGACATTTATTTTTATTTAATTCAAAGAAGAGTTAAAAGAGTTAAAATCAATGTTTATTTACTACAACATTTTTAATATAGGGTTATACCTAAGATAAATTCGATTGTAAATATTAATTAGAAATCTAATAAGATTTCCTACATAATGATATTTTATTTATAATTTTTATACATTATATAAATTAATTTAGTTATGACACAATGATGAAGCAGTAATTACCATAATAGTGAAAAATTAGAATAATTGATATTATAAGTACCCAAATAAATATAATTTGAGACTTTTTATGAATTTAACTAAATTTCTAGGTTAATATGACATGTTAGTATTGATTTAATTAACTTTGTTCGAACTAATAATTCTGTTATGAGTTTTAAAAAAATCAATTACTAAATAGTTTCAAAATTGACATAAAATAGTTTTAAAAACAAATATTATATTAGTAATTGTTATTTTATTCCTAAAAATATAAGGTTTGGCCAAATGACTTAGATAAGGTTATATATATTAATAATAAACAACTTGGGGTTCTTTTGGCTTCTTATAGTATGTTTATTAACCTTATAGTATAAGAACACAAGAAGACACGGTAAAAGTAAAATTATTTTACTTAATGTTAAATCTAAATGATAAGGTTAAAATAGGAACCTAAACTTGTATAAATTATATTTGATGAGAGGCTTTAGAACCATACCCACCTTAGCTTCTAAATAAATCAATTTGGAGCTATTTAAAACCGAACTTGACTTTATAATAAAATAATATTTTTAGTTTTTCCAAAGGAGCCCCTCTCCTCCCTTGTAAAAGGGCACATCCTCCCTCTCCTCACACCAATTTGAGCCTTTATGATCGTACAAACCCTGCCAAATTATCTTCTCCACTTCCCTATAAACATCCTAGAGGTTCTGGTCTACTTTAATGACCAATATTAGTGCCCAAAGAGGAGGTTTCAAAGAGGCGTATCGAATAAGAGGTAATTTCTTCTCCCGATTCTTTCAAGCTTCTTTCTTCTTCAACGTCTTCTTCTTTAGTTGTTTCATTATAAAGTAATAACATCAGTATCACTAATATACTGATTTTTTATTATAAATATGAAACAAACCCATTTCTCCTTCTATCCATCCTATGGAAAACAAAATCTCCGCACGTGCGTACGTTTGGTATACCGTCTCCACGCCGTGGTGTAATCTGTTTTTCCACCAAAACCATACATTGATGGGTATAATGTTGTATAGAATAACTATACATAGTTATTATAACATCATACTGATTCTGATATATTGTATCATCCACTCCAATTCAATTCAATAATTATGGAAACGATATCATCGCTCGTGCGTACGTACGGACTACTGTCTCCACGACGAGATGAGATTCATTCTCCATGTTAACCATTTAAGAAATATTATAAAGTATATAGAAGAAATAATAATGAAATATATGACATTATAAAGCTGGTGTATTTATGTATATATGTATGTCATCTACTTAATTCCATTCAACTCAATAAGGAAACGAAAACATCGTTCATGCGTACGTACGACATACCGTCTCCATGAACGGGGTATTTCTTTCCATTTACTGATTTATTATATATATGTATATTATGAATATATATTATATATAAATCATGTTTTATATTCTGGAATTAAGTGATCAGGATCCAAGTAATCATATGAATAATTGCAAGTCAAAACACGGACGACAAATGAAACAATTTTACCAAAAACTCTCTTTAACATGGAATTTACAAAAAAACGGGTAATATAAAGTCATAAGTGAACCATATATGACATCATAACAATGAGTATGATTCTGGAATAAGTCAATGACATTATTTAAATCATTATATAGGAGGTTCGGACACTTACGAAGCAAATCGGACTTAAGGTAAGGGGAAATCTCACAATCTCAATTTTTATCCGAGATTGTTTATACATCATAATTTACGGGGGAATATTTATCATCCACATCCATGTTTCCTCAATATGTAATATTTATATAGTTTATATCCAATTTTACCCTTAGGTTAGTTTTTAGTAAATGATATGAAAGGAATATTTTTGTCGTTTTTCATACGAGGTACTTTTTGACTTTTCCGATAAAAGTACGAGAAGAATGTTTTTTTGACTTATACTGAATAAATGGATTTTTAAAACATTATTTCCAAGAAGCTTCCTTTAAAAGTTTTCAAGTTTATTTTTAATCAACTTCTTTTAGTTTAAAATTGTATGACATGTTAAGAATGGAAAATGTTTTTGAAAGGATATTTTCCTCAAGAATGGAGTTCATGTGTTTTATCAAAATTATTTTCCATCTAAGATAATAAAGGGTTCTTTTTCTATCCCTATTATTACATTGATTTGATTATGTTGTGATGGAATTATATTGATGAATTACTTTATCTTATATGAATTGTTTTATGATGTCACGATGTTTATGATTCCGATTTTTATTACATGGGTTATGCAATGATATATGATTTATGATTTTGTGGCACACATAAGAATGGTATCATTATGAGATGGGTGGGACCTATATCTCCCTCCAATGCATTGGGTAAAGATTTTATATCTCATTAGATAGACATGGATGGAACGGAAGGTTATACCGGTTCAGTAAAATAGGACTGAAATGAGAAATGAACTCATTTCAGAAATGGACTTTGTCCACTAAGATAGTCTTGGAAATGTTTCTTGACTAATAAGAAATGATTCTCTATGATTATGTGTGTATGCCACAAAGTTTCATGTTTTATGTTATGATTATTGGGATTTCATTTCACTAATATGATTTATCCCATGTTATGAAATTATGCTCTCATTTGCAGGTTAAGATTTCCAAAATGTTATGTTCTTATGAATATGATGTGATTGATATTTCTTTTGTTTACCCTTACTGAGAATTTGAGATCACCCTTTTATGTTTTCCTTTTCCCAGGATATAAAGAATGTTTTTAGGTAAAAAAAGGAAGATCTTTATGGGAGATGTTGAAGATCTTTCACCATGATTAGAAGATTATATTCCGAGTTTCCAAAGACAATAAACTATTACGGTCCTTGTGTGTGTGTTTTTGTTATGTACTAAGTATTCCACAAAAGTAATGTAATGTCCATGTACGTCAAGCTTCGGGTCTCTACAAATCCTCCCTAGGTTAATGAATAAAACCATATAGTATATTACATGGTAGTATTCCTATATAATTTATTTTAGGTTGAAAAAAATTAATTGTTTAATTTATTCACTGAAATGATTGAAATATCTAAACACCACACACATACCTATTTTAGGTCACACCTAATGTATACCACGAATTCTGGACTCAAATGTGGTCTCTAACTTTTTATATGATATTTATTTTAGTAATTATATCATTTTATTTATGAAACAATGCATTTCCAATATAAAATATATTTAATATTTTTATAGAATTAATTTCTAACACACCGAGCCTTAGAATCTCACACCATCCAAACTCCTAGGTCTAGAAATATGTATTGAAATATTTCAAATTCTTACAAAGAAATATTGGGATGTATATAAGACCATTTTATGATCATTATTTAAAACTATATTAAGTCGAGGAAACTATGGTATGAATGAATCCTCAGATTCGAGAGCATCAAGGTGAAGGATAAGGAGTGAAACGATTTGATAGGATCTTGTTGGAAGGTGAGTGATCCTAACATCAAATTAAATATCCATCTTGTAGTTTACAAGTTGAAATGCAGTGATCTGAATTTTCATCGAGATAAAATTAAGTGTGATGTTATTTAAGGAAATATAAATGAGTTATATTTTATACATCTTTATGATTATGTTCTCTCCACTATCTCATTACATGAAGAGGACCTAGATGTGGCACAAATAATTAAATAATGTTTTTGGTCTATACATCACCAATAATTCAACATCGGGGTGGGAAACCCCAATACCTTCTATTTCAATCATATGGACATCAAAAATTGGCAAATGAACAATATCTATTATCTCACTAATTTCGAATCTATACCAATATTGTATTAGATTGTAATCCATGAACATATCCAGTGTTTTTATCGATAGATTTTTATTATTTTTGGGTGGGGTTCCTCCATTTATTTTAATATTTATACTTGTATAGAACCACTGGTTTTGGAAATTATTAATCACCACCTCAAATTTGATTTCAATAATGGTGAGATTTTGGTGTAATTGAAACAAATACACAGAAAAAACTTTCATAGACCATATGATGATTGTAATTTATTCATTAAAAAATATTGGAAAATTAGCGGTCTAGAAATTTCAATTCTCATTAAAGTACATTGGATGGAAAAATCCAGTTATTTTGCACATAATGTTACTATTATAACACTCAATATGATGATTAAAAAAGACTAAACGGTTTCAAACATTAGGATTATCATTTTATTCAATGTTACATAAAATTTATTATATAAAATTATGCTTAAAAATCTATGGCCATGGTTATCATCTAATAATTATGAAAACCAAACTGATTTCATCCATAGGTGATTCATCTCTGATAATTTCATTCGATCCCATGATTTTTTTCACTCGAAAAAAGGTGGATCTTTTTCTAAATGTGGTACCATGGCTTGGAATAAAGATATGAATAAAGTGTATGATAGATATGGATGGCCTTTTCCCTAGTTTTTTATTATTAAAATGGGGTTTTAATTATAAATTTATTGATGTCATCATTCAATTCATCTCCACAGTATTTTTCAAGATTAAAATCAATGGTGGTATCTCTTAAATCTTTCTCCTACTAGGGGTCTTCAGTGGGGTGAACCAATCTTCCCTTTCCTATTTATTTTGGTGGCTACTATTTTTTCCAAGTTAATTTCATTAGATGCAAAGGAAAATATAATGCATGGGGTGATGGAATGTTGTTAGAGCAGTCCTATTTACCATATATTTTTTGTAGATGACAGTTCAATTTTTTTGAGAGCTAACTTGGTGGAAATCAATAATATCTACCGTATTTTCCATACGAATAAGTTGATATCTACGTAGTTGGTTAACATTACCATGTCTTCTATATCCTATAGTTCATGTTTTCGTATAGGAAGGAAGGATGGTATCTACATTGCATCTAGAATTCTTGTGTCTAAAAAGCTCAAAAAATATATCAGGTTACCCACAATTTATGGGGGTTCAAAAATGAGATGTTTTCTTGTATCTTGGATACAGTTTCCAAAATATTCATTGGTGTTCTTGTAGAAGGGTTTCGAAATAGGGAATGGAATACCTCATCATGGACATGGCCCAGACTATCCCCACCTATGATACGTCCCATTTCAAATTAACATGATTTTGATTAACCAATTAAATGATAGATTGGAAATTTCAAGTGGGTCAATAATAATGGAAAGAAGTTAACCCTATTGATGGTGTGGCCCAATCTTTTCCTCCATAAGTCTAGTGCAGGTATGGGGTTTCAATATATAAACTTTTTTAATTATTCATTTCTTTCTATGTTGGGATGGATGATTCTGGATCACCATGATTCTCTTTTTACATGGGCCATTTATGAAAAATATGTTTTTAATTCAAACATAAGTGGGTCAAATCTTGTCCCATGGCATCTATTCTTTTGGAGATGTTTATATAGTTCTAATTATATTCTCAATAAAGGAATCTATTGGAGCATAATTGATTTATCTAGTTTATATATATGTAAATACCCTTGGTTGATGGATAATAGTTGATCCTTGGTATCTTCACAGATTGTTTATGGTGCGGAAAATGAGAAGTTGCAATCCTTGTTTAATGTATATGGAAGTGGATAGTGTACATAAAAGATTAATGAATGTTTAAACCAATTATATAGAAATATTATTTTGAGTATTATAAGTACAAATTGTTTGTGAGATGAGCTTTCAAATACCTACCTAGATACCCTGATACCCTCATACCCAAGGTGGTATTGACATAGACTAAAAGGATTTCCGGATCCCCGCAGGTTAGAGACTAGCACCTGGCATCTTACATGATAATAGAGGGAAAACATTTTACACAAAATTCATGAAGATAAAAGTTACATGTTAGTATGGTCAACACTAAAAATAAAGAATGTACTATAAACCAAAGGGGTATAACAAAAACCAAATCTGTGCATTATCATTGTTCTCAACATATATCAACATAAAACTCAAAAATCTTATAAAACTGGTGGATAACATATCCACCAATCACCTCCATCACTTCAAGCCATTAAATCTTGAACATCCAAATCCTCCAAGAGGTGATTCCCCTTTCTTAGGATCCAACATAATAAAATATACTATCCAAGAAATGAGAATTTATGGTGTATGTTATAAATACTAGTAGGGTCTCACCATGTCATTCATAATAAATACAACAATAATTTACCATTAGTTGATTCATTTTATATAAAATTTGTCCTGACATTTCATTTTCATATTAAAAAAATGATTTCATTTCAAAATGATGGATGATATATCAAAAAAAACTATCAAACATGATAAAATGAAAATTTTATATAAAACAGTGTATATAAATAATTTGGCAAGAATAAAATAGTTCAAAAATTCAATTTCATGTATAATCAATTCAAAAAAAATCACAGCGAAGAAACAACCATGTATAGAAGACTTAAGGTAAGTCAGTTTAGCAGGTAATTGTATCCTCAAAAATATTATTGTGATCATGAATCCTATTTTGTGTAAACACAAAAATACTAACCAAAAAGGGGGAACCCGTCAGGGGAAGTCTAAATGAAAATAGGGGTACCCATTATGGGAAATAAAGAAAAAAATTATTTAGTAATAGTTATCATTATCAATCCATTTCTATTGAGGCAAGGTCCTATCATGAATTTCCTAGTTAAAACAATCTACCTAGACTAGTATGTTCTTCAATAATCAATCAATCAACCAAATTGGAAATTAAATATCTCAAATAATTTATAATATAATTGCACAATTTCAATTTCCAACATACTATTCTCTTTTAAAAATCAAATCATAGATTTTAATAATTTCATTCCATTTCAAATCAACATTAAATTGAATACTTTTTTACAAAAACACTATCAAATATTTTCAATTTATATTATTTCAATAATCAAGAATTCATTTTTTATTTATCCACCATATAATATCAATTGAATTTAAATTGTGGTATTTTCAATTTCAGTAACCAATTCAAATCTATAATTAGGTCATCACAATTTAATGATTTCAAATTAATTAAAAAATCAATTGAATTTAATTTTTAAATTCTAGTATTCAATTATAGGGAAAATACTATTAAATCTCTATCCTTTAATCAATGATCAATTATAGACACTCATGAGATGATCCACCAATGAAAAACGAAGGCTTCATATATCTAGAAATCAAACCTATAATTAAGATCCCATTAAAAAAAATTGTTACATCAAAAACAAGATGATATAATACTCTCTAAGGAGGATTGAAAGATGGATTAGGTGTGATTAAACAATAGGAGATCCACGTACCAAAAAGAGGGAATATCTCCCACATTCAGTATTAATCATAAAAAGGAATGTGTTAGACGTGCCAAAATAACATCTAAGGATCCTTTTAACCAATATAAATTGTGTCAGGCCTAATTAGGGGTGATAGGAAACATAAACGGGGGTTTGGGAATCTAGAAATTAATTTTTTTGATTATATAAAACCCTTGCACGTGATTTTTTAGAGAGGCCTAAATGGTTTGAAAAACTCTGCACCCTAATCCTGCACACTATTTTGGTGTGCATAATTTCACCTAGGTGGTGGCATGTTTTTTCAAACCGTGAACCAGCTGTGTGAACCCTCTCTATCTCGGGGTGAATGGTTTGAACATGTGGGGTGCATTGTTTGGGAAAACTATTCTCCAATGATTAAAATCCCAAAAAGCCTCCAAATGTTTTCCAAATATCACCTATAATAATCCAACATGAACCCCAACAAAAGAATGAGAAAACGAATTCTTGAGGAGTACCAGAAAAAAATTATTGGGAAGTTACAACCTCCCCATCTTATAAGTATTATGTCTCTAGAAAATCGATCAAGAAGATTCCATATGAAAAAGATATTGAAACTCCCCTCTCATCAGTTTTACTCTATTGCATCTCTCAAGAGAATCAGAACCATACATACATAGGACACAAACAAATCATATCATCCTCCCATGATGCACCTTTGTCTCAAAATCAACCATTATTATTGGGTGCTATGTCATGAATAAATCAGTCTAAACATCAATATACTCCGATCTCATGACATGGGATGGGTCAAAAAGGTACCCATGAAGGTGTGATACATGGATCACAGTATTTATCTACATCAACTAATGTAGAAGTTCTAAAAGGTAATCCTATTTCCCTACTTTCTCAACAACCTCAAAAGTTCTGACAAAATAAAGAGCATGATTTTCTTTCCACCGAATTCATCGATGCCCTAAATGATGAGAAACTCTCAATAAAACCTAGTCACAAATTGAAGTATCCAATGGTCTATTATGATGATTTGTATATGATTTATACTAGCATTCTACTGTCAAAATTATATGATGAATCAATATAATCTCTTCTAACATATCTTGGACTAATTTTGCTCTAGCCAAGGATCATTCACCAATCGTCAACCAACACAGCAATGATTTACAATGCATTACATAAATGGAATCAAAGAATCCATTATTATCATGGAGTGATAAATAATTTTATAATAAAACTAACCTAGTACCATATAGATGTACCATGTTCTACAAAAATCGATGATGTAACCCTGAAGCATGTCTTTAATAATCTGTATATCCCTCTCTACTAGGTCATCCGCCTATGGATGGTATTCTATAGTCAAACAAACATGTGATTCCTTCTCCTCTTGAAGGATTTAATAAAAATTAATGTTAAAATGAGGATATATGTTAGGGACAATAGTATATGGAACACCATGAAAATGAGTAGCCTCTTTCAAATAAATATTTATCAATTCCATAACTTTGGTTGTATCCCCAATGGGTATAAAGTGGGATTATCTTCTCAGCATATCAATAAAACCCATAATGTATTTTTCATTCTTCTGGTACAGAGTTACCCCACCAAAAATTCAATAAAAATCTCCTGTTACATCAAATTCATTAATATTAGGGGTTGAAGAAAACCCGAAAGTATCAGGTTCTCAGGCTTTACTTTTGGGAATGAACAAAAATGTGAATCAAAATCAATAATGTCAAATACCAAACCCATTAAACATAATCATCACTTCATGTTATATACAATATTTTTGGTTCCTAGGTGTTTATACCTATTGGAATTTTTGAAATTAAACATCATATATTTTCCTTCTAGAAAAGATTATATGTACAGGTTCGGAAAATATATGATACCCAAAGAAGAGTCCTTGTGTCTGGAGAACATAACTTCTTATTTCAATAAGTTTCACATTGAATGATTTGCATCAAGTATGTGATCTCTCAGGATTTATATAATTGTTCTTAAATGTCACACATAATCCTCCTCGTACATAGGGTAAAACATGATGTCATATACAAAGACAACCATGAATGTATCATGATATTCATAGAAGATCTTAATCTTAAATTCTAAAAAGATAGTAAGAGAATTGGTTTTACTAAATGGAATTAAAATATACTTCAAATGATCATACCTACTCCGTAATGATGTTTTTTGAATTTCAAATTCTTGTATTCTCAATTGGTGAGAAATACATTGAATATCAATAATCGAAACCACTTCTCCCTTTTTAACTGGTCAAATAGATAATCTGTCCATGGAATCTGAGACTTTTAGTATACCATCACATGTATGAGTTTTTGTAAGTAATCACATACATGAATTATTACATCCTCATTCTTGGAAATGAGAAGATTTTCCTCCCAATGAAACAAACAGAGGTGTATAAATACATTCACAAATAAATAAACAAAATGAGTCATCAACCCTTTAATTTCAGTAAATTACTTATGATAAGAAGGTATTGATATTGGTTTGTTACTAGGAAAAAAATCAATATAAAACTATACCTATCATTCCAGTGAAAAACTATATAAATCATAAGGAATCACATAATGAAAATTGAGAATAACATGAGGTAGAACATGACCCAAATATTACCAATCCAGTCCAAAATAAAACACTGAAATTACTTTCCCTAAATCTAGATAATAAGATATGTCTCTAAACAACCTTAGGTTCCATTCTCTCAGAATGATACAACAATCCCCATGGGGTCCATCCTAGGAGACTTAACGAAGACAAAAGTCAATTTAGGCCTTATTATAAATGAGTTAATTGATTATAAAAATACAATTAAGAGTTTTCATATAGGGAACTGTAAACCCCCGAATAATCAAAATATCTAATAAATGGATTATACAAGACATACAATGTTGAACCTTCTCTCTCGTTGTTATGTGGGAAATAGTAATATCCATCACATAAGATTAATTATCCAAAGGAATATTCATCAAGTTCACAATATGAGTTGATATAAATGAATAAGATGCACTAGTTTCAAATATAGAAGTCACTAAATACGAGGGAATAGTGATGGTACCTCTTATAGTCCTCGGACCTGGGTCTTCTTCATCTAGAGAATCGTCCACTATATGAAGAAGCATTATTTTAGATGTCATTGGATAGAACCCTTGTGTTTGTAAATCATCTTATTTCACTGCATTAATTTTAGGTGAACACAAACTCAATAAACTATGTATAGTATATAATAAATGGAATATTATTATAATGTGTCCTAGGATACGACAAGAACTGTTGATCATTGGTGCCTCATTACAACTACTTCTCGAATACCCAACATTTAAACATTGAAATCAAGTAAAAGGGCCTTTTTGAGGCACTATAAGAGCTGTAGAAGACAGCTACTATCAACAAACCCAATGAGATTCCTCCATTTTTTCCCATTAAAGGAACTCATATTAGAACCGCTAAAAAGAAAAATTACCCCTCAACACCCTAAATAACTATCAAAGTCAAGATCCACCATCAAATACTTATACATCACATCAACATAAGAAGTAAGGGTCGCTAATAAAAACTAAGAATGAATATTATTTTGAATATCCATATCAAACCTTCAGGTATTAAACTTCTCATTCGGTACAATATCATGTGAATACTTCTTAATCTCAAAAATGTAGTTCGTGTACTCCATCATGGATATTTTGTTTGTTTGGGTTTGAAAAACACTATAGACTTGTCCAACACCATAGAATATATATAGTGTTGATTAGTGAAAAGAACCCTAATGTCCTTCCACTATAAACCATTATACTGATTCTTCTTACCATCAAATCCCACCATCTCCATATTGGTCCCTCTAGCATGATGGTGGATCATTTTTTCTTGATCGAATCATGAATTTCCCAGAAATAAAATCATTAGATTTTCATTATTAAGTATTCATCATCCCCTTGATGATCATTTATGTCTTGGAATACTGGTGGATTCTAGTGTAGTAAATATTGAGAATGATTTTGAGATTCATATCTTGGTGGTTTCGAAGATGATGATTAAACGAGAATGGGTGTAGGTTCTTGTCCCAATGCTTTGACAAAACAGAGAGGAATCAAAAGAATATTGTGTTCCATGGGATGATCCACTTACTCTAATTCACCAGCATATCCATATTAGGGCCAATTCGCACATTTTCTGGGATGCATGATGCTACAAAACATAAAAAATGAATATTAAGGTCATCACAATATTACTCATATCATTATCTCAAAAAATGTAAATAATAATATCAATCCCATTAGATAATGTTTAAGGATTTTAATTTCTACCAAACCAAATAAAAAATTAGGTAAAATACTATATTTAGATCAAATTATTCATCATGATGTCCTTAACAAACCTCCTAAGGTTACATATTGATCTTTATGATGACTGTTGTCTGCAAAAGTTTTGAAACTTCATCATATATCCTCAAAAGATAACCTAAACTAGAAACTAACATCAATGAATGATGCTTAACCAGGATCCAATATTAAATTGTCATGAACCATCTCATCCAACCTGATACCTTGATATATGATCATATATTGACATAATACCAGTGGTGTTTTTTGTCCCCAAAAGTTGAAGACTAGAACCTTTCATCATACAATATAAAAGAGTGAACCAATTTTCTGCAAAAAACAGAAGATAAAAGATACAAGTTAGTATTCTCAATACTCCAAAATGAAAAAGTAAAAAACAAAATAGGTTTAACAAAATCCAATGTAGTAAATCATCAATGTAATCAAAATCATTTGTGATAAATTTCAGACATCCCATATAACTAGTTCATAACATCTCAGCTGGTCACCTTTATCACTCAAAGCCAAAGGATCAATAACATACACCTCCTCTATGAAATACATTCCCTTTTCCCAGACCTGAAAAAAGAAAACAAAAAATCTTTGAAAAGAAAACATAGGGTTTGAGCTATAAATTCTATAAGGGTATCACCATGTGTTACCTAATGAATACCGTAAAAATTTAACGTTAATTTTATCAATTTAAATAGAATATAACCTGGAATTTCATATTCATATTTTCAACAAAACATTATTACATTTCAAAAAGATGGAAAATATTTCAAAAAAATACATATAAACATGATTAAATGTAAATTTTTTATAAATCAGATTATATACATCAGTTGGAATGAATCAAATAGTTCAACAATTCAATGTCATGTAAAATCAACATAAAAAAATTCATCTAAAAGAAATAACCTTTTATATAAGCCCCATGTAAAGTCATTTTATTACATAATAGAATCATCACACATCACATAGACAACACACCACTAGTCAAGTGTGCACAAAAAAATACAACCCATCAAGGGGAACCCATCAATGGTATCCTACACCAAAATTGGGGACCCCATTATAGGTAGTCAATCCAAATATATTTTTGTAACAGTTTTAATTGTCAATAAATTTCTATGGAGGAAAGGACATAGCATGATTATCCTAGTTACCATTAACTACCCATGCTAATCAATAATAAATAAATTAATAAATTTGGAAATTAATCATTTCAAATCATTTAAAATAAAATTTCTCAAATTCAGTTTCAAACATAAATTTCTATTTTCAAAACCAAAGCATACATTTTCATCATTCCATGATTTTCGAAAAAGGATTCAATTTTTGTCGTCCCTCAATAAAATCACAAAATAATTTCCCTCAAATTTATTTCGAAAATCATTCCATAATTTTCCTTAAATCCATCCAACAATTTCCATTGCATTGAATTTGGGATTTTTGATCATTTCAATATCCCTTTTATATAAAGAAAACAAATAATCACAATTGCATGTTATTTTATCAAATAAAAACTCAATTAAATTTTATTATGAAATTCATGGTTTCAATTATGGGGAATAAATTATTGAACCACACACCTTTAATCAAATATCAGTAATTGACACTCACAATTGTATCATCCAATAGATAATGAATGTGTCAATGAACATGAAGTCAAACCAAGAATCAAGATCCCATAAAATTTATTTAGATCCATAAAAAATAAAATGATCTAATAATATTGAATGAGTACAGAATTATCTATTGGGAAAGACAGAATGAGAGCATATCCACTTAGAATAGTGGGATATACTCTTCCTCAATATATTGGGTTCAAGAAAAGAGGGTGTTGGAGGACCTAAAATCACATTTATGGATCCAACTCAACCCTTGAAATCATGTTATGTCTGAGTAAGAGTCATAGAAAACATAAAAGTGGTTCAAGAATTAAAAAAAATTAATTTTCAGATAAATTAAAACCAACATTCATATTTTTATGATGAGGGCCTCATATATGAAAAAATCATGCACCCTAACTGTGTTCCCCTATTCTAGGGTGATTCAATTGTATTATATGGGTGCATAGTTTTTCAAACCATTCCCTAACAATGAAAACACTCACTATCCACTGTTTAAGAGTTTTCATTTAGGGGTACATAATTTGTGAAAACCATTTTCCTACCATGAATAACATATAACACCTCCTAAAATATTATGAATTTCACCCAAAACAAATAAAGACAAACCCTTAATAAAGAGCTCCTCATGGTTCAACATGATTCTGATGATCCATTACTACCTCTCTTTATTGATTTTTCATAATCCACATTCCACCTTATTCTTGTTTTCCCCAATGCCATGGATGTTTTTAATACATGGAATGATATAGATGATTAGCTTTTGCAGTTGATGCCTATCTTATTAGTGACACTGGGGAAGTGGAATTTAACTCTACTCATAGATTTTATAAATATCCAATGAACCTTGGCCTGAATGACATGGATACATAGAAATGATTTTTCCTTTATTCTTGTATCCATACCATGATCCTTCTATTTTTATCATACCATCTTCGATCTTATCACATTGGGTCACAAGGATGCCTAGATAAACAACATTGGCAGGTATATTTGTTTAAATTCACTATAATTATCCCAAGAATGGTACTTTGAAGATTAATGTAAACACAATGGTTATATTTGGATCCCCATTGGGTACCATGAAGTCATTAAAAACCCCATCAAATCAATATTCACACCATGTTATGAAAACTTTTATGTTAGGTTGTCTCCATAGTAGACTGAAGCGCAAGCTATTATTTCTGATGTGGAGTTATCTATTTATAGATGATGGTGTCATATTATCTTGGGGACCGTCTTACTTAATATTATCAATACCATATAGTACCTAGATAATGCCTATTAACCATTTAGTCTGTTTGTTGGAATGATCTAATCTTTATGTCACCACTTTTCATCTTCCTCTTTTGCATTCATCAAAAGTGATGAAAATTAGGTTGCACAGCTTTTGGCGACCTAGGGACTCTTAGGTGTGTTACATGTCTTGCTATAATATTTTCCAATTTGGTCAAATACAAATTTACTGGATGATTTTAGATATTCCATCTAATGAGTACTATCCTTTCAAAAAAATTAATTTATCATTTTTTCACATTTAGTTAAAACAAACTATTATATATAGAAACTTAATTTTTACATATAAATTTATTACACATGAAAAAATAATCAACATAAATCCCATAAATTATTAATATGATAATAAAAAAAAAATAGTTAGGGATTATTATTTTATTAATAATTATGTTTACATTAAAATTTTTATAATAAATTTTATAAAAAACTAATAAATGTTATAAAAAAATTTACAATTGATTATTATATTTGAAATATTATAATATAATAATATTTATTGAATGATATTTTTTATTTTATTAATTTTACTTTTCTGAAATATATAATCCATAAATAATTTATTATTGAATTCTATTTTTTATAATGGTAGGAGGAATCCCCCATTTTTATTATACCAACAGTCATCCCATTTTTTATCATTTAAGCACAAATAATATATCCTAAAGGTCCCTTCACAAACCTCGACATGCCTTAACTTCAATGAATAAGAATCATGCCAAGTTTCCCTTTTAAATGATTATTGCAATAGATCTATTGGATTATTACACATGTCTAGTTTCATTTTAATCAACATGATTAATAATATTTATAATTCCCTATATTTAAATTTATAGATGGTATATCCCTCTAAATCCCAAATCTCAAATCCCTAACATAGATCAATTTTTTATGTGACTCCAATGATTGTGGAAACATTGATGACTCCCTTGGATGTGATAAATCCAAGGAGTCTAGAGAACTTTTATGAAAACTTCATCAAATAATTCAGCGACTCCAAGGAGTTAAGTGAAACAAATTAGTCCCCTGAATGTAGTGACGTGTTTACCCAAATCCTCCTCCAATGAAAATCCACTATTTGTATTCCCTGAGAACATTAGTGACATGGGTGGTCCTTAGTTTCATTGAATGGAACTGATTTTTTCTTGTAGAAAGCAGGAACCAATGGTAGAAGAATATGGCATAACTTATATATTGATACTGAAATATTCATTTTCCTTATCAGTGAAAAATCTATTTTACAATTTGGAAAAACTGAATGATCTCTTATTATAATTTATTTTTTAAATACATCTATCTTACTTTATGTTTTCATTAAATTTTTTATATCTATATTTTTTCAATTATAAAATAATCTATTTAGAATCCACTATATCCCATCATATCATACGGAAAAAAACTATTTTACTAATTTATTGAAGAATGTTCCATTGAAAAATCCACTAGAGGTTCCACTAAAACCTCTATTGGAAATATCATTGGGATTTATACTGTAGGTTCCACTGAAGGTTCCTATAGAATTTTTATTTTTTTAGTATTTTACATAGAATTCACTCTAGAAATTTTGATAGATATTACATAGGAACATTCAGGGGATATTCCACTGAATCATTTAGTGGAAATTCTAATCTTATTCTATGAAGAAAAACTTATGTTTTGACTAAAACCTATATCAGAATTTTTGGGATCAAAATAATTCATTTTTTATATTTTTGTGTAATTTTTTATTATATATGTGTGAAATATTTCATTTTAGCCCACTCGAAATACCAATGCATCTTTCACTTAAATTTCTAGTGGAGCATCCACAGTAACATCCACTAGATGTTCCATTGAAAGTTCTACTACTGGTTTCACTAAAAAATCCTCTTGAACATCCATTGGAATGTCTAATGGACCTTCTAGTAGATAATACATTTTATATTCCATTGGAACATCTAATGTAACTGCCACTAAAACTTCCAGTCATGTCCAATGTAATTACATTGAATGTTGAAACCTCTAATGTAATTTGTGGAATCTCAAATAAATCATGTTATATATATTATAGTGAAATTATTATTGGATTCATAAAGGGATTTTGTTCTATTATATTACCCATTGGTTCCACTAGATCTTCCTATGGTGGTTCCACTAGAACATCTAATGGATACTCTATTGAAACAACGAATATATCTTCCAGTTGGAATTCTAATGAAACGTACACTACATGTTCCAATAAAACTTATAGTATTATTTTACCTTATTTTATGACTGAATACTGTACTTTATTTTGTGTAAACCCCAAAAACAAATTTTTATATAGAACATATTGTTTTACAGGATTTAGTATGAGATTTTTTCAATTCATTCCCCATTGTAACTTTTAGTGGTTCTTACACTAGAAATTTCAGTGGAGATTCCAATGGAACATCTAGTAGAGTTTCCAATGGACCATCCCATGGAAATTATATCGAGGGATCTACTAGAAAACCTGATAGAAAATCCAATCATGTTGTAGTTAATTACAGTGAATATATACCTTATGTTGAACCCAATTCTATTATTTATGGAATCCAAAAAATTTATTTCTATATTACTATGACATTTTTATAAAATATTATAGCGAATTTGGTTCTACTATTTACCAACTAGAACCTCTAATGGTTATTACACTAAGTATTCTTGCATATCATATATTGGAGCTTCTAGTGGTAATTATAATGAAACATCCATTGGAGGTTCTATTAGAAATCTCACAAGAACTTCCAGTCATGTTTTTGGTAATAAAAATTCAAAGATACCTTCTATTGAATACTATATTGTAATTTGTGAAATCCAGAAGAATTTTTTTTCTTTATTGTAGTGAATTTTTTTATAGGATTCAGAAAGGAATTTGGTTATGTTTTTCCCCACTAGAACATTTAGTGGAGTATCTAGTATAACATAAAGTGTAACTTCCAGTAGATCATACAATAGAGGTTCTATTGGAACATTGACTGTAACTTATTTTCTTATTCTAGATAATTATAGTGAAAAGATAAAAAAAATCAAATTAAATACTATAATTTGTTAAATACAAAAATAAAACATGTTTCATAAAATGTAATGATGTTTTTATAGGATTCAGTAGAGAAATTTGGTTTTATTCATTTCCCACGAGAAGTTCATGTAAGGCTTCCATTGGAACATATATTGGAACATCTAGTTGAACGTATAGTAGATATTCTAGTGGAACATGTCATAGATGTTCTTTTTTTATTGTGCAAGGTTTATTTTTTTATTACACATGATTATTCATTTTTTCAATATCCAATCCTTTATGATCTTGATTGATTAAATGTAGCTTTTTCTTTTAATTCATATGTATTTTATTTATATTTTTTTATAGATATCAGAATTTAATAATAACTACTTTATATGAATGATAAAATTCATATCTCCATTTTATTTAATTGACATGATGTCTAATTTTTTATCTATAATGTTCGCATTTAATCATGAAAATGATTCTTATTTGTAGTCCCAAATATGTTTTTCAATATGAAATAAATTATAATTTTCCACTATATTTGGATGGAATCTCAATCCATAGTTTTTGGATTTTTGGGATTATTATCATCATAGATAGATAAGATTTTTATAAAAAAATCATTAGTTTATGAGGAAAACTAAATATTCATTTATTTCTCTCATAAAAATTCAACAATGTTTCTTCTACATTTTTTTGAAACTATACACTATGTAGTTTTGAAAAGTTACTACATTATTATTACATCATGCTATACAGATATCATATTTTCCTTATACATAATTTTATAGAAAACAAAAAAATATTTATCTTTATTTCAATACGTTACATTTATGTTTGAAAAAGACATTTATGTGATCATTAAATTATCTAATTTTTCGCAGTGTTGTTTCACCACTATTGTTTTTCTATAATTTTGTTGCTTCTATTTTTTTATGATTTGAGGATCATTAGAAGTATGATTTATTAGATTATTGTTTCATTGTAAATCAAATAATATTTTCTACAATCATGTTTGTTTGAAACTATGTTGGATCTTGTATTATGATCCATTAAAAATCATTGATATTTGTTAAAGTATGTTGTCGAGTTATTTCTAAATATATGGTTTAGTAACACTACATTTAAAATAGTTCTATGTATGGTTAAAAAACTAATTTTAAATTAGTGTAATGAATGGTTCAGAAACCCTACTTTCAGAATAATGATAATATTTTGTGGAAAACCCTACATTCAGAATAGTGAAAGGAATGGTTCGACAACCAAACATTTTTAATCTACCAAACATTCATGTACCTTACTTTTTATACCAAATATTTTTTGGGCTAATTTGTGATTTTATACTGAACATTGATCTATTACATATATATATATGTATTATATATTAGGATTTGGATTGAAGATATTTTTATGATTTTGGGGAAGTATTTAAATTAAAAAATTATAAAATTATTTCAGTGCTTTTTTCCAATAAAATTTTTTGTCACAAGATAATTTAAATTCATATATTTGAATTTACTTTCTGATTGTGCTACTAGTTGTCAAGAAATATTTTGAGTGTGTTTAAAGAGGGTTGAATGGATTAAACCTAAACTACTAAAATCATTTAATTCTTGTAATATTTTGGAGATTATATTAGAATAGTTATTCAAATTATTTTAAATTAATTTATTAAATATTTATTCAATAAGAATAATGGGGCCATAATGTTGAGAATTTTTTCGAGTAATTTTTGAAAGCTCTTCACCCAATTTATTTTGAATATTCAAATGAACTGTAGTTGCTTCAACTACTGAATATCTATTATATATGACTTATAGGTTACAAAATATATAAAAATACCCAAAAACATCATGGTATAATATGTTTGACATGTTTTGAACCTTTTCAAATTGTTGTATAAGCCAATTCTCAAGAACTAGTAACAATAATTTCATTCTTTATCTTCTCTTGCCCATTTTTTAGGTCTGTAACAGTACATTCCATCTCTCACCCATGATTTCTATATTTCAATTTTTTTCTATTACATAGAAAAGAATTATTTTCCATTCTTTTACCTATGGTTTTGACTCATGGATTATAAATTTAGGATTTAAGGGTTGTTAATTTCTTAATTTAATGTCAGGACTAATTAGGTTGCAACTCCCTGTGTCTAATGTCATGTTGTAAGGGTTTTTCCTCCTCATACAAAAGTCATTGTCATGGTTATCCCACATATATATAAGGATCCTATTAATGAGATATGATTCCTCCTCAAAAATCATTTTCAGTTCACACATATATCTCTCCGTGTAGATAACTATTAGTGTAGAGTATATAAAATTTGACCAAAATACTATAAGAATATTATTGAGTTATTTAATTTTTCCACTAATAATTGACCTAAATAATTAACATTGATAATTAATTTAATTCAAACATTTATTTACCTAAAAAAATAAATTGGGTTTATTCACCATCCTCCAGGACATCTTCCATAACCCAATTGGTACCTAACAATTGGTATCAACTAATAATCCATTTTCTTATTTATTAGATCAATTATAATATTTTCTGATTCATTTAAATCTCTAAAAAAAGATGTTCATTTTGGAATATTCCAATCCCTCAAATGATATTTCTTTTATATTTAATTATGTTAACATATTTTAATAGCTCACAATCTAAGGACAATATCTCATAATATAGAGGTATTAAACCTTAATGATACTTGGATTCCTTAAAATCCACCAAACACAGATGAAAATAATTATGGCTAATTTTTATCCCAAATGTAGGCATACCTCAAATAGTTAATCATTGAGCACAGGTCTATCAAGTCAAAATAATACACACTACCTAAAGACGACCTAGAAAATCTTAATGGAAATGATGCTACAAGATATGTTTTAAATTAAAGATTTGTTTATATTTTATATCATGCTATTAAAATAAATTTATTTAGTCATTATTGTTCTTGTAACACGTCTCATTAAATATGGAATATTCTTCAAGTGACTCACCTTGGATTTGAAAAACTAATCTGAACTAAAATATAGAATGCTTTAGGATTAGTACTTATATGTTCTGATTTCTGAAGATTAAAAAATAAACCAAATGTTCCACATATTCAAAAGAATTTAGAGTTTGATGAATTCACTTGAAGATGATCTAGAAAACCGATTACTTCTTGAAATATTCCTAAGAAAATCCTAAAAGAAATTGAATGAAAAGAAGGTTTACATTTATGAATGAAAAAATTTTCAAAGATTAAACACATGGTGATTTGATTGGATCATGGATACAATATGAACGAGAAAAAAAGGACACAGCTGATGGGGAGAACATAAAAACAAAAGGTGTAATTTTAAATATTTTAGTGTTATTTTAATTCAATCATGTAATTTTGATCTAGAAATTACTGAAAAAGAATATATAACACAAATTGTGACTAGAATTTACAAACTAATGAAATTGAAAGGTTTCATGAATGAGTTTAGAAGAAACCCTTAATGAGATATGGGAGTTAAGAAAGGTGTTACAAATTTATATTCTTTAAATGTGACATGTTATGAATGTATAAATAAAGGATATATCAAACATGATTTTCCTAAACTAAAGAACAAAGAAAAAATAATAAAGAATGATAGAAAAGAAATGAAAATAGTTGGAGTTGTACAGAAGAATCTAATTCCAATGAATGATCTATAAAATGAAAAGAATCAACTATTGTAGTCTTCATATAATCACTTTATATATTTAGTAATTATATATTCTATTCGTGATTTTTTTATTCTAACTATGAATCTTATAATTTTAATATTTCATAATTACATAAATAAATTAAAATATTAGAAAAAATATAATTTCAAAGATAATGATTTATATAATAATAATAAATAAATAAATGAGAACTTGTTTATGAAAATAAAATTCATTTCTAGTAGAGTGAAATAGTATGAAACAGTACTTCTACTTCCAATTCAAAATATTATGAAAATTTGAAACTTATTAATGATTTGATAGAAAAATTGAAAAAGGAATATGAATATATTAAACAATTTTTATTTTCATTTATTCATGGTTTTGGATAATATTGTGAGATAATTTATTTGAATAAGATAGATAAACCCAATGATGGTTTTATCTTTAATAGGATTTTACCACAAATTTATAAAGCTCAATTTTTTAAAACTATTAATTATAATACGTCAACAGTTACTTGTTTTAAATATGGAACAAAACTTCACTATGAAAATGATTTTTCTATTATATTAAACAATATTTGTGATAAAAAAAACTAATAATTCAAAATTATTATTATTTAAAAAACCATACATCACATGTTTAATTTTTTTATGGGTACCTAAAAGATTTATAACTAATCCCATTGGACCCAAAGTAGCTTGGTTACACAAATAGACAAGTTATTTATTTTTTGATGTAAATGTGATTTTGATGTCTCAAGAATGAGATATGGTACATGGAATGTATGTTCTCTTGGAATATTACTAGAGAAAGATAATATTTTACCATATAAAACACATGTTGTAGAGGCATTGTTCCATTTCGATACAATTCCATTGGAAAAGTAAAAGGTTTTGGTAATGTCGTTATTTCAAACAATACATTTCATTCAAATGTTTTATATATTGAATCACTAAAAAATAATTTATTTAGTATATCACAATTTTTTGATGATGGAATTTAAGTTGAATTTCATAATGATACATGTATAGTTTTCAAATATGATTCATAATTGTTTTATTATAATCAAACACATAATTTTTATGTTATTGATTTCATGAAATAATTGTTCAACAGGTAATGTGTTTAACTGTTGTATTGAATGAAAACATATCTTCCCATAGATTTTTATGTAATTTCAATTTCATAATGTTACATAATATCTCAAAACATGATAATGTGTTACAACTACCTTCTTTATAGAATGGAAAACTACATATTTGTGATGCTTTCATGAATGGGAAGAAACACAAAATTTGTTTTAAACTCATCAATAAGATAAGTACTAATAGAAATTTGTAGTTAATAAATCTTGATGTATTTAACCCCACTAAAATTTATAGTCTTTTTGGTATTAATTAACTTTATTAATTATTGACTACTATAGTAGACTTATATGGGTATACTTTCTTCCTCATAAAAATGATACATTATCAAGATTTACTTAGTTTTGTAAATTATTTTAAAATGAAAAAGGATTTATGATTATTTATATTCATAGTGATAATAAAGTTGAATTTAATTTATATTTTAATTTTTTTAAATTAATGGTTGTTTTCATGGTTTTTCATCTCCAAGAACACCATAACTAAATGAAGTTATAGAACGAAAAAATAGAACTATTATTGAAATTTTTTGAACTTTGTTAAGTGAATATAATTTTACTATATTTATTGTGAGATAATTATATTCTTATTCATTGTTATATTTAAAAAATAATTCTTATTATACCTTTTTTAATGAAAACATTTTATGAATTATTTAAATAAAAAAAATGACGTTGGTTATTTTAGTGTTTTTGGTTGTAAAATTTTAATTTTAATGTCAAAGGATAATTTCGATAGATTTAATTATAAATGTGATGAATGTATGTTTCATGGCTATTCAAATAATAGTAAATATTATATAGGTTATAATAAAATAACAATGGTTATTGAATAATATGTTAATGTTATGTTTGGTAAAAATAATTTTAAATTAAATTCTACTTCTAATGTTATCGATGATGATATTAGAGATATAAATTTTTGTGAGGAAAACCCGTAGGGAAAATGTGAATCTATTGGGGGGGATCCTACTCCTTATCAACCAAATCTAAAATCGAGTATGATTCACCTATATCATCCTGTAGAAAATATAATTGGTAATGTTGATTCTGGTCTGAAAACTAGACAACATATTTTATATTTTTGTTCCAATTCTACTTTTATATCTAATTTTATTCCTATTAATGTAAATTATTCTTTAAAATATTAAAATTGGATTGATTCTATTAAATAATAATTAAATAAGTGTGTAAGAATTTTTTTTTTACTTTAGTAGAGTTTCCTAAGGATAATCTAGTGATTGGAACTAAGTCTGTCTATAAAACATGTTGGATGAATCTTTACAGATTTTCAAAAACCAAGCAAGACATGTTGTTGAAATATACTCTCAAGAATGAGGTATTGAATTTGAATATTCTTTTTCCTCAGTTTCCGGGTTAGAGTAAATTATAATATTGGGGTATTTTTCTATCTTTAAAGGTTTTAAATTGTATCAAATAGATAAAAAAGTCATTTATTAAATGGTTTTATAAATGAAGAGGTTTATATTTCTCATCCACGTAGTTTCAAATGTGATATTTTTTACCATATTTTGAAATTATTTAAAAATTTTTATGGTATTAAATAAGAACCTCATTCTTGGTATCAAAAATGTTCATTGATTTTAGTAAATAATGGTATCAATAATGTCATTTTTGATCATAAAATATCATATAAAAAAACATATGAAGATATTTTAATTGTTCAAATCTTTGTTGACTATATAGTTTTTTTTCTCAAGTGAATTAATTTGCAATAAATTTTCTACACTAATTCCTTTTGAGTTTAAAATTGTTTTAATGGGAGAATTAAAATTCATTCCATTATTTCAGATTTAACAAATAATAGATTGAATTTTTCTTATTGAATATAAGTATACTAAAGAGTTAGTAAAATGATTTGGTCTTTATTCTTCTAAATCTATGAAAACTCTTATGGATACTAATTACAAATTTTATATTGATGTATTTAGTAAATTTATTGATATTAAATTTTATAGATAAATGATTGCCAGCTTCCAATATTAAACTACATCTTGACCCAATATCATTTTTAGTGTTTTTTATGTTCTAAAGTTCAAGAAGATACTAACTAATAAATTTTTAATGTAGTAAAATGAATAATTAGAAATATTAAAGAAATAGTCAATTTAGGTTTATTTTATACAAAGTATAATTGTTTCAATTTAATATTTTATTCCAAATTTGATTTCTGGGAATGTAGAATTTATTGAAAAGAAAATCAAGTATGTGTCATTTTCTGGGAAAATGTTTTATTTCCAATTCCTTTATGAAACAATTATATGATGCATTATCTGCCATATTAGTTGAATATATCTCTACTACTATTAGTTGTTCTCACAGATAATGTATTAATAAAATATTTTGCGATTTTTTGTTTATATTGATAAACTACCTATTTATTATGAATAACATTTAAAAAATTTGAATATTTAAAAATTTCTAACAACATTCTAGGAAAATTCATATTGATCTTATATATCATTTAATTTGAGATCATGTTAAAAAGGTGAAATTGTTTAAGAATTTATTACATTTTAAAATCAGCATGACGATATTTCTAGAAAGCCATTATACATTGATTAGTCTAAAATATTTAAATTTGATCCTGCAATGTTGGAATTTTAACCCCATTTGTTTATAGGGGGTATTTTTTCTCTTTTTAATTATATACTAAGAGGGAAATAAATTTTTTTTTAAATGGTTACATGTTATAGTTTTTCAATCAAACAAAATGGGGGATATTTTTTATAAATGTACATGTTTTCTTCTATTTGATTACATATGATTATACATTTTTTCCAATATAAAAAAACTTGTATGATTTTTTTATTACATGTGTCTTTTAAGTCATAGAACATTCTATATTTTATTATAACTTGAGTTATTGAAATCATAAATTAATAATTAATACTTCATATGAATGATAAAATATATACCTCTTTTTCATTGGGGCAGATAGTTCTCAATATGGTGATTCAACCTAAGACTATGAAATAATTTCTTGTTATCATATAGGGATGATGGTAATAGATCAATCATATTAGACGATGGTAAACCAATAGAAACTGGATTATATTCAACTATATATAAGACATTTCTTCTATTCCAATCCTAAAAACAATTGTTCAGAAACATTATTTAGAAGAATGTGTTGCCTTTTGATTTAGGGCCTCCAACATCGACATAAATAATTCAACAGCCAGGTTGTACGGGTGTGACATGAATTCAGAACTGAAAATGTCCTCAGGGTCTTTCCTTTTTTCAAATATTTGGTATATTATTACCTTCTCTTTATCATAAAATAAAAAGTAACAATTCTATCATATAAGGTATGTGGTGTCAAATAACCAACTAGATACATTACCATTAAAAATATATCATATTTTCATGTGTTACCCACACTGTTTAAATATCATTTAATCATGATCTATAAATGGTCTCAAATACCAATATTGATGTTTTATAAATTAAAATAGTTTTTCCATGTGTAAAAATTCAAATATATTACATCTACATACAAATTGTATTTTATTAAAATGGTTTTCAAATCCATTTAAATTAAAGGCAACCTAAAAATGGTCTCAAATAACAAAGTGTATGTTTTAAAAATAACCAAATTTTGTCCTGATGTAAATACTTCAATGTATTAGTATAAAAATTACCTTATACCACATCTTTGTAATATTTAATGTTTCTTAAAATTGTGTCTAAATATAACAAAATTCAAACTACCCTATAAATTATTATATGGATTCATATAAAAATTATAATATAGTACATCTATAAAAAAACATGTATCTTCTTAAAATAATGTCCCAATATAATAAAATTCAAACCTTACTATTAGTGCCTTAGTGGATTCATTAAAAATCAAAGAAAATACAATACATAGTACAGAGGCATCACATTTCAACCCAAAAACAAGTTTTATCCAATGTTTTCTCTACATGGTCACTTTAAATTCTATGGTAAGCTATATGTAAAGCTGATGTTACTAATTGTATTTCAGGTATTCCTCCATCAAAGGAACAAAAATTACAGATCTTATAGAGAATAATTATTTTGTTAAATAAATTACATTTAATGGTGTTTTCCAACTGTAGCAACAAAATATTATCATTTTTGATCTTCAATTCCTTGTTTAAAAAAACTGATATGAGATACCAAATTACCATTACAATAATTCTCTTAAAAATAAAATCCAACATAAAATGAAATCATGTTTACATCATAGCACTTAACATGGTCATATTTTTCTGCAATTGTGTTCACTTTCGGCCACAATTTTCAAAAAAGATATTGATTCTCCCACCCCCTTTCCTCTATTGTTTCCTATTAAAAGAGGCCATTCATAAAATTTTCTCGAAAAATACGATGACCAACACATCTATCCATTGATGTAATTACGAGAGTCAAATCTATGGAAAAAATACTAAAATTAGAAAATTTAATTTCATATCCTTCATCTATTTAACAAGATACAGTTATTAAGTTCATTCCTATTTGATGAAATTCATTATAAAATTTTTCTATGACAGAATTTATATCATCATATACAAAGAAAAATATATGTCAAACAAAATAATATTTGAAGATGATCAGTTCCACCTCCCCAAAATCTTTTTTTATGTATTTATATCACATCTTGGTGATCATAAAACTATTATACGTGATAAAAAATATACCCAAAAAACTCAAATTTTTTACAAGAACATCGAACTACTTCATTAGAAGCTTGATATGATACATGTAATTGATCTTTAGAGCAAATAATTCTAATAACATACATAAATTGAACTATAAATACAATACATGATACCATATAATTAAAAAGGCACTAATCATTTGATATTCATGTTGAAATAAATCAAAAAAACATAGTTGTATATCTAGTAGAAACCTGGGACAACAATTCATGGTAACAGTAATGATTACTAGGAAACTTCTCCCACACCCCAAATTCAGTTATTGTTTCTTGATAGTGATTATTGTCCAACAATTGATCAAACTGCTGAAATAAATTGAAATTGTAACACCCCATTAATTCATTTTATAAAATTGAATACATTATGTTATGAAAAAAATTAAAATTATGTTTTTTAATCAATAATAATATTTATAAAAATTTATATTTCTAATTTACAACATTAAAATTATTTTTAAATTAATATTCTAAAAAATTATAATTATTATTTTGTGTGAAAGAATATTTTAATATGAATATATTTATTTGATTATTTTTATTACTAAATTCATTTTTATCAAAATATTATTTAAATATAAATTTTATGAATAATATATATGTTGAATATTATAATTATTTTGATAAATACTAAATTATGTCATGAATATATTCACTGTTAAAATGATACCCCAAGATTTTATGGTATATTTCTTCATAAATTATTTCAATTCATTATATAACTTATATGAACACATTGTTAAGGCTCTATGAAACAATAATTTGATATAGTTATAACCTATCCCTTAAAAAATTTGTTCACTTAATTGACATGAATTTTAAAAATTGGATATACACTATTGTGATCAGTTTGATATTTATGGTCTGATCGAATCAACATAATTTTTGATGAATATTATCATACCCTTATGAATATTAATGCTACCCTTATTAATATTAATGTACTCTTATGAATAGTAATATGAACCATATGAATGCTAACCTCACCAATATAAGTATAAATAAAATTTACACACTATATAAATTAGAGAGAATATTTTAGAAATTAATAATTAAGTGTTGGTATTTTAGTGAGTAATAATAATTTAATTAAAATTTAAAATGAATAAATTTATTTAAAACAAGATTCATCTTCTTAAAAACAATTTGTAAATAGATATTTTCTTCCCTATGATTTTAGGGTTATTTTAAGAAACATCATATAATTTATTAATTTCATATAAAATCAGATATATATTTAAAATCTATATTTTTCATGTAAATAATTATTTTATTTAAAATTAAATTCAAAAAATATATAAAATTATTTTGATAAAATAGAGTCCATTTTTTTTAATTCTACACATCTAAAAATGTTTATTGTGAATTTTTTAGATTTTTCTAAAATACTTGAATCTTTTTGAATAGTATAATAAGATAATTTATGATAAATGCTACATATAAAATTTATTGATTCATAGTTGATGTATGGTTTTTTTAATCCCACAATGGTTCAAACGAATATGCACATATTATGATTTTGGTTCCCAATAATCATTACTTTTTCTATTCATGATAAAATTAATAAATTAATAATTAATATATTCTAGAATCACCCATCTCCTTCACTATATAAACCACCCTCAGTCCCTCTTCTCCTCACTCCTATGATCCTTGAATATTCGCAATGTTCTACTCGAATTCTCTTACCTAGTCTCTCCCCATATCCAGGTTATCTTGTTAATACTAAAATACCAAACCCGATTCCCTTAAGGAGGTTTTCAAGGAGGATATTTCAAGAGCTAAAACTGCCTTAAATTTTCATTTAATTTCATTTTAAGTTCTTTTATTTTCTTATACTATCCTCACATCCTCTATCCAAATGATAATTTTAACTCAAGTATCATATGTATATATATTGAAATTATATAATGTTAATGTAATAACCATAACCACTCTTCTTACTCTCTCTATCTTATTTTAAAAATGAAATCATCGTTCGAGAGGTGCTGATTTACAACCTTCGTGTACGAAAAACATTAGTTGTTCAATTTAGTCTTTAAGTCTTGTCATGAATCAATTTTTACGATAGAAACAGATTATAAATTTTTTATTATATATTATTTACTGATTATGTAACCATAATATATACTAGATATTAAATAGTAGATCAAAACTAGATCATCATAATAAAAAAACACTCTAAAAATCATAATGATTATATTTAATTATATTATCTATGGATTTGTCCTCATACCATTTAAATAAATAATATATCTATATATATCCATTTAAAATTATTTATGTCCATTAATAATATATAAATTCAATTCTATAAAACTAAATCCATTCCACATGAACATCCATACTAATATACTAGTATACCGGTCATGAAAACCAAAGAAATGGCCACTCCTGAGTGATAAAATTATAACTTATAACTCATAAAAATCCGATAAATGAAAATAATAAAATTATAATCTATCAAATAATTATATAGAATTTTATTAATTAATTAATTAATGGATTTAATTTTATTATCTGGGACATTAAGAACAAATGCAGTACACATTCAAACATAAGGTATGGGGTTTCTCATCTAACTTTTTTCGTGAAGGTTCCATTTTTCGCCACATATTTATTGAATATGGTGTATTTGTCTAAAAATTTGATATATGATATCATTAATATATTTATATTCATGGTATTAAATTAATCATTTGATTTGTATTAATTTTTGGACATATGATTCGATTGATTGAAAAGTGGTAAGGGCTTTCTCATCTCACATTTATTTTCATGAGATTTCCATTATGTGTCACTATTTCATGGGTATGGTGTATGTATACATACCACTGATGTATCATATCATAATTCTATTTATTTTAATGGTATTAAATGTATCATTATATAATTATTAATATTGTCACATAGGAATGGGTTGATTACAAAGTGGTATGGGATTATACCCGAACCTTCGTTTTTCATTTAGGTCACTCTTTATCTACCTTAAAAGAAATGTAATGATTATTTAGTTTTGTATATTTATTCTAAATTTTGTTTATATGTTCCAAATTTATATTTATATATCATAAAATTCTTATTTTATTGTGTTATAGGTGGATTAAAATGGTTCTCTTCTCAATTCATCATGAAAAACAAACTAGATTAAATGGAAATTCTCGAATTCTTAACTCTTTTCAAGTGTACTCTCGAATATTTTTTAATAAAGAGTTATTTTCAAAAAATGATAATTTAATCACGAAAAAACTATATTGGTTAATTTTTAGTATATTGAAATCAAATATTCCTTTAATATTTAAAAACTCTTTAATATTCTCCTTAAACTCAAATAAAATATTTTATTTCTAATTTCTCTTAAAAAAAATTTTTACATGATTTCAATTCATTGGGTTATCATTTATTCCAAAAAGATAATTTAAATTTCCTTAAATTTTATTTTTTTAGATATACATGTTTAAAATCACATTTTATGATAAATATAAATGATTTTCCAAAAGAACTCTTCTTTCTAAAGTAAAAGAAGAATTTTTATCAACATACCTTTATTTCTAAGAGGTATATGACATGATCCCCTATTATTCCATTTCATTGGATTATGAAATTCCATTGGAAATATCATATGAATATTCAACTTATTATCATGATATTACAATATATTTTTATTTGAATTTTTTGAAGTGGTGTGGGATAGATTTTAATGTTTAAATAATATATCCTCAAGAAATTTTCAATAGTCTCATTTAATATTATCTTCCTCAATTTCAAGATAAATTATTGAATCTTCGAATTCATTGAGTTTTATCTCTTATGATATCATCTAACAAATTTTTTTATATTTTGGATGAGTATCATCTATCAAATGGGAATCGAGGTGTACAAGGTGGTCTTGATGAGGATGGTGGAACGTGCATGATTGCACAAGACCCGTTGCGAGGAGTTGGTGGCCCAATGACAAAGGAGCATACCAATAAAATTAAGGAGGACATAAATTGGTTAATCATGTCATTCTAGGAGGATTCCAACACCCATTATTGTTGGAATCATCTAGAAACATAGTTATAATAATAAATTCCCAAACATGCTTTTAAAAACCCAACCCAAGTGGTGCTATGAAATTTCAAGCCCACCTCACTATGGAATCAGCAAAGTCAACAAGTACTGGGCTACATGTCTTAAATTTTCCAAAAGGGAGTGCTAAATGTCTCCTATATTAAATTTCATGTACCCATGATATCAAAATGAACCTTTATTCTTTTTTAATATGGAATATAAGAAATTAGACTAATGTAAAGTTCCACCCCATGTTTAATTCAAATTTCATTTTACATTGGCTATAAATTTCCACCATCATGTACTCTTGATCCCTTATAAATTAAGGTAATGTTTTTATGGTGAGTTTTTCATGAAATAATTCTTCCTTTCTTAATTAATGACTTATCAATGTATTTTTCATCCTTTGTGGTGTCTTGTGGCAAGAGATCTTAGAGACAAGTTCTCTTTGGGTTCTACCATGACCATTTCCCCCCTTCCATATCATTTTCACTATTCACACACCACCTTAACTTGCTCCCTTTTGGAGATAGAGGTTCTCATAATGATAAAATTTTACAATGTTCCTAGGACACATCCTAGTGGGTCTTTCATCCGATATCGTTTGAATTTGATCCCACTTGCAAGATATTAGGTTTCTTCATTATTATCACTTCATTTATCTTCATTTCACCTTGAATCGGGCCATCATCAATTCTGGTCCATTTTATTCCTCACCTAAGAAAACTATTTATTCTAAATTTAATACTTATATCATTTCATTTTTTTTACTTTATAAATCATCTTTCTTATTCATCTAAAATCAATGAAATCAAAGCTACATATCGTGAGATACATCGGGTTCAAATTTTTCTACGAATTTAACTATTTTTAAACAAAAAAAAACAAAAATATATTCCGTTTGATGTTACAAATTATTGCTTCTGCTACATTTAAATATTAAAATTATATCGTGTTTCTACTACATATATTCAAAAAAAGATCCTAAATATTTGAAAATAAAAAAAATTAAGCGCTCAAAAAAATTGAAACATTTTTAATTGTACATCCCATTTTCATTATTCATCTTCCATTTTCTTCCCCTTCCCATAATTTTTATCTTGAGTCCATTTTTAATTTTATCATTTAATTCTACTTTAGGATTTCAAAATTTTAAAAACCCTTTTGATTTGTTGAAATTGGGTAGGAACGCTATAGGAACCATGTTTAGTGCTAAAAGAATAGAGTGTCACAATTTTTTACAAAAAATCTATATTTATTGAAACAAGAGATAAAAAATTATTTTTTATTGTAAAAACATGAGGGAGTGTGTGTGGTCCAATTTCATTTCTCTTTAATTTTTCTCGCATGATTCCTAAATTCCAGAGGAATGTAACAACAATTTAGCAAACGTAATGTTTTTCATGAGAGCTGTACACGAACAATTCCAATGGTTGAATGTGAAGATGGAGGAATTGGAATTCCCTTCAAATTCTAGAGCACCATCAATGTGGTGGGTCATTGAAGAAGAATAGGAGTTGTATAATTTTCATGGGTCTCCAATTCATAGAAATAAACAAACATGGAAGATAGAAAATTATCATGGAGGAGTAATGTTTAAGATCTATTCATTCCAATGTATATATATCAATAACAAATATGTAGATTGGGAATGAAACAGATAACTAGTTTTTGGTTGTCATACCTATTTGGAGGAAAAAAATGTGATGTTAGTGTCCATGGAGTACCCAAACTATGGTATTATTTGGTTTGAAAAACAACAACTTAGTCAATGACAATTTGGGGAATGAACTATTCGCTCTTAAGAGCATGTGAAACCAATAATGCATATGAGCTTCATTTCATTCCATTATTATCATGATTCATTTCTAATGTTGTAGGGTTCAATACATGGGGCCATGAGTGTTGAGGAGTTTCACAAATAGATGTATATCAACATGATTCGGGTGAATATTTTTGAGTAGTGAGTGGACACCATGGAATGGTTTGTGAATGGACTCTAACATGACATTCAAGACATAGTGTACATGCACCACTACTTGGAAATGGAGGATCTACATCACATTCATTCCAATGCAGAGAGGCAAGTAAAGGGAGGAATGATGCGACCTACATCCTTTGGTAAGGATTCAAATTCCTCTTTCATGTTCAAGGATTTGAAACCACATGATAATGTAATGGAACAAAAAATAGATTCAAACGAGGTTACCAAACCAAAAACAATATTTCATAATCCAATGGTAAAATGGATGGTATGGTTGTTTCTAAATCAGAAGATATCAAATGTTTTAAATTTCAAGGAATTGGACATATTTTCTCATAATTCCCAAGAAAGGAGACAATGATTATTTTGGATGATGGTGTTGTTCTTAGTTCTAGATAAAGTGATGATGAAATTTCAGAACAAGAGAATGATACGTATGTAGAATTAGAATCCATTGTACATGGATAAATTCTTGTGGAAATGAATTCTTTGAGTGTATAACCCGATGGAGAAAATTATCAAGGGAAAATGAAGATAATTTTCATACTATATTCCACTTCAAATATAAGGTATGTATTTTGATTATTCATGGGTGGTAGTTTTACAAACGTAGAAAGTGGTTTGCTGGTTGATAAATTGGTATTACCTACTATTATACATCCTAGGAATTATATATATGAAGGGTTAAATAATACTGGGGATTTCAAAGTGATTATGAATATATAAGTTCAATTTTCTATTGGGATTTATGAAGATGAGGATTTATGTGATTTTTTCCATCAATTCTTGTCAAATTTGGATGAGAAGAGCATGGAAATTTTCTTGGAGGGACACACATGATGGATACACCAACTGAAATTATTTTGAATATAGCTGGAGGATGGTTATTTATACACCATTGGGGCCTTTGCAAGCATTACCATGTTAGGATAGAGAGAGATTGTGATAATAGATAAAAATAAAATAGAAAAAAACATAGATATTGTGAAGAGTGGAAAAAACAAGAATAAAAAAATGGTCATGAGTGAAAAAAAAATAAGGGAAATAAAAGAGTCGTAAACACGAGTTAAAATAAGAGTGAAAAAATAGTGTTAAGGGAAATGTGACCTTATTTCTAGAAAAATATATAGAGAGAGATCATTATATGGGAAGGAAACTCTCATGTTTCTATGCATGGGAGAATGTTTTACCACTAACTCACATAACCCATGAATGTTTTCTACTGTTATGTGTCTTTTATAGGAATTAGGTGAGGTGTTTCTAGAAGAAATTCTAGATAGTTTACCTCCCTTGTGGGGTATCAAGCACCACATAGACATCCTCCTAAGAGAAACACAACCCAACCAACCCGTATATCAGACTAACCTAGAGGAGAATCAAGAAACCCAATGACAAGTGGATGAATTTATAAATAAGGGATTTGTTCAAGAGAGATTGAGTCTTTGTACAGTACCAATATTCTTTTCCCAAAAAAAGATTATAAGTGGATAATGTGTGTTCATTGTTGAGATATCAACAATTTCATGGTAATGTATCGGTATCCCATACCTAGTTTGTATGCTATTCTTGATGAACTACACAGTTTATTCTTGTTTTCTAAAATCAACCTATTATGTGGATACCATCAAATAAGAATGAATTAGTGAGTTGAATGTGAAGAATCATTTAAAAATATGTTTCGATTGTATTAATGGATATTCATGCATTTTGGACTAACTAATTCCCCAAGTAAATTCATGAACATAATGAATCAGATTTTAAATATATTCATTTGGAAATTTTTGTTGTGTATTATGATGACATCCTTTTTTTCTAAGATCCTTCATAAACATCATAAACATTTGATACATGTTTTTAGACACTTAGGGAAAATATTTTGTTTTCAAACGTGGAAAATTGTAAATTTGGTTTAAATTCATTTTTTCCTTTGTTTTTTGGTAGGTGCTGATGGAATGAGAGTTGATCGGGACATGGTGATGGAAATTCAGGATTGGACAATACCAACGAATGTCAATGAGGTGAAGATATTCCATGGACAAGCATGTTTTTACCAAAGGTTCATGGGGGAAATTTTGACCATTGAATCACATTGAATTTTTTTATCAATAAATTGGTGAGATTCAAGTGAGGAAAATCTCATGAAGATGACATATCCACACTCATAGGTGAGTTAACTAATTCACCTCTCTTAATTTTGCCTCAATTTGCTATAGATTTTGAGGTTGAGTGTGATTCCTCTTGAATAGGAATTTTTGATGTTTTAATGCAAGAATCTAGGACTATCTCCTAATTTAGTGATAATATTAATGGGGTTTCAATAAAGTACTCTTCCTATTATAAGGAATTTTATTCCCTCAAAAAATATTATAAAATTGGAATAATTATTTTTGGCTAGGTGAATTTGTGATTCATTCGAATCATAAAAACCTAAAACTTATTAAGTCCTAAGGAAAGTAAAATATATGGCATGAAAGATTTATTGAATCCATTGAAGCATTTCCTAACATTATAAAGCATAATAATGGAAATGAAATTTTTGTCGCTAATGATTTTTCTAGGAGATACTAAGTTGTAACTTCTTTTCATGGAAAAATACTATGTTTTGAAATTTATAAAAGCAAGTATGATAATGATGTTTATTTTTCTGAAATTTGGAAGTTGTGTGAAAAATATGTTAAAAGATATTTTTACAATCATGAATGATTTATTTTTTGTAAAAATATTATGTTTTTTACATCTTGTTCTATGTGTGAATTTCTTGTTAGAGAAACTCATGTTGGTCGATTAATGGGGTATCTTTGTAACGCCCCGACCCTAGTTACCCAGAGTCGGTGCATTATTACATAACATTGGCATGATCACAAGAAAGATCAAATCTCGAAAGACCGATTGGTTTAGTATCCTTGGAAACACTAGATATATACATAAGTTTTACATTACATCATAAAATGAAAAACTACTACAACAACAGAATGTCTCCACAGTCCACACTATTATCCCCTCATAATATCCCTGCAGGTCATTCATAATTTACTTCTTCACTTTCTGGGAAAAATAAAACATAGAAAAGGGGTGAGCTCAAATGCCCAGTAAGGATAACAATATAGCCGAAACTTTCATAAATAAGAATAAAAATTTAAGGCAATGTATAACTAAAACAAAAGCCTTTAAAACATTAACTTTCAACATTGTATGGCATAAATAAAATGAAATAATGCCATCTACTCATTCACATGGATATTATACTAATCGAATAATCACATGCAAAATCACTAACCACTTTCATAATGTTGGAATGCATAATGCCAGACTATCATAACCATATAGCCAAGGCCTCATGCCAAGACTACAAATAAGAGTTTTTCAAGGCCTTTTGCCAAGACACTAGTTTGTCTCATGAGACCTACCGATGCATCGAGGAGCTATAGCGGGCTCCACCCGTCACATATTATGTCCAATGCATTCCCATATGAAAAGGTTTAAACATAACATAAACATTCGTATTAAAACTAGCATACGAAATGTCAATAATATCACCATAAACTATGAATGGTATAAAAATAGCACATACATAGTCAAACATATCACAAAACCTTCAATACAATATAGAAGTTTTGTATCATAATAAATCAACTTCAAATAAGCGTAAAATCCATCAAAGGATGTTGACATAGATGAAATCAAAACACTTTTTAGAGAAATATCTCTTTCTATTTTTGAAATCATTTAAGAGCCATATAAAATAAAACATTTTCTTGAAAAAATTCTTATAAGCTTGTAAGGAAATCTTTGAAGATTTTATAACGGCGGAAAATAACTGCACCCGCCGTATAAGTTAAAAAAACATTCTTACCTTAATTCTGTCGAAAAGGTTAAAAAGGACCTTGTTTTGAAAATGACGGAAAGATTCCTCCTATAAAAAGTCAAAAAATGGTATAAATGACTTTAACCCATATTCATGTAAATAATAAAAATGTTTTGAAATACATTATGAAGAAACATGGATGTGGATGATAAAGAGATCCCAGTAGATTATTACGTATAAACAACCTCGGATAATGAAGAGATTGTGAAATAACCCTTACCTTGTACTTTTCCTTGGTTGGGGTAGGTTAACCTCCTTTATAATGGTGAAATAATTGTTATTAAATTATACAAGAATCATATACATTCATATGATATCATATATGATCTTTTAACATTGCTTTGTTAACAATATCTTAGATTTATCGTTGTTTCAGGTGTTAACTTACTCGTTTTCTTTTATATGTTTTGTTACGTAAGTCGTGTTTTTCATGGATAGGTTGTATATTATTCATATCCAGAATGATATCATGTCCTTAAACATTATTTTTAAATCATCAAATGATAATTATACTTGAATGGATACGACGGAGAATGAATCTCATCGCGTTCGTGGAGACGGTAGTCCGTACGTACGCACGAGCGACAATATCATTATTTTGATATTAAAATAATATATAATTGGATAGTATATCATATATACAGAATCATTATCTTGTTATATTTATTATTTACATGAATTACATATCATTATTATACCCACCTAAATAATAATATATTGAATAACAATTACACCACGGCGTGGAGACGGTAAGCCGTACGTACGCATGTATGGTGACATGTCATTCAAATGATGGGTAGAATACTGAATATGGTTGTTACATATTTATAATAACATCATAGTATATAGAAGATACTGGAGTTATAATTTTATAATTGAAATAATAAACAAAGAGGGAGTGGAAGAAGAAAGAAACATGAAAGAGGGTGATGAAAATGTTACCTCTTCTTCGGGTTCTTCCTTTTGATTTGATCAAAAGGACTCCTTAGGATGGCTTTCTGACTAATTTAAAGCTTATAGGATGAAGGTAGAGAAGTTGGGAGTGTATTTGGGCAGAGGTTGTCCGAACCAAAAGGCTTGAAAGTGTGAATAAGGTGGTAGAGGTGGGGGCCTTTTATAAGAGGAGAGGAGGGGCTCTTTTGGAAAGATTGAAATGTTACATTATTATACAATGATTTTCGGATTATAAAGGTCCCACACTTATATGATTCGTGTCTATGGTAATTAGGGTTCGAAATCTCCTTATCCAATAGGATTTGGACAAGTGTAAGACTTGGATTTTGCATTATCTTCTAATTTTATTTAAATCGTTAAATAATAAGGTCATCGCTGCATCATAATGATGTCATAAATAATTTAATTTATTTAATGTCTAAAAATTATAAAAAAAATACTATGATGTAGGAAATCTTTTTATCATTCTAATGAATATTTATAGTCAAAATTTGGACTTGTGTAACCCCACTTAAAAACTGTTTTAGTAAAACAACTCATGTTTGTGTCAATTTAATTTTAACATTAAATAAATATATATTAATGTCATTTTCCAAATAACTGGCTCCATGGGGTCCCCAAGTTGACCCATGGGTTTTCTTGGTCGTCCATGACTCATCCAATAGGAGTAGGACAAGTGTCATGCTCATCTCATATTATTAAAAAATTATTTGTACATTAAACTACATTAATTACCTCTAATCGCGATTAAGAACTTAAAAGTTACTATTCACCAAAAAATTATTTTAATCTCATTGAACCACATTTTACTTCTTAATGACAACCACTTATGTCGGATTTTTCAAAATCAAATCACAGAAGTGGTAATATTTCACTTAAACGAAAAATCAGTTATTTAACTACCACTTAGTGGTTTCACTATTCATCAAAAATTGACGTTTTTCAGAACAATGCCAAAATTTCACCCTAAGATATAATTGATATTCCGAATTCAAAAATGATGTATATTTTACAAAATTCCAAACATATAAGTTTAATTAATTAATTTTATAATTAATTCCCGCTGTTACAAAAAAATAGCGTGTTTCTACGAAACAATTTATATCAAAGGATTGGCAATTGTTCATGTCCAATTTCAATGTTAAATTAATTATAATGACCACCATTGGATAAAATGGTAAAAATATATTCTAATTATACTTTAAAACCAATAAATAGTATAATTTATCACTATAAATTATTTTGATTTAAAAAGTTGTTTTTAAGTATTTTTCACTATTCATAAAAAATTAGAAGTTCTCAGAAAAATACCAAAAATTCAACATAGGCTAATTTCGATATTCCAAATCCAAAAATGAAGTCCATTTTGATAAATAAAATTTATAAAATTTCAAAAAGTAGGTATTACTATTCACAACGGCTAGTTTAATTAGTTGTGGTGTGTGTTAGAGCTCGAGGTTGCGTACAACACACGCTATTGCATTATTCGAAGGGAAACGTACCGTGGAAGATTGGGGTGTTACATTCTCCCCTCTTTCAAATAATTGTGTCCTCGCAATTTCTAGGGTATTACTGCATAAAAAGACTCGGGTGGTTCTTCATCATATGTTCCTCAGGTTCCCACATTGCCTCTTCTATTTTATGATTTATCCACAAAACATTTACCAGACGAGTCGTCCGGTTTCTCAGCACCTGCTCCCTCACATCAAGAATCCTGACGGGCTCTTCACAATTGGAAAGATCGGGTTCTAGTTCTAATTCCTCATAGGTGAGTACATGCGTTGGGTCAGGCATGTATTTCCTCAATAGAGATATGTGGAACACATCGTGAACTTTGGAGAGACTTGGCGGCATTGCCAATCGGTAAGCTACAGCCCCAATTCGTTCTTGAATTTCGAAAGGTTCGATGTACCTGGGACTCAATTTACCTTTCTTACCAAAATGTATGACTCCCTTCCGTGGAGATACCTTCAGGAAAACATGATCACCGACTTGAAATTCCAAATCCTTCCTTCGATTATCGGCATAGCTCTTCTGCCTACTTTGAGCTGCTTTGATGTGATTTTGGATTACTTTCACCTTTTCCACCATTTCTTCCACCAGTTCTGGTCCCACAAGCTTTCTTTCACCAACGTCATCCCAACAGGTTGGTGTACGACATCTCTTTCCATATAACGCTTCATAAGGTGCCATCTGAATGCTTGAATGGAAGCTATTGTTATAGGAAAATTCTACCAGTGGTAAATATTGATCCCACATACCCTGAAAGTCAAGAGAGCATGATCTCAACATGTCTTCTAAGGTTTGAATAGTCTGTTCTGATTGTCCATCTGTTTGAGGGTGATAGGCAGTGCTCAAACGAAGTTCTGTATCCAAGGACTTTTAAAGACTTTTCCATAATTTTGAAGTAAAATGAGGATCACGATCAGAAACAATCGATAGGGGTACTACATGAAGTCTTACAACTTCATTAATATATAGTCTTGCTAGACGTTCAAGTGGTAGATCCTCCCGTATAGCCAGAAAATGTGTTGACTTGGTAAGACGATCAACAATGACCCATATTGCATCATTCCTTCTAGGAGTCTTTGGTAGTCCCATGACAAAGTCCATCGTAATATTATCCCATTTCCACTCAGGTATGGGAAGAGGTTTCAATACTCCACCAGGATGTTGCCTTCCAGCTTTCACTTGTTGACAAACTATACACCTCGACACAAAATCAGAAATCTCCCTCTTCATATTGTCCCACCAAAAATGTTCCTTCAAATCTCTATACATTTTGGTGCTCCCAGGGTGTATAGAGAAATTGGAACTATGAGCATCATCCAGCAATTCCCTTTTTAGATCAGGTATATCGGGAACACAAAGTCTCTTCCCGAATTTCAAAATTCCATCCTTATACACAAAGTCCCTCAATCTTCCATCATTCACATCTTTAATCTTCTTCTGAAATTCTTCATCATTGGTCTGAGAACTCATAATACTTTCTATTAATGATGGTTTGGCAACCATTTGAAAAAGCATTGACGTTTCACCTTCCCTAGTTATTCCCGTGTCCATCTTCACTAGATCCATGAAAATTGGATCCCTTTCAATTCTCATCACATTCAAAACTCCATGGTATTTTCTGCTCAAAGCATTTGCCACCTTGTTTGCCTTCCCCGGGTGGTAATGTATCGTGCAATCATAATCCTTGAGTAGTTCAAGCCATCGCCTTTGCCTCATGTTGAGTTCTTTTTGTGAGAAAATATACTTCAAACTCTTGTGATCAGTATAAATCTCACATTTTTCACCATAGAGGTAATGTCTCCATATCTTTAAAGCAAAGATCACAGCTGCTAACTCAAGATCGTGAGTAGGATAGTTTTTCTCATGAATTTTTAGCTTTCGTGATGCATAGGCAATAACCTTATCATTCTGCATAAGGACACAACCAAGTCCTTTCTTCGATGCATCACTATAAATAACAAACCCATCATTCCCCGATGGTAGAGTCAATACAGGGGCGTTAACTAATCTTCTCTTCAGTTCTTCAAAAAATTCTTCACACTCTTTTGTCCAGACAAATTTAATCCCTTTATGTGTGAGCTTTATCAATGGGTTAGCCAATCTGGTACAATTCTGGACAAAACGTCGATAATAACCTGCTAAACCAATAAAACTGCGTACCTCAGTTATACTTGTCGGTGCTGGCCATTCTTGGATTGCCTTGGTTTAAGAAGGATCAACGGAAATTCCATCCTTAGAGACAATATGGCCAAGAAAAGAAATCTCCTAAAGCCAGAATTCACACTTGCTAAATTTCCCATATAATTCATGTCTTCTAAGAGTCTTCAGGATAATGCGTAAGTGATTTTCATGATCTTCGTGGCCTTTGGAGTATACCAAGATATCATCAATAAATACCACTACAAAGTCATCAAGATATTCCTTGAAAACTCTATTCATTAGATCCATGAAAACAGAGGGTGCATTAGTCAATCCAAAAGGCATTACTGTAAACTCGTAATGCCCGTACCTTGTTCGAAATACTATCTTTGGAACATCTTCCTTCTTCACACACAACTGATGGTATCCAGACCGAAGTTCAATCTTTGAAAAGTATTGAACTCCATGCAGTTGGTCAAACAAATCATCAATGCGAGGTAGGGGATACTTGTTCTTTATTTTTATAGCATTGATCTCCCTATAGTCGATGCACAACCTCATAGATCCATCTTTCTTCTTACCAAAAAGAAAAGGGGCTCCCCAAGGAGAAACACTAGGGCGAATAAATCCCTTATTACTCAATTCCTCTAGTTGTTTCTTTAGTTCAACTAATTCCACAATGGTCATTCTATAAGGGGTCTTCAATATGGGCCTTGATCCAGGAATTAAATCAATAGAAAACTCAACTTCTCGTTCTGGAGGATGTCCAGGTAAATCTTCCAGAAACACATCAACATATTCTCTCACAATAGGTACATCCTCTATTTGAATACTCCTTTCCTCACCCTCAGTAATTTCCTTCTCTTCCTCCCCAATAATTGAATTTAGTTGAGCTACTGGGTGTGGATCTAGATAAGAATTATGTGGCGACGATTCTGATCTAAAGATAAGGTGTTCCTTATCATTATCATCGAGAATCGTAACCTCTTTCCTCTTACAATAAATTTTTGCATCATGGTCTGAAAGCCAATCCTTACCGAGGATTATATCAAATTCAATCATGGGTATGACGATGAGATCAGCAGGTAAAGAACATTTAGGTGCTCTAATGGGAACTAATCGACAAAACTTTGTTGCAACAATACTTCCCTTAGGGGTTTTGACCGACAACTCCCTTGTTAAATCAAATTGGAAATATCAAATTTTCTTAGAAAACTGGGAAGATATGAAACAATGTGATGATCCAGAATCAAATAATGCATTTGCTAAACTTGAGGAAACCATTAAATTACCTGCCACCACATCTTTCGGAGCTTCTACCTCAGCAGTAGTGATAGCATAAGCCTGGCCTTGATCCCGTGGCCTTTTCTGAGGTAAGTTCTCCTAAAGCTTAGGACATTCATTTGCATAATGCCCCATCTTCCTGCAATTGTAGCATTGAACGTTGGTAGCTTCCTTCTTCCCCTTGCAATCACGAGCTTGGTGGCCTTTTTCACCACACTTGTAACAGACTCCCATTCCTTTCAAGCAAGTACCCGAATGTTTCTTCCTGCATTTACCACAAGATGGATATTCAACCTTTCCCTTCTTCCCTTTATTTCCATTCCCAGATTGATCAGTAGGTCTCTTCTTCTCTTGCTTTGCTTTAAAGTCATAAGACTTAGAGAATTCCATTTCTGTCTTGATAGCACATGAGACAATGTCTTCGTACGACGAAAAGGATTGTGAGACTAATGCTCGACGAAGAAATGGTTTTAACCCATCAAAGAAACGATCAATCTTACTTCTTGGGTTACGTATATAATCTCCAGCATACCTTGCTAACCTTGTAAAGTTAGCCTCATACTTTGTGACATTCTCATCCTCCTTTTGTCTCAGACTCAGAAATTGCCTTTCCATATCTGCTCGATGGTCGCGAGGAAAGTATTTTTCTAAAAACAAATCATTGAACTCCCTCCATTACATATTTGATACTTCATCATCTTCCTTCATGTTTTGAATCAATGACCACCATTGATCAGCATCTCCAGTGAGGCGGTAAACTGCCATGATAACTTTTTCCCTTTCACTGCTCCCCAATGCCTGAAATATTTTCTCTAGGGAATTTATCCATTGCTCGGCTACTAAGGGAATTGTACTCCCATTGAAAGTTGGTGGTTGTTGCCTCATGAATCGATCTAACATTGATCCTCCACGCTGTGGATCAGGGTGCTCCATATGGGTAAGGTTATTATTCATAACCTGAGTAAGTTGTCCCAGTATGGTGATTAGCTGATCGGCACCAGTTGCATCACCAGCCCCACTATAATTATCTTGAGCAGGAGGGAAATCCCTACATGGAGTGCGTGCATTGATACGGTTTCCATTTCTTCCACTAGGTGCCATTTCTAAACAATGTCATAAACTAGATCAGTTTATGAATCAAAATACATAATCCCATACTTATAAAACACTTAACATAAATTGAACTAATTATGGATATAATCCATAATCATAAAAATGTTTTCTTTGAGGAAGTATATACTCATAAACCCTTCATAATTATTTGTAATGAAAATGAGAGTTATCCTAAGCATATCCCTCAGGAGTGTCGTAACCAAGAGTGCAGCAAGGCCCGTTGTCGTGCACCAGTTCCCGTTCGAGTCTAGCTCAAAGCCATTTTTTCGGGTTTTACCCCTAGGAACATCTGTGCCAGAGCCACCTCTACCTGCTCGTATCCAGAAAGGTATGTATTGCTCAGAAAACTCACAAAATCTCTACAATTCCAAAATTCTAGGAAGTTCTTCTATACTAATCCTCAAAGTTCATCTTAGGTCAACGTGATCTAATCAGAGTTTATCTAAATCTAGCTTCCAAGGTTTGTACTAAACTTCCTCTGATACCAACTATAACGCCCTGACCCTAGTTACCCAGAGTCGGTGAATTATTACATAACATTGGCATGATCACAAGAATTATCAAATCTTGAAAGACCGATTGGTTTAGTAGCCATGGAAATACTAGATATATCCATAAGTTTTACATTACATCGTAAAATGAAAAACTACTACAACAACATAATGTCTCCACAGTCCACACTATTATCCCCTCATAATATCCCTGCAGGTCATTCATAATTTACTTCTTCACTTCCTGGGAAAAATAAAACATAGAAAAGGGGTGAGCTCAAATGCCCAGTAAGGATAACAATATAGCAGAAACTTTCATAAATAAGAATAAACATTTAAGGCAATGTATAACTAAAACAAAATCCTTTCAAACTTTAACTTTCAACATTGTATGGAATAAATAAAATTAAATAATTCCATTTACTCATTCACATGGATATTCTACTAATCGAATAATCACATGCAAAATCACTAACCACTTTCATAATATTGGAATGCATAATGCCAGACTATCATAACCACATAGCCAAGGCCTCGTGCCAAGAATACAAATAAGATTTTTTCAAGGCCTTGTTCTAAGACACTAGTTTGTCTCATGAGACCTACCGATGCATCGAGGAGCTATAGCGGGCTCCACCTGTCACATATTAAGTCCAATGCATTCCCATATGAAAAGGTTTAAACATAACATAAACATTCTTATTAAAACTAGCATACGAAATGTCAATAATTTCACCATAAACTATGAATGGTATAAAAATAGCACATCCACAGTCAAACATATCACAAAACCTTCAATACAATATAGAAGTTTTGTATCATAATAAATCAACTTCAAATAAGCGTAAAATCCATCAAAGGATGTTGGTATAGATGAAATCAAAACACTTTTTAGAGAAATATCTCTTTCTATTTTTGAAATCATTTAAGAGCCATATAAAATAAAACATTTTTTTGAAAATATTCTTATAAGCTTGTAAGGAAAGCTTTAAAGATTTTATAACGGAGGAAAATAACCGCACCCGCCGTATAAGTTAAAAAAACATTCTTACCTTAATTGTGTCGAAAAGGTTAAAAAGGACCTTATTTTGAAAACGACGGAAAGATTCCTCTTATAAAAAGTCAAAAAAGGGTATAAATGACTTTAACCCATATTCTTGTAAATAATAAAAATGTTTTGAAATACATTTTTAAGAAACATGGATGTGGATGATATAGAGATCCCAGTAGATTATTACGTATAAACAACCTCGGATAATGAAGAGATTGTGAAATAACCCTTACCTAGTACTTTTCCTTGGTTGGGGTAGGTTAACCTCCTATCTAATGGTGAAATAATTGTTATTAAATTATACAAGAATCATATACATTCATATTATATCATATATGATCTTTTAACATTGCTTTGTTAACAATATCTTAGATTTATCGTTGTTTCGGGTGTTAACTTACTCGTTTTCTTTTATATGTTTTGTTACGTCAGTCGTGTTTTTCATGGATAGGTTGTATCTTATTCATATCCAGAATGATATCATGTCCTTAAACATTATTTTTAAATCACCAAATGATAATTATACTTGAATGGATACGATGGAGAATGAATCTCATCGCGTTCGTGGAGACTGTAGTCTGTACGTACGCACGAGCAACAATATCATTATTTTGATATTAAAATAATATATAATTGGATGGTATATCATATATACATAATCATTATCATGTTATATTTATTATTTACATGAATTAAAAATCATTATTATACCCACCTAAATAATAATATATTGAATAACAATTACACCACGACGTGGAGACGGTAAGCCGTACGTACGCACGTATGGTGACATGTCATTCAAATGATGGGTAGAATACTGAATATGGTTGTTCCATATTTATAATAACATCACAGTATATAGAAGATACTGGAGTTATAATTTAAAATTGAAATAATAAACAAAGAGGGAGTGGAAGAAGAAAGAAACATGAAAGAGGGTAATGAAAATGTTACCTCTTCTTCGGGTTCTTCCTTTTGATTTGATCAAAAGGACTCTTTAGGATGGCTTTCTGACTAAAGTAAAGCTTCTAGGATGAAGGGAGAAAAGTTGGGAGAGTATTTGGGCAGAGGTTGGCCGAACCAAAAGGCTTGAAACTGTGAATAAAGTGGTAGAGGTGGGGGCCTTTTATAAGAGGAGAGGAGGGGCTCTTTTGGAAAGATTGAAATGTTACATTATTATACAATGCTTTTCGGATTCTAAAGGTCCCACACTTATATGATTCTTGGATAAGGTGATAAGGGTTCGAAATCCCCTTATCCAATAGGATTTGGACAAGTGTAAGACTTGGATTTTTCATTATCTTCTAATTTTATTTAAATCGTTAAATAATGAGGTCATCGCTGCATCATAATGATGTCATAAATAATTTAATTTATTTAATGTCTAAAAATTATAAAAAAAATACTATGATGTAGGAAATATTTTTAGCTTTATAATGAATATTTATAGTCAAAATTTGGACTTGTGTAACCCCACTTAAAAACTGTTTTAGTAAAACAACTCATGTTTGTGTCAATTTAATTTTAACATTAAATAAATATATATTAATGTCATTTTCCAACTAAAGTGGCTCCATGGGGTCCCCAAGTTGACCCATGGGTTGTCTTGGTCGGCCATGACTCATCCAATAGGAGTAGGACAAGTGTCATGCTCATCTCATATTATTAAAACATTATTTGTACCTTAAACTACACTAATTACCTCTAATCACGATTAAGAACTTAAAAGTTACTATTCAACAAAAAATTATTTTAATCGCATTGAACCACATTTTACTTCTTAATGACAACCATGTATGTCGGATTTTTGAAAATCAAATCACAGAAGTGGTAATATTTCATTTAAACGAAAAATCAGTTATTTAACTACCACTTAGTGGTTTCACTATTCATCAAAAATTGAAGTTTTTCAGAACAATGCCAAAATTTCACCCTAAGCTATAATTGATATTCCGAATTCCAAAACGATGTCTATTTTATAAAATTCCAAACATATAAGTTTCATTAATTAATTTTATAATTAATTCCCGCTGTTACAAAAAAATAGCGTGTTTCTAAGAAACAATTTATATCAAAAGATTGGCAATTGTTTATGTCCAATTTCAATGTTAAATTAATTCGAATGACCACCATTGGATAAAATGGTAAAAATATATTCTAATTATACTTTAAAACCACTAAATAGTATAATTTATCACTATAAATTATTTTGATTTTTATAAGTTGTTTTTAAGTATTTTTCACTATTCATAAAAAATTAGAAGTTCTCAGAAAAATACCAAAAATTCAACATAGGCTAATTTCGATATTCCGAATCCAAAAATGAAGTCCATTTTGATAAATAAAATTTATAAAATTTCAAAAACTAGGTATTACTATTCACAACGGCTAGTTTAATTAGTTTTGGTGTGTGTTAGAGCTCGAGGTTGCGTACAACACACGCTATTGCATTATTCGAAGGGAAACGTACAGTGGAAGCTTGGGGTGTTACAATCTTGGGGATGAGAAAACTTTGTACTTATTGAGTGAACATGTCTATTATACTCACATTCATAGGGGCGTGGTTAGTGTTTGAGGAAATTGTTTTGTGTGTAAACATGCAATGTCAAATGTGGTTCAACAAGGCTTATAGGCCACTTTTACCATTGCTTCTCATCCTTGGGTAGACATTTAAATGGATTTTGTACATCAATTTCTAATATAGCAATCATGTAAGGATATCATCTTTGTGGTGGTGGATAGGTTTAGTAAAATATATAATTTTATTTATTATTCTATAATTAATGATGCAACTAATATCACTTTTTTTGGGAAATTAGTAGGTTGCATGGCTCGCGCAATACATTGTGAGTGATAGGGATGTCAAATTCCATAGTCACTTTCGGAAAACATTATGGAATAAATATGGAACTAAACATCTCTTCTCCACCACTACACACCCAAAAATAGTTTGAAAACTGATATGGTCAAAAGAACACATTCCACATTGTTTCATTATATCCATAGAACAAATTTGAAACATTAGGAAATATGATTTCCTTATATTGAATTTGATTATAATTGAGTGGTTCACTCCACTTTTAATGCTTCACCATTTAAAGTAGTGTATGGTTTTAACCCATTAATTCAACTTCATATTTTACCATTGACTACAAATAAATTTTCTAATCATGAAGGTGAAGAAAGAGGAAATGTTTTTGTAAGAGTATCATGCAATGTTAATGGAAAATATTGTGAGGAAGAATGAACAAGTAGTTAAGAACTTCATAAAAGGTAGAAAAAATGGTGTTTCATCCTAGAGATTGGGTGTGGGTACACTTGAGGATTGATAGGTTACCAGACCAAATAAAATTAAAAATTAATCCATGATAATATGGTCATTTCCAAGTCTTATAGAAGATCAGTGATAATTCCTATAAGATTGAGTTTCCAAATAGGTATGGGAATGTTCATGCCACATTTAATGTTCCTGATCATTCCCCCATGGAATTTTCATATTTGAGGATGAATCCTTTTGAGGAGGGGGGAGATTACCAGTATCATAGAATGAATAGACATTAAGGGGTGGAAGGAATTATTAATGATGAGTGAGGAATATGAATTATTTTAAAAGACCTATTTTGAGGAATTGGTGTCCCAGTGACAATGGAGTTGACCATGTGAATAAAGGAGTCCTTAAATGGGTTAATCATGAAATTACAAGAGGGGGACCCACATACATTCTTGGGGGATGTATCTTGGCATATAGTTACATTAATTAAGGCCAAAACATGCTTTTATAAATCCAACCAAAGTGGTTCTACAAATTTTCAATCCAACCCCACCATTTAATCATCACTGTCAAAAGGTGGTGGGCTACATGTCTTTCCATTTCCAAAAGGGAATGATACTTGCCTTCAAAAGTCATGGTCAAGTTAAAAAGTTTTCTAAATTATCTGTTAGGTTTTTTTACTACTTCAAACTATGAATTAGACTAATATAAAGAGACACCCCATGTTTAATTCTAATTTCATGTTTCATTGGATATAAATAAACACCCCCACGTACTCTTTATAAATAATGAATTAAGGTAATGTTATTATTATGAGTTTTTCCGGAAAATGTTGTGTTCATGCTTAATTCATGAATTATCAATGGATTTTTCCTTCTTTTTTGTAACACCCCGAGCTTCCACGATACACCTCTCTTTCAATAATGCAATAGCTTGCATTGTACGCAAGTTCGAGTTCTAACACACCGCGACTAATCAAAGTAGTCGTTATGAATAGTAATACCCACTTTTTAAAATTATAGAAATTTTATATTTCGAAATGGAATTCATTTTTGTATTCGTAATATAGAAATTATCCAAAGTTGAATTTTTTGTAATTTTCTGAGAACTTCCAATTTTTTTATGAATAGTGAAAAATACTTAAAAACAACTTTTATAATAAAAGTATTTTATAGTGATAACTTATACTATTGAGTGGTTTTAAGGTATAATTAGAATATATTTTTACTATTCTATCCAATGGTGGTCATTATAATTAATTTCAATTTGAAATTCGACATAAACAATTGTCAATCTTTTGATATATATTGTTTCTTAAAAACATGCTATTTGTTGTGACAGCGGGAATTAATTATAAAATTAATTAATGAAAATTATATTTTTGGAATTTTGTAAAATAGACATCATTTTTGGATTAGTAATATCAATTATATCTTATGGTGAAATTTTGGCATTGTTCTGAAAAACTTCCATTTTTGATGAATAGTGAAACCACTAAGTGGTAGTTAAAAAACTGATTTTTCTTTTAAATGAAACATTACCACTTCTGTGATTTGATTTTCAAAAATCTGACATACATGGTTGTCATTAAGAAGTAAAATTTAGTTCAATGGGATTAAAATAATTTTTTGGTGAATAGTAACTTTTAAGTTTAATTAATCGCGATTAAATGTAATTAGTGAAATTTAAGGTAAAAATGATATTATAAATATATGAAAATACCTATACACTTGTCCTACCCCTTTTTTATGAGTCATGTCCGACCAAGACAATCCATGGGTCAATGTGGGGACCCCATGGAGCCACTTTGGTAGGAAAATGACATTAAAAACTTTTTATTTAATGTTAAAATAAAAATGTCACAAACATGAGTTGTTTTACTAAAACAATTTTTAAATCAGGTTATACAAGTCATATTTTTTACTATAAATATTCATTATAAAGCTAAAAAATATTTCCTACATCATTATATTTTTATTATAATTTTTAGACATTTAATAAGTTAAATTATTTATGACACCATGATGATGCAACGATTATCTCATTAATTAACGATTTAAATAAAATGAGAATATAAAGTAAATTCCAAGGCTTACACTTGTCAAAAACCTATTGGATGAGTATATTTATAACCCTTATCACCTTATCCTTGAAATATATCATTGTGGGACCATTAGAATCCGAAAATCATTTCATAATAAAGTAACATTTCAATCTTTCCACGAGTGCCCCTTCCCTCCTCTTATAAAAGGCCCCCACCACTACAACCTTATTCACACCATCAAGCCATTTGTCTCGGCCAAACTCTGCCCAAATACTCTCCCAACTTCCCTCGCTTACTCCTAGAATCCTCACTTTGGGCAGAATTCTTCCCAAGGAAGCCTTTGTCTCAAATCAAAAAGGGCTACCCGATTTTAAGTTAATGTCTTCTTTTATGGTCTTTTGTTTTATTTTTCTTGTCCAACCCCCTAAACTCTTTTTATTCCTTTATTTTGAAAAAACACCAGTATATTAAATATACTAGGATGTTTTTATGATAATTATTTTGTTTACACTTACACACACCTTCGTCTAATGGTTAAAGAACATACTGTTTCTGTGGGTGGCGAAATACTGCCTCACAAAACGATGATTGTTCAATATTCTTTTAACACCTCTAATGGTGGCCCTTTTGATGAAACTATTTTCATATGTGATATATATATTATGTTTATGTTTTCCTTATGCTTCTGTATTTCTCATTTATGGCATACTTTATGATTTCTATTATGGGTAAACACGATATTTTCATTTTAGGAAGTGCGGACTACCGCCCCCTAAAAGTGATTTGAATCGTTAATACCTTATGTGGGATGTATGAATGATGTAGTAAATGGTATTATACAGTATATAATACTGGAATTATATTATACCTTTATATAATTATGTTTCATTCTATTAAAATATGAAATAGAAATGAATGTAGCGTTCATGCGTACGTACGGCTTACCGTCTCCATGAACGGTGCATTTCATTTCTTACCTCTAAATGTTATGTAATATTATAAATGCATGTATATACTGGATATAATTGTTATATATGATATATACATCATGAATATAATTATGGATATAATGGATATTTCACCACATGAACAACTTGTAATTATAAGAAGTATATTTTCGACTCAAGTACCAAAGATCGACAAAACGACTATTATTAACATAAATAATTACGTAATGTTAATAACATGGTAATAAGTGATATAAAATGAATAATGAACATGAAAAAGTTTCTTAAGCAAGTATAGATTAACTCTAGTTTATTATTCATGAGGTTAAAGAACGATTGAGTCAAGTCGGACACAAGGTAAGGGAACTTCTTAACCCAATTTCCATTCTTTGGGTTAATCCCCTACTTTCAAATTATGTCATGATATTATTATGTCCTATCTTTTATTTTTACTTTATTTCTATGTACTTATAGTGAATACACATAATAGATCTATTTTATTTAAAAACATGATCTTTTTAAGGGACTTCGTCTCAATCACCATTCATTGAGGCATATTTTGTTTCATACACGAATTTCTTTTATACGGTGTATAAACCCCTTTGACTTTTACCTTTATTCAAAATGAATCTTTTTATATGAATCATTTTACTAAAAAAACAAAAAGGAATGTTTCTCTTGTCATACGTATGCGGCGACAACGACTTCTCCACCGCCGTGAGCATTATTTGAGTTTCGACTTCCTCTACAAGCCATAAATTTTTTTTAAATGAAAAATAGATACCAAGTTTTAATTTTCTTTTATTTTTGTATTGAAAATGGTTTTGAAAGTGTTTTTATTACATCAATGTGTTTTAGTGATATCTTGTGATTGAAATGTGGAAATGTTATATTTCCTTTATGCATGTTTTATGTGATACGATTATGTAATGGTTTATGATATGTTTAAACCTATTCATATGAGGAATGCATTGGACTTAATAAGTGACGGTTGGAGCCCGCTATAGCTCCTCGATGCATCGGTAGGTCTCATGAGATAAACTAGTGTCTTGGCATGAGGCCTTGACCAAATCTTATTTGTGGTCTTGGCACGAGGCCTTGACTACGTGGTTATGATAGTCTGGCTTTATGCATTCCATCATTGTGAAAGTGGTTATTGATATTGCATGGGATTATTCGACTAGTAGAATATCCATGTGAGTAAGTAAATGGCATTATTTAATTTTATTTTTGCTATATTATGCTGAAGTTCAAGTTTAAAAAGGCTTTTGTTTTAGTTATACATTGCCTTAAATGTTAATGTTTATTTATGAAAGCTTCCGCAATATTTTTATCCTTACTGAGAATCTGAGCTCACCCCTTTCAATGTTTTAATATTTTCCAGGATGTGAAGAAGTATTTTATGAATGACCTGCAGGGATAGTCAAAAGAGGATATGAGTGTGGACTATGGAGACTTTGTTATTGTAGTATTTCACTTTATGATGTAATGTAACATTTATGAATGTATCTAGTGTTTCCAAGGCTACTAAACTAATCGGCCTTTCGAGACTTGATCTTTTGTGATCCTGCCAATGTTACGCAATAATGCACCGACTCTGGGTAACTGGGGTCGGGGCATTACAGTTGGTATCAGAGGCAGTTTAGTACTAACCTTGGAAGCTAGATTTAGATAAATTCTGATTAGAGCACATAGCCAAAAGATAGACATTAAATATTAGTATAGAAGAACTTCCTATAATTTTGGTATTCTAGAGATTTTGTGAGTTTTCTGAGCAATACATCCCTGTCTGGATACGAGCAGGTAGATGCAGCTCTGGAACTGATGTACCTAGGGGTAAAAACAGAAAACACCGCTTTGAGCTAGACTCGAACGGGAACTGTTTCATGACAATGGGCCTTGCTACACTCTTGGTTACGACACTCCCGGGGGATATGCTTAGGATAATTCTCGTTTTCTTTACAAACCACTATGAAGGGTTATGAGTATATAATTCCTCAAAGAAAACATTTTTATGATTATGGATTATATCCATAAATAGATCAATTTATGTTAAGTATTTTATAAGTTTGTAATTATGTATTTTTATTCATAAACTAATCTAGTTTATGCTATTGTTTGGAAATGGCTCCTAGTGGAAGGAATGGAAACTGATCAATGCACGCACTCCATGTAGGGATTTCCCTCCTGCTCAAGATAATTATTATGGACCTGGAGATACAACTGGTGCTGAACAACTTATTACCATACTGGGACAACTCACTCAGGTGATGAATAATAACCTTACTTGTATGGAGCACCCTAATCAGCAACGTGGAGGATAAATGTTAGACCTCTTCATGAGGAAACAACTGCCAACATTTAATGGGGGTAAAAATCCATTAGTAGCTGAGCAATGGGTAAACTCCTTATTGAAAATATTCCATGCCTTGGGGAGTAGCGAAACGGAGAAGGTGGTCATGGCTGTTTACCGCCTCACTGGAGATGTTGATCAGTGGTGGTCGTTGATTCAAAACACAAAGGAAGATGATGAGGTATCAAATATGGAATGTGGGGACTTCAAAGAGATTTTCCTAGAAAAATACTATCCTCGTGACCATCGAGAAGATATGGAAAGACAATTTCTAAGCCTGAGACAAAAGGAGGTTGACAATGTCGCAATGTATGAGGCTAAATTTACAAGGTTAGTGAGGCATTCATCAGATTATATATGTAACCCAAGAAGTAAGATTGATCGTTTCTTTGATGGGCTAAAACCATTTCTCCGTCGAGATTTAGTATCACAATCTTTCTCAACATACTAAGATATAGTCTTGTGTGCTATCAAGATAGAAAAGGAATTCTCTAAGTCTTTTGACAACAAAGTAAAGCAATAGAAGAAGAGAACGTTGGAACAAGAGATGGATAAAGGGAAAAATGGAAAAAAGGATTTTCCATTATGTGATAATTGTGGGAAGAATCACCCCGGTGCTTGCCTAAAAGGAATGGGAGTTTGTTATAAATGTGGAGAAAAATGTCACTAGGCTCGTGATTGCAAGGGAAAGAAAGAGGCTATCAATGTTGAATGCTACAATTGTAGGGAAATGGGGAATTATGCAAATGAATGTCCTAAGCGTCAGGAAAACATACCTCAGAAAAGTCCAAGGGATCAAGGACAATCTTATTCTGTTACTACAATTGAAGTAGAATAATTAATGTATTGGTGCTTTTGGACTCAAGGATTATATTCTGGTTATAAGAATAATGTGATATATATAAGGATTGTACTGCAGTACTTGTTCTTTTCATTAAGGTTTTAATATGATGAAGGTAATCATATTTTTAGAATGTGACAATAAGAGAAACTTTACTTTGTTTGGGGAATCTGATGTTACAATTGATTTTGGAATTTACAGACCTTTTAGAGAAAGTCTGGATAGAGGTATTTTGGATAACTATAAAGGTTGGAATGGACTAAGTTGATCTTTGGATAGTATTGTTTAAGGTTAAAACATTTCTAAAGATTATTTTTGGAATATTATAATACTATAGTTTTAGGAAAATGACAAACTATAGGGTGGGGCATAACCCATCGCGTCGGACAAAGCTACAGGAATCGAACCCACAACCATAGTGCGACAGGCCTTTATTACCAACCACTAGCCTAGAGGAAGTCCCTAGTTACAAAATAGTTTTTCTAATCTAAATGGTATGTGGTAATATTTAGAACATTATACAATTAAGATAAATAGAATATTTTTTAGTACTGTTACCATTGGAGTGAATGATGGGTTTGTGGTAAAAATTTATGAAAGTCTACAGGACAAGTAAGTATATTTCCTTACGTTATTTGAAAATATCTTAAATAAATTCCTCAACTTTATAAAAGGTAACATAAAAGAAAAATGTTGTCGGTTAACTTTTCCAACTGGGGATTCAATGACTGTTTAACCAATCACAAATTTGTGATTTTCTTGTGGTTAAAATTCTCCTAATCCTGATTTCTACAACTCTCCATTAGACCTTGATGGTTTGTTCCTCCTCCATATCCAAATTTTCCTAGAATCCTAGTAAAGGCTATCTCGGGTGACCTTTTTACTTATGTTTCTATCTTTTAAAGTTATATTTTTATTAACCTTATTTCCGATATGGGTTTTCCACAAAGGTATTTCCTAAGTTAAACCTTTTATTTTCAAAGAAAAATTTCAAATTGCGAGAATGCAATTTACTAAAAGAGGGGAGAATGTAACACCCTGAACTTCCACGATATGCCTCTCTTTCAATAATTCAATATCTTGCATCGTACGCAAGTTCGAGTTCTAACACACCATGACTAATCAAAGTAGCCGTTATGAATAGTAATACCCACTTTTTAAAATTATAGAAATTTTATATTTCAAAATGGACTTCATTTTTGTATTGGAAATATCAAAATTATCCAAAGTTGAATTTTTTGTAATTTTCTGAGAACCTCCAATTTTTTTTTATTGAAAAATACTTAAAAACAACTTTTTTAATAAAATTATTTTATAGTGATAGCTTATACTATTGAGTTGTTTTAAAGTATAATTATAATATATTTTTACTATTTTATCCAATGGTGGTCATTATAATTAATTTCTCTTTGAAATTGGACATAAACAATTGTCAATCTTTTGATATATATTGTTTCTTAAAAACACGCTATTTGTTGTGACAGCAGGATTTAATTATAAAATTAATTAATGCAACTTATATTTTTGGAATTTTGTAAAATATACATCATTTTTGGATTCATAATATCAATTATAGCTTAGGGTGAAATTTTGGCATTGTTCTGAAAAACTTCCATTTTTGATGAATAGTGAAACCACTAAGTGGTAGTTAAAAAACTGATTTTTCATTTAAATGAAACATTACCACTTCTGTGATTTGATTTTCAAAAATCCGACATACATTGTTTTCATTAGGAAGTAAAGTGTGGTTCAATGGGATTAAAATAATTTTTTGGTGAATAGTAACTTTTAAGTTTAATTAATCGCGATTAAAGGTAATTAGTGAAATTTAAGGTAAATATGATATTATAAAATTATGAAAATACCTTTACACTTGTCCTACCCCTATTTTATGAGTCATTTCCGACCAAGAAAATCCATGGTTCAACTTGGGGACCCCATGGAGCCACTTTGGTAGGAAAATGACACTAAAAACCTTTTATTTAATGTTAAAATAAAAATGTCACAAAAATGAGTTGTTTTACTAAAACAATTTTTAAATGAAGTTATACAAGTCATATTTTTGACTATAAATATTAATTAGAAAGATAATAAGATTTAATATATCATGATAGTTTTATTATAATTTTTAGACATTAAATAAATTAAATTATTTATGACACCATGATGATGCAGCGATTACCTCATTAATTAACGATTTAAATAAAATTAGAATATAATGTAAAATCCAAGGCTTACACTTGTCAAAAACCTATTATATCAGTATATTTCGATCCCTTATCACCTTATCCTTGAAATGTATCATTGTGGGACCTTTATAATCCGAAAATCATTTCATAATAAAGTAACATTTCAATCTTTCCAAGGGTGCCCCTTCTCTCCTCTTATAAAAGGCCCCCACCACTACCACCGTATTCACACCTTCAAGCCATTTGGCTCGGCCAAACTCTGCCCAAATACTCTCCCAACATCCCTATCTTACCCCTAGAAGCATCACTTTGGGCTGAATTCTTTCCAGGGAAGCTTTTGGCTCAAATCAAAAAGACCTACCCAATTTTAAGGTAATGTCTTCTTTTATGTTCTTTTGTTTTATTTTGCTTATCCAACCCCCTAAACTCTTTTTATTCCTTTATTTTGTAACAACACCAGTATCTTAAAAATACTAGTATTTTGTTATGATAAGGATTTTGTTTACACTTACACACACCTTCCTCTATTGGTTAAAGAACATGCTGTTTATGTGGGTGGAGAAATACTGCCTCACGAAAAGATGATTGTTCAATATTCTTTTAACACCTCTAATGGTGGCCCTTTTTATGAAACTATTTTCATATATCATATATATATAATGTTTATGTTTTCCTTATGCTTCTTTATTTCTCATTTATGGCATACTTTATGATTTCCATTATGGGTAAACACGATATTTTCATTTTAGGAAGTGCGGACTACCGCCCCCTCAAAATGATTTGAATCATTAATACCATATGTGGGATGTATAAAGGATAGAGTAAATGGTATTATACATTATATTATACTGGAATTATATTATACCTTTATATCATTATGTTTCATTCCATTAAAATATGAAATATAAATGAAAGTAGCGTTCATGCGTATGTACGGATTACCGTCTCCATGAACGGTGCATTTCATTTCTTACCTCTAAATCTTATGTAATATTATAAATGAATCTATATACTGTATATAAATGTTATATATGATATATAAATCATGAATATAATTCTGGATATAATGGATATTTTACCACATGAACAACTTGAAATTATAAGAAGTATATTTTTGACTCAAGTACCAAAGATCGACAAAACGACTGTTATTAACCTAAATAATTACATAATGTTCATAACATGTTAATAAGTGATATAAAAGGAATAATGAACATGAAAAATTTTCTTAATCAAGTAGATATTAACTCTAGTTTATTATTTAGGAGGTTAAAGAATGATCGAGTCAAGTCGGACACAAGGTAAGGGAACTTCTTAACCCAATTTCTATTCTTTGGTTTAATCCCCTACTTTTAAATTATTTCATGATATTATAATGTCATATCTTGTATTTTTAATTTACTTATGTGTACTTATAGTGAATACACATAATAGATCTATTTTATTTAAAAAAATGATCTTTTTAAGGGACTTCGTCTCAATCACCATTCATTGAGGCATATTTTGTTTTATACACGAATTTCTTTTATACGGTGTATAAACCCATTTGACTTTTACGTTTATTCAAAAGGAATCTTTTTATATGAAGTATTTTACTAAAACACAAAAACGAATGTTTCTCTTCTCGTGGGTATGCGGCGACAACAACTTCTCTGCCGCTGTGACCATTATTTGAGTTTCAACTTCCTCTAAAAGCCATAACTTTTTTTAAATGAAAAATAGTTACCAAGTTTTAATTTTCTTTTATTTTTGTATTGAAAATGGATTTGATAGTGTTTTTATTACATCAATGTGTTTTATTGATATCTTGTGATTGAAATGTGGAAATTTTATGTTTCCTTTATGCATGTTCTATGTGATACGATTATGTAATGGTTTATGATATGTTTAAACCTATTCATATGAGGAATGCATTGGACTTAATAAGTGAAGGGTGGAGCCCGCTATATCTCCTCGATGCATCGGTAGGTCTCATGAGACAAACTAGTGTCTTGGCACGAGGCCTTGACTACGTGGTTATGATAGTCTAGAATTATGCATTCCATCATTATGAAAGTGGTTATTGATATTTCATGGGATTATTCGACTAGTATAATATCCATGTTAGTAAGTAAATGGAATTATTTAATTTTATTTTTTCCATATTATGCTGAAGTTCAAGTTTAAAAGGGCTTTTTTATTTATACATTGCCTTAAATGTTAATGTTTATTTATGAAAGCTTCCGCAATATTGTTATCCTTACTGAGCATCTGAGCTCACCCCTTTCAATGTTTTAATATTTTCCAGGATGTGAAGAAGTATTTTATGAATGACCTGCAGGGATAGTCAAAAGAGGATATGAGTGTGGACTATAGAGACTTTGTTATTGTAGTATTTCACTTTATGATGTAATGTAACATTTATGAATGTATCTAGTTTTTCCAAGGCTACTAAAATAATCGATCTTTCGAGACTTGATCTTTTGTGATCATGCCAATGTTACGCAATAATGCACCGACTCTGGGTAACTGGGGTTGGGGGCGTTACATTTGTGGTTTATTTTCGAAATCGTTCTTAGAGACAAGTTATATTTGGGTTCTGACATGACCATTTCCCCCTTACTTCGCATTTTCACTATCCATGCACCACATTCACTTGTTTTCTTGTGGAGATATAGTTTCTCAACATGACAATATTGTATAAGGTTCCTAGGACACATGCTAGTGGGTCTGAATCATGTATCATGTTGATTATCAATTGTACTATGGATGTGCTAATTTGATACCATTCAATTTTTATTGTTAGAGTATTCACATTTCATATTATAGTTTTTTATTATAAAAGATTATGTGGTCTTTTTATCACCCATTTCATATTAGGAATGTATAAGACTTAGTAATTGAAGGGTGGGGCATACTCTATCACCACATTGAATAGGTAGGTTGCATGAGAAAAACTATATTGGGTTTTTACATGTTTATGTATGGTCTCAGAATGAGGCCCTAATAGTATAGTTATGAAGTTTAGCATTATGTGTTCCCTCAATACGAGACTAGTATTTGATATTCCATGTGATTATTTGACTTGTAGAATATCAATGGTTATGTTTTATTTTGGCATTATTTATTCATCTTTTAATCCCACCATATTATGCTCATTTATATTTATTCTTAAAGGATTATGTTTTTTTGTCCATCATGACAAGTGTTTTTGTTATTATCAAATTTTGTTGTATAATGTACCCTTACTGAGCATCTAAGCCCACACTATTCTTATGATTTTATTTCTCGGGTTATGAAGAATAAAAATTTCAATACTATTTTAAGGATGAAGCTTATTCAATTTTATATTGTATCATATTATATTATTTTCTCTAAATGTATTTTCGGTATCGTGAATATAATCTAGTTATCTAGGACTATTAAATTGATAGGTCCTTTGAGATTTCATTCCTTGTTATCATTATAATGTAATAATATAATGTGTCAGCTCTGGGATTCTGGGGATGGGGTTTTACAGTTGTTATCATATGATATTTAGCAAGAACCTTGGAAAATAGATTTAGAAAACATATATTAGGGAACTTAACCCTAAAAAAATCTTTGAGGATAAGCATACAAGAACATCGTAGAATTATGGAATGGTATAGATTATATGGATCATCCTAGAAAATACATCAATGTGTGGATACTATAAGTGTGTGTGGTTCTGGAACTGATTTTCCTAAGAGTGAAAAATCATACCAGGTGTTCTGGGCCTGACTTGGGCTAATATGGTACATGAAAATGGGCCTTACTGCACATTTGGATTGACACTCCCAGAGGATATGCTTAAGAAAACTCAGATTTGTTTACAAACCATTTTTATATATTTGAATATATAATAAAAATAAATAGTATATGTTAATACTATGGTGTTTTAACACCCCGATCGTCCACGATACACATCTCCTTCAATAATGCAATAGCTTGAATTGTACGCATGTTTGAGATTATAACACACCGCGACTAATCAAAATAGCCATTATGAATATTAATACCCACTTTTTGAAATTATATATATTTTATATTTCAAAATGGACTTCATTTTCAGATTCGTAATATCTAAATTAGCCTATGTTGAATTTTTGGTATTTTCTGAGAACTTTCAATTTTTTATGAATAGTGAAAAACGACTTAAAAACAACTTTTTTAATCAAAATAATTTATTGTGATAAATTATACTATTGAGTGTTTTTAAAGTATAATTAGAATATATTTTTACCATTTTATCCAATTGTGGTCATTATAATTAATTTCGCTTTGAAATTGTACATAAACAATTGTCAATCTTTTTGTATATATTGTTTCTTAAAAACACGCTATTTGTTGTGACAGCGGGAATTAATTATAAAATTAATTAATGCAACCTATATGTTTGTAATTTTGTAAAATAGACAAAAATTATTAATTTGTAATATCATGTATAGCTTACGGTGAAATTTTTTCATTGTTCTGAAAAACTTCAATTTTTAATGAATAGTGAAACCACCAAGTGGTAGTTAAAAAACTAATTTTTAGTTTAAATGAAACGTTACCACTTCTGTGTTTTGATTTTAAAAAATCTGACATACATGGTTGTCATTAGGAAGTAAAATGTGGTTCAATGGGATTAAAATAATTTTTTTGTGAATAGTAACTTCTAAGTTTAATTAATTGTGATTAAAGGTAATTAGTGAAATTTAAGGTAAAAATTATATTATAAAAATATAAAAATACCTTTACACTTGTCCAACCATTATTGTATGAGTCATGGCCGACCACAAAAATCCATGGGTCAACATGGGGACCCCATGGTGACACTTGGGTAAAAAAATGATATTAATAACTTTTTATTTAAAGTAAAAATAAAATTGTCCCAAACATGGGTTGTTTTAATAAATGAATTATTAAATGGGGTTATTTAAGTTAACGTTTCAACTATAAATATTCCTTTGAAAGATAAAACTATTTCCTACATCATGATATTTTTTTTATAATTTTTAGACATTAAATAAATTAAATTTTTAATGACATAGTGATGATGCAGTGATTACCTCATTAATTAACGATATAAATAAAATGAAAAGATAATGTAACATCTAAGGATAAAACATTTCAAAAACCTATTGGATGAAAATATTTCAAACCCTTATCACCTTATCCTTGAAATATATCATTTTGGTACTTTTGAAATCTGAAAATCACTCCATAATAATTTAACATTTCATTACATTCCAAGAGTGCCCCTCCTCTCCTCTTATAAAAGGCTCCCACCTCTACCACCTTATTCAAACCATCAAAGCCTTTTGGGTCCGCCAACCTATGCCCAAATACTCTCTCAGATTCCCTATCTTACTCCTAGAAGACTCACATTGGGCAGAAGTCTTCCCAAGGAAGCCTTTGGCTCAAATCAAAAAGAGTTACCCGATTTTAAGGTAATGTCTTCTCTTCTGTTGTTTTGTTTTATTTTGATCCTCCAACCCCATAATCTCTTTTTATTATTTTATTTTATAACAACTACAGTATGTTCAATATACTAGGATGTTGTTATGAGAAGGATTTTATTTACAATTACACAAAACTTCATCAAATGGTTAAAGAACATACTGTTTCTGTGGGTGGCAAATTACTGCCTCACGAAACGATGATTGTTCAATCTTATTTTAACACCTCTCTTGGTGGAAATTATGATGACACTATTTTTTATATATGATATATATTATGTTTTTTTTCCTTATTATTCTGTATTTTTTCGTTTATGGAATACCTTTATGATTTCCATTATGGGTAAACGCGATAATTTCATTTTAGGAAGTGCGGACTACCGCCCCCTCAAAGTGATTTGAATCGTTAATGCCATATGTGGGATGTATAAAGGATGGAGTAAATGGTATTATATATTATATTATACTGGAATTATAGTATACCTTAATATAATTATAATTTCATTCCATTAAATACAAAATAGAAATGAAAGTAGCGTGCATGCGTACTTACGGCTTACCGTCTCCATGAACGGTGCATTTCATTTCTTACCTATAAATGTTATGTAATATTATAAATGCATGTATATACTGGATATATATGTTATATATGATATATTAATCATTAATATAATTCTGGATATAATGGATATTTCACCACATGAACAACTTGTCATTATAAGAAGTTTATTTTTGGCTCGAGTACCAAAGATCAACAAAACAACCGTTATTAACATAAATAATTACGTAATGTTCATAACAAGGTAATAAGTGATATAAAAGGAATAATGAACTTGAAAAAGGTTATCAATCAAGTATAAATTAACTCTAGTTTATTATTCAGGAGATTAAATAATGATCGAGTCATGTCGGACACGAGCTAAAGAAACATCATAACCCAAATTCCATTCTTTGGGTTAATCTCCTACTTTCAAATTATGTCACAATATTATTATGTCCTATCTTGTATTTGTACATTCTTTATGTGTACTTATAGTTAATGCACATAATATATCTATTTTATTTAAAAAATGATCTTTGTAAGGGACCTCTTCTCAATCTCTATTCATTGAGGCATGTTTTGTTTTATACACAAATTTCTTTTATACGTTGTATAAACCCCTTTGACTTTTACTTTTATTCAAAAAGAATCTTTTTATATGAAGAATTTTTACCAAATGTCAAAAGGAATGTTTTTTCTTACGTATGCAGTGACAACAACTTCTCCACTGCCTTGACTATTATTTGAGTATCGGCTTCCTCTACAAGCAATAGTTTTTTTTAAATGAAAAATAGATACCAAGTTTTAATTTTCTTTTATTTTGGTATTGAAAATGGTTTTGAAAGTGTTTTTATTAAATCAAAGTCTTTTATTGGAATCTTGTGATTGAAATGTGGAAATTTTATGTTTTCTTTATTCATGTTTTATGTTATACGATAATGAAATGGTTTATGATGTGTTTAAACCTATTCATATAAGGAATGTATTGGACTTAATAAGTGACGGGAGAGGCCCGCTATAGCTCCCTGATGCATCGGCAGGTCTCATGAGACAAACTAGTGTCTTGGCACGAGGCTTTGACAAAATATTATATTTAGTCTTGGCATGAGGCCTTGGCTACGTGGTTATGATATTATGGCATTATGCATTCCGTCGTTATGAAAGTGGTTATTGATATTACATGTGATTATTCAACCAGTAGAATATCCATGTGAGGAAGTAAATGGAATTATCCCATTTTACTTTTTCCATATTATGTTTAAGTTCAAGATTAAAAGGCTTTTGTTTTAGTTATACATTGCCTTAAATGTTTATGTTTATTTATGAAAGATTCCGCTGAATTGTTATACTTACTAAGCATCTCATCTCACCCCTTTCAATGTTTTATTTTTCTCAGGATGTGAAGAAATATTTTATGACTGACCTACAGGGATAGTCTGAAGTGGATATGGGTGTGGAATATGGAGACTATGTTATTGTAGTTTTTTACATTATGATGTAATGTAACATTTATGAATGTATCTAGTGTTTCCAAGGCTACAAAACTAATCGGTCTTTCGATACATGACCTTTTGTGATCATGGAAATGTTACGCAATAATGCACCGACTCTGGGTAACTGGGGTCAGGGTGTTACAATTGGTATTAGAGGCAGTTTAGTACTAACCATGGAAGCTAGATTTAGATAAAATCTGATTAGAGCACATATCCCTAAGATAGACTTAGAGGATTAGTATAGAAGAACTTCCTAGAATTTTGGTATTATAGAGATTTTGTGAGTTTTCAGAGCAATACATCCCTGTCTGGATATGAGTAGGTAGAGGCGGCTCTGGCACAAATGTACCTAGGGGTAAAACCTAAAAACACCGCTTTGAGATAGACTCGAATGACAACTGGTGCACGACAATGGGCCTTGCTGCACTCTTGGTTATGACAGACCCGGGGGATAGCTTAGGATAATTCTCATTTTCTTTACAAACCATTATGAAGGGTTTATGAGTATATACTTCTTCAAAGAAAACATTTCTTTTTTATGATTATGGATTATATCCATAAATAGTTCAATTTATGTTATGTGTTTTACAAGTATGGAATTATGTATTTTTATTCTTAAACTAATCTATTTTATGCCATTATTTAGAAATGGTGCATAGTGGGAGGAATGTAAACCATATCAATGCACGCCCTCCATGTAGGTATTTTCCTCTTGGTCAAGATAATTATTATGGAGCTGGAGATACAACTGGTGTTGATCAACTTATCACCATACTGGGACAACTCAACTAGGTTATGAATAATAACCTTACTCGTATAGAGCACCCTGATCTGCAACGTGGAGGATCAATGTTAGACCGCTTCATGAGGAAACAACTGCCAACATTTAATGGGGGTAAAAATCCATTAGTAGCTGAGCAATTGATAAAATCCTTATAGAAAATATTCCACGCCTTGGGGAGTAGCGAAAGGGAGAAGGTTTTCATTGAAGTTTACTGCCTCACTAGAGATGTCGATCAATGGTGGTCACTGATTCAAAACATGAAAGAAGATGAAGAAGTATCTAATATGGAATGGAGTGAGTTAAAAGAGATTTTCGTAGAAAAATACTTTCCTCATGACCATCGAGCAGATATGGAAAGGAAATTTCTGAGTCTGAGGCAGAAGGAGGATGAGAATGTCGCAAAGTATATGTCTAACTTTACAAAGTTAGCGAGGCATTCTGCAGATTATATACGTCACCCAATAAGTAAGATCGATCATTTCTTTTATGGGTTAAAACCATTTCTCCGTCGAGATTTAGTATCACAATCATTCTCAATATACGATGATATACTCTCATGTTCTATGAAGACAGAAAAGGAATTCTCTAAATCTTATGACAATAAAGTAAACCCATAGAAGAAGATAATGGTGGAGCAAGAGACAGATAATGGAAAAAATGGAAAGAAGGATTTTCCATTATGCGATAATTGTGAGAAGAATCACCCCGATACTTGCCTAAAAGGAATGGGAGTTTGTAATAAATGTGGAGAAAAGGGTCACCAGGCTCGTGATTGCAAAGGAAAGAAAGAGGCTATCAATGTTTAATGCTACAATTGTAGGGAAATGGGGAATTATGAAAATGAATGTCCTAAGCGTCAGGGAAACTTACCTCAAAAAATGCCAAGGGATCAAGGAAAATCTTATGCTGTTACTACAGTTGAAGTGGAATAATTAATGTATTGGTGCTTTTGGACTCAAGGATTATATTCTGGTTATAAGAATAGTGTGATATATATAAGGATTGTACTGCAGTACTTGTTGTTTTCATTATGGTTTTAATATGATGAAGGTAATCATATTTTTAGTATGTGACAATAAGAGAAACTTTACTTTGTTTGAGGAATCTGATGTTACAATTGATTTTGTAATTTAGAGACCTTTTAGAGAAAGTCTGGACAGAGGTATTTTGGATAACTATAAATGTTGGAATGGATTAAGTTGAACCTTGTATAATATTTTTTAAGGTTAAAACATTTCTGAATATTATTTTTGTAATATTATAATACTGTAGTTTTAGGAAATGGACAACTTGTAGGTCAGGGGATAACCCATCATGTTGGACAATGCTGTAGGAATCGAACCCACAACCATAGTGCAACAGGCCATTATTACCTACCAATATCCTACAGGAAGTCCCTGTTTATTAAAAAATAGTTTTCCTAATCTAAATGGAATGTGTTAATATTTTGAACCTTGTGCGATTAGGATAAATATAATATTTTTGAGTTCTATTATCTTTTTGAGTGAAAGATGAGTTTCTGGTAGAAATTAGTTGAAGTTTGAAACTATACTTGTCAAGCATAAATATATATATACCTATCTCTTATTCTATAAATAAATTAATTCTTAAACCTTATTAAAGTGATATTAAAACAAAAAATGTGTTATCCTAATACCTTATGTCTTGTTGAACTGGTAATATTTTAAATCAACATAAATTGAAGGCTTTGAGGCCCTCAATTTTACACTTGTTTGTGATTGAGGACCTCAATCACTCCCTACAAATATTTATGTTTTTCCTCCAATTATATATCTATAATTTCCACCAATGTTCTCGTTATCTAGATCATAATTTGGTGGTGTCTTTTTCATTTCCCTTTCCCTCTTATTAAGGCTAAATTTTATTAACCTTATATCCGATGTGGGTTTTCCAAAAAGGTATTTTCTATTTTCAACCTTTTATTTTCAAAGAAAAATTTCAAATTGCGAGGACTCAATTTATTGAAGGAGGGGAACATTTAACACCCCGAGCTTCCTCGATACACTTCTCTTTCAATAATGCAATAGCTTGTATTGTATGCATGTTTGAGATTCTAACACACCGCGACTAATCAAAATATCCATTATGAATAGTAATACCCACTTTTTGAAATAATATATATTTTATATTTAAAAATGGACTTCATTTTCAGTTTCGGAATATCGAAATTAGCCTATGTTGAATTTTTGGTATTTTTCTGAGAACTGCCAATTTTTTATAAATAGTGAAAAATACTTAAAAACAACTTTTTTAATCAAAATAATTTATAGTAATAAATTATACTATTGAGTGGTTTTAAAGTAAAATTATAATATATTTTTACCATTTTATCCAATGGTGGTCATTAGAATTAATTTCACTTTGTAATTGGACATAAACATTTGTCAATCTTTTGGTATATATTATTTCTTAAAAACACACTATTTGTTGTGACAAAGGTAATTAATTATAAAATTAATTAATGAAACTTATATGTATGGAATTTTTTAAAATAGACATCATTTTTGGATTCGTAATATCAATTATAGCTTAGGGTGAAATTTTGGCATTGTTCTGAAAAACGTCAATTTTTGATGAATAGTGAACCCTCTAAGTAGTAGTTAAAAAACTAATTTTTTGTTTAAATGAAACGTTACCACCCCTGTCTTTTGATTTTCAAAAATCCGACATACATGGTTGTCATTAGGAAGTATAATGTGGTTCAATGGGATTAATATAATTTTTTTTGTGAATAGTAACTTTTAAGTTTAATTAATCACGATTAAAGGTAATTAGTGAAATTTAAGGTAAAAATGATATTATAAAAATATAAAAATACCTTTAAACTTGTCCTAATATTATTGGATGAGTCATGGTCGACCAATAAAATCCATGGGTCAAATTGGGGACCCCATGGAGCCACTTGGGTATGAAAATGACGTTAATAACTTTTTATTTAAAGTAAAAAAAATTGTCCCAAACATGTGTTGTTTTACAAAAAGAATTATTAAATGCGGTTATATAAGTTAAATTTTAGACTATAAATATTCAAATGAAAAATAATAATATTTCCTACATCATGATAATTTTTCTATAAATTTTAGACATTATATAAATTAAATTTTTAATGACACAGTGATGATGCAGCGATTACCTCATTAATTAAAGATTTAAATAAAATGAAAAGATAATGTAAAATATAAGGCTTACACTTGTCAAAAACCTATTCTATGAGAATATTTCGAACCCTTATCACCTTATCGTTGAAATATATCATTATGGGACCTTTGAAATCCGAAAATAACTTCATAATAATGTAACATTTCATTACTTTCCAAGAGTGCCCCTCCTCTCCTCTTAGAAAAGGCCCCCACCTCTACCACCATATTCACACCATAAAATCCTTTTGGGTCGGCCAACCTCAGCAAAAATACTCTCTCACCTTCCTTTACTACTCCTAGAAGCCTCACTTTTTTCAGAAGTCTTCACAAGGAAGCCTTTGGCTCAAATCAAAAAGAGTTACCCGATTTTAAGGTAATGTCTTTTCTTCTGTTGTTTTGTTTTATTTTGATTCTCCAACCCCCTAAAATCTTTTTATTCTATTATTTTGTAAAAACACCAGTATATTAAATATACTATGATGTTTTTATGAGAAGTATTTTATTTACAATTACACACACCTTCGTCAAATGGTTAAAGAACAAACTGTTTCTGTGGGTGGCAAATTACTACCTCATGAAACGATGATTGTTCAATATTCTTATAACACCTCTCATGGTGGCCATTATGATTAAAATATTTTTTATATATGATATGTATTATGTTTTGTTCCTTCTGATTCTGTATTTTTCATTTATTTCATACCTTTATGATTTCCATTATGGGTAAACGCGATAATTTCATTTCAGGAAATGCGGACTACCGCCCCCTCAAAGTGATTTGAATTGATGATTCCATATGTGGGATGTATAAAAGATATAGTAAATGGTATTATAGATTATATTATGCTGTAATTATATTACACCTTTATAAAATTATAATTTCATTCCATCAAATATAAAATATAAATGAAAGTAGCGTTCATTCGTACGTACGGCTTACCGTCTCCATGAACGGTGCATTTCATTTCTTACCTCTATATGTTATGTAATATTATAAATTCATGTATATACTGGATATATATGTTATATATGATATCTAAATAATGAATATAATTCTGGATATAATGGATATTTTACCACATGATCAACTTGTAATTATAAGAAGTTTATTTTTGACTCAAGTACCAAAGATCGACAAAACGACCGTTATTAACATAAATAATTACATAATGTTCATAACATGGCAATAAGTGATATAAAAGGAATAATGAACTTGAAGAAGGTTCTTAAGCAAGTATAAATCAACCCTAGTTTATTATTCATGAGATTAAAGAACGATCGAGTCAAGTCGGACATGAGGTGAGGGAACTTCTTAACCCAATTTCCATTTTTTTGGTTAATCTCCTACTTTCAAATTATGTCATGATATTATTATGTCCTATCTTGTATTTGTACATTATTTATGTGTACTTATAGTGAATACACATAATAGATCTATTTTATTTTAAAATTGATCTTTGTAAGGGACTTTATCTCAATCTCCATTCATTGAGGAATATTTTGTTTTATACTCAAATTTCTATTATATGGTGTATAAACCACTTTGACATTTACTTTTATTCAAAAGGAATCTTTTTATACGAAGAGTTTTTACTAAACGACAAATGGAATGTTTTTTCTTACATATGCGGCAACAATGACTTCTCCACCGTCGTGACTATTATTTGAGTTTCGGCTTCCTCTAAAAGCCATAATTTTTTTAAAATTATAAATAGATACCAAGTTTTAATTTTCTTTTATTTTGGTATTGAAAATGGTTTTGAAAGTGTTTTTATTACATCACTATGTTTTATTGATATCCTATTATTTAAATGTGGAAATGTTATGTTTCCTTTATGCATGTTTTATGTGATACGATTATGCAATGGTTTATGATATGTTTAAACCTATTCATATGAGGAATGCATTGGACTTAATAAGTGACGGGTGGAGCCCACTATAGCTCCTCGATGCATCGGCAGGTCTCATGAGACAAACTAGTGTCTTGGCATGAGGCCTTCACAAAATATTATTGGTAGTCTCGGCACAAGGCTTTGGCTATGTGGTTATGATAGTTTGGCATTTTGAAGTCCATCATTATCAAAGTGGTTATTGATATTGCATGTGATTATTTGACTAGTAGAATATCCTTTTGAATAATTAAATGGCATTATCTCATTTTACTTTTTCCATATTATGTTGAAGTTAAAGTTTAAATGGCTTTTTTTAGTTATACATTTCCTTAAATGTTTATGTTTATTTATGAATGCTTCCGCTAAATTGTTATCCTTACTGAGCATCTGAGCTCACCCCTTTCAATGTTTTATTTTTCTCAGGATGTGAAGAAATATTTTATGAATGACCTGCAGGGATAGTATGAAGGGGATATGGGTGTGGACTATGGAGACTATGTTATTGTAGTTTTTCACTTTATGATGTAATGTAACATTTATGAATTTATCTAGTGTTTCCAAAGCTACTAAACTAATCATTCTTTCGAGACATGATCTTTTGTGATCATGCCAATGTTACGCAATAACGCACCGACTCGGGGTAACTGGGGTCGGGGCGTTACTGGTGTTTATGTTGAAAATTGGTATCCAAGATATTCTATAAATGATTATATTGTTTTCTCACTATTACTACTTTTACTCAAGCTATGCATTCTGTTTTTAGTAAATTGATTGAATCCAAATGATTCATGTTAAAATTGAACATGATAGACATGGTTGTAGTGATGAGCAACGAAATGGGATGTAGATAGGAGAAACCCAATAAAGTGACTCAAATATTTGGATAAATGCTTTATGTGTTGAAAAGACGTACATAAAGAAAATATTTACATTGGAAAAATAAATAGTACGATGGAAGGTAATAAAACTAAAAATAAGAATACATTTGTCATTAATTTTCTTGATTGTAAGGGACCTATGTAACGCCCCGACCCCAGCTACCCAGAGTTGGTGCATTACTTCGTAACATTGGCATGATCAAAAAAGATCAAGTCTCGAAAGACCGATTAGTTTAGTATCCTTGGAAACACTAGATACATTCATAAGTCTTACATTACATCATAAAGTGAAAAACTAATAACAAAGTCTTCATAGTCCACATTCATATCCTCTTCTGTCTATCCCTGCAGGTCATTCATAAAATACTTCTTCACATCCTGGAAAATATTAAAACATTGAAAGGGGTGAGCTCAGATGCTCAGTAAGGATAACAATATAGCAGAATATTTCATAAACAAACATTAATATTTAAGGCAATGTATAACTAAAACAAAAGCCTTTTAAACGTGAACTTTAGCATAAAATGGAAAAAGTAAAATGAAATAATGCCATTTACTTACTCACATGGATATTATAATGGTAGAATATTCACATGAAATATCAATAACCACTTTCATAATGATGGAATGCATAATGCCAGACTATCATAACCACGTAGCCAATGCCTCGTGCCAAGACTACAAATGATATTTTGTCAAGGCCTCATGCCAAGACACTAGTTTGTCTCATGAGACCTACCGATGCATCAAAGAGCTATAGCGAGCTCCACCCATCACTTATTAAGTCCAATTCATTCCTCATATGAATAGGTTTAAACATATCATAACCCATAACATAATCATATCACATAAAATATTCATAAAGGGAACATAACATTTCCACATTTCAATAACAATATATCAATAAAACACATTGATATAATAAAAACACTTTCAAAACCATTTTCAATACCAAAATAAAAGAAAATTAAAACATGGAATTTATTTTTCATTTTAAAAAAGTTATGGCTTGTAGACGAAGCTGAAACCCAAATAATGGCCATGGCGGTGGAGAAGTCGTTGTCGCTGCATACGTATGACAAGAAAAACATTCCTTTTTTCGTTTAGTAAAACACTTCGTATAAAAATATTCCTTTTGAATATATGTAAAATTCAAAGGGGTTTATACACCATATAAAGGAAAGTTGTGTATAAAACAAAATATGCCTCAATGAAAGGAGATTGAGACAAAGTCCCTCACAAAGATCATTTTTTTAAAATAAAATAGATCTATTAAGTGTATTCACTATAATTACACATAAATAAATTAAAAATACATGATAGGACATAATATTATCATTACATAATTTGAAAGTAGGATATTAACCCAAAGAATGGAAATTGGGTTAAGAAGTTCCCTTACCTTGCGTCTTGTCTTGACTCGACCGTTCATTAACCTCCTGAATAATAAACTAGAGTAAATTTATAATTTCTTAAGAACCTTTTTCAAGTTTCTTATTCCTTTTATATCACTTATTACCATGTTATGTACATTATGTAATTATTTAAGTTAATAACGGTTGTTTTGTCGATCTTTGGTACTTTAGTCAAAAATAAACTCCTTATAATTACAAGTTGTTCATGTGGTGAAATATCCATTATATCTAGAATTATATTCATGATTTAGATATCATATATATAATATATATCCAGTATATACATTCATTCATAATATTACGTGACATTTAGAGGTAAGAAATGAAATGCACCGTTCATGGAGACGGTAAGCCGTACGTACGCAAGAACGCTACTTTCATTTCTATTTCGTATTTAATGAAATGAAATAATAATGATATAAATGTATAATATAATTCCAGTATAATATAGTGTATAATCCCATTTACTCCATCCTTTATACATCCCACATATGGTATTAACGATTCAAATCACTTTGAGGGGGCGGTAGTCCGCACTTCCTAAAATGAAAATATCACGTTTACCCATAATGGAAACCATAAAGGTATGCCATAAATGAAAAATACAAAATCATAAGGAAAACAAAAAAATAATATATATAATATATAAATATAGTGTCATCATAATGGCCACCATTAGAGGTGTTATATGAGTGTTGAACAATCATCGTTTTGTGAGGCAAAAATTCATCATCCACAGAAACAATATGTTCTTTAACCATTAGATGTAGGTGTGTGTAAGTGTATCTCTAATAATTCTTATAACAAAATCCTAGTATATTGAAGATAATTTTTTTGTTTCAAAAGAAATGAAAAAAATATTTTTAGGGGGTTGGAGAAAAATATAAAATAAAAGAACACAAGAGAAGACATTACCTTAAAATCGGGTAACTCTTTTTGATTTGAGCCAAAAGATTACTTGGGAAGAATTATGCTCAAAGTGAGGCTTCTAGGATTAAGGGATGGTATTTGGGAGAGTATTTGGCCAGAGGTTGGCCGATCCAAATGGATTAAAAGTGTGAATAAGGTGGTAGAGGTGGGGGCCTTTTATAAGAGAAGACGAGGGGCACTCTTGGAATGATTGAAATGTTACATTATTATGAAATGATTTTTCAGATTTTAAAGGTCCCACACTTATATATTTAGAGGATAAGGTGATAAGGGTTCGAAATATTTTCATCCAATAGGCTTTGGACAAGTGTAATGCTTAGATTTTACATTATCCTTCCATTTTATTAAAATCGTTAATTAATGAGGTAATCGCTGCATCATCATGGTGTCATAAATAATTTAATTTATTTAATGTCTAAAAATTATAAAAAAATATCCTGATGTAGGAAATCTTTCTATATTTCTAATTAATATTTATAGTCAAAAATATTACTTTCATAACCCAATTTAAAAATTGGTTTAGTAAAACTACTCTTGTTTGTGACCTTGTTATTTTAACATTAAATAAAAAGTTATTGATGTCTTTTTCCTACCAAAGTTCCTCCATGGGGTCCCCAAGTTGTCCCATGGATTGTCTTGGTCGGCCATGAAACATCCAATAGGAGTAGTAAAAGTGTAAAGGTATTTCCATATTTTTATAATATCATTTTTACCTTAAATTTCACTAATTACCTTTAATCGCGATTAATTAAACTTAAAAGTTACTATTCACCAAAAAATTATTTTAATCCCATTGAACCAAATTTTACTTCTTAATGACTACCATGTATGTCGGATTTTTAAAAATCAAATCACAGAAGTGGTAATGTTTCATTTAAACGAAAAATCAGTTATTTAACTACCACTTAGCGGTTTCACTATTCATCAAAAAATTGAAGTTTTTCAGAACAATGCCAAAATTTCACCCTAAGATATAATTGATATTACGAATCCAAAAATGATTTCTATTTTAAAAAATTCCAAACATATAAGTTGCATTAATTAATTTTATAACTAATTCCTGCTGTCACAACAATAGCGTGTTTTTAAGAAACAATATATATCAAAAGATTGACAATTGTTTATGTCCAATTTCAAAGTGAAATTAATTATAATGACCACCATTGGATAAAATAGTAAAAAATATATTATAATTATACTTTAAAACCACTAAATAGTATAAGTTATCACTATAAATTATTTTGATTAAAAAAACTGTTTTTAAGTATTTTTCACTATTCATAAAAAATTGGAAGTTCTTAGAAAAATACCAAAAATTCAACATAGGCTAATTTAGATATTACGAATCCAAAAATGAAGTCCATTTTGAAATGTAAAATATATATAATTTCAAAAAGTGGTTATTTCTATTCATAAATTCTACTTTTATTGGTCGCGGTGTGTTAGAACTCGAGGTTGCGTACAACACACGCTGCTCTATTATTCAAAGAGGAGCGTACCATGGAAACTTGGGATGTTACATTCTCCCCTCCTTCAATAAATTGCGTCCTCGCAATTTGAAATTTTTCTTTGAAAATAAAAGGTTGAAAATAGAAAATACCTTTGTGGAAAACACCACATCATAAATAAGGTTAATAAAATTTACCCTTAATTAGAGAGAAAGGGAAATGAAAAAGTCACCACCAAATTATGATCTCAATAAGGAGAACATTGTTGGCAATTAGAGACATATAATTGGAGGAAAAACGTAAATATTTGTAGGGAGTTATTGAGGTCATCAATCACAAACAATTGTAAAATTGAGGGCCTCAATGCCTTCAATCATTGTTGATTTAAAATATTATCAGTTCAACAAGACATAAGGTATTAGGATAACACATTTTTTGTTTTAATATCCCTTTACTATAGTTTAAGAATTAATTTATTCATATAATAAGAGATAGGTATATATATTTATTCTTGACATGTAGACTTTCAACCTTCAACTAATTTCTACCACAAACTCATCTTTCACTCAAAAAGATAATAGAACTCAAAAATATTATATTTATCCTAATCGTATAAGGTTCCAAATAATAACACATACCATTTAGATTATTAAAACTATTTTTTAATAATCACGGACTTCTTGTAGGCTAGTGGTAAGTAATAAAGGCCTGTCGCTCTATGGTTGTGGGTTCGATTCCTGCAGCTTTGTCCGATGCGACCGGTTATGCCCCACTCTGCAGGTTTTCCTTTTCCTAAAACTATTGTATTATAATATTCCAAAAATAATCTTCATAAATGTTTTAACCTTAAACAATACTATCCAAAGTTCAACTTAATCCATTCCAAACATTATAGTTATCCAAAATACATCCATCCAGACTTTCTCTAAAAGGTCTCTAAATTCCAAAATCAATTGTATCATCAGATTCCTCAAACAAGGTAAAGTTTCTCTTATTGTCACATACAAAAATATTATTACCTTAATAATATTAAAACCTTAATGAAATCAACAAGTACTTCAGTACAATCCTTATATATATATGTCACATTATTCTAATAACCAGAATATAATCCATGAGTCTAAAAGCACCAATACATTAATTATTCTACTTCAACTGTAGTAAGAGCATAAGATTGTCATTGATCCCTTGGCCTTTTCTGAGGTATGTTTCCCTGATGCTTAGGATATTCATTTTCATAATGCCCCATTTCCCTACAATTGTAGCATTCAACATTGATAGCCTCTTTCTTTCCCTTGCAATCACCAGCCTGGTGACCTTTTTCTCCACATTTATAACAAACTCCCATTCATTTTAGGCAAGCACTGAGGTGATTCTTCCCACAATTATCACATAATGGAAAATCCTTCTTTCCCATTTTCCCTTTATCCATCTCTTGTTCCACCTTTCTCTTCTTCTCTTGCTTTACTTTGTTGTCATAAGACTTAGAGAATTCCTTTTCCGTCTTGATAGCACATGAGACAATATCTTCATATGACGAGAAGGTTTGTGAGACTAATGCTCGACGGATAAATGGTTTTAACCCATAAAAGGAACGATCAATCTTACTTCTTGGGTTACGTATATAATCTGCGGCATGCCTCGCTAACCTTGTAAATTTAGTCTCATACTTTGCGACATTCTCATCCTCCTTTTGTCTCAGACTCAGAAATTGACTTTCCATATCTGCTCGATGGTCATGTGGAAAGTATTTTTCTAAGAAAAGATCATTGAGCTCTCTCCATTCCATACATGATACTTATTCATCTTCTTTTGTATTTTGAATCAATTACCACCATTGATCGGCATCTCCAGTGAGGCGGTAGACTTCCATGACAACCTTCCCCCTTTCGCTACTCCCCAAGGTGTGGAATATTTTCTCTAAGGAGTTTATCCATTGATCAGCTACTAATGGATTTGTACCCTTAATAAATGTTGGCGGTTGTTTCCTCATGAAGCGGTCTAACATTGATCCTCCACCTTGCGGATCAGGGTGCTCCATACGAGTAAAATTATTATTCATAACCTGAGTGAGTTGTCCCAGTATGGTAATAAGTTGATCAGAACCAGTTGTATCTCCTGCTCCACAATAATTATCTTGAGCAGGAGGGAAATCCCTACACGGAGTGCATGCATTGATACGGTTTCCATTCCTTCCACTATGCACCATTTCTAAATAATGGCATAAACTAGATTAGTTTACGAATCAAAATACATAATTCCATACTTGTAAAATACTTAACATTAATTGAACTATTTATGGATATAGTCCATAATGATAAAAAAGTTTTCTTTGAAAAAGTATATACTCATAACCCTTCATAGTGGTTTGTAAAGAAAATGAAAATTATCCTAAGAATATCCCTCGGGAGTGTTGTAACCAAGACTGCAGCAAGGCCCGTTGTCGTGCACCAGTTCCTGTTCGAGTCTAGCTCAAAGCGGTGTTTTCAGGTTTTACCCCTAGTTACATCTATGCCAGAGCCGCCTCTACCTGCTCATATCCAGACAGATATGTATTCCTCGGAAAACTCACAAAATCTCAATAATTCCAAAATTCTAGGAAGTTCTTCTATACTAATCCTTAAAGTCTATCTTCGGGCTATGTTCTCTAATCAGAGTTTATCTAAATCTAGCTTCCAAGGTTAGTAATAAACTATCTCTGATACCAACTGTAACACCCCAACCCCAGCTACCCAGAGTCGGTGCATTACTTCGTAACATTGGCATGATCACAAAAGATCAAGTCTTGAAAGACCGATTACTTTAGTAGCCTTGGAAACACTAGATACATTCATAAGTCTTACATTACATCATAAAGTGAAAAACTAATAACAAAGTCTTCATAGTCCACAATCATATCCTCCTCTGACTATCCCTGCAGGCCATTCATAAAATACTTCTTCACATCCTGGAAAATATTAAAACATTGAAAGGGGTGAGCACAAATGCTTAGTAAGGATAACAATATAGTGGAAGATTTCATAAACAAACATTAACATTTAAGGAAATGTATAACTAAAACAAAATCCTTTTAAACTTGAACTTTAGAATAATATGGAAAAAGTAAAATGAAATAATTCCATTAACTTACTCACATGGATATTCTACTGGTCGAATATTCACATCAAATATCAATCACCACTTTCATAATGATGGAATGCATAATTCCAGACTATCATAACCACGTAACCAAGGCCTCGTTCCAAGAATACAAATAATATTTTGTCAAGGACTCGTGCCAAGACACTAGTCTGTATCATGAGACCTACCGATGCATCGAGGAGCTATAGTGGGCTCCACCCGTCACTTATTAATTCCAATGCATTCCTCATATGAACAGGTTTAAACATATCATAAACCATAACATATTCATATCACATAAAATATGCATAAAGGAAACATAACATTTCCACATTTCAATCACAAGATATCAATAAAACACATTGATATAATAAAAATACATTCAAAGCCATTTTCAATACCAAAATAAAAGAAAATTAAAACAAGGAATTTATTTTTCAATTTAAAAAAGTTATGTCTTATAGAGGAAGCCGAAAACCAAATAATGGCCATGGCGGCGGAGAAGTCGTTGTCGCCGCACACGTACGACAAGAAAAACATTCCTTTTTTTCGTTTAGTAAAACACTTCGTATAAAAATATTCCTTTTGAATAAATGTAAAAGTCAAAGGGGTTTATACACCGTATAAAGGAAAGTTGTGTATAAAAAAACCAAATATGCCTCAATGAAAGGAGATTGAGACAAAGTCCCTCACAAAGATCATTTTTTTAAAAATAAAATAGATCTATTATGTGTATTCACTATAATTACACATAAATAAAGTAAAAATACAATATAGGACATAATATTATCATGACATAATTTGAAAGTAGGAGATTAACCCAAAGAATGGAAATTGGGTTAAGAAGTTCCCTTACCTTGCGTCCTGTCTTTACTCGACCGTTCTTTAACCTCATGAATAAAAAACTAGAGTTAATTTTTAATTTCTTAAGAACCTTTTTCAAGTTTTTTATTCCTTTTATATCACTTATTACCATGTTATGAACATTATTTAATTATTTAAGTTAATAACGGTCGTTTTGTCGATCTTTGGTACTTGAGTCAAAAATAAACTTCTTATAATTACAAGTTGTTCATGTGGTGAAATATCCATTATATCCAGAATTATATTCATGATGTAGATATCATATATATCATATATATCCAGTATATACATTCATTCATAATATTACGTAACATTTAGAGGTAATAAATGAAATGCACCGTTCAGGGAGACGGTAAGCCATACTTACTCATGGACGCTACTTTCATTTCTATTTCGTATTTAATGGAATGAAATCATAATGATATAAATTTATAATATAATTACAGTATAATATAGTGTATAATACCATTTACTTCATCCTTTATACAACCCACATATGGTATTAATGATTCAAATCACTTTGAGGGGGCGGTAGTCCGCACTTCCTAAAATGAAAATATCGCGTTTACCCATAATGTAAACCATAAAGGTAAGCCATAAATGAAAAATAAAAAATCATAAGGAAAAAAAAACATAATATATATCATATATAAAAATATTGTCATCATAATGGCCACCATTAGAGGTGTTATATGAGTGTTGAACAATCATCGTTTCGTGAGGCAAAAATTCGCATCCACAGAAACTGTATGTTCTTTAACCAATAGATGTAGGTGTGTGTAAGTGTAGCTCTAATACATCTTATAACAACATCCTAGTATATTTATGATACTGTTTTTGTTTCAAAAGAAATGAATAAAAAGTGTTTAGGGGGTTGGAGAAGAAAAATAAAATAAAAGAACACAAGAGAAGACATTACCTTAAAATCGGGTAACTCTTTTTGATTTGATCCAAAGGCTTCCTTGGGAAGAATTATTCCCAAAGTGAGGCTTCTAGGAGTAAGTTAGGGAAGTTGGGAGAGTATTTTGGCAGAGGTTAGAAGAGCAAAATGGCTTGAAAGTGTGAATAAGGTGGTAGAGGTGGGGGCCTTTTATAAGGGGAGAGGAGGGGCACTCTTGGAATGATTGAAATGTTACATTATTATGAATTGGTTTTTCGGATTCTAAAGGTCCCACACTTATATATTTAGAGAATAAGGTGATATGGGTTCGAAATATTCTCATCCAATAGGCTTTGGACAAGTGTAATGCTTATATTTTACATTATCCTTCCATTTTATTAAAATCGTTAATTAATGAGGTAATCACTGCATCATCATGGTGTCATAAATAATTTAATTTATTTAATGTCTAAAAATTATAGAAAAATATCATGATGTAGGAAATCTTTTTATATTTCTAATTAATATTTATAGTCAAACTTATGACTTTTATAACCCCATTTAAAAATTGTTTTAGAAAAACAACTCTTGTTTGTGACCTTTTTATTTTAACATTAAATAAAAAGTTATTTATGTCTTTTTCCTACCAAAGTGGCTCCATGGGGTCCCCAAGTTGACCCATGTATTGTCTTGGTCGTCCACGACACACCCAATAGGGGTAGGACAAGTGTAAAGGTATTTCCATATTTTTATAATATCATTTTTACCTTAAATTTCACTAATTACCTTTAATCTCGATTAATTAAACATAAAAGTTACTATTCACCAAAAAATTATTTTAATCCCATTGAACAACATTTTACTTCCTAATGACAACCATGTATGTTGGATTTTTGAAAATCAAATCATAGAAGTGTTAATGGTTCATTTAAACGAATAATTAGTTATTTAACTACCACTTAGTGGTTTCACTATTCATCAAAAATTGAAGTTTTTCAGAACAATGCCAAAATTTCACCCTAAGCTATAATTGATATTCCGAATAAAAAAGTGATTTCTATTTTAAAAATTTCCAAACATATAAGTTTCATTAATTAATTTTATAATTAATTCCTGTTGTCACAACAAATAGCGTGTTTTTAAGAAACAATATATATCAAAAGATTGACAATTGTTTATGTCCAATTTCAAAGTGAAATTAATTCTAATGACCACCATTGGATAAAATAGTAAAAATATATTATAATTATACTTTAAAACCACTTAATATTATAAGTTATCACTATAAATTATTTTGATTAAAAAAGTTTTTTTATGTATTTTTCACTATTCATAAAAAATTGGAAGTTCTCAGAAAAATACCAAAAATTCAACATAGGCTAATTTCGATATTACGAATCCAAAAATGAAGTCCATTTTGAAATGTAAAATATATATAATCTCAAAAAGTGGTTATTACTATTCATAACTGCTACTTTTATGGGTCGCGGTGTGTTAGAACTCGAGGTTGTGTACAACACACGCTACTCTATTATTCAAAGAGGAGCGTACCATGGAAGCTTGGGGTGTTACATTCTCCCCTACGCCAATAAATTGTGTTCTCGCAATTTGAAATTTTTCTTTGAAAATAAAAGGTTGAAAATAGAAAATACCTTTGTGGAAAACTCACATCGGAAATAAGGTTAATAAAATTTACCCTTAATAAGAGGGAAAGGGAAATGAAAAAAGTCACCACCAAATTAAGATCTCAATAAGGAGAACATTGGTGGAAATTAGATACATATAATTGGAGGAAAAACGTAAATATTTGTAGGGAGTGATTGAGGTCATCAATCACAAACAATTTTAAAATTGAGGGCCTCAAAGCCTTCAGTCATTGATGATTTAAAATATTATCAGTTCAACAAGACATAAGGTATTAGGATAACACATTTTTTGTTTTAATATCCCTTTACTAAAGTTTAAGAATTAATTTATTCATAGAATAAGAGATAGGTATATATATTTATTCTTCACAAGTAGAGTTTCAACCTTCAACTAATTTCTACCACAAACTCTTCTCTCACTCAAAAAGATAATAGAACTCAAAAATATTATATTTATCCTAATCGTATAAGGTTCCAAATATTAACACATACTATTTAGATTAGTAAAACTATTTTTTAATAACCAGGGACTTCTTGTAGGCTAGTGGTATGTAATAAAAGCCTGTCGCATTATGGTTGTGGGTTCGATTCCTGCAGCTCTGTCTGATGCGACGGGTTATGCCCCACCCTGCAGGTTTTCCTTTTCCTAAAACTATAGTATTATAATATTCCAAAAATAATCTTCATAAATGTTTTAACCATAAACAATACTATGCAAAGTTCAACTTAATCCATTCCAACCTTTATAGTTATCCAAAATACCTTCGTCCAGACTTTCCCTAAATGGTCTCTAAATTCCTAAATCAATTGTATCATCAGATTCCTCAAACAAGGTAATGTTTCTCTTATTGTCACATACAAAAATATGATTACCTTAATCATATTAAAACCTTAATGAAATCAACAAGTACTACAGTACAATCCTTATATATATATCACAATATTCTAATAACCAGAATATAATCCATGAGTCCAAAAGCACCAATACATTAATTATTCTGCTTCAACTGTAGTAACAGCATAAAATTGTCCTTGATCCCTTGGCCTTTTCTGAGGTATGTTTCCCTGACTCTTAGGACATTAATTTGCATAATGCCCCATTTCCCTACAATTTTCGCATTCATCATTGATAGCCTCTTTCTTTCACGTGCAATCATGAGCCTGGTGACCTTTTTCTCCACATTTATAACAAACTCCCATTCCTTTTAGGCAAGCACCGGGGTGATTCTTCCCACAATTATCACATAATGGAAAATCATTCTTTCCCTTTTTCCCTTTATCCGTCTCTTGTTCCACCGTTCTCTTCTGCCCTTTCTTTACTTTGTTGTCATAAGACTTAGAGAATTCCTTTTCCATCTTGATAGCACATGAGACAATATCTTCATATGACGAGAAGGTTTGTGAGACTAATGCTCGACAGAGAAATGGTTTTAACCCATAAAAGAAATGATCAATCTTACTTCTTGGGTTACATATATTATCTGCGGCATGCCTCGCTAACCTTGTAAAGTTAGCCTCATACTTTGCGACATTCTCATCCTCCTTTTGTCTCAGACTCAGAAATTTCCTTTCCATATCTGCTCGATGGTCATGTGGAATGTATTTTTCTAAGAAAATATCTTTGAGCTCTCTCCATTACATACTTGATACTTCTTTATCTTCCTTTGTATTTTGAATTAATGACCACCATTGAACGGCATCTCCAGTGAGGCCATATACTGCCATGACAACCTTCTCCCTTTTGCTACTCCCCAAGGCATGGAATATTTTCTCTAAGGAGTTTATCCATTGCTCAGTTACTAATGGATTTGTACCCCCATTAAATGTTGTTGGTTGTTGCCTCATGAAGCTGTCTAACATTGATCCTCCACTTTGCGGATCAGGGTGCTCCATACGTGTAAGGTTATTATTCATAACCTGAGTGAGTTGTCCCAGTATGGTAATAAGTTGATCAGCCCCAGTTGTATCGCCAGCTACACAATAATTATCTTGAGCAGGAGGGCAATCCCTACACGGAGTGCGTGCATTGATACGGTTTCCATTCCATCCACTAGGCGCCATTTCTAAATAATGGCATAAACTATATTAGTTTACGAATCAAATTACATAATTCTATACTTGTAAAATAATTAACATAAATTGAACTATTTATGGATATAATAAATAATCATAAAAAAGTGTTCTTTGAGAAAGTATATACTCATAACCCTTCATAGTGGTTTGTAAAGAAAATGAGAATTATCCTAAGCATATCCCCTGGGAGTGTCGTAACCAAGAGTGCAGCAAGGCCCGTTGTCGTGCACCAGTTCCCGTTCGAGTCTAGCTCAAAGCGGTGTTTTTAGGTTTTACCCCTAGGTACATCTGTGCCAGAGCCGCCTCTACCTACTCATATCCAGATAGGGATGTATTGCTTGGAAAACTCACAAAATCTCAATAATACCAAAATTCTAGAAAGTTCTCCTATACTAATCCTTAAAGTCTATCTTCGGGCTATGTGCTCTAATCAGAGTTTATCTAAATCTAGCTTCCAAGGTTAGTACTAAACTGCTTATGACACCAACTGTAATGCCCTAACCCCAGCTACCCAGAGTCGGTGCATTACTTCGTAACATTGGCATGATCACAAAAGATCAAGTCTCGAACGACCGATTAGTTTAGTAGCCTTGGAAACACTAGATATATTCATAAGTCTTACATTACATCATAAAGTTAAAAAATAATAACAAAGTCTTCATAGTCCACACTCATATCCTCTTCTGACTATCCCTATAGGTCATTCATAAAATAATTCTTAACATCCTGGATAATATTAAAACATTGAAAGGGGTGAGCACAGATTCTCAGTAAGGATAACAATATAACAGAATCTTTCATAAACAAACATTAACATTTAAGGCAATGTATAACTAAAACAAAAGCCTTTTAAACTTGATCTTTAGCATAAAATGGAAAAAGTAAAATAAAATAATTCCATTTACTTACTCGCATGGATATTCTACTAGTCGAATATTCACATGAAATATCAATAACCACTTTCATAATGATGGAATGCATAATTCCAGTCTATCATAACCACGTAACCAAGGCCTCATGCCAAGACTACAAATAATATTTTGTCAAGGCCTCGTTCCAAGACACTAGATTGTCTCATGAGACATACCAATGCATCGAGGAGCTATATCGGGCTCCACCCGTCACTTATTAAGTCCATTACATTCCTCATATGAACAGTTTTAAACATATGATAAACCATAACATAATCATATCACATAAAATATGCATAAAGGAAACATAACATTTCCACATTTCAATCACAAGATATCAATAAAACACATTGATATAATAAAAACACTTTCAAACCCATTTTCAATACCAAAATAAAAGAAAATTAAAACATGGAATTTATTTTTCAATTTAAAAAAGTTATGGCTTGTAGAGGAAGCCAAAACCCAAATAATGGCCATGGCGGCGGAGAAGTTGTTGTCACCGCATACATACGACAATAAAAACATTCCTTTTTTCGTTTAGTAAAAAACATCATATAAAAGGATTCCTTTTGAATAAATGTAAAATTCAAAGGGGTTTATACACCGTATAAAGGAAAGTTGTGTATAAAAAAAACCAAATATGCCTCAATGAAAGGAGATTGAGACAAAGTCCCTCACAAAGATAATTTTTTTTAAAATAAAATAGATCTATTATTTTTATTCAATATAATTACACATAAAGAAATTAAAAATACAAGATAGGACATAATATTATCATGACATAATTTGAAAGTAGGATATTAACCCAAAGAATGGAAATTGGGTTAACAAGTTCCCTTACCTTGCGTCCTGTCTTGACTCGACCGTTCTTTTACCTCTGGAATAATAAACTAGAGTTAATTTATAATTTCTTAAGAACCTTTTTCAAATTTTTTATTCCTTTTATATCACTTATTTCCATGTTATGAACATTATGTAATTATTTAAGTTAATAACGGTCGTTTTGTCGTTCTTTGGTACTTGAGTCAAAAATAAACTTCTTATAATTACAAGTTGTTCATGTGGTGAAATGGCCATTATATCCAGAATTATATTCATGATGTAGATATCATATATATAATATATATCCAGTATATAGATTCATTAACAATATTACGTAACATTTAGAGGTAAGAAATGAAATACATCATTCATGGAGACGATAAGCCGTACGTACGCATGAACGCTACTCTCATTTCTATTTCATATTTAATGGAATGAAATCATAATGATATAAATGTATAATATAATTCCAGTTTAATATATTGTATAATACCATTTACTCCATCCTTTATACATCCCACATATGGTATTAACGATTCAAATCACTTTGAGGGGGCGGTAGTCCACACTTCCTAAAAAGAAAATATCGCGTTTACCCATAATTGAAACCATAAAGGTATTCCATAAATGAAAAATAAAAAATCATAAGGAAAAAAAAACATAATATATATCATATATAAAAATATTTTCATCATAATGGCCACCATTAGAGGTGTTATATGAGTGTTGAACAATCATCGGTTCGTGAGGCAAAAATTCGCCATCCACAGAAACAGTATGTTCTTTAACCATTAGATGTAGGTGTGTGTAAGTGTAGCACGAATACTTCTTATAACAAAATCCTATTATATGGAGGATACTGGTGTTGTTTCAAATGAAATGAATAAAAAGTGTTTAGGGGGTTGGAGAAGAAATATAAAATAAAAGAACACAAGAGAAGACATTACCTTAAAACCGGGTAACTTTTTTTGATTTGAGCCAAAGGTTTCCGTGGGATGAATTATGCCCAAAGTGAGGCTTCTAGGAGTAAGGGATGGAAGTTGGGAGAGTATTTTGTCAGAGTTTGGCCGAGACAAATGGCTTGAAAGTGTGAATAAGGTGGTAGAGGTGGGAGCCTTTTATAAGAGGAGAGGAGTGGCACTCTTGGAATGATTGAAAAGTTACATTATTATGAAATGATTTTTCGGATTCTAAAGGTACCACACTAATATATTTCTAGTATAATGTTATAAGAGTTCTAAATATTCTCATCCAATAGGCTTTGGACAAGTTTAATGCTTATATTTTACATTATCCTTCCATTTTATTAAAATCGTTAATTAATGAGGTAATCGCTGCATCATCATGGTGTCATAAATAATTTAATTTATTTAATGTCTAAAAATTATAAAACTTATATCATGATATAGGAAATATCTTTAGATTTCTAATGAATATTTATAGTCAAAAATATGACTTGTATACCCCCCATTTAAAAATTGTTTTAGTAAAACCACTCTTGTTTGTGACCTTTTTATTTTAACATTAAATAAAAAGTTATTTATGTCTTTTTCCTACCAAAGTGGCTCCATGGGGTCCTCAAGTTGACCCATGGATTGTCTTGGTCGGAAATGACACATACAATAGGGGTAGGACATGTTTAAAGGTATTTAAATATTTTTATAATTCATTTTTACCTTAAATTTCACTAATTACCTTTAATCGCGATTAATTAAACTTAAAAGTTACTATTCACCAAAAAATTATTTTAATCCCATTGAACCACATTTTACTTCCTAATGACAACCATGTTTGTCAGATTTTTGAAAATCAAATCACAGAAGTGGTAATGTTTCATTTAAACGAAAAATCAGTTATTTTACTACCACTTAGTGGTTTCACTATTCATCAAAAATTGAAGTTTTTCAGAACAATGCCAAAATTTCACCCTAAGCTATAATTGATATTCCGAATCCAAAAATGATGACTATTTTAGAAAATTCCAAACATATAAGTTCAATTAATTAATTTTATAATTAATTCTCGATGTCACAACAAATAGCGTGTTTTTAAGAAACAATATATATCAAAAGATTGACAATTGTTTATGTCCAATTTCAAAGTGAAATTAATTCTAATGACCACCATTGGATAAAATAGAAAAAACATATTATAATTACACTTTAAAACCACTAAATAGTATAATTTATCACTATAAATGTTTTTGATTAAAAAAGTTGTTTTTAAGTATTTTTCACTATTCATAAAAATTTGGAAGTTCTCAGAAAAATACCAAAAATTCAACATAGGAAAATTTTGATATTACGAATCCAAAAATGAAGTCCATTTTGAAATGTAAAATATATTTAATTTCAAAAAGTGGTTATTAATATTCATAACTGCTGCTTTTATTGGTTGCGGTGTGTTAGAACTCGAGGTTGCGTACACCACATGCTGCTCTATTATTCAAAGAGGAGCATTCCATGGAAGCTTGGGGTGTTACAACCTGGGAATTACCCAAGTCAATTCCCTATTCTATAGGATAACCTATTTAACTTGGTAGGCTCTATGTGGAAATAAATGTATGATGTATTTACGTATAGTGGTTGTATTAATAATACCCATTATAATAATATTTAGTGATTGAACTTATTTTCAAGATGTCCATAATATATTTTTTTTTTGAAGTAATATGTTTTTATAATAAGGAGAAACTATATGTTGGGTTTCAACTAGTCACATCAGGCATGTTTGAGTGGTTTTAACACAAAAATTAATGGTTATAAGTTTTTAGTGATAACAAATAGTCTACCTGATGTCTTTGTTATTATAACTTTTTAAATTAAAATATATAATTGATAAATTTTATTTGGATTTTATGGAATTATTTTATCAAATTTATAACTTTTGGATTGGAAAATTATTTTTTTGTTATGTGAATAATTTTATTTCAGAAGAAATTCACAATTTTTGGAATCCTATAATACTTTAGTAAATATAGTATTTTGAGGAATAAATGATGAATTTTATTTTGGAGTCAAATATTATTTTATTGTGTACCTATGATGATCCATGTTATTTTTGGAAATGGCTAGAATAACATGGAAATTATGTGATAAGGGGAATTTAATTTCGTTCAATATGATATAAAGAGGTATCTATTTCATTTTGATAACTATATGATCAAATCCTTCTAATAATGGGGTCATCGTCTATAATATTTTTTTGAAGAATGATTGTTATTTGAAAAAATATCTATAATGAACATTGAGTTTTACATTTGAATTTTTGACATTATAATTGTTTTTTTACATATAAAGGATTATTATTTTTTATGAATTGTCATATTTTATACCACCATATTGGATTTAGTGAAAAAATAATTATAATATAGTGGGATTTGTGATCCATAGATGTTTATTTGAATTATTTAGGCATATTGAAAATTCATCTTGAACATTCATTTTTTGGTATTAAGAATAAATTTAAAATTTATCTAAGAACAAAACAAAGTATTATGTTATTCATATGAAATATAATGTAATCAATTATGTTTAATTCATCAAGTTCATGTCTTTATAGAAAAGTATTCCCTCAATTCTGGGAAAAATATTTTGTAAAAAATAATTTCTATATATTTTTCTATATAATAAATAAATGTTTTTTAACCAATCACAAGGTTTAGGGTTTTAGGATGGTTTAAATTATATTGACAATTTTACCTATCACTCTCCATCAGAATGTGATGGTTTGATTATTCCTTTATGTCCATATTTTAACTTCACACAAATTTCCTCCTATTTGAATTCCTAGTTCTGTGTTGACCTCTGCATTTACATTTCCCACTTCTTAAGAAGGTATTTTATTAACCCTATTTCAAATGTGGGCTTCCCACAATGAATTTGTCAAGTATGAACATTAAAATTTCGACGTGTAATTTCAAATTCTAAGGATGTAATTCTATTGAGGGGATAATAATGTAACACCTGAGTAATTTGTTTTCTGATTTTAAATTTTTTGAGTTATGAAATATAATAAAATTAAATTAACTGGTTTAAGTAATAATAATAGTTATTAATAATAATATTTCAATTTTAATGTTAATAATTAATATTAAATTAATTTACTAAAAAAGTGTTTTTTATAGTATTATTTTGGGTTAAGTAATATTTTAACAAGAATATATGTATTTGATTATTTGTGATAAAAAATTCATTTTTTTCAGTAGATTAATTAATTAAATATTTTATGAATAATATATATATTGAATATTATTAATATTTGATAAATACTAAATTTTTTTATGAATATATTCACTATTAATATGACACCCGATTATTTTATTATATATTTCCTCATAAATAATTTCAATTCATTACATAGTTGATATGAACACAAAAATTAGTATCTACAAAAAAACACATTGTTATACATATAATGGAGTAGTGAAACTTCATTTTTCCACTTCTCTAATTTGAATTTTGAAAAACAGACATACCTAGTTGTGATTAGTATGATATTAAGGTCTGATAGGCTAAACATAATTTTTGGTGAATAGTAACATACACATATGAATAGTAATTTAACAATTATGAGTATTAATGTAAACTTAGGAATAGTAATAGGACCCTTATAAATAGTAAAATCACCCATATAAGAATAAATAAAATTTACGAACCTTATAAATGATAATGAATTTTTTAAAAATTAATAATTAGGTTTTTGTATTTTGTTAATAAAAAATATTTAATTTCAATTTTAAATTAATAAATTTATTTTAAAAAACTATTTTCATAAAGATAATTCTTAAATAAATATTTTGTTGTTCTATGAATTTATGATAATTTAATGAGAACCCAAATAATATTGAATATATTATAAAATTAGTTCTAAATATAACAATTGTATTTTTCAAACAAATAATTATTTTATATAAAAATATAATTTTACTAATTTATAAAATTATTTTGATAAAATTTAATTCATTTTTGAATTCTACATGTTGAAAAATAGTTATGGTGATGAATTTTATATTTTTTTAAATAATATTTTTAGGGGGGATGGTAAAACATGATAACTAACAATAAATGCTAAATACATGATTTATTGAGTCATAAGTGTTATATGGATGATATAAGAACACTTGGTTTGAAATCACATACACATATTTCTATTTCTGGTCCCATCAATTCACACTATTTATTGTCTTGATAATAGTAATAAAATAATGAATAAGATATTTAAAAATCAACCGCCTCCTCTACTATAAACACCACCTTTCAGTCCCTCTTCATCTCACAACTCTAAGCCCTAACACATCTCAATGTCCGTAACCAACACTCTTACCTAGTATCTCCCCACATCCAAGAGCTCCTGGTGTATCTAAATTACCAAGACCCATTCCCTAAAGGAGGTTCTTGGGGAAGATAGTTCAATAGGTAAGACCCCTTCCATTTTCTTTTAATTTCATTTCATGTTCATTTATATTCTTATCTTCTCTTCAGATGCACATTCCAAATGGACATGATAACACCATAATAATTTATATACTATAATTGTATCATTATTATGGTATAACTAACATCAATCTCATTACTCTCTATCTCTCTCTCTTATTTTAAAAAAATTAAATTTCAGGAGGTGCTGATTTACAACATTTGTGGATGATGAACATTCATTCTTCAAGGATGGTCACTAACCAATTGTTTATTGTAGAACCATTTTATAAAATTTGTATAGTATCTTATTTATTCATTCTGGAACCATCATATATACATGATATTAAATAATAGAACAAAGCTAATTAGTTTTAATTGAAAACCCTCCATAGAATCTAAACGATTATCATTAAATGTCATATATAATGATTCATCGTCATACCATGTAACCCAATGATATATATATATATATATATTTAAAATTATAAGTTTACATTAATAACATATAAATTCAATTGTGTAGAATTATATCCAATCCACATGAACTTCCAAACTCATATACAAGTATAACTAACATGAAAACCATGGAAACAAATGCTCCTGGTCAATAAAATTTTATCTTATATCTCATCAAAAATTACATAAATGATCATAATATAATTATAAAAAATAACATAATTTTATATATTATTATTAATTAATTAATTAATTAATGGCTTCATTATTATTTTCAAAGATGTTAATATCAAGTTCATGAAAACATTCGAGAATATGGTAAGGGGTTTCTCAACTCACTTTGGTATTCTTGAGATTTCCATTATTAAGATCTTATTTCATGTATGTTTCATATGTGTTATGTTATATGATATATTATATAATTAATATATATCTTCATGTAATTATATTATTCATTGGTTGTTTATTAATTTTTGGACATATGATTTTTATTGATTACAAAGTGGTAAGGGGTTTCCAAAAATCACTTTTTTTGTGACTTTTCCATTATTCACCACTATTTCATGTGTATGATGTATGTATACTGAAAATTTATGTATAATATCATAAATAAATTTATTTTTTTGGTATTAAATGTATCATTTTATGATTATTAATATTGGGTCATATGAATCGATTGGTTAAAAATTTGTAAGAGATTCTACCCAAACACTTGTTTTTCCATCAAGTCACTCTTTCACTACCGTTACTCAAATTAAATGATTCATTATTTGTGTATATTTATTCTAAATTATATTTATATGTATATAAATAATATATATAGATCATATAAACCTTTTTTATAGGGATATAAATGTTTTAAAATTGTTCTGTTCTCAATTATTCTTGATAAAAAAGCATGATTCATGAGAACTTCTCAAATTCTTACCCATTTTCAAGTCCACTATAGAATCTGTTTTAATCCACCATTATTTTTATAAAATCACAAATTTTAACATGAAATAGTATATTGGTTAATTTCTTCATTTATGAAAAACATTATTCCTTTCTCATTCAAAATCCTTGTAATATTTTCCCTAAACCGCACAATAATATTATAATTTTTAATGTTTCCTAAAAACACTTTCTACGTGATTTCACTTTAGTGGGACATCATTTATGCCTCAAATATAATTTCAATGTACTTAAATTTTATTATCTATGATATAAATGTTTACAATAATATTTTATGATTAATATAAATAATTCACCAAAAGAATTATTCTTTCCAAAGTAAAAAATGATATTTCTAGTCTTACCTTCACTTCTGTGAGACATATGACTTGATCATGAATTAATTTATATTTTTGGTCTATTTACATCCCTTGGATATATAATATCAATATTCCTCATATTATCATTATAATCTAATGGATTATTATTTTAATGTATCAAATTAATTTGGGAGACTTTGGAATGTTTGATGAATATATCCTCAAGAAATTTTCAATGGTCTCCTTTAAAAGTATCTTCATATATGTAAAAATACTATGTTGAATCTTATACTTCATAGAGTTTTATATGATATGATACATATACCATATGTTGTTGATGGTTTTATGATCATTATGATTGTGGATCTTCTAATTCGGTACCATTCATCGGCTATTGTAAATTTAGGTGCATTTCATATGCTAGTTTTTCAATATGAATGATTATATTTCAAATGTATCACTATTTTCATATGTGGAATTTAATGGACTTGGTAATTTATGGTAAGAACACTCTATATCACCCATAGGCATCATTGGGTCTCATAACAAAACCTAGTTTGGGTTTTAACCCAATTATGTATGGTCTTTGCATGAGGCCTTGACGGTATGGTTAGGAGGTCTTGAATTATGCATCCCCTCATTATGATAATAGTATTTGATATTCCATGTGATTATTATACTAGTGGAATATCCATGGTTAGGTTGTATTATGGAGTTATTTATTTAGCTTTTATTCCTACAATTTTAGTTTCAAGAATATATATTCTTAAAGGTTTGTGTTCTTATGTTTCCACCATTCTTACTATTTTTTTGCATGACAACTTCCAATGTATTACATACCCTTATAGAGCATCCGAGATCAACCCATTGATATGATTATTTCCCCTGGTTATGAAGAAGAAACAATTGAATAATATTTCAAGGATGCATTTTATTTCATTTTATATTGTATCATATAATATTTTCATTTCCAATTGTATTATGGGTATCATTAATGTAATTTAGTCTTCCTTGAATGCTAAAAATGTTTAATACTCCCAGATTTGATTCCTTATAATCATTACAATGTTAGAAAATAATGTGTCATCTCCGGGCTTATGGGTTTGGGGTGTTATAAAAAACACTTAACTTTTGGGGAAATTAATCATTAATCAGACCATAAAAAGGTTCATGAAATTGACAAATACAAATACCCAATGTTAAATAATATTTAAAAAAATCAATCCACCAAATTTTCATGAAATAATAATACTTATATAATCAATAAATACAGTTTTAGGTAACTTCAGGTGATGCACCTCTAATTTTTTTTAAAAAAACCATGTAATAGAACTCACGGTTTAATCATATAATAATATAGCCCCAATAACGACAATCAGTCAATGATGATAGAATCCCATTAATACCCCTAAGGGTATGTACACATTATTATCACAGAATGTGGTGTCCAAAATAACAGCATATCCAACTAACACTTTATATTTCTTCATTTGATGGATTATCCTGGAAAATATTAGTAGTTTCCCCAATCAATTCAAACTTCATAGTATAGATGAATGATGGACGATCCTTAATTTGTATTTCCATGTAATCTATCATGCAAAATGAATTCCCTTGACCCAGTTGATTTTAAAAATTATACCATATAATTTTTAACTAATCAACACATGTTTAACCAAGAGCATCCTGACCCCCTTCAATAGTTGTCCCCAAGGTGAAGAAATCATTTGGTTTGATGACTGGTGATGCATTCAAATCTAACTCTTATTCATATGATTCTATTGTTTTTATTTGATAAATCATCATATGAATTTATTTATTATTGTTAATTTTATTATTATTCCCTTAAAAAAGTACATTACATTCATATTTCCCACATGACTTCAAACTAACCACCAATCGAGAAAAGTAACCTATACATGTCTCTGCTCTACTAAATCTCACCATATTTTCTCATTTTTCATCCTTTATATTACCTTCTTTGGTACATTAATATTGATACTATGTGATTATTGATTTATCATTTATCCTTTTAATCTAAAATTTATATAATAAAATTAACCCATTTACTCCCCCATTCATAACATAGTAACATTGAACATCATCAAGTTATTTAAACATCATCCCTATGGTTAGTTAAATAGATTGTGATTCTAAATACACATCTATATAATTCGAACAACATGAATAATAAAAAACATAAGTTTAAGAAATGTACATAAACAAAATATCATTGTAAATAAATTGTGTAAATAATTCCGTGGAAATTTCAACGTATTATCTAGTGAATGTTCAACTGCCACTTCCAATAAATGTTCTGAGAAACATATCTACAAATATCCTGTGGAAGTTCCAATGGATGTTCCACCATACATGCATTTTCTTATACTTATAAAAATACATTTAACTAAATATAATTATATTAAATTAATATATAAAATCATTTTATTATATTCATTAGATAGATTTTTAAAAAATAAACATTAATAAGTGTATAAACTATATATATAAAAATGTTCATAAAATTTATATATTAGAGAATATAAGTAATTGAAAATATAATTATATTTCTGAATATATAGATAACTAAATTTATATGCTCTATTGAATTAATTTTTTATAAAATTTCACTTTGAAGTTCCACAATACAAACAACAATTTATAAATTTAAATCTAAATTTAAATAAATATAATTTTGTTAAATAAAATTATAAAACCATTTTGTTACATTTTTTGAATAATCTGTATAAAAATAAACAATTAGAAATTTATAAACTATATGAGTAAATATGGAAACCAAATTTATATATTTTAAAAAATAATTACGTTCAAATATGAATATATTTCTAAATATATGAATAAAACTATATTTATAAGATATTATGAATAATTTTTTTTACTAAATATCATGTAAAAGATCCAGAGAAATTTCCCAAATATATCCATGTATATATACTTATATACCTAAATTTATATAACTATAATTATTTAAAATACAATTTTAAAAACATTTTATATTCTTATTTTAGATAATTTTAATAAATTAATGCTTTGAAAATGTATATACTAGATTATTAAAAATGTAAATTAAATTTATATATTAATTACAATATATAATTAATAATTTAATTATATTTATAAATATATAAATAAATCATCATTTATAAGATATATTGAATATATTTATTTTCAAAAAATATCCATTGGTTGTTCATGAGGATTTTTTTAGTTTAAGTTACAGCGGATGATTGAGTGGAAGTTATAGAAGATTTTTTGATACATGTTTCATAGGGTGTTTTAGTCAATGTTCAAGTCAAAGTTCTAGTAAAATTCCAGGTCATGTTCTAGTGGAACTTCCTGGACAAGTTCTAGTGGAACTTCCAGTGAAAGTTCTGATAGAATCTTCCATTGAAACATTCATAGTAAGATTCAAGATCAATTTCATGTTTTTATTTCAATAAAGAATCCACATAATTTCATCCCTTCATAAAAATTCATCATACAGTATTGGAAAACACCAAATAATGTTTAAGCACAAATATAACTTGAACAAACATCAAATATAATATGAAATACCATCATTCGTGGCCAATATAAGAAGAATTAAAAAAAATTATCTTCAAAATGAAATAGAACCAAGAATACTACCCCCACCATGGTGAAACTCAGAAAATTGACATTCACCATCAAACCTACTCTCTTGAGACACCTGTGAAACCTCATACTATAACAAAACTAGTGAAAACCAAAAAAAATTACCTCCAAACTTGATACTACACCCTAAAGACTCCGTAAAATTGGAATCGAGCATGAACTATTACGAAACTCAGTGACCATGCGCAATGAAACCACATATTACAACCACAATGATAAAAGTTGAAAAAAATGAAATGAAGGATCAAATCTTCTCTCCGATGACTCTGGAAAAACTGGCCTCCACCATCTGCTATGATTCACACTATGTCAAACTGTGGTGTCCTTACCCCGTGAAACCCCATGAAAATGGATGATCCTGTAAAATCCTTTATTTTTGAGCTCCTCATTTAACATTTCACATTTACAATGAGATAGAAGTTCCATATAAGAAATCAATGGAATGCTTCCACATGAAAGGATGTGTTAAGATCGTGTTTCCCACTATAGATTTTTATAAAATCGGAAATAGGATATGATAAATTGTGAACATGAATATGGGTCCTCTACTCTATTCAGCGCTTCCATATCTCATTGGATGTCTTAGCCTACCTGAAATTCCCCCAGTTCTTCATCGGATGTCACTGCACCAAATCAACACCACCCTCATGGATGCTTGTCTCATTGTAGGCTATTGAAAGGTGGCTTCTTTATCTCCCCACTAGCATCGGTCGCACCTTCTTCATCATCATTACATCTCTCTATCACAGTGATCATCACTAATGAAACAAATCACCCAATCATTAATTCCTCTAAGAATTGATCATCAATCACACAACAATGTAAGTCTAGAAACCTATTTATTTATCTTCTTAGAAAGGTATTGTGGTTCAATAAATATTTTCATCAAACCCTTGGAAATTATCCATCTACAAGAAAATCCATCATGTTCACAGTTTTCTTGGTTCTCTAGTAACCATAGTCAAGTTTCAAATTGATGTTGAATCTATCATATTTATAATTATTTTTATTCTTCTTCAACATTATATTTCTCAATTTATTCCTCCAAGAAACTCTATGTAATTGTTTCTTTGTGTCCAGGTCAAAACATATGATATTCACTAATACTAGTATCCAACAATGAAATCTCCATACTAGGTTCTTCTATATTTTTCTCATATCTAATAAATCAAGTAATCATTCAACATCATTATGTAATTTCCTAGAATCCTTTAGTCCCAGTATCTTGCATATTTTATGCCTGAATTTTCATTTATTTTCTCTCCATCTTGTAGTTGTTTGGTTTTAAAATTTCACCAAATTTAAAACAAATTCATTTTTTCTGTATATAATGGATATATATATATGTAAAATTCTCCATCCATGATCACATGATTATATATTTATGATATATTTATATATTACTTATATAAATATATATATATTTGTGTGTGTGTGTGCACATTGTGTGTATCATTGATTCCTATATAAAGGGTACGAGATACATCCATCGTGTGCATATGAGAAGAGGGGAATAATGATTATCAGGGGATCAAACAATATATGGTAAATTAATCTCTATTCCCATGTTATGTCATTCCAAGCAATGATTGAACATTTTCCTTAGGATATGTTTATATCCATTTATCGTTTCTGGCATCTTCAAATAAATTTTTATGAAAGCATTAATTTCTTATGATTGAATCCCATTTTCACTATATCATTATGATATTCAACTAGTTATGTAAAACTCGTAATAATATTGAAGGTTTTTTACATAAATTTTCTCTAATTTTTATGTTTTTTTTAAAATTTTCTTAATAGAGATAAAAAGTATAACAATGGATTTTTACCAAAAATAATAGATTTGCTTGTTTTGTGTATTTACTCTATGAAAAAGATTTCTCATGATTAATTTATTCTATAAGTTATAATGAATAAGAAATAAATGTAAATGTAAATTATGTGACAAAATAAGGGAAAATATTAAATAAAATGTTTGGTTTGAGATATTGAACACCAATGATATGAATGTTTTACTCAATGAAATCCTGATTAAACTTTTAAACATGAGATGTTTCTATATGAATTAAAGTTTCCTGCATAAAAATATACTCCCTCTATGAGCCACTCCACTGACATACATCAACTCTAGATAATTTTAATAAGCTCTTATACCAAATAGATATATGCTATTGAAAATGGAAATGATTTACCATATCTATCATATATTTCCATTATTTGAACATTATTATTTTATTAATAAATCTTATATATGAATAATCTACAAGATACACTTTTGTGTGAAAAATATAAAATGTATTAATATATTTTAGTTAGTAGTTTTTTAACCATGGTTTCCCCTAATTTTGATCAAAATACATAAATTATCATTTGAACATTGGATCCAAGGGAAATAAAACCCATGCCATTCTATAAGTGATGGTTAAGGGAATGTTTCCAATAATCAAATACATCCTTATGAATGAAATTATGGTTTTCTCTATTACTTAATCAAAAACATTATCTATGTACCATTCACTAAAATAAAATATGCATACTTATTGCAATAGATTACAATTCATTATATGTGTATCATTCAATACAATTCATTAACAATTTATAATTCAATCATTATATGTGTATCATTATTTCATTATTTGTAAAACAGTACAATCCATTCATTATTTATATCATATTACAATTCATTAATCCTCTATGATTCATTCATTTGTAACCTATAAAAGAGTAAAATTGATTCATTATCTATATCATTTTACAATTCATTTATTATTAGTGTATCATTATGTATAATTAATTCATTATAATACACAAACAAATTATCTCTAATCTCTTTAATTTATTATTCACATAATCTGGGTCATAAATATTTGGTGTAAAATCTAAAAAAAAAAATTGTAATATTTATATGTGTAATATTTCAATATTTTTAATCTCTATAATGGATTATCTCTATAGTCTCTATAACATATTATATGATTTTCACTCACTAAAATTCATCAAGAGATTACAATTCATCGCCATATTATTATAATATGTTATCTATGTAATCTATTTAATTGATTCATATCTATTATATAATATGTTTGTAATTTGTGTAATATATAAATATGTGTACCATTATGTACCAAGAAGAGCATTGAATACCCAATATGGAATATCAATTGTTATACTGAATTTGTACCAATATAAGGTGTGGGATGGGTTAATGTTTTTTTTACAATAATCGTAGAGAGTGTTTTGCAATTTTTAAGCTAGAGGTCAGGTAACATCCATTAAATAATATTGGTCATGAATGAACTTGTGATAGTGGTTCTCCTAGTTCATTGTTTCATTTGATATTTTAGTGGTACAATCAAAATTGTGATGGTGTAATACAAGGAGAGTTCATGTTAGAGTTCCCATCAGAATTTGATTAGAAGATTCCAGATAACCATAATGTTCCATTACTGCCACATTTTTAGTATTAAAGGTTCTTTTTGTGCTTTATCTTATATATAAAATCATATTTCAACAGTCTGTGATAGCTTTTACCATTTGGGACATTATTATTGAGTTTTATCTATTTTTTCTGTTGTATTCCATTTATTAATTTATGATAAAGTGTAGTTCATGTTTCAATATTTGTATGGGACGACGGAGGTGAAGGAATTATTATTTATTAGAGGAGGGGATGTGTAGTGGCATGCCGAAGTAGTAATTTCGGATGAACATAGTGTTCATTACTAGAGGTAGTGGCTTTATCTGTTTACGAATTGTCTGCCTCCTCCTCTACTATGGATACACCGTTCACACCACTTTCCATCATATCAATGAAGAAAGAGAAGCAACGAACCTGTCCACCCCGTATGGAGCTCATTATCATCTCTATCTCTTCCAGATAGATCTCCTCCACTACGAATCAGCCGCAAACAACATTTGTGGTAGCATCAGTATCTTCCACCATGCATTCCCTAGCGTCGTAGACTGTTTTCCAGATCCCTATGAGGATTGGGGACAAGGAATTCAGGGATTGAAAAATGGGCTAACTGTGTTTTATATTAAAATTTTAAATTTTAGGATGTTGGGACTCGGCCTATGGTAGTGACATAATCTACTTTTTCTTTCATATAATATCATAATTGTTCATCTAATGTCTTCAAGGGTGAGGATTTCTGGATAGATAATGGATACTATAATCAAAAGGGCCTATGGTATAACATCTATAGGACACTGGACAAAACACTACTAGGGAATTTGTCATGGATGATGTCTTTGATGTCTTTGTGTTGAATCTAAGAACATTCATGGATCATATTTTACACCCAATGTTTATTTCATGCATAAAAATTCCTATTTCCAGCTCAATCATATTTCTCAGCACAGGTTTCCTACTACATTCTATCTCTGACCTATGAAACATAGGTTTGAAATTATGTGACACATTTAACAACTTATTTACATTATATCGATATGTGTATGATTCAATATATTAGTAATATATAAATATATTATGTAATATATTTATGTTTTATCTTTGAAATATATTTTTTTAGTTTGTGGAATATCCAATATATTTTTTTCTATAATGTAACATTTGTGAAATAGGTTATAATATGTGTATTATTCATTTCAGATCCTACAAGGTTTCTCTTATCAGTGACTTTATCATTTCTTAGACTGGAGTACATGACATTGTCCCATAATTTTGGATTATTTTTCTTTCATGCGTTGGTTTTTCATCTATTATAATGTGAGGTAATTATAAGTGATAATTTTCAATTTTACCTTGTCATGACTAAGTTGAAGGAATGCATGTGCTGATGCCATCTCCAGTGTAAAACAAGAATGTGAATGATTATATATGAATCAAATTAAGGATAGATTTTTATGGAGTTTCATGTACAGTCTCTTAATGTTTGAACATTCTTAATCATGTTTGTAACATGTTTTGTGATGCTTTATGAATATTCTGGGAGTTTAAACATGTTTTTATGATATGTTTCATCTTTTTTTCAAAGTTAGTTTTTTAGTGTTTAATATAACAAAATTTTAGAATTATTATATAATAAATTATATATATATATATATATAGATTAATAAATATAATATTTTAATATCCAATCATTATATTTTATTTTAAACATATTGGTAAAAAATATATTAATTTTTGGTGTTTCTTATAGAGGTTAATTGTTTTATTAATAGATAAATTTTTCGCATGAGTCTATTGGTAAATTGTTGATCAACATACATATTATATGTTTATATTATTATAATTATAGTAGAACTATTTTATTTGTCATAATAACATTTAGAAACAAAGTTTTTACCAAATATTTAGTAACATGGACACACAAATCCATATATTTTCATTGTTGTATGTGTAAGTGGTTTATTTTCATTAGTAGTTGTTAAATGATGTATTAAAAACCTCTAATGGAAGCCACTAATTCAAAAAAATAAAAAACACAACGTTTCTCCCACCTCCAACACTGTCATCCCTTCAATTTCACTTATCACGACCCCCTCCCCACAAAGTGTACCCCTCCTTGGCTGGCAATGTGAGATGTGAGATAATGACCCCCGAGTCCCTCCTCTAGTAGGCCTCGGGTTGGCAACTAGAACCGAGGGTCTAATAAACCCAAAAATGGGAGGCATTACCCTCTAAGAGAACACATGCGGAAGAGAGAGATACGATAGACACCAACCAACTCCAACTCAGAATTGAAATATAAAATAATCCCAAGTTCCCATATGTAATTTCATGCAAACGTACTAAAATTGAAAGGGAAAACTGTAAGTACCCAAATGAATTTAAAAACAGCTGCAACCACAAGCATAAACAGCTCCTGCAACCCCAAGCCCGTAGAAACTAGCTTGATCTCCAACATGCTCCAAGTGACTAGAGAAATAGTTTATATATACGTAGGGTGATTATAACAGTATACTCAGTAGGATCATCCTCGAATCCTCTCATGAAAAAGTAAATAATGAATGCTAATGCTTAGTGAACAACAAGTGAAACCAACTGATCAACTAAACCGGTATACTATGTCCCCATCCACACCATGGATACTCTCCCCAAGTAACACATACCAGAATATATCGTATAGTAAACAATATCAAGGGTACCCCATTACTACTTCCCCACTAGTTTGCCTCTTTTCCCCAATGACATACGTCCTCTACATCTCTCTCCAAAGGCTTTCCCGTAGACACCTGGGCTAAGCTCCACAATCTGCACCATGTGCACCACAAAGGATTTCCCACAAACACATGGGCGAAGCACCACACCATCCCCACAACCAAAAGTAACCATGTAGTTTCCGGGATCCACCACAACTCGTATAACATGTATCATACGTCGTGTATTATACCTCAAGCCATTACAGACCATACACTAAGTAAGGATCCTCAAACCTTCACAACCTATACACGTTACACCTATAGTAGTCCATAAGATACTATATCTTGAATATAGGTATCTGAATCACTACAAGCCATTACAGCCCTCTACACACATATATGGGGAAATTATAACCATTGTGCCTAATGGAACTAGTTTATACCAAGACAAGAGAGCGGGGTCAAAGGGGGTATTTAGCCCTTCATCCTCCCACCGGAATGTTGGGGACAACATCCCCCAGGGCCCAAAATCCTGGGGCTGTCAATTTCCCTTACTGATGGGGTGCAGTAGCGTATAGAAACACAAAAAGTATAGAATATACTATAACTCACAACCACACTATGGGCATAACCTAGTCTTAGACACAACTACATCTAGTGTCACTCAGAGTTCGGGATACCACTTCTAAGACTAGGTATCCTATAAGCACACCACCATTTAAGGGAATTATTAGATTACTTCATTCCCTTTTTATCAATTCCACTATATGTAAATTTATTAATCAAACATTAAATAATCATGAACAATTCCACATTAAAATTCCTTTCACACCACATCCAAAAATTCCACCATAGCTAAAAAAGTTATCAAACTCATCATTATGTTTCAACAAACTCCAATGCCATGGGTTAACATCATTTATTCAAACATTAATAATAGAATTACTTTCCCATAATCCTAGTAATTATAGAAAAGAATCCTATGCTACTAAACCCAAGGGGCCTGACACGGTGAGTAGATTTACTACCCATTGAGTCTTTTCCGCCTACAGCAAGAGAATATACCCATTCTCCATTGAGAGGTTAAACACGGAAAGCACGTGGCATACCCCGTGTGTCTTCTCCTCTTTCGGAAGAAGGGTAAGCAAGACCATCTTCCTTGAGAAGTGGGGAAATGTAAAGAAGGTAAAAAACCAAAGAATCAACAAGGATCGAACTATCACATCCATCCCATTCCATCATCCCCAGTGTCCTCCATGACACCCACATGCATAAACTAATGCATCTCTCCACTCTAGGCATTATCAGATGCCACAACCAAAAGGCCTATATGCCTCCACATACCACAACACCCCTCCAAGGTCACATCACAACACAAACAGTAGGAAAAACAAACATCACATAAATTGGGCTATACCCTTTCAACAAACAAGAGGGTAACTCGGAACCCTTCAATAAATTATCAAACATTGACATTTTTTAAACCATCTTGAGTTAACAGATTTAATTCATACGGTCCAATTTCAGGATACCTAACCAGTAAGCTATCACAAATTAATCAACATGCTTACTATTCCAATTTGATTAACATCAAATTACAACAGGAACCAAATTCGTTCACTGGCACCTTTATCATTAGCCAAACAATTATCAATTAGTCCAGTTTTACATTCTTTACCAATATCCACCAAGAACAACCGCTAAGCATGGAAAGCATAGATATCACACTATCTAGAAAAATTTGAGGTAATAACATACAATCAATATGATTCTTTATCCACTTCAAAGTGTTTTTTAGGTCAATTCCATTGTCATCCAGTGGGATTAAACATGCCAACTATACGATTGCAAGTAAAAGAATGAGAAGCAACGAATCCCCAACCTCAGATGCTTTTGACGAAAACCCAAAAAAATGAAGAATGTAAGAGAAAGCTTGGTGGATTTTCCATGAATCCTCCTTAGATCTATTCTCCAAACACAACCAAGACCAATTCTCATCATATTTGGCATCCACACAGTTAGTTCTACCCATAACGGGAAAATATCTAGGAAACCAAGGGCAGAGGAGATGTAGATCTAAATAGATCTAAGAACCAAACTAGAATGATCACATACCTCAAGAAACCGGCTTCAATTATCTATGAAAAACCTTCCAATCGCCTCCAAAACACTTGGGAGTGGTTCTCTGACCTTCAATGGAGAAAAATCTCGAGTTATGGCCACTTAGGTGCTTAAAAAAGTAAGTTAGAGGCAAAATGGTCAAGATCCACAATTTTAGGATCTGGATTTATCTGCCTGCACTGTAAGTCCGCACAGTTTGACAAACCGTGTGCTAACAATGTGTTAGCTTCTGCCTAGTCAAACACTCCTTTCACGGTTAGGCCTCACGGTTAGACAAACCGTGCACTAACAGTGCTTTAGCCACTACCTTCGAAACCAACCTTGCATGGTTTGGCTGCACGGTTTAGGAAAGTTGTGCGCTAACCGTGCGAAAGCTATTTCCCTTTAACATTCCACAATGGTCCACCCAAACTCACCCCCCAAGTCACCTTGAACTCCCAGAACACCTCCAACACCACATTTTCACAATGGAATGGACCGGAGAGGTTCGGGCCATTACATCAGATACCTCTCAAAACATTATCATCCTTGAGAATCCAAAACCCACTTAAAGAGAAAACGAACCAGTGTCTGAACAACCACCCATAGAGATACCTATCAAAAGAGAGAAAGCCACCAAATCAACAAGGGGTGCTATCTCATAAACATGAAAGATTCATAACCACACAAGTTACAATGATTCATGAAAAGAGTTAAACATCAAACAACTCTGGGTACTAAGCACACATTTGTGACTCATGTTCCTAGGTACTTTCCTCTATTCCACCATGTCGCCAAAAGACATGAACTAAGGTAATATAATGCCCGCACAACACCTTCTCCTTGCAGACATGGATCTCCAAAGGTCACTCCTCAAAGGTTTCATCATCATTAACATAGATCTCTCCCCAATTGATGATGTGAGAGTCACCATGAAGATAACGACAGAGATGTGATACGTGGAAAACATCATATATCTGACTCATCTAAGGGGGAAGTTCTACTCGATACGCCACAGCTCCAACATGAGCTATCACATCAAAAGGCACAACAAATAAGGGATAAAGCTTACTCCCACGACCAAACTTTTACTTCCCATGACAGGGAGACACCTTCAGAAACACATGATCCCCAACATTAAACTCTAAGGGTCTCCTTCTTTGATTGGAATATGATTTTTGACGATCGTTCTCTATCTTCATCCTCTCACAAATCACCTAGACCATCTCTATTGTATTTTTCATGTGTTCTAGTCCATGAATTGCTGACTCTCCGACCCAAGTCTAGCACAATGGATAACGTCAAGGCTGGTCATACAAGGTTTCAAATGGATCCATACCGATGGTGGATTGAAAAATATTATTGTAAGAGTACTCCACTAAGGCTAATTTCCTCATCCATGAGCTGTAAAAATCTAGAACATAAGAGTGTAACATGTCTTCAAGAGTCTGAATGGTTTTCTCTGTCTGACCATCCATTTGAGGATGGTTTGCAGTGTTAAGGCATATTTGAGAATCGAACGAATGTTGGAGACCTCCCCACACCCGGGAGGTAAAATGAGGATCTCAATAAGAAATGATCGTCCATGGGACTCCATGATGTTTCACCACCTTCTCTAGATACTGCATCGACAAAACTTCCACTGAGCTCGACTCCTTGATCGCTTGAAGCGGGCCAATATTGTTAAACGATCCACTACCACCCAAATAGAATCATGACCTCCAGGAGCTCAAGGTAAACCTGTAACAAAGTCCATTGAGATGTCCTCCCACTTCCACTGAGGAATCTCTAATGGTTGGAGAAGACCTCCCAGAACACGGTGTTCGGCCTTCACCTTCTGGAAAACTAAACATCGAGACGCAAACTCTGCAACCGCACGTTTCACCCCAGGCCACCAAAACTGACTCCTCAAGGCTCGGTACATCTTTGTTATGCCAGGATGTTCCACTAAAGGTGAACTATGGGACTCTCTAAGAACCTTCTCAAGCATCTACAAGGAAAAAAATTCTTCCATGATACAACACTTGGTGTTGTTCAACTTCATTCCAACCTCAGGGGCCTCACCAAAAACAACTCGGTCTCTCCAGACCTCCACCTAGAGATCCCCCAACTGGGATTCTTCCACCTTCTGCATCAGAGATGACTGCACTATCATCTGAAAAAGACATCCTCTACCCCCAAATTCTCCCATATCAAGATGTAATGCTGACAGTTCTTCCATTACACTCTAGGAATCACCAGATTCATGAAAATCATCACTACGTGACTTTCGACTCAGCGCATCAGCTACGACATTCACCTTTCCAGGTGTATACGGTATTTAAAATTCGTATTCCTGCAAGAACTCCATCCACCAATGTTGTTTTAATTTCAATTCATGTTGGGAGAAAACATACCTCAAACTCTTATGATCGGTGGAAATCAAAAATCATTCACTAATGAGGTAATGTCTCCACAACTTCAGAGAAATCACCATGGCTTCCAACTCAATATCATTAGTGGTATAGTTAAATTCATGGGAACAAAACTGTCGAGACCCATAAGAAATAATTGACCTATGCTGCATGAGAACACAACCTAACCCCAGATGTGAAGCATCGCAAAAAACATCAAACTGAACTCCTTCAACTGGAATAAAAGGACTGGAGAACATACTAACTACTTTTTTAGATAATTGAAATCTTCCTGACACTGATTAGTCCATATGAAATCCTGAACCTTCTTGGTCAATGTTGTCATCGGAGTCACAACTTTGGAGAAATTGGCTACGAACCTCCTATAGTATCCTGCAAGACCAAGAAAACTTCGCACCTCTGAAACCGTCTTGGGGGCTACCCAAGACACAACTGCTTCTATCATCGATGGATCCACACCTAATCCCTGTTGGTACACCACATGACCCATGAAACGGACTTCTCGAGCCCAAAACTCACACTTAGACAACTTCCCGAACAACTGATGTTGACAAAGAACTCCCAAAACGGTGTGTAGATGCTCTGCATTCTCCTCTTCAAATGTGGAGTACACAAGGATGTCATCAATGAAAACTACCATGAACTTTTCCAGGAACACATGGAACATAGAATTCATCAATCCCATGATCACAGATGAAGCATTTGTCACACAAAACGGCATTAAAATGAACTCATAATGCCCATGACGACAACGGAAAGCAGTCTTCGGGATATCCTCATCCTTCACAAGCATCTAATGATATATTGACCCCAAGTGGATCTTTGAGAACCAAATTTCACCCTTCAATTGATCGAATAAGTCATAAATCCATGAAATAGGATAGTGATTATTTATTGTCACTTTGTTTAGGTGATGATAATTGACACACAACTGCAAACTGTCATCGGCCTTCTTCACAAACAAAACTGGTGCACCCCATGGGGACACACGTGGCCAAACAAAACCACACTGCCAAAAACCATCAAGCTGTATATGTAGCTCTCGTAACTCAGAAGGGGTCATCCTATATGGAGACATAGAGATAGGAGATGCTCCTGGATGTAGATCGATCCCAAACTTGATCTCTCTTCGAGGGGGTAGTGCTACAACATCTTCTGGAATGACATTAGGGTACTCCTCTACGACACTAGGAACTGCCAACTGGCGAACCTCTAATGAACTCAGAATCATCTCATCCATCATGGATGATAATAATAGAACACACCTTTGACCCATGTGAGGAACATTCTCACCATCAAACACCACTTTCTCTCCATCTGCACCAAGGAAAAACACCTTCTTCCTGATGCAATCCAAGATAGCCTGCACCAAATACAACCAATACATGATGAGGATGACATCATATGGTTATATTCATTAACATGGGAAATCTCCCCAATAGCGGTGTTGCCCCAAAACTAGCTCACAATATCTACATACTTCAAACAAGTCAGCTCGACCTCCAAAAGGAGTAGTCAACACCAAGGGCACTGGAAGCCTCTCTACCTCATGTCCCAAAGCACGAAAAAGGGTAGGTGTTATGAAGGAGTGTGTCCCTCATGAATTAAACAAGGCATACACTACAGTATAAAACATGCAGAGAGTACCTCGAACAACATCTGGCTCATCTGGAACTGGCAACGCTAGAGCATGATGCTGACCACGACCTCCTCCACGGCATATCTGACCATGATGATGACCACCCTCATGGCCGCACTCTGATATCTGAGGACGGGGAGTGTCATGGAGCTATCCTCTACCTTCCCCATCTAACCTCTAGTGATCTAAAGCTCATACAACCAGATGCTATTGCTTTCTCAGCTGGAACTGGCTCAATGGAGGAACCTGGAACGTAGAACCTGTTACATGATTACCTCTCTGAATGGTCGGGCACTCCCACTACTGATGACCATGACCACCACAAGAAAAAAAGTGCATGATCCCTTGGCATAGTCCTGAGAGTTGCTGCCTCCAGAGAAATGAGATGTGAAGGGCTAGGACCTACCCCTGGTTGAACGGAAACTCTTCTGCCCTAAAAACCAGGAACCCCGGACCACATATCTTATTCGTGAGGGATCATGATGATCCCCCTCTGGTGATGATCCAGTCCTTGCCAAAGTTCTCTCAACAACCCATGCCCTCGCCAGTACCACAAGATATGTCTTTAGCATAAATGGTGTGACTTGGGGCTAGATATCGGGATGTAAAGCCTCCTCAAAATGCCTCGCCCTGGCCACCTCATCTGGTAACAGGTCTGAAGCATATCGTAAAAGGTTCTGGAAACGAATTCCAAACTATCGAACACTAGAGCTCCCTTGTTGAAGGGTAAGAAGATCCTGGCGACTGCAAGCCTTCCAGTCGAAGAAAGAAACATGACTCTAAACCTGTCTCAGAACTCCTCCCATGAGATTTCTGACTCCTCCTGATCCCCAAGTAACAACAACCACCACTTCCGCACTGCTCCATGCAGTATCATCACAACCAAGGACTCCCAATGATCCTTTCGATCAAGAATCGAACTAAATCTGATCTCGACCTCCTCCAACCAGTCTTCCATGACTGCATCTGAAAGGGATCCCTCGTACTTCTACAGACTCTGACACTAAAACTCTCGAAGTTTCTTCCTCCATGTGTCATCGTATTCAACCTCTACCCTGTGGTGATCTGCTGGAATAGGATTCTGGACGTTTTATGCTCAAACATGATGAGGACATCGACCTGGGGCCATACCTATAAAATAAAAAATCGTTAGATCTCCTAAAACTAGAATATGGAAGACTCAAAAATAAATATTTACCTATTTTATTTTAATCATTTTAGGTTAACCTATCCCATGTTCTACCCATTCAAACACAGGCACAAATAAGGATGATGCATGATCCTTTCCTAGGTCTCTACCTCGCAACCAGTATCACCTTGTTTAGTAGCCATTGTAAACTTAAAGGTTCGTACATTAGAACATAGGGGGCCCTAAACGCCTATGTCTTAGTCGATCTCCAGTGTTTACCTCACTTTCCGAACATGAATGACATTGTTTCCCTACCAACCCATGCAACCTCCCATGTGCCTATCTCCAATCATTATCTTATCCCTCAACCTAGCTCTAATTCCACTATTTCACGACCCCCTCCCCACAATGTGTACCCCTCCTGGGCCAGAAATGTGAGAAAGGAGATAATGACCCCTGAGTCCTGCCTCTAGTAGGCCCCGAGTTGGCGACTAGCACCGAGGGTATAATAAATACACAAATGGGAGGCATTGCCCTCTAAGAGAACACATGCGGAAGAGAGATATAAGATAGACACCGACCAACTCACACTTAGAACTGAAATATACAATAAACCCATGTGAACTTATGTAATGTCATGAAAAAGTACTACAACTGAAAGGGAAAACTGCAAGTACCCAAAAGAATGTAAAAAAAGCTGCAACCACAAGCCCAAACAGCTCTTGCAACCCTATTCTTGTAGAAATCATCTTGATCTCCAACCTTCTCCAAGTGACATGAAAAATAGTTTATATATACATACTGTGAGTATAACAGTATACTAAGTAGGATCCACTCAGAAGTCTTTGGTGAAAAAGTAAAAAAACATGCTAAATCCCAGTGAACAACAAGTGAAACCAACTCATCAGTTAAATAGGTATACTATGTTCCCAACCTCACCATGGATACTCTTACCAAGTAACACATAAATGAATATATCATATAGTAAAGAATATCAAGGGTACCACGCTACTACTTCCCCACTGGTTTGCCGCTTCTCCCCAACAACATATGTCATGTGCATCTCTCTCCAAAGGCTAGTCTATAGACACCTGGGTTAAGCTCCACAATCTGCACCACATGCCCCAAAATGGCTTGCCTGCAGACTCATGGGTGAAGCACCATACCATCCTCACAACCAAAAGTAACCAGGTATTTTCCATGAGCCACCACAGCTCGCATAACGTGTAGCATACGTCGGGTATTATACCTCAAGCCATTACAGCCCATACACCAAGTAAGGATCCTCAAGTCGTCACAGACTATACATGTAACACATATAGTAGTCCATAGAATACTATATCGAGAATATATGTGTGTTAATCACCATAAGACATTAAATCCCTCTACACACATATATGGCGAAAACTAACTAATGTGCCTAATGACACTAGTATCTACCAGGAGAAGAGAGCGGGGTCAAAGGGGATAGTCACCATTCATCCTCCAACTGAAATGTTGGGGAAAACACCCCCAGGGCTCTGAATCCCTAGGCTGACCTTTTCCCTTACTAACATGGTGGAGTACCATATAGAAATGCAAAAAGTACAGAACATACAATAACTTACAACCAAACTATGGGCATAACCTAATCATAGACAAAACTGCAGCTAACGTCTCTCGGACTTCGAGATGCCACTTCTAAGTCAAGGTATCCAATAATCACACAACCATTTAAGGTATTTATTATATTTCTTCATTCCCTTTTAATCAATTCTACTGTAAATTAATTAATTCTTCAGACATTAATTAACCATGAACAATTCAACATTAACATTCCATTAACACCATATCCAAAAATTCTACTATCCCTTCAAAATTTCTCAAACTCATCATTAGGTTTCAACAAACTCCATCTCCATGGGTTAAAAACATTTAATCAAGAATTCATCACAGAATTACTTTCCCATATTCCCATGCATTCTAGAAAAGAATCATATGCTACTAAACACAAGGGGGCTTAACACGGTGAGTATATGTACTACTTGTCGAGTCTTTTCGGCCTATAACAGGAGTGTATACCCATTCTACCTAGACAGGCTAAACACGGAGATCACGTGGCATACCACACGTGTCTTCGCCTCTTTCGGAAGAAGGGTAAGCAAGACTAGTTGCCTTGAGTAGTGGGGAAAAGTAATTTAGAGAAACAAACCAAGAATCAACAAGCATCCTACAATCACATCTATCCCATTCCATTAACCCTGGTGTCCTCCCCAACACCCACATCCATAATCTGATGCATCTCGCCACTCTAGGTGTCTTCCGCTGCCACAACCAAAAGTCATATATGCCTCCACATACCAAAAAACACCTCTAGAGTCACATAATAGCATATGCAGCTAGAAAAACAAACATCACATCAATTGGGCTATGGCCCTTTCAACAAACAATAGGGTAACTCGGAACCCATCAAGGAATTATCAAACAATCACATTCTTTAAATCATCTTGAGTTAACAGATTTAATTCGTAGGTTCCATTTTCAAGAAAACCTAACATGTAAGCTATCACAAATTAATCAACATGCTTACTATGCCAATTTGATTAACATAAAATTTCAATGGGAACCAGATTCATTCACATGCCCCGTTACCTTTAGCCAAACAATATATAAATTATTCCTAGTTTACGTTCTTTACCAATTTCCACCATGAACAACCTTTAAGGAAGGCAAGCATATATATCACACTATCTAGCAAAACATGAGGCAATAATATACAATCGATATGATTCTTTATCCGGTTCAAAGTATTTTATTAGTTAAATTCCATTGTCATCCAGCGGAATTCGACATTCCAACTATTTGGCTTCACGTAAATAAAAGAGAATCAACAAATCCCTTACCTCAGAGTCTTTTGACGAAAACCCTAACAAACGAAGAATGTACGAGGAAGACGGGTTGATTATCTATGAATCCTCCTTAGATATCTTCTCGTAACACAAAAAAGGCCAAATCTCATCATATTTGGCATCCACACACTTAGATCTACCACTAACTGGCATAGATCTACGAAACTGAGAGAAGAGTAGAGGTAGATCTAAATAGATCTAAGAACCAAACAAGAACGATCACATACCTCAAGAAACTAGCTTCAATTATCGAATAGAGGCCTTCAAATTGCCTCCAAAACACTTTGGAGTGGTTCTCCTACCTTCAAGGGAGAATAATCCCAAGTTATGGCTTCTTAGGAGCTTAAACAAGCATGTTAAAGGCAAAATGATGAAGATCCACAATTTTAGGATCTAGATTTAAGTGCCTGTATGGTTAGTCCACACGGTTTGACAAACCATGTGCTAACCGTGTGTTAGCATATGCCTCGTCAAACATTCCTCGCATGGTTAGGCCACAAAGTTAGACAAACCGTGCATTAGCCACTGCCACCAAAACCAACATTGAACATTTTGGCTGCACGGTTTAAGAAAACCATGCGCTAACCGTGCGAAAGCTATTTTCCTTTAGCATTCCTTAAAGGCTCACCCAAATGCACCCCCAAGTCACCTTGACCTCCCGGAACACCTCCAACACCATGTTTTCACAATGGAATGGAATAGAGTGGTCCGGGCCATTACATCACTACAAAACCGCCATGTTTCCCCCATCGTCACCCCTCTTCCTCCCTCTACCCCCGAAACTCCTCGATCAACACTCGACTCCCCCCCCCAACAATAAAACTAGTAATTCTATCCCTCCCTCAACAGCCCCATGATACCCCATGACTTCCCCTCATGTACCTAACTCCCTCCTGCTATTGTGTATCTACCATGGTGGACATCAGAATGTTTGTTCTCCCCCCTAATCACCTCTTGTGTTTTTTTTTGTGTTGGAAAAATCAAATAGCACTCGAATTAGGGTATTTTCATGGAGGGTATTTAGAGTCTGCCTTAGGTTCTCATTGTTTGTCTTTACCGATGCAGAAACTCTGGCTGCCAACAACCATCTCACAGTGGCCTCTAATGGGCTTTAGAAGCTTCTTTTGGCCATTGCTAAATGCCAATATTTTAGTAGTCACATATCTTTTGTTAAAATGATTTACCAAAATAAAAGGTACATTTACTATCAAATATTTCACATTCTTTATTTTATTTCTAGGAATCATTTTTCCATTCTTGTTCTTATATAAATTAATTAGTTTCCATAGGATGTTTTGGTAACAAGTGTAGATTTTGGCTTTCACACCTGGTGGTGCAAAGTTTATGGAAAACGTGTGCCATTCTCTAGGTAAGAATTCAGCTAGTTTCCTCTTGAATAGAGGAGACATAATAGTTGACACAAGGTTTGGAAATCCATATGGGATGACCACCAGCATCTTCATCTTAGACAGTGAAGGAAGCATGGTTTCGGCACAGTTTGCAATACCGTTTGGGAAAACAATGAAAGCTAACCAGATAATTAAAAAGTGAAAAATTACCCTCTTCCCCTCTTCTAATAAAATTGTAAAACACCTCTAATCCAAACACTATGGTATTTTTAGTCATGGTATAATCTTCAAAACCTTCATGGAGCTTTTAAGAATCAATATTATTGTGGTTTTCGTGTGGATTCATTAAGGAGTCCTCATGTATGTCACTTTTTCTTTGGTTTAGTTCTTCTTATAGGGTTTCTCTTCATCCTTATTTGGATTTTTCATTTTCAGGGGGTTGTATGACTTAGTGAGGTTTGATTTTGGGGGAACATATTCATAGTTTTTGTTCAATCATTCCTTTATAGGGCCATACTAATCTTCACTTATAGTTTTGCACTAGTTTCTAGAAGTATCAGATCTTGAGATAGGAGGTTCCATGATATTAAATTATTAGATATTTTCAATATGCTTTAATGGTTGATTAAATTCATTCTATGGCTTATGTTTTTTGTGAGAAATTTGTTTTTAAAATGTTTGGATAGGAATATGTGACTAATGTTTGTTATCTAAAGGAAATTGGTTACGTTTCATGTGTACCTTATTGCAGTGTTTCTTGAAATTGATCCATGATTGTGTGAAAGGAAAAAATGAGTTTTAAAAGGGATATGAAGGTGATAATGTGTTGAAAGTGGGGGTTTTCAATGAAAATTTCTTTACCTTCATGTAAGATTCTTATTGTGCCCAATAAATGTGGTTTGATAATTGTGAATGTGATTTGAAACATGTTGTAAAGTGGATTTTGTGTGTATGATGTTGAAATGGGAACTACCAATTTAAATGGTTGGATTTCAAGTGTTCACATCATGTACTATTTAAAAATGGGATTTTAAAATTATTAAAATATCATGAAATTGATTTCCAAATGGTTTTGGTGTGAATGGAAAGTGAAAGTAGTATTGTTTTTTAGAAAAATGGTGGGTTTCATGTGGGATTTGATCATTGGTTAAATGTGAATTCTATAAAATGGTGATTTCCTTTTGTGTTCATGATGTTTGTCATGTGTGTGTGAAACTAATGATTTATGTGAAAAATGATATGAAAATTTGAGGAGAAAGGAAATCTCAAGTATCTGGGTTGGAGAACTAAAACCAATACACAAGTTGATTCGATAGTGTAATGGCTTGTATTCATATAAAATGATTGATTCTAACATAATAAATAAACATGTGATATGATCTGATACCACAAGACATTGGGTTAGGATCTCATATAGAAGATCGTGCATGAGAAAAATGTTGGTTTTTGAGTATTATAGGGAGACCACTAAACATTGGGATTTATTCCTCTCTTATGGATCACGCATGAGAATGTTTCTGGTTATTGTTGGAAGATTTTGATCAATAGGGTACAATGTTACTAGGGTCCCATTCATGCTAGTTACTAGTATAAAGAATCCATGGTACTCACTTTTGAGATGAAACATTTATGTAATGCTTATGTGATCTGGTTCTAATCATCATTATGTAGTGGAAATTGGGTACATTGTTATTTTAAAAAAAGTTTCTTTTTATAATTATTTTCATAAAAGTGGTTTCATGAAAATTTTTTTAGATGTTCCTTGAAATTGACATCCAATGTTTTATTAAAATTTGAATGCAAATTTATATTCTAATGTAATAGGCTGGAATACTTTTTCTGGGTGATATCCTACATGGATTTAGATTAAACATAATATACACATATTTGTGTATGCATACCTTGTTATGTATGACCCAGGTGAAGAAAATATGTCTCTTAGTAGTGATGGTGGATCTGACTACTAGTGTTCCACTTATTACATGTGTTTCTGGGGGTTTCTTGATGGTGATGACTGTCTTGTTGCATTGAGGTTTTTGGGATGGTTTTTTCCTATTCCATTGTGTTATTATTTGTTTTTAGTTAATGTTCTAAATTTTGAATCTAAAAAATGATTTATATAATTTGGTTATGGTTATTGGATATTTGATGTATTATTCTCATGGGTTGTTGATTATTATATAGATGGGTGAGATAATTCTGAATTTATATTTTTATACCTAGGGACTGGTTACCAGCCTATATAGATTGGTAATTACCTTTTTGACAGGACACTGATTAGGTTGGGAGTGGAGTTTGTGACACACTGACCTAGTTCGTGAAAAAACAATATCAGATCACATTTATCACATTTTGGGTGATGTTATTTGAGAAGAGTCTTGATAGACTAGAGCTTCCAATATTCAGGAATGAGGTTCTGGTTACATGTGGGGTTTCTATCCAACACAACTCAAGATATTACTCAAGTGGCTATGAGATGTTGGGAATTTGGTTTGGCTTCTCTTACATGTGATATGTACAGGTTTCAGATTGTATATTCACATCGGGTGACAGAATGGTGGATTAGAATTGTTTATTGTGTTTATTATGACATTTTACTAGCATAAAGATTTTTTTTGGAAGTCATTTTTATTTATTTTAATTTTTGAAAAATTGTTCTGATGATTTTGTTGACAGTTTTTTATTTTGTTTGTTTATTATTTTAGCAATAATCGTCCCTATAGGATTCATGTGCAGGCACGAGAAGAGGCCAATAAGAGTTATCCTTCACCAATCGATTAGCTGTTAGTGGAAGTAGTTGTTTGAGCAGTTCATGATTTGGGTGAAGGAGTAGGATATAGTCCTACTCATGTTAGGGAAGTTGACCTATGACCTATAATGAACAATGATTAGGAGTTCATTGAGAAGAATACACCATCATTCCAGGTCATCATGAAACCCCAAGAATCATAGAAATGACTTTAGGAGATAAAGGGGATGTTCATGTTTCTTGTCACTCCTAACGAATTATGGGTGAAGTGAGCTTTGTTCATGTTGAAGGTTCCTAGTCAGATATGGTGGGACATAGTGGTGCAATTTTGAAATATCTATTACATGGGTTAGAAGTATTTTATGGTCATCATCAAAAAGAATTAATATCATGATATGTTATCCTTCATTGAGTCCAGGGTGTTTTTTTATATCACAATGGGATACTAGAACATGATTTTTTTGTTAACCACTTTTCACAGTTAGTTTGATTCAAACATGAGTTCTTTTCTAATGAGAAAATAAAGTCCCCAATGTTTGAGATAGGATTGCAGCTAGATATCTGATCCCATGTCTTTTTTTTAATGATGAAAACTAATGCCAAGGTGGTTGATCTTATATAATGGTGTAAATTGATTTTAGTGGAATGAATGGTTTCTCTTGAGCTATTTCAGTTGTGGGTAGTGGTAGTTAATATGTGGAAAAGATGAAGCAGATTGGGTAGGTGGAAATCGGAGGTGATAATTTAGTCCACCCCCCTGACATTCTTCATATGTGGATTTAGGGCCTTGTTTGATTGTGTACTATCATTTTGGGAACCAATACACATGGGATCTACATGATCATATCCAACCAGACCTTACTACCATTGTAGAACTATGGGGATCATGTAATGATTTTGAAATATGGAAAACCCATACAAGGGTGGTGAATGATATGTAGCATTAAAAGGGATTCCATCTTTGTCTCAACCATCCAAGACATTAGGCTCTAGATTTGGAGCTCTAAGCGGTATGGCTAGATCTTCGTAGGGGCAGAGTCTGTTTAGGTAAGAGAAACAAGTCTATGATCAATTTTAAGAACAAGATGAGATGAGGAAGCTTTATTATATGGAATGAGAGCTAGTAGAATTTTATGAAATGCCTATGAATGTTTTAGGATCCATTCTTATTTCAGCATCTGTGTTAGTTGAATTGTTTGATACATGTACTTCTACTTCTTATATTTCTAGCTTTTTGTGGATGTGATGGAATTACCAATGGATCACATGACTTATGCGATGTAGTTGGTGGTGCCTCTTGGTAAGAAGGTAGATAAGGGTTTCAGGTGTCCATCTTCTGTAGTTATAGTTCTAGAGTTTGAGTTGGATTGTTATTTCCTTGTTTTGGGGATGTACCCCTTTGACGTAATCCTCAGTATGGATTGGATGATGTGTTTTCTAGAACATTATGTTTATTATCAATGGTGGTTGAGTTTAGTGTCACTTGATGGGATCACCCATGTTTGTCATGGTGAATAAGATCCATGTTCTGGGTGTATTGGACAAAAAAATAATGAGTTATTCAATATTTTTTACCAATTCACATCGCTCTTGTTGTTGGACATTGGTTCTGATCCTAAAGTAGGATTACCTCTTTTTTGGATGAGTTCCTAGAGGTATTTTGTAACGACCCAAAGTTTCATTAATGGAAAATCCATCTTGATCCAGTTAAATGTTTCTTTATGAAATTTTTTTTATAAGATGTCAACTTCTTTAGTTTTACGCTATGATTTGTGACCGTTACATTTATAGTCGTTGAACAGTGATCATCTAAGTAGTATAAATATAAGGCTTTAACGAACCCATTTCTACTCAGACAAAGGAAGCGATGGCCTCATCCAATAGAATTGCCCCTTACGAAGCCCATTTGTCAGAGCTCGGAAAAGAGGTGGCGTCTTTGGGCTTTGCCCTTGACCAAGCCCAAGCTGAGCTTCATCAAGTAAAGCTCGAACGTGATCGTCTACGGGAAAAGTGGAAGTTGATTGAAATTACCACTCGAGCGATGTTATCCGAGCCACCCCAAGAGTCTGTCACCATCGCACACCTTACCCTTAGGTCTTATGCATCTATTTTAAGGGGTTATGTAACAAATAAGTAGTATCTTGTTCATGCACATTACTTTTGTATATAATAATGAATATAATTTCTAGTCATTTGTGATACATTGTAATTAGTTTTTAAAGTACAAATGGTGTTTTTAGTTATTATTTAATTAAGAATTATATTTTATTAAATTAAATGATTTTTGAATTAAATAATATTTTAATAAAAAATTATTATTAATATTATATTAATTTTTATTAAATATAAATGATCTTATAATTTTATGAATGCAATTAAAATTTTATTAAGGTTTGAAAGCCATTTCTGTCAAAACCCGTGAATTTTTTTTTATAAATGTCGGTTTTTATTTTAAAAATGAAAATTCACATATTTAGAAAATTATTTAGATAAAATAAATATTATTTTTGGAATCAGGACGTCGAAATTATCCAACAGTGAAATTTTCATAATTTTCTGAGACAGTCAAATTTTTGGGTAAAAATTAAATACCATTTAAATATATAATGTGTTTTATGACATCATAATGACCCAATGGTGATGTAATAAAATACCATAATCCTTATTTTCGGCCAATATATGTTTTATCATTAAAATAATGAGGTTTTGGGTTTGTTTGACTCAATTTTCAAAGCATTAATGGAGCCCTCAAAACTTATTCAACACTTTGCCTTTTTAAATTAATTTCCATGGGAGTGTGACTAACCTCCACATAAGAAACCCTAATTTTTTAATAAATTCGGACATTGGCCTTGTAAAATATTTTTTTCCTCTTCCCTTTTCCAGAAACCATGGGCAAATACCATGGGATGGTTTGTGGTTTGGATTGTTCTAATATAAGGGGTCCCAAACCTAAATAATAAAGAATTCTCTCACCTTTCCTATATAAACCCACCCAAGATCCCACTTCCTCCTCACTCAAAGCCCATTAAGTTCGTCCAAACTCTGCCCTACTCTCTCTAGAATCCTCCCAAGGTGCCCCAAGCTCCCAAGAAGCCTCTCACAAGCCTCTCTCTAGCCTTTGGAAGCACACTTCCAAGTAAGGGGTTTTCTTCCTTTCTCATTTTTTGTCAATTTTCTTTAAGTTGTATTACCCTTTTAATTTCAATTATGAATTTTGGGGTATGGTTTCGAACCTCTCCCATACTTCCCTCTTATTGTTTGAAGGATGGGAGAACCCTTTCTCTCTCATTAAATGCCTCTCATGTACACCTGTTACTATGCCGAAATTTCGAAAGGAACTTCTCTCTCTTCTTTTACATTCAAGCAATACTTTTGTATCATGAATCTAAATTCCATTTCTATTGTTGGGACATGTATATATATGATCTCCTTACTGTCCATTACATGTAAATATGATGAGGAACCCCTTTCTCTCTCATCAACCTTTTTTTTTATGAATTCTTATGTCACGCCGTTACGCTGCCGAAATCGCACCAATTTTCTAAGCCAATGTCTTTGTGTAGTGAATACCATGCCCATTTCTCCATCAAGGGTATTCACCTTTATGCACATTTACATATTGATTATAAAGTTTCATGTATGAATTCCACATTCCTTTATCGTGGAAGAAATGATTATGTTTTATGAATCCATGTTTTATTATCCATGTGGCACACTTATGCATGAAATGAAATGTTTAAGAAGGGTGCGCCCTTTATAGCGCTCCAATGCATTGTGTAAAGTATAGTATCATGATATGTAATGTGCAATGAGTGTTTACTCATGCTAATTCAAGTGCAATGAGGGTTTACTCATGCTTCAAGTGCAATGAGGGTTTACTCATGCTCCATGTGCAATGAGCCTTGGCTCATGCTAATTCAATGTTAAGTGTTGTTGCCACATTTCCATGTTATGATTATCATGATTTATCATGCCTTTATGTTCATGTTTTTCTTATGCTCTATTGATATGACTATTGCCTAACATGTATTGTACTCCTCAGGTTATTCATTGTGTACTCCCTTACTGGGCTTTATAGCTCACCCTTTTCTTATGCATGTCCTCAGGTTATCCCATGAAATGCTAAGTACGAAGGAATGTAGTGGTCATGTAAAGGAAATTTTCAATAAATATGTTGTATTTAAAGTTTAAAGTTTTTATGTAATGATCCTAAGCCCCAAAGACACTAAACCTCTCGATCTTCTTTGTTGTATCAAGTGAAAGTTTTATGTAATAAATCATGTTTAAGATGAAATAAAAAGCAGGGTTGTCATAGTTGGTATCAGAGGATAGGTTTAGTTATTTTTGGGATTAGGAAACCCTAGTAAAGCCTTAGATACAAGACTAAGTATAATAAAAGCATCCCTAAAGTTTTGGTAAATACTATGTAAGTGGTTTATCAAACAAATACATCCCTGTCTGGATACGAGCAGGTAGAGGCGGCTCTGGCACAGATGTATCCTAGGGGTAAAACCCGAAAACACCTCTTTGAGCTAGACTCGAACGGGAACTGGTGCATGACAACGGCACTTGCTGCACTCTTGATTACGACACTCCCGGGGGATATGTTTTGATAAATTCACAATCTTAGTATGAACCCTTATTAATGGAAAAATGCTCCTAAGAATATATGTTAGAAGGAAGATCACGAAAAGCCTGGATTGAATCCTATAGACTCATGAGTTAAAGAGATTAAAGTTTATTTATAAGTCATAAACTTTTGTCTTTGGATTACCCATTATGTGTTACCCCTAACTTTCCTTTTATTCCAGCCAATGGCCGGTAATAGGAGAACTCGGGCTAACAACCATTGTGAAGATCAGTGTGATGATTGTACTTATGAGATGCCCAATCTAATGGGAGCGGGAATCGCGAACTTTGTCACGCTTCTCTCTCAGCTAACTCAAGTTTTGAATAGAAACACTGGTCAAGAGGAACGTTCAACCCCCCCTAAAAAAGAACAAGTCTCTATTTAAAGCTTCATGAGACAAAGGCCTCCGACTTTTAGTGGATAATCTGATCCCACGATCGCTGAACAATGGATCAACTCCATTGAAAAGATATTCTCCATCCTCTAATGCTCTGAAAAAGAGAAGGTTCTCCTGGTGGCTTATCATATGGAGGGTGAAGCTGATCAATGGTGGACGTTGATCAAAAATACGAAGCCTGAGGAGGAGATCGAGGCTTTGGAATGGAAGGAATTCCGAAAGATGTTTTTCGATAAATACTTTCCATGCACCCTCCGTCTTAAGATGGAAAGGGACTTCCTTTCCCTCAAACAGAAAGATGAAGAATCTGTGGGAGCGTACGAGGAAAACTTCACAAGGCTTGCACGATACGCTTCCGGCTTTGTCGTTACCCCCGAATACAAGGTTGACCGCTTCTTTGGTGGGCTGAAGCCTAGCTCGCGGAAAGCATTAGCGATCCGTGACTTCGACAGCTATGAGGAAATTGTCCGATGTGCCCTCAAGGTTGAAATGGAGATCGGAGAATCACAGGGGTATCATGGGGACAAGAAGCGTAAGGTGGACTTCAATGCTGGTGGTCCGATGGATAAATCCAACGGCGCTAAGAAATTCCAGCACCCCACTTGCCAAAAGTGTGGAAAGAAGCACCCTGGAAATTGCCTTAGGGGGACAAGAAAATGCTTCAAGTGTGGAAGAGAAGGGCACATAGCTGTTAACTGTCAGCAAGAAGGACCCGCGGCTGCGACAGAGGAGAGGAATGCTCCGTTCGAACCTCAACGCGTTGTTCAATGCTTCAAATGGAAATAACCGGGTCATTTTGTGAATCAGTGCCCTAATCCAAGGGTTATCGGAGGCAATCAACAACCTCCAAGATAGCAAGGAAGAACTTTTGCCATCACTTCTGCCGAAGTGAACCCCGACAACGAAGTGGTGACAGGTACGCTAGTTATTCATTCAAGAATAGTGAACGTAATTTTTGATTCAGGTTCTATGCATTCTTTTATATCTCAAAAGTTTAGTAGAACAATCCCTACGCCACCACAAATCATGGAAGTAAAGATGTCGATGAGTACGGAAAATGGGGCAATCATTGCATCCCATGAATATAAGTCATCCCCTGTTATAATATGTGGATTGAATTTCCCGATGAACCTCATCATAATCCCTTTGGTGGAATTTGATGCAATTCTTGGCATGGATTGGCTTTCCTTATATAGAGCCAACATAAATTGTTGGGAGAGGGAAATCACACTCCATATGGAGAATCGACCCCCGATTCTTTACAAGTGTCAGGAGGAAGATGAATCTCTTTTAGCTCCATCATCTCAAGCATCGATATTACTGCCTTATGAGCACGCATATCTGGCTCAGATTATTGAGTCCAAGGAAGAAACCACCCTTGAAGAAATGCCTATTGTGAGGGAATTTGCTGAAGTATTTCTCAAGGAACTTCCTAGTCTTCCTCCAAGAAGAGATGTTGAGTTCTCAATTGAACTTATACCTGGGGCGCTACCAATATCCAAGACTCCATATAGAATGGCTGTTGTTAAGCTTGAAGAGCTGAAGAAACAACTACAGGAGAATATGGATAAAGGGTTTATACGCCCAAGTGCATCACCATGGGGTGCACCAGTCCTCTTTGTCAAGAAGAAGGATGGGTCAATGCGGCTTTGCATCGATTATCGTGAACTTAACAAAATCACGATAAAGAACAAGTATCCTCTCCCAAGAATCGATGACTTGTTTGATCAGCTGTGTGGAGAACAATACTTCTCCAAGGTCGACTTGTGGTCGGGATGTTATCAAGTAAGGGTGAAGAAGGAAGATATCCCCAAGACTGCTTTTCGTACAAGGTACGGGCACTATGAATTCATAGTAATGCCTTTCGGACTCACCAATGCTCCAGAAATATTCATGGACTTGATGAATAGAGTCTTTAGAGATTACCTAGACAAATTTGTGGTAGTCTTTATAGATGATATTCTAATATACTCCAAAACCAAGGAGGACCATGAGGAGCATTTAAAAACTGTACTAGAGACTTTGCGCAAGGAGAAGCTCTATTCAAAGTACATCAAGTGTGAGTTTTGGTTGAAGGAAGTCTCATTCTTGGGCCATATCATCACAAGCAATGGGATATCTGTGGACCCCTCCAAAACAGATGCAATTGAGGGATGGCCGAGGCCAACATTAGTAACTGATATCCGTAGCTTCTTGGGGTTAGCTGGATATTATCGATGATTTGTGAGAAATTTCTCACAGTTGTCCAACCCTCTTACCAAGCTAACTCGAAAGGGAGTAAAGTTTTCTTGGAGTGATGAATGCGAAGAAAGCTTCAAGGAGTTGAAAAGGAGGCTTATCACTGCACCCGTGCTCACTTTACCCACAAGTGGAGAGCATTTTGTGGTATTCAGTGATGCTTCGAAGAAGGGCTTAGGATGTGTGCTGATGCAGAATGATAAAGTGATATCCTATGCCTCAAGGAAGTTGAAAATCCATGAGCGAAACTATCCAACGCATGATCTGGAGTTGGCGGCGGTGATCTTTTCCTTGAAAATCTGGTGGCATTATCTCTATGGAGAGAAATGTGAGATATATACTGACCACAAGAGTCTTAAATATATATTCACACAGAAAGAGCTTAATATGCGCCAGAGAAGATGGATAGAGCTCATCAAGGATTATGACTATTCAATACATTACCACCCTGGGAAGGCGAACAAGGTGGCGGATGCCCTAAGTAGAAAGGATCCAGCGATTCTATCAATGATGAGAATTGAGAAGGATCCAATCTTCTTAGACTTGATGAAGATGGACGTGGGAATCATAAAGAAGGGAACATCATCAATCCTTTCACAAATGATTGCTCAACCATCTCTTTTGGAAAGGTTAAAGGATGCTCAAAAGGATGATGCGAGAATCCAAGAAAAAGTTGAAGCTATCAAAAAGGGAAAATCCTCAGAGTTTAATGTTAATGAAGAAGGAATTGTGCGGTTTGGGAAAAGACTATGTGTTCCATCATGTCCGGAGCTGAAGAAGGAACTTTTAGATGATGCACATAGTTCAAATTTCTCTATTCACCCAAGGAGCACAAAGATGTATCGAGATCTCCGAGAAAACTTTTGGTGGGATAATATGAAGAAGGAGATCACTGAATATACATCAAAGTGCCTGGTGTGTCAGCAAGTGAAGGCAGAGAGGCAGAAGTCTAAGGGGATGATGCAACCATTGCCCATACCAGAATGGAAATGGGAGAACATCACCATGGACTTTGTCACCGGACTTCCAAGGACATCCAAAGGAAACAATGCAATCTGGGTTGTTGTGGATCGTCTTACAAAGACTGCAAACTTCGTTTCTATTCGAGAGGATTTCTCTTTGGATCAACTGGCACGGATATATATCAGGGATGTGGTACGGTTGCATGGAGTACCACTATCAATTGTGTCTGACCGAGATCCAAGATTTACCTCTATGTTTTGGAAGAGTCTTCAACATGCTCTGAATACTGAACTGAACTTCTGTACGGCCTATCATCCTCAAACTGATGGCCAATCCGAGCGGACTATCCAAACACTTGAGGATATGTTGAGAGCGTGCTCAATGGACTTTAAAGGAGGATGGGATCAACATCTTCCTCTAGTTGAGTTCTCTTATAATAATAGTTTCCACTCGAGCATCCAAATGGCACCATATGAAGCCCTGTATGGGAAAAGGTGTAGAACACTAGCATGTTGGGATGAGGTCGGTGAACGTAAGCTGCTTGGACCAGAAATGGTCGAAGAAATGGTGGAGAAGGTGAAAACCATTCAGCAGCATATCAAGGCAGCCCAAAGTCGACAGAAGAGTTATGCAGATAATCATCGACGAGACCTTGAGTTTAAAGTCGGATACATGGTGTTTTTACGCATATCTCCATGGAAGAAGGTCATGAGGTTTGGAAATAAAGGGAAGTTAAGTCCAAGGTACATCGGCCCCTTTGAGGTTCTTGATCGTGTTGGGGCTGTGGCCTATCGACTAGCACTTCCACCTACTATGGCCAAGGTGCATGATGTCTTTCATGTATCCCTCTTAAGGAAGTACATACCGGACCTTTCACATGTACTCTCTTCCGAGGTGGTACAATTGGAAGATGATATTTCTTATGAGGAGCAACCAGTGAAGATCTTAGATTGTAGAGAAAAAGTTCTACAAAATAAGACAATGCCCCTCGTCAAGGTGTTGTGGAGAACCCACAAGTTTGAAGAAGCAACTTGGGAGTCGGAGGATATGATGAAGCTGAGTTACCCACATTTGTTTTAGTGTGGGAAAAGGAAAATTTCGAGGGTGAAATTTCTTAAGGAGGTAATACTGTAACGACCCAAAGTTTCATTAATGGAAAATCCATCTTGATCCAGTTAAATGTTTCTTTATGAAATTTTTTTTATAAGATGTCAACTTCTTTAGTTTTACGCTATGATTTGTGACCGTTACATTTATAGTCGTTGAACAGTGATCATCTAAGTAGTATAAATATAAGGCTTTAACGAACCCATTTCTACTCAGACAAAGGAAGCGATGGCCTCATCCAGTAGAATTGCCCCTTACGAAGCCCATTTGTCAGAGCTCGGAAAAGAGGTGGCGTCTTTGGGCTTTGCCCTTGACCAAGCCCCAGCTGAGCTTCATCAAGTAAAGCTCGAACGTGATCGTCTACGGGAAAAGTGGAAGTTGATTGAAATTACCACTCGAGCGATGTTATCCGAGCCACCCCAAGAGTCTGTCACCATCGCACACCTTACCCTTAGGTCTTATGCATCTATTTTAAGGGGTTATGTAACAAATAAGTAGTATCTTGTTCATGCACATTACTTTTGTATATAATAATGAATATAATTTCTAGTCATTTGTGATACATTGTAATTAGTTTTTAAAGTACAAATGGTGTTTTTAGTTATTATTTAATTAAGTATTATATTTTATTAAATTAAATGATTTTTGAATTAAATAATATTTTAATAAAAAATTATTATTAATATTACATTAATTTTTATTAAATATAAATGATCTTATAATTTTATGAATGCAATTAAAATTTTATTAAGGTTTGAAAGCCATTTCTGTCAAAACCCGTGAATTTTTTTTTATAAATGTCGGTTTTTATTTTAAAAATGAAAATTCACATATTTAGAAAATTATTTAGATAAAATAAATATTATTTTTGGAATCAGGACGTCGAAATTATCCAACAGTGAAATTTTCATAATTTTCTGAGACAATCAAATTTTTGGGTAAAAATTAAATACCATTTAAATATATAATGTGTTTTATGACATCATAATGACCCAATGGTGATGTAATAAAAAACCATAATCCTTATGTTCGGCCAATATATGTTTTATCATTAAAATAATGAGGTTTTGGGTTTGTTTGACTCACTTTTCAAAGCATTAATGGAGCCCTCAAGACTTATTCAACACTTTGCCTTTTTAAATTAATTTCCATGGCAGTGTGACTCACCTCCACATAAGCAACCCTAATTTTTTAATAAATTCGGACCTTGGCCTTGTAAAATATTGTTTTCCTCTTCCCTTTTCCAGACACCATGGGCAAATACCATGGGATGGTTTGTGGTTTGGATTATTTTAATATAAGGGGTCCCGAACCTAAATAATAAAGAATTCTCTCACCTTTTCTATATAAACCCACCCAAGATCCCACTTCCTCCTCACTCAAAGCCCTTTAAGTTCGTCCAACCTCTGCCCTACTCTTTCTAGAATCCTCCCAAGGTTCCCCAAGCTCCCAAGAATCCTCTCACAAGCCTCTCTCTAGCCTTTGGAAGCACACTTCCAAGTAAGGGGTTTTCTTCCTTTCTCATTTTTTGTCAATTTTCTTTAAGTTGTATTGCCATTTTAATTTCAATTATTAATGTTGGGGTATGGTTTCTCACCTCTCCAATACTGCCCTCTTATTTTTTGAAGGATGGTAGAACCCTTTATCTCTCATTAAATGCCTCCCATGTACACCTGTTACTATGCCGAAATTCCGAAAGGAACTTCTCTCTCTTCTTTTACATTCAAGCAATACTTTTGTATCATGAATCTAAATTCCATTTCTATTGTTGGGACATGTATATATATGATCTTCATACTGTCCATTACATGTAAATATGATGAGGAACCCCTTTCTCTCTCATCAACCTTTTTTTTATGAATTCTTATGTCACGTTGTTACGCTGCCGAAATCGCACCAATTTTCTAAGCCAATGTCTTTGTGTAGTGAATACCATGCCCATTTCTCCATCGAGGGTATTCACCTTTATGAACATTTACATATTTATTATAAAGTTACATGTATGAATTCCAAATTCCTTTATCGTGGAAGAAATGATTATGTTTTATGAATCCATGTTTTATGATCCATGTGGCACACTTATGCATGAAATGAAATGTTTAAGAAGGGTGCGCCCTTTATAGCGCTCCAATGCATTGGGTAAAGTATAGTATCATGATACGTCATGTGAAATGAGTGTTTACTAATGCTAATTCAAGTGCAACGAGGGTTTACTCGTGCTTCAAGTGCAATGAGGGTTTACTCATGCTCCATGTGCAATGAGCCTTGGCTCATGCTAATTCAATGTTAAGTGTTGTTGCCACATTTCCATGTTATGATTATCATTCTTTATCATGCCTTTATGTTCATGTTTTTCTTATGCTCTATTGATATGCCTATTGCCTAAGATGTATTGTACTCCTCGTGTTATTCATTGTGTACTCCCTTACTGGGCTTTATAGCTCACCCTTTTCTTATGCATGTCCTCAGGTTATCCCATGCAATGCTAAGTACGAAGGAATGCAGTGGTCATGTAAAGGTAGTTTTCAATAAAGATGTTGTATTTCAAGTTTAAAGTTTTTATGTAATGATCCTAAGCCCCAATGACACTAAAACTATCGATCTTCTTTGTTGTATCAAGTGAAGTTTTATGTAATAAATCATGTTTAAGATGTAATAAAAAGCAGGGTTGTCATATATTTTCAGATGACTTTTTTGGTATTTACTCCAGAGTGGGATGTGGAGTTCTCCATTGATTTGGCATTGGGAACACACATGATATATATTCTCTTATACTGTATCCCCCTCCCATTGATGTAATTAACGATATAGTTGAATGATTTAGAATCCAAATGATACATTTTATTGAGTGTCTTACATTGGGCCTCCAATGTTCGATTTGATAAGAAATATGATGGATAACCCCATTTGTGTATTGATTACTGAAATTTGAATAAATATAACATTAAGAATAAGTGCCATTTTTTCCAAATTTATGACCATTTTTATCTTCTTAAGGGGTTGAGGTGGTTTTATAAGATCGATCTATGTCGCAGTTATCACCATGTCTGGGAAAGAGAGTCAAATTTTATAAAAACATCTTATGGAATACGGTATGACCATTTCGAGTATTTAATCATTCCTTTAGGATTGAAAAATTATCTCGTGGTATTTATGGAGCCCAGGAATAATATTTTCCATAGTTATCTCAACTTGTTAGTTGTGGTATTCATGGTTGACCTCCTGCCTATTATGGGACTAAGGAGAAGTAGATCAACATTTGAGGATTGGGCTAGCCACTCTTTAGGATTATCATCTCTATGCAATGTTTTCCATGTACACCATTTGAATTAGGGAAGTTATGTTTTTGGTCCATGTTATCTCAGAATGTGGGGTTTTAGTGGAACATGTGAGGAACAGTTCATTGATTTCATGGGAGAAACTAAATTATGATTTTTCGATCGAGATCTTTTTGGTCATGGCAGGGTATTACAAGTCGTTTGTTTGAGATTTCCCTCACCTTTCGTTTTACATGATTGGGCTTACCCAAAATAGTGTAAAGTCTAAATAGTACATAGAGTTTCAATAGTACATTGAAGAGCTTATGAGGTGGTTGACCACAACACATGATTTGATTTTTTGGATTCTAGAAATTGATATGTGGTTTACTATGATGACTTTGTTATGGGTCTTACTTTTGTGCTAATTTAGAACGACCATGTAGTGGAATATGGTTATCACCAACTCTGATCACATTAAAATAATTACTCAACATATGACTTGGAGTTAGAAGTAGTGATACATGAAATGACAATGTTGCATAATTATCTTTTTTGGGGAGATTTTTTTGGTTTATTTTGATGATAAGATATTATCCAACATTTTCTACTAGAATGTTCTAAATTTGAGGCAGTGTCATTGGGATGAGAACCTTTAGGGGTTCGATTTTGATATCTTCTACACCCTAGAAAAAGGTATTGTGGTTTTAGAGGCATTGGGATGAAAAAAGATGGAGTAATTATTGAAGGAGTCCATTGATGAGTGGAATTTGATGGGAATTTTTTCTTAGATGTAGCTAGAGACGAATGTACAATGTAGAGGTGTGTTCTTTTCCAGTGTTCAACTGACACCTTCCCTTTTGGAGTTGATTTAGAAAGATCATTCGAGTGATGATTTGTGCTATCATTTTATATAGTTTCTAAATGGTTAGAAGGTTTCTTATGAGTGGTCGTTGTCTCCTGAGGGTGTATTGTTCTACAAGGGTATCATTATGGTACATTTGTTTGTTAGGGAAGTTGGTGATGTATAATATCCACAAGTCTTAGTTTTTCATTCATCCTGGAACCACAAAAATGTTCTAGGATGTGCATTTTCAGCTCCAGTGGTCAGGTATAAGGCAATACATAGATGTTTTTTTGAGGTGTTATACATGTTCGTAGGTTAAAGCACAACACCAAAGGCCCTCTAGTTTATTTTAGATGCTACCCATTCCTACCTATAAGTGCAATGATATCTCATAATATTTCATGGTTGTATTTCCTCATACACCTCGGGGGTGGAATACTATTTTGGGGTTGATTGACTTTATGACCAAATCATCCCATTTCATTCCGATTAGGGATTCATCCATGGTGGATAAGTTGATTTGCTTGTATGTCTTGGAGATAGTGTGGCATCATGTTGTGTAGTAAACAATTGTTTCAGATAAGGATCCTCGTTTTACATCAAGATTTTTGGAATTCCTTCAATAGATGATGGGGTCATACATTATTCTGAGCATCACATACCACCCTGAAATGGTAGTTAGAATTAGAGGGTGATTTAGATCATGAAAGACATGATCCTAGCATGTGTGTTGGATTTGGGAGGTTCATGGGATATTCTTTTATTATGTGTAAATTTTTTATATATAAGATACCTATATTCTATTATAATAGACCCTTTTTATGTGATTTATGGACCTCCGTGTTGATCGAATTTGTGATGGGAAGAGGTAGGTGAGACCGCATTGTTGGGACAATCCTTGGGCAGGAAACATTTGATAATGATAAGTTCATCAGGAAGTGATTGATGAGGGTGTAGACTCTCCATATTCATTATGCTGATTAGAGTCATGTATCTTTCTAACTTTTTGTGGATGAACGCGTGTTTCTGAATGTGGAACCTCACTTTGGTCACTATCATCTTGGTATTTAATTGAAGAAAATGCTGAGGTATGATGTACCTTTTGATATTATTGAGATATTTGGTAAGGTATACTACCAGTTGGATTTCCCCATCATTTGACATCAATTCATGATGTGTTCCATCTCTCATAGCTTAAAAATTAAAATCTAGTCCCATCTCACGTGTTTAATTATAAAAATCGGAGTCAGAGCCCAATTTTTCAGTGTTTGAGCAGCCACTTTTAGATTCTCGATTCTCAAGAGAATGTTAATCATGGGAAGTCTATATCATTGTTCTAGTTTTTTTGGGAGCATGGTAGTGATGAGCATGAGACGTGGGAGAAGAATTCTTGTGTGCAGGAAGAGTATTCATTTTTTCCTGATCAATCCTGAGTGTGACGTTATGAAGATGAATGCTTTTCACATTATAGAGAATTTTTGCATCCGAGATTTTATATTGAGGTATTATTTTTTTTACTTTTGGTATTATATTTATTCATTAGTATGGCCATGTGTTTTTGGTGAAAATTGGAGATTTTTAGTGTCACAGTAGGTGGTGTACGGGTAATGTATGGTTAAAAGAAACCATGACCCTTCCTCCAGGTATGTCTGGGGTTGTATATATCCTAGATAGACGAGACCACATGGTTGATACATAGTTTGGAAAAACATCTGGCTAATCGTGCGGCATGTTCCCCTAGGATTGCGAGGGATACATGGTTTTCTCATGGTTTGGAAAACGATGCGGTAAAACCATGCGACTTTCTATCCAGGGCTTTAAAATGTGGAAACATATATTCTTTACAACATCATATTTAACATTAAAACACCTATAATACAAAACCTATGGGATTTTATTCGATGGGAGCTTCTTCCAAACCATCATGAAGCCTTTGAACATTAATATTTAGGTGTTTTCAGTGTGGATTAATCAAGGAAAAATCATGTAAGTCACTTTTCCATTTGTTTCACCAATCTTTTAGTGTTTCTCTTCCCACCTCTTTCGGTTATTCTTTTCTGTTGTATTTTTGACCTAGTTAGGGTTTTATAATGTTTTTTAGGGAAATATTGATAGATGTCTTTTGATTATTTCCTTATCGGTTCTTGTTGAAGAGTGGTTGTGGATTTTCATTGGTTTCTGAAATATTATAAGCTTAAATATATTGGTTCTATTCTTATATATTATTATATGTTTTTAATGTGATTTCATGGTTTCTTAAAGCTATTCTATGGATTAGTTGTGCAGAATGAAATATGTTTTCGAAAAAATTTGACACACATATGTGATGAGTGATGGGTTTCTAAAATAAATTGGTTATGATTCATGTGTGCCTTAATATAAACTTTTTTTATAGTGCTACATGATTTATTAAATGTTTATAAATATGTTTCCAAAGGGATTTGAAGGTTAGAATGTTTTGGAAGTGGGTTTTTCCATATAAAATTTATTTTTTCATGATCTCTTCTTATTGTGAACATTAAATGTGGTTTTGAATTATAAAAGAGATGTGAAACTTTTTATTAAGTGTATTGGTTGTGTGTATGAATTTGAAAGGGGATTTTCCCATGCTAATGGTTGGATTTCATGTGTTCACTTATTATAGTGTTTTTAAAAGTGATTTTTGATTTGTAAAAATGGTGTTAAATGTGTTTCTAAATGGTTTAGTTCATGTGGGAAATGAAAGTGCTTCTATTTATGAAAAAATAGTGGCTTTCATCTGGGATTTGATAATTGGATAAATTTTAATTGGGAAAATGGTGATTTAATTTTTGTGTTTATGATTCTTGGAATTTTTTTGTGTATGTGATGATTTATTGAAAATTTGAAATGGAAAGTTGTGAATATTGGGAATATCAAGTATACAGGTTGGAGAACTAGAACAAGTATGTTAGTTTACTTCGCAGTGGAATGTCCCAAATTATTCAAGCCGGATTGGAGCTACAACACTAACCAAACTTGTTATATGTATAGATACCACTAGACTTGAGGAAGGGATCCCTACTATCAGCTCGAGCATGAGAACACAGTTAGTTTTTGGATTATTATAAAGAGTCCACTATACCTTGGGATGTGTTCCCCTTTAGTGGTTCATGCATGAGACTATTTTTGGTTATGGTTGGATAATTCTTATCATTGAAGTATGACGATTGTAGGGTCCCATTTGTGATAGTTACCGGTTGGGATTTCCCATGGTTCTCACTTATGACATGATAATTTTATGTGATGCTTATGTGATGTGGTTCTAATCATCGGTATAATGTGGAACTTGTGTACATTGTTGTTTTAAACCATGTTTCATTTGATAAATGTCTTCCCTAAAAAATATCTTGAAAATATTTTCCTTGACTTGTTCCTTGAAAATGCTTTCCAATGTTTTCTGAAAATGTGCATGTTAATTAATCTTCTAATGTTATAGCATGAAATCCATTTTTTGCGTGATATCCTAGTAGGATTTGGATCACACCCTATAGAAAACATTGGGTGAGTGTAGAAATTGTTATATATGACCCGTGTAAAGGAAATATGTCTCATGTTGTTGATAGGGGATCTAGTTTCTAGTGTTCCACTTATTAGAGGTGCTGGTGGTGGTGGATTTTAGGTGACCACCATGTTTGTGCATGCAGGTTTTTTGGAAGGTTTTGTTTTTCTCACTTATTTATGGTAATTTTCGTTTTTGGTTAAAATTATAAACCTCGAATATGAAAATTTTAGTATCTTGATTGGTTATGGTTATTTGTTATCTGATTTTTTATTCTCATGTGTTCTTTATTGTTCTATAAAATGGTGAAATCGTTCCAATAGTATATTGTCGATAACCGAGCATTAGTTTCCATCCCATGGGGATCAAGGATGCTCTTCATGCTATGTCATAGATCAGGTTGGGTGTCATGTTGGATGGAAGACCGACATGGTTCATGATAATTTTTGTCCACGATGGAAAAAGTTAAATATTTTTTAGTGTTCTTTTAAACATTTACTTATATTGAAATATGACTATTTTAATATTTATTTTTGTATATAAAATAAAATATAGATGTGTTTATGTACAAGTATTAAAATATACTTACAAATATTTATAGTTGTATGTACCTATATATATGTTTGTACATATGCATTCATGTACTTATATATATATAAATAAATACATCAATTATATTTTCAAATAATTTCCTTAAAATATATTTATGTCCTTATATTAATATTTATTGATATCTATATTATCATGGGTACCTATACATAGAGATATGTACCTAACAATATATGTTTATAACTATATGAATTTTCATGTATAGATGTATCTATGTTCTTATATATAAATATATTATTCTGTGTGTGTGTTCATTTGGTTTTTATATTTTTTCCTAATCCACAATTTTTTTAGGGTTATGAAAATATAAGTATTTTTAATGATATTATAATTGATGTAAATACATTCATATAAATATTATTATTTGTAGATATGTACTCATAGATATAAATATGCACTGATATAATTAAATTAGTGTAATTATTTAGAATTATACATTTGTATAAGTATGTACAAAAATAAATATTTATATGTTTATTTTTTATACACCATGTATAACACTTAATTTTTACCTTTTTTTACATATGCATGTTTATTCATATTTTTATATGTAGTTATATTTAAATATGTCTGTAAATAATTAAATTACCATATATGCATATATGTATGTATGTATGTACTTGCATTTATTTATATATACACACACACATGTAGAAATAACAATATTTAGATAAATGTATGTAAAAATATTTAAATTCACTTATTAAAATTTGAATTATTATATAACTATATTGATGTATGAACGTAGGAATATATTTGTGTGTGTGTGTGTGTGTGTCTATATATATATTTCTTTATGTGTGATTATATATAAGATAATTCATATAATAAAAAATATTTATTGTTTTATATACCTATATTTATATATATATATATATATGTGCATATCCATGTGTGTACTTATATATGAAAGTAATTATGTTAATTATATTTTTATATAATGGAAATAATATATATTTATGTTTTTTTATTAATATAGATTTATATATGTATGTGTATCTTCTCATTTTTTAAAAACATAATTTATGTTTATATGAATGTATATCAAAAAATTAATTCTCATGTATAAATGTACCTATGTGTTTATATATATGTATATATATATATTAATATTGATGTTTGTATGTATGAAAATATTTAACAATTACATATATGTATTAATGTAAATAGCCATTATTTTTTTATTACATATATATGTGTTTTTATGATCAATAATTTATATATAAATATTTATACATATTTACACTATGTGAATGTAATTATGTAAGAATACAATATATTAATTATAATTGAATTATAAATGTTTGTGTGTACATGATAAGTAATTTCTAGGTATTTCTATTGATATGTTGGTATAAAAAATTTAATTACTAAATATAATGATTTGACTAAAGTACATTCTAAATTTTATACTTAAAATTTATATTATATTTATAATTAAAAATATTTTTATGTAGTTATACATATTTTATGTGATATATGTATGAAATTATATATATATACATGAAAATAATTATATAGGTATGTATGTACTATAATAAATATATATACACATATAATCATTAATTTCCAAAAAAAAATATTGATATGTAATTTTATTAATCCATTTTGCTTGTATAAAAAAATAACTGGCGGAAATGTAAATTTACCTAGAAAAACTATATAGATATTTGGAAAAAAATCAAAATAATGTATCCCATCTGGGTATAGAATTATTCACATTGATTTAAGGATCCCAGGTGTAGAAAATTTGAAATTCTTATACAATTTGAATATAGTATAATATATAAATGATTATTATTGGAAAAAATTGAATGGATAAGAGACAATATAAATTGGGATTAGCTATGTTCCATGAACTGAATGGATGTTTAGGTATTGCAATATAATTATTAAGGGACTCAATTCTATGGTTTGTAAATGACGGGATGTTGAGCCATCACCATCAGAATTTCCCACCTGAAATGGTGAGTTAAATAGTAGCCTACAATTATGACTCATGGGATACCAAAATTAGATAGTTTATCAATTAGTAGGCTTCCCAAAACACACCCATTCATTGCAGCATGTCACATTCATCCTCCATTTACCCCAATTCAATTTCTCTCTCAGCAATTCATTTTTTCCAATAAAAAATCATTGATCGAATATAATTTTCTCAAATGGTATCATAATATCAATCTTTCAGCACCAATGTGATCCTTACATTAATAAAAATATTTCTAGACCAATATATGAAATATTTATTAGAATTTTAAAATTTTCATTTATAGGTGTAGATTTGAAGCGTAAATTTAAAATATTTTTTGTTTATAAATCATAGTCATTATTGGTTTATAAAAACAAAATGCATTAAAAATGTTATCTATAAAGAGTTTTTTATTTAAATAGTATACATGACTATATATATATATATTTTTATTCAAGTATATAAATACATACATATATATATTTATTTATTAATTAATTTATAATTACAAAAAAAACATATATTACTATAATTATTTAAATATATATATATATAAGAATATGAAACTATATTTATTTACAAGCATGAACCCATGATAAAATAATTTATATACAAATACAATTATTTTCATTACATTTAAAAATAAATATATGCATACCTTCATATATCACACTTTGATACAAATATCACATTAACATATTTATATATAAAAATAAATATATACATACATAAATACATATATCACATTGACAAATGTATATATATACATAAAAATATATATAATTATACATACAACCTGAATTTTGATTCATAACATTTTGAAAGTGTTTTTTATACAATTTATGTAATAAATAATTTTTTTATACCAAAATATCAAAAAATATAAAAAAAATATTGATCAGGAACACAAACATATATATATATATATATATGAATATATATATATATATTGTATTATTACATAATTACATACGCGTGTAAAAAAACATTTTGAACAAAAAGACACACACACACACACATATATATATTCTATGTAGGTTTACATATATACATATGTGTATGTGTTATATATATGTCTATATACATACATCAAAATTTATATATATATATATATATATATATATAAATGCATAGATACATGTATACATGAATATTAACATACTCATATACATGCATATATATCGGAAGGTTCAAGAGCCTATCAAAAGCAGAGACCAAATATTTTATTAATGCAAAGTAAACACAGAACAACAACACGGGTCATGTGGCACAAAAATCACCACCATACACAAATGTGGCATACAATGCCACCAAAAAAACATCTATAGAAAAAAAACTCCACACGCATAAACGGTCTGAAGGCCTCCAAAAGTGCATGCCCTATCGACCCAAATTTAATTTCTCATAACCCCATAATAAAAGATAGCACACACACAATCAAACCAAATACCTATGAATCATGACATTCCTCAATCACCATGGAACTTCCATTCCATGTCTACAGTTAGTTGAAGCTATCAATGATATCAAAATCCAAGAATGCATCTCGATCATGTGTCATTGCTCCCCGAAGACTTAGCTCTCACCGAGCACTAGACTATAGTGTAACATATTCATTTCCATCCTGCATCCCAACATCTTCAACATCCCAAGGCCATCACAATATGTGAATCGAAGTTATCCGCCACCCTGAGGACCATGGCCATCACCTTCAGTCACTCAAGAATGACCCCAACACATTCTGTACATTGTCTGTGACAACTAGATGTCACTCGGATCATCAACACCTTCCTACACTCTAATTCCATCATCGTCACTGGAGTGAACTCTATCCCTAAAACAAGATTTCCAAGGATCGTGATCGCCGACTAGAAACACCATTGTCAGCCACCGAGATCTCCAACCACCAGAATCCTAAACCAGACATCGTCCATGATCTGCACCCCTCGCCCCCTATCGTCATCATCTCAGAGATGGCCTCCTATTAAAATACCCTCCATAATCGACATTCGGCCTCATCTCCTAGCAAGATATGGGCTCTACTTGACACACAAATCCAATCGCCACTACTTCAGAGACTGCCTCCCTGGCGTTATGCCACTACAACATATTAGGCTCATCCACACAAATCCTAGTAGTTAAAAAACTCCCCTTTGTAAAACAAATGGCACCACATGTGTCCCTCGCCCGAGTTCATTGAATCTTCATCCCTAGCATGGTATTTCCAATAATCTCATACCCTCCATCCTCACATCTTGAAGTATACTTCGTCAACAACACATTAAATTTTGTCCATATGCCATCCAAATCGCCACCATCACCCCTACTATCTAAAATGGTGCTCTGTAACATTACCATCTTTTGTGAAAAGTAGAGGAAAAACATCTCCCTATTCCCAAAAACATCCATAGAGGATAGATTATCCTCCTGGGTGCCCTGTTTAGAGTGATCCTAAAATTAATTTCCCAAAATTTATATAGGTAGTATATCTCCACTAATGAGTGATTCCATCTCACCTACATGCATATATACATAAATTCATAAATTTAAATTTGATCAAAAACACATACATATAATCATACATACATATAAATATTTTTTTATACATGCATGAATGCATTCATAGATATTAATATAATTATTTACGTATATATATATATTCATAATCCTATATACATTCATACGTACAAATATATATCTATTTCTATACAATCACCTACAAAATAACATACATACATATAGATATAAGTACCCACATGCATGCATCTATATGGTTACCATATTTTAGGGGACATTTCTACGGTGATTCTCTCAGTGGATATTTTCCCTATGAATCTCTCATATTACATTAATATATATAAACACGTTCATATATGTATATACCTGTTTTTATATGTGAATATGATTGTTTGTATATGTATGAATATATAATAATATTTAAATGTATGTATGTACACATAGTAAAATGTCCTAAACAATATTTCTAGTTGTATCTGCATGTATATATATGTATTTATGCATGTAGGCAAGTACAAATTCTATAAATAGTTACATTAATTATATTTTCATCTAATTGAAATAATATATATTTATATACATATATTTATATAGATTATACATGTATATACATATGTACTTGTACATATAGAAATATATTTAACAATGTGTGTATATAGCTATATTAATTTGTATGTATAGATGTATGTATGAGTATATATAATTATATTAAAATATATGTATGTATGTATGTATGCATCTATGCATGCATGTATGTAAGTATGTATATATATATATATGTATGTTTGTTTGTTTGTCTGTTTGTTTGTTTTATGTATGTATGTTTGTACGTATTTATTTATTTCTCTATGTGTGTATCTATGTATGTATGTATATATATATGCATGTATGTATGTACATATTCATTGGTTTTTATATATGTGTGTGATCAATAATGTTTACAGGTATATTCAAATACAAGTATTTATAATAATATTTTAACACATGTACATACATGCATCTAAATATTTCTATATATACATACATACACATTGATATAAACATGCATGCATAGAAATTTTTTTGGATAATAATTTCAATTACACAAATAAATAAATATATGAAAATATAAATATTTATAAGTGTATATTAAAGTGTATTAATACCAACATAAACAAATCAATATTAATATAACTACAGAAATTTGTATTATTGCAATTATATACAAATATAATTAATGTATTTATTTTTAAATATAAGTGCATACAAGCATGCTCACACGCACACACATGAATATACAACAACAAATATGTATAGGTATATTTTAATTCATGTCCACATATTCATCTAAATATTATCAAAAATACATGCATTCATTTACATACAATCTTACATGCATGTAAATATAAGTATATATATATATACCCTTTCATCCATGTGTATATCTAAATGTAATTTTATACAAATATACATTTGAATGCGAATAATCTTATATACATTCATAGAAACATATATATAATTGCATACAAACAAATACATAGAATCATACGTACATATAAATATAAGTACCCATGTGAATGAAAATATATTAATGTAACTATTTAAAATTTAATAAATAAATGTAATAATATAAAAATCTCCTAGTGGAGATTTCCCAGTGTAGATTGGCAGTGGGAATCTCCAATTTGAGATTTTTGGATCACATGGGCACTGTGAATCTCACATTGGAAATTGGCCAGTGCATATTTTTAGAATGAATATCCCATTGGATATTTCACATACATAAAAACAAAAATTCATATAAATATAAATACCCACATGATTGAATATATATATATATATAAATGCTAATGTTTAAAATTTCGTATATAAATATAATAATGTACCAATCTCCCAATGGAGATTTCCCGGTGTAGATGGGTAGTGCGAATCTCCCATGAGATATTTCCCAGTTCATATCTGTAGTATCGATCTCCAATGAGATATTTCCCATGGGATATTTGTATTATGAAAATACCATGATAGATCTCTTTTTGGAGTTTTTTATATAGTTATATAAATGTATGTATGCATGCATGCACTTGTTTTTCTATGTAACTATGTAGATATATAGTTGTAAATAATTATAGTAATAAATTTGGATTCATGTAGATAATTACATTAATATTTTTCTATATTCATTTTTATATGTATTCATGTATGCTTGTACTTATTCCTACTACACATATGTCCTTTTACAGTACGAAAAATGGCCTTTTATAGTGCTATAAAGTCATTGTTAATCACAACAATGATAAATGGGTTGTCCCCTTTAACAGCACTAGGAAGGCACTGATAATGGTGGTCCTTTATCTGCTCTAAAAACAATGATAAATTCTTACTTTATCGGTGAAAAAAATAATGTAGATAGAGTCTCATCCCCCTGCATGTGTTGTTAATATAACAGTGCACCCAAAAGCAAGAACCCGCAATTTTCTTCTAAATTCAAACAATGCTATAATTGAAAACAATGATTTATATATTTAATTGAAACCATGAATACAAATATGACCACCCATGGTATATATATAAAAACACCACTATTTAAATTTTAATTAATCTGTTTTAAATAATTACCTTAATTATTGTCCAAAAAACATTCCAAAACATTAATATTTCATCTTCTAACACCGGTGATATCCACTCAAACATGTCCACCCATTGTATTAGATTCTGATGAAGTCCTCTCAACATGGAATAAATTGAACCTATATATGAAAACTAACATTATGTTAGTAATACTATAAGGAAACAAATTATACATTAATATGATTGAACATAATAATAAAATGTCAATATTTAATAAAAATTACAGATTTGGAGTTATACTTTCCACATCATGCATCCTATTGAGGTTGTTTTGATTCCTACACTTTACAAATGAGTTATGCATCGTTTTCATAAAATATCAAAACAATTCGATTGTGTTTTCACATATTTACATATGACACTTGCTCTTTTACTAACATTAATTTCAATTTCAAATAATGACATGTTTGGAGTTATATCATCCAAACCATACATCATATTGAGGTGTGGTTGATTCCTAAATGTCCCAAACTACTGATGGGTCATTCATCTAAAGCATCAAGACAATATGAATTCATTTTCTGGATTTTTAGAATGTCATTTCGGATTTTTTACATAAATGTTATTTCAACCTAGAAACACATATTTTGAGTCATAATACATGAATAATGTGCTAGTTTGACAAGAAACAACATCATAAAACATCTCATATGAATTATGAATTGCTATCACAAATTATCAAGAAAATCCTAGTGCGTTTTTTTGGTTTTCAGTGAGGGACACTTTTTGAACTGAAATGTTAATTTTAAACTGATAACAAATAATTTTAGTCATTACCATTACACCATGCATCAAATTGGGTTGATGTTGACTCCTAAATGTCACAAATGCCTCAGGGATAATTTTTCTAATGTATAAAAATAATCCAAATTCATTTGATCAATTTTTAGTATGTCGCTTGTTGTTTTTACTTAATTTAATTTCAATTTTAAATAAAAAGAGAAACTTTGATTTATATAATCCACAACATACCTTTTATTGAGGTAAAGCTTACTCCAACTCATCACAAATGTCTCGTGGATCACTATCCTAAATATCAATACAATCCAAATGTGTATGACCATTTTTCAGTATGTCACTTGTTTTTTTACTTAACATATTGTCAATTTTAAATAAAATAAGATAATTTGTGTTATACTAGACACACCATGCATCTTATTAAGGTGGGACTGATTCGTACAAGTAAAAATGGCATTTATATCAATTTCTTAGAGAATAAAAACAATCGAAATATGTTTTATCATTTTTCAGTATGACATTTTTTTTACTGAAATTTCATTTCAAACTGGACAACAAATTATGATTCATACCAATCCCATCATGCATCAGTTTGATGTGATACTACTTCATACATGTCAAAACTGACATATGAATCACTTTCATAAATTTTTAAGTCATTTTGAGTTTATTTTCATGGTTTTTAGTGAGTGACCCATTCTGTACTCAAATGTCAATTTGAAACTGATAACTTACACTTTATGTCTTACTTTTGAGACCATGAATCATATTAAGGTGTGGTTAAATCCTACACATCATAAATGACTCATGGACTATTATCATTAAGTAAAAAAACAATCTGAATTAATTTTATTTATTTTTAGTATGTCACATATTCATTTTTTTCAGATTAATTTCAATTTAATATAAAAATTCACACTTAAAGTCATATCAGCCACCCCATGAATGAAATTTAGGTGAGGTTGACCAGTACACATCATAAATTAATCATGGATCATTTTCCTGAAGTATAAAATTAATCTGAATTATTTTTATTGGTGTTTAGTATGTCACATGTTCTTTTTACTAAAAGTAGTTTCACTTTTAAATAAAAATTCACATTTTTAGTGACACCGGTCACTAATTATTTTTTCTCAATTTTGAGTAGTTATGTTTCAATAATACCAACAATATTGACCAAGAAATTTTATACATAGATATACATTATTTTTAGTTTAATATTATCTACATAATGTAATGATCAATGCCAAAATAGATTAGTTCTAGTGATTTTGGAAACATGAAAACCAAAATAACAGGTTCATAAGTGTCTCCAATTAAATTTTTCGTTGCTATAATCCTTCATAGACATAAAATATCTAAATCCATTATTATTAACATAAAAAATTGAAGCATAAAAAAGGTTCATCAAAGATGATCTATAAGTTTATAAAAGGGAGATATCAAGGTTTACATAAGGATAACATTAGAAAAATGGTGTTAGAAGGTGATATTAACATTAGAAATTCATAACATGAATATCATTGATCCTAATCATGAGTCCTGGATCAATGCACAATACATCAGAATAACTGAATATTAAATGTTAAAAGAATATTATAAAATAAAAAATATACACTTCATGTCATACCGATCAAACTGTGTATCAGATTGAGTTGTGGATGATTATGTTGTGGAGGATTACTATATTGTTCTGAAACATTTCCATGATAGTTATTATTGGATGTTTTAATTTTCATTCAACTACTAATAATTCATAGTTTTCATTCAATATGTTCTCTCTTTTCATGCTTTTTTCAAATAATTGGATGAAAAATATTACTTCCCAAAAGATTTGTAAAAAAATAAATAAGTATTAAATAAAAATGATAAGGTAATTAACATAAAAATAGTAAATAAAATGATGAAAAAAATAATTATTTAAATATGTACTAATAATTCAAATTTATACATTATTTATCCATTTCCTTGTTGTCATTATTTTATTCTATTTGTTCTATATAGGATATTTGAAGAATAACAGGTCGAAATTTTCATTCATTTAAAAAGCCCTTCAACTGTTTTTCTTATATACACCTTCCAAAAATAGGAAATGTATTTATTCAAAATTAACACAGTATATTGGCTTTTGGAAGATTAAATATTGGAAACATATGTCATCTATACAATTACAACTGATCCACCCAACCAATAAAAGTTGACTATTTCACATACACTATCAACAGAAATGAATTCTTGAGCATTCCCTTCGTAGATATTTTTTTCAACATCAACTATGTGATTATGAACATTTCTAAAAATTTTATCCACATGAACCATAATTGATAGTAATTGTTGATATATATTTGGTGTGATAATTGTGCTTTAAGTAGATCTCTTTGATCGGTTGGTCGATCATATACATGTTTTGAGGTTCACTTTCATTTCATCCACTTATTTTTGTCTATCTATAATACCATTCCTCACTTCAGATAATTTTCATTAATTATTAAATATTTATCTTGAAATGTAAATTAAAAATAAATACCACCTTGTTGACATGTATTTTAAAAATATTCTATTCCCATGTGATAACTGTTTTAATTTTTTTTGACCTTATAAATATCTTTCTCATGAATTGGAATAGGTATCTCTATTCATAGAACATGGGCTATGCTGATCAACACTCACACATGACTTATTCGAATAGGTTTGGTGTGTAGAATGTTGTTTTGAATATTGAAAATTGTATCCCTCACTACAAGACGATGAGTTTTTGTTGTTAGATATAAATCATAGACATTATCACCCTGTATAATATCATTATAGGAAAGGTATCAGTGTCTGTTTGATTCACATTTGATAAAAAATTATTAGAACTTTTATTACCTCTACTAAGACATATTTTTTAGGGGAATGGCATGCCCCATATCTGATGGGGGTGGGGTGGGATCTCCACATGGTGGATGTTCATGAGTTTCTTCTTCTATTTACCTCTCAACCCATAAAATTTCTATAATATATCTCAACTATTGGATTTTTTTTCAATGGTAGATATTCTTTCTCTAATCTATTTAATTAATTCACTTTGATCAGCCTCTTGTTTTTTCCCTTAAAATATGTTTGGGGTGTCACCCCAAAATCCGCACCTCTAGCGCGACCATAATGTTTTAGATGCTTCAAGGACATTGATTGTTTGTGTTCATCTAGAATAGGTGTTCTTGATTAAGGAGATTATGTATGATATAAAATATAAGAAAATAAGTTTTCATTGTTATTTAATAGTGATTTAAAATCATAATTTTTTATGTTTATCACACTTTATGTGTGTTTTCATATATTATTAACCCATCATTATTTACACGTGACTCCTTCCAAAGCACATGGAATGGGAGGGAATTGGTTTTGGATTTTGAGTTATCAATATAAATATAAACAAGGAAACATAATTATGTTGTTATTACAGGTCACGTAAAAGTATTATGGTAGATTTAGAAAACGTACCAATTGTTTTCAAGTGAATCATACCCCATCCATAGTTCTTGGTAGGGGTATGCTGGTTTTGCTGCTCATTCCTCATTTCCAACACTTAGTTATTTTTTCAAAAATTAAAAAATATCATTCAATGTTATGAATACACATATCATATAACAACATATTAATAGGCACAATATAACTAGAAAGACACATCTTCATGACAGATACTAAACATATAACACAGTTCTTGGATATCAAATGTGCATAGATAATTTTTAGATGTGGGTTTTTTTCCTTCATAATATATAAGATAATGTCTCGTTAGAATTGTGTAAAAATATCTGTGAATACTTATAGAAATCATTTATACATACTTCATGTGGGATTGATCTAAAATAAATGCACTCTATAATGTATGATGAAGAGTAAGTCAATGTTTCTTTATTTTATTTTATTTTTGTAAAATAACTAAATGATATCATAATGTTACCGTAATGTCTTCCCACATTAGGGTCCTCAGCCTGAGGACAACACGGTGCCATGGATAAAAATCAATTGGAACGCATTTTCGAGTGATTATTCCAATATAATTGTTGAACATGTACTTGATAGTGTTATCATTATTTCCCCCCTAAATTCAATCCCACCTTGAATTTCATTCCTCTGACATTAGCACTAATGATTCTTTCTAACACCCTGAAATAATGGAATTCCTGTTTTTTTAGTGATGTCAGTCCTTTTTCGCATACCATTACCAGAGAATAATCATTTTAAAAATGTTCCTCTAGATCGATAGCATTGGAATGTTTATATAGTCATTGTACATCTTCACTAGGAGCCGTAGTAGGTTGAGAAACCTATTTTTCCTCAGTAATAGGATCACTAGCATATGCAGAAGGTCATTCTTCTACACTACGAGCAGCATCAGGATGAGTGACCTATTGTTCGTCGGGATTGGGAGCATGGTCATGTGCGATAGTAATTATCTGTAGAAGTTGTTTAACATTAAAATTACTGAATATAAAATTAGCAGAAAATGAATAATAACATGATATAAGATGATGTATATCAACCAAAAATGTAATTTGATTATTGAAAAATCATTTTCTTTTTTTAAGGCTAAAGGTATTTGACCCCACTTTTGATGATCCAAATACATTCATTGTTTTCTCCTATAAAATAAATAATTTTGTCTACATTGGGGCCACTATGAAATGATTGTGATGCCCCAATGAAATGATCAACCTCGGTTGAATTTTCATCATACCCTTTAGAGTTTTTCGTCGACAATAGAACAATTGACCAATATTGCATAGCAGGATCTACAACATAAAATACAAGTACTTTCTATGATTCAATTATAAATTTTTCATTTGTGTAACCTTCATTACTGAAATCAACTTTCATGATTCCCAATTCATCTATTTTAACAAGTTCTCCTGTTATAATCCCACTTTCATTGATAATTCAGAACATATAATATTGTATAAACTAACTCCCATATTTTTTTGATTCTACCAATATAAGGCATCGGCCTTAAACCTTACTTAATATTGAATTAAATGAATAATTCACATTGAGGATCTTTTCATGTTTACAATTTTAGAGAATTAGATCATAAATCATGAATTACATTCCACATTTAAACAAATTGGTTACATAAAAGATAGTATTCATTTTTTCCCATCAACAGAAACATATTTAAAATAAAACATGGATTCTTTATTCACACTTCCTTGACACTATCATCATATCATGCACCTTTCCCTTAACCTGTGAAAAACATTTCAAAAACTTTGGATGAGCATAAAAAGCTCAGTAAGGGATATAAAAGTATGAAAAGAAAACATTAGTCCATGTATGAAAACATACATTACTCATAAAACATAAGAATTTTAACATACCTCATAAAATCATGAATAAACCATAGAAATCATAAGACATAAAGGTAACTTGAGGCATTCATAACATTCTTACGTAGGAAGTAACCCTCTTGGTTACGTTTGGAATACCCACCACAATATATTCCCTAAATCTCTTCAGAGAAACCTTAACGTTTCACTCATTCGCATTACCCAATGTATTGGAGAGCTATATCGGGCTCACCCGCCCTTAGATTATCACGGAACCAACCGTCTTCATAACAATGCCCAAGAACCATAACATAATCGTATCACATAAAACATGCATAAAGGAAACAAAACATTTCCACTTTTCAATCATAAGATATCAATACAACATACTAATATAATAACATTATGAAAACCATTTTCAAAACCAAAATAAAGGAAAATTAAAACATGGTATTTATTTTTCTTTTAAAAAAAAGGTATGGCTTGTAGAGGAATCCGAAACTCAAATAATGGTCATGGCGGCGGAGAATTCGTTGTTGCCGCATACGTATAACAAAAACATTCCCTTTTTTGTTTAGTAAATGCTTGGTATAAAATAGATTTCTTTTAAATAAACGTAAAAGTCAAAGGGGTTTATACACCGTATAAAATATGGTTGTTTATAAAACAAAATATTCCTCAATGAAAGGAGATTGAGACGAAGTCCCATACAAAGACGATATCCTTGGTTTAAGGATGAATCAGTTAAATAATTATGTGTAACAAAATAATACACCAAATATAAGTGGTTATTAAGTGTAAAACAATCATAGGTTATTCACACATATTCATAGAACGACATATTCAAGGAGTACAAGTTTATCCCAAAGAATAAAATTTGGGTTAAGAAGTTCCCTTGCAAAAATTTGACAGCCTAACGACGTCACAACAAAATTCAGAAAAAGAGTTGATGAGAGATAAAAAGGGTATCTCATCACATGGTTCGAAAATTTACATCAATAAGGATATATAAGATCATATCCCAACATAATATTATGTGAATTAAAATACATAACAGAAGAAGTCTTTTAAAAGGAGGATGGTGAAAGGTTCCCTTACTGACATGGGTATCTTTCGAAACATAGACCCCGTGAAAGAAGGAAAATACAACATTGATTTAAAAACTCATAAATGAAATTATATTACACAATGAGTAAAATAATGGGCATTACATACACCACTCAAAGGAAATTGTGGCAAATGTAGCATAAATCTCACAGGAATAAAAGTGAGATGAAAAATGCCTTACGAAAACTCGGCAGCCTAACAGCGCCACTTAAAACATCCAAAATGGATTGATGAGAGAGAATAGGGTCTCTCATAATATTAGAATAATGTTTACAAAAATAGGAATATAAAATAACATCCCCCAACTTATCAAATAGGATCTTAAAAGAAGTGATATAAATGAGAGTACTTAAAAAGTAAGAGAGAGGTTAGATCTCTTACGAAAATTCGGCAGTCTAATGGCACCACTCAAAAATTCCAAAATGGCTTGATGAGAGAGAATAGGGTATCTCATCATATGAACATAAAAATTATATTAATATTAATATAAAATAATATCCCAATAACAATAAAGATGATCTTTAAAAGGAATGACATAAAAGAGTGTACTTAAAAAGAAAGAGAGGGGTAGGATCCCTTACTTCAAGTCCAACTTGTCTTGTTCGTTTCTTTATATTCCTGAATAATAAAATTTGGTCAATTTATAATTTCTTAAGGACTTCCTATAAATATTATTATTCAGTTCATATCACATATTTTAATGTTATAATAATTGGTTAATAATATTATTTCATATCAGACGTTTTTGTCGATGTTTGGTACATGAGTCAAAGATTGAACTTGTTGGAAAATAATTTTCCATGTAGTTATAGGTACATCATATCCAGAATAGTATTGATGATTTAAATATCATATATATCCAGTATATATTCATTTTATACTATTCCATAGCATTTGGAGATAAAAATTAAAAGCACCGTTCATGGAGACGGTAGGCCGTACGTATGCATGAACGCTACTTTCATTTTTTGTCATATTAATGGAATTAAAACAAAATGAGATATATATATATATATGTGTTATAATTATAGAATGATATCCATAATTTAGATGTAATATATTACATATATATCCATTATATATATGTACTTATAATAGTACATAACATTTTGAGATAAGAAATGAAATGTATCGTTAATGGAGACGGTAAGTCGAACGTACGCGTGAACGCTACTTCCATTTCTATTTCATATTTAATGAAATTAAAACATAATGATACATAATATTATTTTAATTCCAGTATGTTATCTTATATAATATCATTAAATATATCCTTTATATGTACCACATATGGTATTAACGAATCAAATCACTTTGAGGGGGCGGTAGTCCACACATCCTTAAATGAAGATATCACGTTTACCCATAATGGAAACCAAAAAGGGATGCCATAAATGAAAAATACATAAGCTTAAGTAAAAAATAAACATATTATATATCATATATAAATATAGTGTCATCTTAATGTTCACCTTTGAAGGTGTTAGAAGAATGTTGAGCAATCATTGTTTCGTGAGGCAAAAATTCGTCATCCACAGAAACAGTATGTTCTTTAACCATTAGATGAAGGTGTGTGTAAGTGTATCACGAATAATTATTATGAAAACATCCTAGTATATTTAATATACTGGATTTTTTACAAAATCAACGAATAAAAAGAGTATAGGGGGTTGGAGAAGCAAAATAAAACAAAAAGACACAAGTGAAGACATTACCTTAAAATCAGGTAACTCCCTTTGGTTTGAGCTCAAAGGCTTCCTTGGGAATACTTATGCCCAAATTGAGGCTTCAAGGCGTTAGAGAGGTATTTGGAGAGACAAAATGGGCTGGGTTTGGCCGACCCAAAGGCTTTGGATGTGTGGGTAAGGAGGTAGAGGTGGGGGCCTTTGATAAAAGCATAGGAGGGGCACTCTTGGAAAGTAAAGAAATGATTCTTTATTTTAGAATGAGTTTCGGATTTTAATGGTCCCACAATGATGTGTTTCTAGGATAAGGTGATAATTATTTTAAATACACCCATCCAATATGTTTTCGACGTGTATAGGTCTTATATTTTACATTATCATTCCATTTTATTTAAATCGTTTAATAATGAGTTCATCAGTGCATCATCATGATGTCATAAATAATTTAATATATTTAATGTCTAAAAATTATAAAAAAAATACTATGATGTAGGAAATATTTTTTTATTTCCAATGACTATTTATAGTCAAAAATCTGACTTGTATAACCCCATGTAAAAATTGTTTTAGTAAAACATCTCATGTTTGTGTCATTTTTTACTTTAACATTAAATAAAAAGGTATTTATGTCATTTTCCAACCAAAGTGGCCCCATGGGGTCCCCAAGTTGACCCATGGATTTTCTTGGTCTGCCATGACACATCCCATGAGGGTAGGACATGTTTCTAGGTCATTTAATTTTATTAAAATATTATTTTTACCTTAAACTACACTAATTACCTCTAATCGCGATTAAAAACTTAATAAGTTACTATTCACCAAAAAATTATTTTAATCCCATTGAACCACATTTTACTTCTTCATGACAACCATGAATGTCGGATTTTTGAAATTCAAAACACAAAGATGGAAAATTTTCATTTAAACGGAAAATCAGTTTTTATAAGTCCCACATAGTGGTTTCACTATTCATCAAAAATTGAAGTTTTTCAGAAAATTACCAAAAATTCACCCTAAGCTATATTTGATATTCCGAATTCAAAAATGATGTCTATTTTAAAAAATTAAAAACATATAATTTTCCTTAACTAATTTAATCATTAATTCTCGCTGTCAAAACAAATAGCGTGTTTTTATGAAACAAAATGTATCAAAAGATTGACACTAGTTTAAGTCTGATTTCAAAGTGAAATTAATTCCAACGACCACTATTGGATTAAATGGTAAAAATATATTCTAATTTCACTTTAAAACCAATTAAAAAGATAATCTAATCATATAAATAAATTAGATTAAAAAGTTGTTTTGAATTAAAATACAACATTTTTCACTATTCATTAAAAATTGAACTTTTTCGGAAAAATACCAAAAATTTACACAAAGTAAATTTTGATGCCCCGATTCTAAAGAAGAATTTTATTTTGTCAAATATAACACTTAAAATTGTCAAAAAGTGGATTTAAAAGAGGTTCTCCATCAAAAGGTGGTTAATCGACCTTTTAAAGAATATTAGAATGTTTACGCTTAAAATTGGATTCATTCGCATTTTTAATCCTCAAACATTTATTGCAAAAAGTAAAAATATTTGACAAACATATATAATCATTTTGTAGTTAGTTCTGTTCATTCCCGCCATTACAACGGCCAGGCGTTAACTACTATTTAAAATAATATTATTTTATTATTAGAGTGCAACGTAAGACTCTCAAGAAACTCGTTGTTGCGTGTTGGGTACGCCATCGAGCATAGCATCCCATTTAAAGTCATATTAATATTTTATTCACAAATATGGATAAATGTGAAATTTTCATACTCTTTTTTTACCTGGGGTGTTACATCCTTCTCTCCTTTTGGGAATTGCATCCTCGCAATTTTAAAATTGAGCTTCAAAATATCCTTGAATGTCCCACATCGGAACAAGAGTCGGTAAAACAATCACTTTAAAATAAAGGAAGATAAGTATAGAGGTCACCCAAGTTAACCCATACTAGTATTCCATGTAGGAAAACATGGACATGGAGGAGAAAACATAGGGTCATGTTCTGATGGAGAGTGATAGAAAACATGTTTAGGAGAATGTTAACAACAAGAAAATAACAAACTTGTGATGAGTTAAATGGTATTCGATTCCCCAGTAGGAAAAGTTAATAGACAACATTTTTTTCAGTTAATTTTTATTGAGGAATTTATTCATAAGGAAATGTAATTACTTATCATGTTGACTTTCAACATTTATTAGATTTCTTACACAAACTCATATTTTCTCCAAAAGATGAGTATTTAGGATGACTTGTTCACATTAAGATTACTATAATCAACTTCTAGAGAATCACCTAATCCACAAAAGAGAACTATATACTTCCCATATCTTTAGACCTTAAACAAAACCAAAACCAAAAAGGTTAGAACAAGATCAGATAATCCAGAAAAGGATAACCCTTTATAAAAAGAAAACCTATTCTTAATCTCCAAAATTTATCCAACAAAACCCAAAGTTCAACGATGACCATTCGATAAAAAATTTGTCAATAAAATTCTTCAAAGTAAACCAATCTATGATTGAAACCTAAAGATTTGAAGGATTTAGTCACATAGTCTTCCAAGTTAAATCGTAACATTTATCTCCAAACAACATCAGTTGCTCTTAAAGTCTCGTATTGAAAAGTAATTAACCTAATCACATATCCTCCATGATAGGTTAATAAATTTCCATAGATAACCCAAAATCAACTTACTCTTAATTCATAAAATCATCTAACTATAACGAATTAGTCAAACTAACTAGGTACTTCACGTAGTCCAGTGGTAGGTGATAAATACCAGTCACACTTTGTTTGTGTGTTCGATTCACATAGCTTTGTCCAATGCGACGGGTTGTCACACGGTCTGCGTGTTGTCCTTTTTGCAAAACTATATAATTCTTAAAACATTCCCCAAAACGAGATAAAATCATCAAAAATAGTCATAACATATTTTAACCTCAAGTTTATCTCATGCCTTTCATTTTCCATCATAACTTATAATAGCCCATAATTACCTCAAAAGTAAGGATCATATAAACTCTAATGGTTACCTTTATAATTATTACATGAACTTCCACATCTATTGTCCATCTCGTACATGATGCATTATAGAACATACCAAGGTTGAAGTGGATGATCATGACTCCTTGATAGTTGGTATAGAACAACCATGAGTTTCCTCATTGAATCCCCCATTTTATCTAGTATCCTAATCAGAGAACCACCATAGTTTCCTTCAAACCTGTTGTCTCTTTGGTGCCTACTAGATCCATGCATTCACCAAAAACAGAAATTTCAGTGTGAGTATATCAATAAAACCATCATGTACTAATGAGGAAGGTAAACACTAAGATATACTTACTCATTCACTTTATATAAAACTAGGACTCTTTCTGAAATCCTATCCATTATGGTACTTTCACTTATGCTTAAAGAATACCCTAACCTCTAAAGTTATCTAAACGGACCTTTGATACCAACTATAAGGCCCCGACCTTAAACCTTACTTAATATTGAATTAAATGAATAATTCACATTGAGGATCTTTTCAGGTTTAGAGTTTTAGAGAATTAGATCATTAATCTTGAATTACATTCCACATTTAAACAAAGTGGTTACATAAAAGATAGTATTTGTTTTTTCCCATCAACGGAAACATATCTAAAATAAAACATGGATTCATTCATGACACTTCCTTGACACTGTCATCATATCATGCACCTTTCCCTTAACCTGTGAAAAACATTTCAAAAACCTGGGATGAGCATAAAAATCTCAGTAAGGGATATAAAAGTATGAAAATAAAACATTAGTCCATGTATGAAAACATACATTACTCATAAAAAATACGAATTTTAACATACCTCATCAAATCATAAATAAACCATAGAAATCATAAGACATAAAGGTAACTTGAGGCATTCATAACATTCTTACGTAGGGAGTAACCCTCTTGGTTACGTTTGGAATACCCACCACAGTATATTCCCTAAATCTCTTCGGAGAAACCTTAATGTTTCACTCCTTCGCATTACCCAATGCATTGGAGAGCTATATCGGGCTCACCCGCCCTTAGTTTATCATGGAACCACCCGTCTTCATAACAATGCCCAAGAACCATAACATAATCGTATCACATAAAACATGCATAAAGAAAACATAACATTTCCACTTTTCAATAATAAGATATCAATATAACACATTGATATAAAAACATTATGAAAACCATTTTCAATACCAAAATAAAAGAAAAGTAAAACATGGTATTTATTTTTCTTTTAAAAAAAGGTATGGCTTGTAGAGGATGTCGAAACTCAAATAATGGTCACGGTGGTGTAGAAGTTGTTGTCACCGCATACGTACGACAAAAACATTCTCTTTTGTCATTTAGTAAACGATTGGTATAAAAAATATTCCTTTTGAATAAACATAAAAGTCAAAGTGTTTTATACACCTTATAAAAGAAGGTTGTGTATAAAACAAAATATGCCTCAATGAAAGGAGATTGAGACGATGTCCCATACAAAGACGGTATCCTTGGTTTAAGGATAAATCAATTAAATAATTATGTGTAACAAAAGAATACACAAAATATAAATGGATATTAAGTGTAAAAAAATCAGAGTTTATTCACACATATTCATAGAACGACATATTCAAGGAGTACAAGTTTATCCCAAGGAATCAAATTTGGGTTAAGAAGTTCCCTTGCAAAACTTTGACAGCCTAACGGCATCACTACAAAATTCAGAAAAAGAGTTGATGAGAGATAAAAATGGTATCTCATCACTTGGTCAAAAAATTTACATCAATAAGGATATATATGAACATATCGCAACATAATAGTATGTAAATTAAAAGAAATAACAAAATAATTATTTTAAAAGGAGGAGGGTGAAAGGTTCCTTTACCGACATGGGTATCTTTCGAAACATACACCCCGTGAAAGAAGGACAATACAACATTGATGTAAATACTCATAAATGAAATTATATTAAACAATGATTAAAATAACGGGCAGTACATACACCACTCAAAGGAAATTGTGGAAAATGTATCATAAATCTCGCGGGAATAAAAGTGAGATGAAAAATCCCTTACGAAAACTCGGCAGCCTAACGGTGCCACTTAAAACGTCCAAAATGGATTGATGAGAGATAATAGGGTCTCTCATCATATTAAAATAAAGTTTACAGAAAGAGGAATATAAAATAACATCCCCCAAAATAACAAATAAGATCTTAAAAGAAGTGACATAATGGAGAGTACTTAAAAAGAAAGAGAGAGGTTAGATCTCTTACGAAAATTCGGAAGCCTAATGGCGCCACTCAAAACTTCCAAAATGGATTGATGAGAGAGAATAGGGTCTCTCATCATATTAACATAAAAATTAAAGTAAGTGTAATATAAAATAATATCTCAATGACAAGAAATATGATCTTTAAAAGGAATGACATAAAAGAGTGTACTTAAAAAGAAAGAGAGGGGTAGGATCCCTTACCTCGAGTCCAACTTGTCTTGTTCATTTCTTTATATTCCTGAATAATAAACTTTGGTTAATTTATAATTGATTAAGGACCTCCTATAAATATTATTATTAATTTCATATCACATATTTTAATGTTATAATAATTGGTTAATAATATTAGTTCATATCAGACGTTTTTGTCGATGTTTGGTACATGAGTCAAAAATTGAACTTGTTGGAAAGTAATTTTCCATTTAGTTATAGGTACATCATATCCAGAATATTATTGATGTTTTAAATATCATATATATCCATTATATATTCATTTTATACTATTCCATAGCATTTGGAGATAAAAATTAAAAGCACTGTTCAAGGAGACGGTAGGCCGTACGTACGCATGAACGCTACTTTCATTTTTTTTGTCTTATTAATGGAATTAAAACAAAATGAGAGATATATATATATGTTATAATTCCATAATGATATCCATAATTTAGATTTAATATATTACATATATATCCATTATATATATGTACTTATAATAGTACATAACATTTTGAGATAAGAAATGAAATGTACCGTTCATGGAGACGGCAAGTCGTACGTACGCGTGAACGCTAATTCCATTTCTATTTCATATTTAATGGAATTAAAACATAATGATACATAATAGTATTTTAATTCCAGTATGTTATCATATATAATATAATTAAATATATCCTTTATATGTACCACATATGGTATTAACGAATCAAATCACTTTGAGGGGGCGGTAGTCCGCACTTCCTTAAATGAAGATATGGCGTTTACCCATAATGGAAACCATAAAGGTATTCCATAAATGAAAAATAGAGAAGCTTAAGTAAAACATAAGAATATTATATATCATATATAAATATAGTTTCATCTTAATGTCCACCTTTTAAGGTGTGAGAATAATGTTGAACAATCATCGTTTCGTGAGGCAGAAATTCGCCATCCACAGAAACAGTATGTTCTTTAACCATTAGATGTAGGTGTGTGTAAGTTTAGCTCGAATCCTTATTATAACAACATCATAGTATATTTAATATACTGTATTTGTTACAAAATAAATGAATAAAAGGAGTTTAGGGGGTTGGAGAAGCAAAATAAAACAAAAGGACACAAGTGAAGACATTACCTTAAAATCGGGTAACTCCCTTTGGTTTGAGCTCAAAGGCTTCCTTGGGAAGACTTCTACCCAAAGTGAGGCTTCAAGGAGTTATAGAGGTATGTGGAGATATAAAATGGGCAGGTTTTGGCCGAGACAAACGCTTTGGAAGTGTGGGTAAGGAGGTAGAGGTGGGGGCCATTTATAAGTGGAGAGGAGGGGCACTCTTGGAAAGTAAGGAAATGTTACTTTATTTTAGAATGAGTTTTGGATTTTAATGGTCCCAAATTGATGTGTATCGAGGATAAGGTGATAAGGGTTCAAAATCCACCCATCCAATAGTCTTTGGACGTGTATAGGTCTTAGATTTTACATTATCTTTCCATTTTATTTAAATCGTTAAATAATGAGTTCATCACTACATCATCATGATGTCATAAATAATTTAATTTATTTAATGTCTAAAAATTATAAAAAAATACAATGATGTAGGAAATCTTTTTATATTTCCAATTACTATTTATAGTCAAAACCTTGACTTGTATAACCCCATGTAAAAATTGTTTTAGTAAAACATCTCATGTTTGTGTCATTTTTACTTTAACATTAAATAAAAAGGTATTTATGTCATTTTCCAACCAAAGTGGCTCCATGGGGTCCCCAAGTTCACCCATGGATTTTTTGGGTCGTCCATGACACATCCAATAATGGTAGTACATGTTTCTAGGTCATTTAATATTATTAAAACATTATTTTTACCTTAAACTACACTAATTACCTCTAATTGCGATTAAAAACTTAATAAGTTACTATTCACCAAAAAATTATTTTAATCCCATTGAAAGACATTTTACTTCTTAATGACAACCATGTATGTCAGATTTTTAATATTCAAAACACAAAGATGGAAAATTTTCATTTAAATGAAAAATCAGTTTTTTTAAGTACCACTTAGTGGTTTCACAATTCATCAAAAATTGAAGTTTTTTGGAAAATTACCAAAAATTCACCCTAAGCTATATTTTATATTCCGAATTCAAAAATGATTCCTATTTTACAAAATAAAATCATATTAGTTGAATTAATTAATTTAATAATTAATTCCCGCTGTCAAAACAAATAGCGTGTTTTTATGAAACAAAATGTATCAAAAGATTGACACTAGTTTAATTCTGATTTCAAAGTGAAATTAATTCCAATGACCACTATTGGATTAAAGGGTGAAAATATATTATAATTTCACTTTAAAACAAATTCAAAAGATAATCTAATCATATAAATAAATTATATTAAAAAGAGGTTTTGATTTAAAATACAACATTTTTCACTATTCATTAAAAATTGAACTTTATCGGAAAAATACCAAACATTTACACAAAGTAAATTTTGATGTCCCAATTTTAAAGAATAATTTTATTTTGTCAAATATATCACATGAAATTGTCAATAAGTGTATTTAAAAGAGGTTCTCCATTAAAAGGTGGTTAATTGACCTTTTAAAGAATATTAGAATGTTTTCGCTTAAAATTGGATTCATTCGCATTTTTAATCCTCTAACATTTATTGCAAAAACTAAAAATATTTTACAAACATATATAATGATTTTGTAGTTAGTTATGTTCATTCCCGCCATTACAACGGCCAGACATCAACTTCTATTTAAAATAATATTATTTTATTATTAGAGTGCAACGTAAGATTCCCAAGAAACTCATTGTTGTGTGTTGGGTACGCCATCGAGCATAGAGTCCCCTTTAAATTCATATTAATATTTTATTCAAAAATATGGATAAATGTGAAAATTTCATACTCTTTATTTACCTGGGGTGTTACAACCAATGTAGGACATATTCACATTAATTTTATTTCTATTCTTAGTACAAGAATCATGAATCACTTCATCCTTGAGTGTAACTCCACTATTTTTTATGGTACGCTCTTTAAAATTCTCATTTTTATAGAACATATAACCATTCATTGCATAAAAATTGTTATATAATACATACACACTTGTTTCTCCAGCTAGCCATCAAATTCATTATGAAATTGAATCTAGATTTTCATATGACTCCTTAAAAATATGGTCTTTAAACTATCTGAAAAATTGTTGATTATGTGTATTTGATATCAATATTTTAGTACATGATGGATTCAGAGGACTACAAATTTTTTTTTATGTCTCAACATATGTGGAAACTTATAAACTATTATAAAAAATATAAATGTGGGCCTACTTTCAATCTATAATATTGATTGTGAAAACAACCCATTTAGAAATTCCTTTACCCGCAAGCCTTCCAGTGTGATGTGATTTCGGTGGACAAATTCATTCCACACTGGATAGGTATTTGGTATAGAATTCAACAGCTTCCTCTACAATATATCTCTCCACAATACAACCCTCATGATGATTTCAATTTTTGACATACCTTTTCAAAATATTCATATACAGTTCAATGAGGTACATCCATCTATAGTGTACATGAGAACATAGTCTATTCTCCTTGACAAGGTGAATCATCAAATTCACCATCTTATTAAATAATGATCACAAAAATCGGATTTCTATTTCATATAATATGATGGAATTTCCCTGTTCTTTGTCAGAAATTTAACAAGTTCTATAACTTTTCTACATATATATTTGAATAAGAAACAAATCATGGTTAATGTATGATGGACATTCTTGGGAAAAATTAAACAAAAAGATAAAGGAAATAGATCTTTAATCAAAGCATAATAGTGATTTCATTTCAGACACATTAACATTAAATCGGTCAATGACATGATATTCTAGATTTTTGATAAATAACATTCAATAACATTTACATTATTTAAAAGGGTTCAAAACTAATATCTCTCCTTTCGGGAAAGAGTGTGAGTAGCTAGAGGAAGAAAATATAATTTTCACCCTTCAATGGCGCTAACTCTTCTCATATTCCCATGTCAACTGTGTCCATATTACCCTTAATTACATCGGTTGTTTTCTAGGTGAATTTTGCAATGTGATTATGGAACTATCACATGTTTTTTTCTACTTGAATTACTTCAAGAATATGTTTGATGTAAAAATAATTCTAGTATGGTAATTCAAAAAAGCTGATATCTTTTTTCAAACTGGTTTTTATATTGTTTTTCAAAAATGGATTAAATAAAGTAGTGTACACATATTATAGTATCTCAAATAGTTAATCACATGTTAGTGGATACAATGGTATGCGTTATTCTAAAATTAAATTTAATGATATCATCTAAGATCATTACTTATTTCATCAGGGAAGAAATCTGCGATGTCCTAGAAACCATGTTATCAATGAATGGTTCAACATAATTGACTATGTACCTTGATTGAAGATAATACACCCCTGAGTTCCTTTCATCTATATCATAGAATAATTTAATAAGTAGTAATATCATTTATTATCTTGTACAACGTGGATCTCAATTTGAGATATTCCATTCGATAAGCATCATACAATGTAACACCTAAATCCCACAATAATTTCAAATTCTGGCCCAATGGAGCCTAATAAACAACAATATCATTACTCTGTTAATTTGGTGTGGATATAAGCACATATAAATTGATATATTTTTGTGTCATGCATTACCATGTTCAAAATTTATAATTTAAAAACAAAAATGGCCATGTACTGTGAGTGTTTCTTTGAAACCCCAAAGGATTCACACCATATGTTGATAACGTAAGACAATGGTTTTATAGCATCCCACCTTTTTATCACATAAACTTTCATTACATTTTACAAAACTGAGGATCGTTAAGGTTTAGTGTCTTGGAAACCAGGAACTTAAAAAATGAAAACATAAATCATTCTTCTTAAACACTTGAAAGGCTTCTCCTAATGTTCACCATAGTTTCATTACTACATCTCATAACCTGGGGACATACATCAAAAGAAAGGGTGAGCAGAAGGCCCAGTAAGGGAAATAAGGGAAACATTTAACATGTGAACTTGAGATACATCAATAAGGACATGAAAAGATCATTAAGGCATGAGAAAGAAATAATGAGATACATCATAATAAAAATAACATTTTTCATAACTTGAAGATGTGGCTACAACATTTAATATTGACAATCATTTTGTTTCACCAAGGTCCATCCCCAAGGTGTCGTTAAAAATTACCAAGGTTATTCACCAAGGCGTCGTTAAAATGGTCATCTCTAGAGATTAAGTCTTTACCCAATGCATTGGAGCGCTATCTGGGCGCACCCTTGACATGACTTTATTATCATGTGAGCCACATATATCATCATCAATAATTTCATAAACAACCCATATAGCATAAAATAAATGGGTTTCATTTCATAATCATAACGTTTTAAAAACTGCTTTAAAGTCAAGATATTTATGTCACTTTAAACCCATAGAAAGGGAGAGCGGGTCTCATGTATGTAAATCCCAGAATTTAAAATAGAACAACATGGTATATATGTGAATACACCTATAGAAGAGATATCTTTTAGTATTCACTTAATAAAATAAAAGAACTTTAGAAAAAGATATAGACATTTTGAGACGGAAATTCTGCAGCATAACAGCTATGTTTCGGGGTTTTAGAAAACATTGAAAAGAGAGGGGACATGGGTCAAACATTCATAAATGACCCATAAAATAGTAGAGGGACAGAATATAAGGAATTTAATTACATGTTAATGAAATTTTAAAATATACCATATGAAATGAAGAACATGAAAGGAAGACAAAAATAATATTTCTCTTATGAAAATTCGGCAGCCTAACAGTGTTACATAAACATCAACCAAAATTGTATTGATGAGATCAAATAGGGTATCTCATCATATGAACATAAAATATCATAATGATAGATATTTATATCATACCCCAACATAATAAAAAGGAACATTCAAGACTTGACATGGAATCAGAACTTTGAAAAGGGAGAAAGGTGCAAGGACCACTTAAAAATTCAGCAGCCTAACGACGCCACTTAAACTTCAAAATACTGAATTGAAGAGATCAAATGGGGTCTCTCATCATATGATCATAAAATACCATTATGATAAATATAGAGATAATACCCCAACATAACAAAAAGGAACTTGAAAGAATTGACATGAAAGTAGAACTTCAAAACGAGAAGGGTGAAAAACCACTTAAAAATTCGGCAACCTAACGGCGCCACTTAAACATCAAAATACTGAATTGAAGATATCAAATGGGGTCTCTCATCATATGATCATAAGATATCAGTATGATAAATATAGAGATCATACCCCAACATAACAAAAAGGAACTTGAAATAATTGACATCAAAATAGAACTTCAAAACGAGAAGGATGAAGTACCACTTAAAATTTCGGCAGACTAACGGCGCCACTTAAAACTTAAAAATACTGAATTGAAGAGATCAAATGGGGTCTCTCATAATATGATCATAAGATATCAGTATGATGAATATAGATATCATACCCCAACATAACAAAAAGGAACTTGAAATACTTTACATGAAAATAGATCTTGAAAAATGAGAAGGTAGAAAGAATCCGTTACAAAAATTTCGGTATCCTAACAGCGCCACTTAAAACTTCATAAAACGAAATAATGAGAGCAAGAGGGGCCTCTCATTATATGAAAATTAAAATGGAAGTAAGAGGAGTATAGAATAACATCCTTTAACATAAGAACATGGAGCATAAAAGAAATTGCATAAAATAGATTTCTTGAAAAGAAAGAGAAAGATCGGATCCCTTACCTTAAAACGTAACTCTTAAAACTGAAGGGTTTGGACCTTGAGGGCTTGGAGGCACCTTGGGAGGACTCCTTGGGAGGTAAGGAGACCATAACTTCGTTGGGGGAGAGTTGTGAGTGAAAAATAAAGGAGTAAAGGGTGGGTATTTATAGGGAAAGTGAGGGGACAAGGCATTAATGGCCAAGGGACACCTCACAAGTGCTTTTCTCAAAACCATGTGCTCTTCCTTGGAATTTACCATAGATTTAGGCCACATGGGGCCCCCAAAACAATAATTAATCACCCTTGGCCGGACAACCCTTAAGATATCTCATGAAAGCATCATGACACAGTTATGATGTCATTAAACATACCGAAACCCTAAAACTCTATTTTTACTATTCACTGAAAATTCAACCATCTCAGAAAGATCCCAAAATTTCACCTTAACCAAATATCAATGCTCTGATTTTCAAAAATGAACTACATTTTATAAAAATAATTTTCTAATTATTTTTAATTTAATTTGTAATTAAATACACTATTCACTGAAAATTCATTTTTTCAGAAAAAACCCAAAAAATTTCCATAACATAACATCGACGCTCTGAGTTCAAAAATGAAATCCATTTTAAAAAAATATTTTTTTTAACTATTTTTAATTTAATTTTTAATTAAAAAACACTATTCACTCAAAAAAAACTAATACTTGAATAATAATTTATGAAACCGTTATTTAACCATTTTATTGAATCACATTACTTAATCAAGGTGCCTAGATTATATTAATACTTTCTTTAAGTGAGATTACTAATCCATTTGGACACATTACTAATCCTAATCATAAAATCACATTTCATAATTTAATATTCATCAAAAATCAAGTTGATCTTATTAGACTCTAAATTTTGTACTGAACATAATTGTCGAAGACCTTTTTTTGAAAATCATTACACATTTTTATTTATTTAAGGTTTACATAAACATTTTTAAAATATATTTTTTCTAAAATTCACAAAAAATATGCATAATATATTTATCCAGACATTTGAAAATTCATAAACTTCATAAGAAGAAATCCCAATTTTTATTTAAAATAAAGGATTATACAAGGAAATTACGGTCTCCTTACATATCCCCTTATCACACCAGCATAGGACCTAATTGTAAGGTGTGCTAATGTGAGGGGATCTGAGGGAGGCTCGGCTAACATCGCACGAGTTGTAATTTCTATTAGTTTGAACTTCTTGCAAAGGAGATTTCATTCTAGCTTCACACAATGAAGTTCAGCTTGGGTTTGGTCCGGAGCAAAGCCCAGTGGTGCTACCTCCTTCCCAAGTTATGTTAGATGGGCTTCGATCGGTCCAAGACTACTGGGTGAGGCCATCGAATCTTCTTTCTATAATAATTAACCAAGATTACTTGTATTTGGAGACAATAATCAAAACGTTTAGTTTACAGTGGTCATATTGACCAATGGTTATATAACAGTCAAAACCCAACGGTCTCATTTTAATTATACTCATGTTATTAAATGAAACATTTTTGTTGAGTGTAAAAATAAAATAACACATAAAATTAGGAAACAATATTTATTCAAAATTTCGGGTCGTTACAATCTTCCCTCCTTAAAAAATTGCGTCCTCGAAATTTTTAAAAATGGGTTTTGAAATTTCATTGAAAGTCTCACATTGGAAAAGGAGTCAGTAAAATTATTACTTTAAAAGAAAGAAAGGGAAGTAAAAAAGGTCACCCGAGTTAACCCATACTAGTATTCCATGTAGGAAAACATGGACATGGAAGAAAAAACAAAGGGTCAAGTTCTGGGGGAGAGTGATAGAAAACATGATTAAGAGAAAGTTACCAATAAGAAAATCCCAAACTTAGGATGTGTGTAAATGGTCTTTGATTACATAGTAGGAAACTTAAACCAACAACATTTTTGTTTTACGTTCCTTTTCATAATTTTGAGGAAGTCATTTACTACATAGAATAGAAACACAAGAAATTATACATGTCTTCATGTAGAGTTTCATCCTTTAATAAGTTTCTACCAAAACTAATCTTTTCTCCAAACGATGAGCATTCAAAACTACTTGGTCTCATCAAAACACAAGAATCATCTTCTAGAGAATCACGTAATCCACAAAAGATTAAAATTATCCCAAAAACAGAAAGGGTAAGGTTAAACAACCCTTCAAAAAGGAATATCCCATAGGAATGGAAACTACTTTTTAATCTTCAAAGTTCCATGGTAATACTCAATGTTCATCATAGACCATTTCGTAAATAACTGTCCTTAAAAATCCTCAAAATAAACCAAACTAAGATTGAAACCCAAATACAAGAAGGATTTTATAACATAGTCTTCCAAGGTAAACTTTATCATTCATCTCCAAACAACATCAACCACTCCTAACATCTTATAACAAAAGCAACTAACCTAAACATATTTACCCCAAGATAGGTTAATCATTTCCATAAGTAACCTAAATTAATATATGTCCGCCTTAAATTCATCAATTCTTCAAAATATAAGTCAACCTTACTCCTCAATGAAAATACCGTAGTAATCTATTTACCTCGATCATATAGGGTTCCCAAAATAGTGAACATCTTCCAAAATAATAATCATCTTTTAATCCCCTAATCATCTTTTTCATATTAATACGGCAATCGTCACATTTTCTATCACATTGGTTGTTGGGACATGTTATTCCATTTCCCACCATTAACTAAGAAGACAAAGTATAACTAGGGGCTTAAATACTTAATCAATAATCATGAAAAGGAACTTAAAGCATATTTGGATAACTTGTAGAAGAGAAGTATACCCTAACTTTTGATCCCCTAGGTTTCAAACTAGGTTATCCATGATCATATATTCTTATGCGAATCTTTATTTTATTTTATCTTTTTTCCTTTAATAATGGTTCATACTAAGCTTATGAATTTACCAAAGCATATCCCCCGGGAGTGTCGCAACCAAGAGTGCAGCGAGGCCCATTGTCGTGTACCAGTTCTCGTTTGAATCTAGCTCAAAGCGGTGTTTTCAGGTTTTACCCCTATGTACATATGTGCTAGAGCCACCTCTACCTGCTCGTATTCAGACAGGGATGTATTTTCTTGGCAACCCCTTACTCAATACTCACCAAAATACCAGGAAGATTTCCTATATTTAAACTTTTCTATAGGGTTCTTCCTAGAGTTTTCATATCCTAATTTCCAAAAATAACTAAACCATCCTTTGATACCAACTATAGCATCCCGCATTTTTATCACATAAACTTTCATTACATTTTACAAAACCGAGGATCTTTAAGGTTTAGTGTCTTGGAAACCAAGAACTTAAAACATGAAAACATAAAAAATTCTTCTTAAACACTTGAAAGGCTTATCCTCATTTTCACCCTAGTTTCATTACTGCATCTCATAACCTGGGGACATACATCAAAAGAAAGGGTGAGAAGAAGGCCCCGTAAGGGAAATAAGGGAAACATTTAACATGTGAACTGGAGATACATCAATAAGGACATGAAAAGAACATTAAGGCATGAGAAAGAAATCATGAGATACATCATAATAAAAATAACATTTTTCATAAAATGAATATGTTGCTAAAATATTTAATATTGACAATCGTTTCATTTCACCAAGGTCCATCCCCAAGGTGTCGTTAAAAATTACCAAGGTTATTCACCAAGGAGTCGTTAAAATGGTCATCTCTAGAGATTAAGTCTTTACCCAATGCATTGGAGCGCTATCTGGGCGCACCCTTGACATGTCTTTATTATCACGTGAGCCACATATATCATCATCAATCATTTCATAAACAACCCATATAGAAATAAAAGAAATGGGTTTCATTTCATAATCATAACGTTTTAAAAACTGCTTTAAAGACATTATCTTTATGTCACTTTAAACCCACGGAAAGGGAGAGCGGGTATCATGTATGTAAATCCCAGAATTTAAAATAGAAAAACTTAATATATATGTGAATACACCTATAGAAGATATTTCTTTGAGTATTCACTTAATAAAATAAAAGAACTTTAGAAAAAGAGAGAGACATTTTGAGACGGAAATTCTGCAGCATAATAGCTATGTTTCGGGGTTTTAGAAATCATTGAAAAGAGAGGGAAAATGGGTCAAACATTCATAAATGACCCATAAAACAGTAGAGGGATATAATATAAGGGATTTAATAACATGGTAATGAAATTTTAAAATATACCATATGAAATTAAGAACATGAAAGGAAGACAAAAATAAGATTTCTCTTATGAAGATTCGGCAGCCTAACAGCGTTACATAAACATCAACCAAAAATGAATTGATGAGATAAAATAGGGTATCTCAACATATTAACATAAAAGATAAGTATGATAGATATTGAGATCATACCCCAACATAATAAAAAGGAACATGAAAGACTTGACATGGAATCAGAACTTTGAAAAGGGAGAAAGGTGCAAGGACCACTTAAAAATTCAGCAGCCTAACGACGCCACTTAAACTTCAAAATACTGAATTGAAGAGATCAAATGGGGTCTCTCATCATATGATCATAAAAGAAAAGTATGATAAATATAGATATCATAACCCAACATAACAAAAAGGAACTTGAATGAATTGACATGATAGTAGAACTTCAAAACGAGAAGGGTGAAGAACCACTTAAAAATTCGGCAGCCTAACGACGCCACTTAAACTTCAAAATACTGAATTGAAGAGATCAAATGGGGTCTCTCATAATATGTTCATAAAAGACCAGTATGATAAATATAGAGATCATACCCCAAAATAACAAAAAGTAACTTGAAAGAATTGACATGAAAGTAGAACTTCAAAACGAGAAGGGTGAAGAACCACTTAAAAATTCGGCAGCCTAACGGCGCCACTTAAACTTCAAATTACTGAATTGAAGATATCAAATGGGGTCTCTCATCATATGATCATAATATATCAGTATGATAAATATAGAGATCATACCCCAACATAACAAAAAGGAACTTGAAAGAATTGACATCAAAATAGAACTTCAAAATGAAAAGGGTGAAGAACCACTTAAAATTTCGGCATACTAAGGGTGCCACTTAAAACTTCAAAATACTGAATTGAAGAGATCAAATGGGGTCTCTCATCATATTATCATAAGAGATAAGTATGAAAAATATAGAGATCATACCCCAACATAACAAAAAGGAACTTGAAATAATTGACATGAAAGTAGAACTTCAAAACGAGAAGGGTGAAGAACCACTTAAAAATTCGGCAGCCTAACGGCGCCACTTAAACATCAAAATACTGAATTGAAGATATCAAATGGGGTATCTCATAATATGATCATAAGATATCAGTATGATAAATATAGAGATCATACCCCAACATAACAAAAAGGAACTTGAAATAATTGACATCAAAATAGAACTTCAAAACGAGAAGGGTGAAGAACCACTTAAAATTTCGGCAGACTAACGGCGCCACTTAAAACTTCAAAATACTGAATTGAAGAGGTCAAATGGGGTCTCTCATCATATGATCATAAGATATCAGTATGATAAATATAGATATCATACCCCAACATAACACTAACTAAATTGAAATACTTTACATGAAAATAGATCTTGAAAAATGAGAAGGGAGAAAGAATCTGTTACAAAAATTCTGGCACCCTAACGGCGCCACTTAAAACATCATAAAACGAAATAATGAGAGAAATAGGGGGCCTCTCATTATATTAACATGAAAAGGGAAGTAAGAGGAGTATATAATAACATTATTTAACATAAGAACATGGAGAATAAAAGAAATTACATAAAAGAGATTTCTTGAAAAGAAAGAGAAAGATTGGATCCCTTACCTTAAAACGTAACTCTTAAAACTCAAAGGTTTGGACCATGAGGGATTGGGGGAACCTTGGGAGGACTCCATGGGAGGTAAGGAGACCAGAACTTCGTTGGGGGAGAGTTGTGACTGAAAACTAATGGAGGAAAGGGTGGGTATATATAGGGAAAGTGAGGGGACAAGGCATTAATGGCCAAGGGACACCTCACAAGTGCTTTTCCCAAAACCATGTGCTCTCCCTTGGAATTTACCATGGAGTTAGGACACATGGGGCCCCCAAAACAATAATTCATCACCCTTAGCCATCAAACCCTTAAAATAACTCATGAAATCATCATGACATAGTTATGATGTCATTAAACATACAGAAACCCTAAAACTGTATTTTTACTATTCACTGAAAATTCAACCTTCTCAAAAAGATCCCAAAATTTCACCTTAACCAAATATCAATGCTCTGATTTTCAAAAATGAACTCCATTTTATAAAAATAATTTTCTAATTATTTTTAATTTAATTTTTAAATAAAAACACTATTCACCGAAAATTCATTTTTTCATAAAAAACCCAAAATATTACCATTACATAACATCGACGCTCTGAGTTCAAAAATGAAATCCATTTTATAAAAATAATTTTTTTAAATATTTTTAATTTAATTTTTAATTAAAAAACACAATTCACTCAAAAAAACTAATACTTGAATAATAATTTATGAAACCGTTATTTAACCATTTTATTGAATCACATTACTAAATCAAGGTTCCTAGATTATATTAATACTTTCTTTAAGTGAGATTACTAATCCATTTGGACACATTACTAATCCTAATCATAAAATCACTATTCATACTTTACTATTCATCAAAAATCAAGTTGATCTTATTAGACTCTAAATTTTGTACTGAACATAATTGTAGAAGACCTTTTTTTGAAAATAATTACAAATTTTTATTTATTTAAGGTTTACATAAACATTTTTAAAATATCCTTTTTCTAAAATTCACCAAAAATATGCATACTATATTTATCCAGACATTGAAAATTCATAAACTTAATAAGAAGAAATCCCAATTTTTATTTAAAACAAAGGAATACACAGGGCAGTTACGGTCTCCTTAAATAGCCCCTTATCACAACAGCATAGGACCTAAGTGTAAGGTGTGCTAAGGTGAGGGAATCTGAGGGAGGCTCGGCTAACATCGCACGAGTAGTAATTACTATTATTTTGAACTTCTCGCAAAGGCGATTTCATTCTAGCTTCACACGATGAAGTTCGGCTTGGGTTTGGTCCAGAGCAAAGCCCAGTGGTGCTACCTCCTTCCCAAGTTCTGTTAGATGGGCTTCGATCGGTCCAAGACTACTGGGTGAGGCCATCGAATCTTATTTCTATAATAATTAACCAAGATTACTTGTATTTAGAGACAATAATCAAAACATTTATTTTACAGTGGTCATGTTGACCAATGGTCATATAACAGTCAAAACCCAACGGTCTCATTTTATTTATACTCGTGTTATTAAATGAAACATTTTTGTTGAGTGTAAAAATAAAATAACACATAAAATTAGGAAACAAGATTTATTCAAAATTTCGGGTCATTACAGGTTTCACGAATAGTTTCAAAATTTTGAATTCTCATGATAAATTCTCTTCTAATGATAATAGTTTGTTTGGGTGACATGGTTTCCCATATTTATTTCTTTTGTCTGCATGCCCATAAATTTCCATTTAGTCTACTCAATTCTATATAGGTTTCTAAACCGTGGAATGATTAGAATGCACCTTACAACTTACATAGGAAAATATTCATATTTATTATATGGAGTAGCACCATACTTCGGTAATTCTATATGTGATTTTTGGTCCTTTAGAAATATTACACAATCATTAGGGCAGATGTGTATTATTTTGGAGATCATAACCATCGAGCATAGCATTCATTTGGCATCCATTGTTCGGCTCAAGACCCCATTATCTTCTAGGATCAATTCATTAATGAGAGTAAGTAATTTAGTAAAACTATCATCACCCCATATGTTTCATTCTTTAATATTATAGAGCATCAGTATGGAAGACAATATTGAATATTTTTTACAAACATCTTACAATGATATCTTTGCACAACTCTTTAACTGCTCAAATAATTTTCTTTTGTCATGAATTTCATCATCAACTATAATTTTCATTTAATCAATATGATCGTCATCATCATTCACATATATAATCACATACTCAATATGGTCTTCTTCATTTTCCACACTTGTAATCATATCAGATGATCCATAAATCACAGTGATATCCCAACCATAAGCAACATTTTCTTTTTCCACATGTTTATTACCACATTTATAACATTGATCTATTCCATGATAGATCATGTTTTCTTCTTATTCCTTTAGACTAACATGTCTTGAATAACAATAGTGTAAACTTGGAAAAATGATTTGAAAAGGGTCATATGCATGACCTTTTTCATACATGATGAACTCTTTCACTCCATCTTCATACTCTTTTTTCAAATGATTTGCATCTGTCCATTATTTATTCATATCCATCCTATTTGATTCGGTGGTATTAATATTTGACGAAATAGGTACACAAAATGGTCCTTTAAAACAAAGTTAAACCAATATCATAATGATAGTTATTTTTGAATTTCATTTCCTAGCACTCATCCCTATATAAGTTAACACCAAATCCCTTTTTTTAATTAACAATTTAATTTCCATTCCAAGTGTTTTCATCATTTTAATGATATATAAAAACCTAAAAACGGTATGATGAACCCATAAAAGTTTTTGAGAAACATTTCTGAACATATCAATTATTTTAAAATATTTATAAAGGATACAAGTATAAAAACTAACCAAAAGATTATAAAATATAAAGCTATAAAAGGCTTATAATTTCTCTAATGAATAAATTGTATGAATCCTATTTTTTACTCCCATAATACTAATGAGGAGTGAATTAATTATTGATAAATATATATATTTCACTTGGCAATGATACTTTTGAACATAAATTCACATATCTTCTAAGTGGAAAACCATATTCCACTTGATGCTTGAATCATGCACTGCCTAATCATGACATTACCGTACAGTACATTAGAAAAAACATTCCCTTTCATGAGGATATACATTAGGTCAAATTCAAAGGAATATATCTACTCAAACCTTCTCCAAAATAAATTGTTCATTTTGTGTTGTGGCTAAATCTATTTCAAACACGTTATACTATATTCCCATAAATATATCACCTTAATGATAATACAAGTAAAACCTCATAGAATGATCAACTATTTGAAAATCTAGGAAATTATTTGGGAAGTTTCACTTATGTGTCCTTAAATTTCTAGACCCATAAGAAACCACATGACCATCATGGACTGGGACTATTCAAATCCTAACTCATGATATATAACAATATAAGCCATACTCATTACCCAGGTCATTTATGGTTAAAATTGGTGTTTTTAGAAATCTCCCATTAATATCATAGAATTATATCTCATGAAAATCAATGAAAATGAACCCTTCCACATTCTTTGACAAGGGATTCTTAACACTTAAAATAAGGAAGAATCTTGGTTGACCATCTAGTAATAACAGGAAATTCCCATAAAATTTCATAGTGTCTAAATGAGTCATTTACTACTCGTAAATATCATTAGAGTCGGACATCAATACTACCTTGTATCATAGAGGCTTCCAATATATTGATTTGGGTTTTCGGGTGATGTGTCGATATCAACACCATAACATGGGAATCAGTTAGTGAGCTTGATTAATCACCACTTTTGAACTATCCAAATCAATGATATTGGTTATAGGATGCTTCATCCAAGTGGTGAAATATATATATTTTCATATACTCAATTATGACCCTATAAAAATAGAATAAGGAAGACTTCTTCCAAATATCGGTTCTCATATTTATGAATCTCTAATAAAATTACATTGTTGACCAATGAATGGATAGGTCTTGGAGTTGGGATTTAAATCCTAGAGGTGTTTTCTGCATGGACTATGGTTGTCCCTTCATGGATCAAAAAAAACATTATAGGATATCAGGGCACTTGAGTTATATGAATTGTGATGGGTATAATATAATTTTGTTATCTTCAACAAGAAATTAATCTAAAGACCTAATCAGTAAGAGGATCATGTACATGAACATGTTCCACCTGGTGCATGAAGTGGTCAGGAGAACTCTCCAAGAATAGTTTCATCATCACATCATTAATTTCACCCTATTTTCATCCTATATCCATTCCTCCTCTTATTCCTTAGTCTTTTTCTCTAAATACCACCATTTATATATTTTTGTAGTGTCCAATTTTTTATTATTCTACTACTCCAAATCATATAGAGAATATTTTTCATGGGTTTGGGTTGGTGGAATAGTGGATGAAAGTATATAACTATGTGGGGTAATTCTTTTGGATGATAAATAATCTTGTTTGTTATGCATGGATATTAGGATATCTATAATCAAATCCTCTAATATGGACTTGAATGTTGATGATTATGGTTGACTGTATGATGGGATGTGGGTGAAGGTATAATGACCTAATATGAAAATAGATAAATTAGATCAATACAACCCCAATAGTTTATTATGATTCACTAGGGTTGGTTCCTATCACTTACTTTATTGGTTTAATATGGGGGGAAAAATTTCTGACATTCAATAAATTTATGAACTATAATCAAAATATCTTAACAACTAACTTGAAACATTCATATGAAATAAATTTATTAGAAAAAGAAACTATAAATTACTCTATAATTAAGTATGAATATAATAGAAATGAAAATGTCTCTATATAAAGGAATTAAAAAATAATACAAAATATCCATATATAAATAGACTATGAAAAACATGTCAAACTACACTGAAAAACCTAATTAAAAAAGTATGGGTTCTATTCTATGAAATGATATCCCGTAAAACATAGACTCTATTCCCAAAATAAGCTAAAAAACAATCCAATTCCATTGACACTAATCATAAATTGGGACACAAGCATCCATTAGCTAACCATATAATTATTTAACAAAAAAATTTCAAAGAGATTCAAAAGAATACTCATAGTTGTAGCACCTGAGGATCTGGGTTCATTGAGGATGTGGGTTCACAATGGATGAGTGAATTTCATTAGAAATGGGGTTTGGTGGTAGAGGTGGGGTATGTAGAGGAGGGATTTGGTGTGGTAGGATTCGACGATAGAGGAGGATGAGGAAGACGTATTCATGCATGGCGGCGACAGAGGGCTTTGCAGAAAAGGAGGAGGAGGATGAGGCAACAAGGTTAATTTTTTGTGATATCTTGATTCATGCGATTAGAAGAGAAGACTGTTAGGGTTTATTTATTAAATGAGATAAACCTATTATTAGTGCGAGATAAAACATGCTGATAAAATTAAGTCTTCTCAGCACAAAAATAGTAAAGTGATGATAAACAATTACTTTATTAGGGAATTTATAGCACTGAAAAAGACTAATTTTTATCAGATCTAAAAATGTTATGATTAAAATATAACGATAAATTTATCATCCCAATTGGTATTTCATGGGAGCTTCATCATTGTGGAGAATACATGTTTAAATAAACTAAAATCACTCATCCTCTAAATCATCGGTAGGCATGAGCAGGTCTTCATAAAGAATATGAACCCTCCAAAACAGTTTATGTGTGACAACAAAGATGATGCAATATGAGATCTAAAATCAGATAATGTTCATTAATAAGGCCATATGGGTGAGGCAATGGGTTTTATTATCCACCACTTCATCTTCATCTTTCCTCTTATCATGTTTTGTGATAACAAGATAGATTTAATCCCCACCATCTTCTCCATCATCCCTATCCACCACGACCTTCCTAATATCCCCCACAATGAAAACATCAAGTTTCATTATGCCAATAAATTCTTGGCCCACAACCCATAACTCACTAAGCATTAATTGAACTTTGTTTCCCTAGAAATTGAATCGAAGGCGCACAGATGTTATTGTATCCAGCTCTGGCAAGTGGATTATGAGTTGCAGAATATTCTCATGGTTTATAGCTGCTTCGTCATCCAACTAATGGTGATAGCATTTCTACAAAGTAATGATGGGTGAGATACAATATTACCCAGCTCCAACAAGGTGGACCAGCTTAGTAGAGACCTAATGTGGATGGAGATCCAAACCCCATGGTTCATTATGGAAAATTTATACACACTCATTAATATCTCCTCTCAACTTTATTATAACTTCTGCCTATCGAGTACCTGTATTGAATGATACCCATCATCACAGTAGCTCCACTAGATTTAAACCACAAATGTATGAATTTGTTGGACTTTTGTATTAGATGCCTCATAGGCTTGGGTGAAACTAACAGGGTTCCCCATATATCCAATGGAAGACCTATGACCCATCTAAACATTCCATCTACTACTGCTCTTGTTGATTTTTGTGTTAGTTTATTAAGGGTTAACACATTTGACAGCATGTTTAAATTGAAATTCAATTTGGCCAAGGACACAATCACTGTAATGGACTTCTCAGTGAATGAGTGGACAAACTCATTGGAATAGAACTTCATCGGCTTGGAGTTATGTTTACAGAGATTCTACAACACCTATTTCGCCTCCTATTAAACCATCATGGGCATGCTCATCATCCATTTCAAGGATTCCCAGCTACTATGAGAGTAGGGAATCATCCTCAACACATTTGGGGGTCTACAAGTCATAGTTCGCCTCTTCAAAAATGCCAAACAATACATGATCTTGAGGGATTTTCTCTTACATTTGTTTGTGCCAAGAAGTTAACAAATACTACAGTCGAAGGTGGATAAGGTGGTGTGCTGCCTGAATTTATAGCTATTGGGAAACTACTAAGGGAATTAGCTTAAAATTAGTTCTCTAGTTTACACTCTTCTACATATTAGGTGTCATTCTTATGATAATAATACATATTTAATTTCTATTGGTTTGGGTTATAAATTGTAATTTATTATGTGAATATGTCCTAAGTTTACATTATTTATAGTGATTCATTTTTCCAAACCATTCATAATGGAAAAACTATTTGTTCCAACAATTGAAATTTGTTGTTGGACTATATATGGTAGTGATCTATCTCAATTTCCACTACTACAAAATTTCACTAATTCAACACCACATTTTATCATCCCTAAAAAATTATCAAAGAGTGTGTATTAATTGGCCCATCTCCTTGTTACATTTTTCATTTATTTAAATATATGGTCAGAGGATTCTCCTTCTGACCAAACATTTTTAGTATATTTAAATAATTACTAAGTGATATTAAATATTTTTTATATTTATAAAAAAAATAATATATACATATAAATAATTATCAAATTATAATAATTATAATAATTATATTTTTAATTATTATTATAAAAAATATATTTATTTATATTTAAATACGTATGAAATTAATAAAAAATTTATATATTTAATATATTCATTTTTGTTTCATAATTATTTAAATATATTTATATTTATATTTATATTTATGACTATAAATAAATAAATATTTATTTATAATTATAATTTTAAATATTTATTTATTTATAGTTCTAATTATAGAAATAATTATTATATATATAATAATATTATAAATATACATCATTTATAAATATTAGGTATTTATCAGCACTAGAAAATAGAAAAGAAGCCTTTAATGGTTTTATAAATGGAACCCTAACATATCCACTTGTCGTTCGACTCCCAAGGTTTTGCAGAAATTGAGCTTTGCCTCTGCCGCCTCCAATGCCTCTGCCTCCGCCTCTACTGCCACTGCATTTTCCTCCTCCTCCACTGCCTCTTCCTTCTCCTTTGTCTTCACATCCCCCACCTTCACCTATGTTACTCCCTTATCTGAGGGCCTCTCCTCCACTGCCCCCACCTCTACTGTCCCCACAACTGCCTCTACCTCTGCCTCCACAACCTCTGCCTCTACCTCCACCATCACCACCTCAGCCTCTGCCACCTCCACCTCTGCTACCCCATTCTCCTTTTCCCCTTCCTATGCTTCCCCCTACATCCACCTCCACCATCCCTACACCCCCAACCCTTTTTTACTGTTATCACTGCCCCTACAATCATCATTGCTGCCCCAATTTCCGTCTCTATTGCCCCCTCTGTACCTTCCACCAGATAGTAAGATCCAAACGGTCTAAATTATTTGACAATTTAGATATTATGTGTCAATATATATTTATTTTATTTCGGGTTTAGCATTTTTTTCATTAAATTTTATTTCTCATGGATGTGTTTTCTCTTCCATTTTATACTCTATTTTTTTACAATGTAATAATGAGATATGTGGTTTTACATGATTCAAACATGAGAAGATGGTCCTTTTGAGAAATAGGTTTGGTGGGGTTATGTCCCGACACACATTAGTAAGGAAGAGAATGGATTGTTGGAAATTTGGCATTGGGATTTGAGAGTAGAAAATTTGGGGGGATGTTTTTGTGGGGGGAGCCTATGATTATTTTTATTCTAATATATTTTTTACAATACATGGATTAAATTCTTGGTGAGGGTTTGGATGAGTAGTGAACATAATAGGAATATATTTGTTATACTTTTTATTCTCTTGAGCATTAGTATTTATTTGTTATATATAATTTATGGAACAAAAAGATTTTCTTACTATGTATTCATTTTATTGTCACCCTTATATATATTATAGGTGATCAGAAGGCTTTTAGTGATTATGATAGATTGTGCTAATTTGGAGTTGGACTCGATGTTTGGAGCTACTGGTTAGAAGTGGTTTTTGATTTTTTATTTTATAGATTATTTTATATAAAATGACATGCATTGTTGAATTGTTGTTTTAATTTCTATCCATTCCGTAATCATTTACATTACTTATAGTTACCTATTCTATTCTAAGAACTGAAAAAATTGAAGCAAATATAATTTCCTAATAATATCACATTTTTGGACTATTTGAAGGAAATTCATGGTGGCCTATTTAAAATTAGGAATTATAACCATCGTTCCTCCATTAGACAGTATATGATGTTCTCTATTAAATGTCATCACACTAGTCCCACTAAGGAACTTAATTTCCATTGGGTTTAAATGATAGGAAACAATATGAATATATCAATTAGTTTATATTTCTCAATTTTTTTCACAACACTAAATTTTTTTCTTCTAATACTTATTAGATGAAATTAAATATAAGTCTATTGTGTTTCATCCATGAATGAAACACAATATATATTTTTGGTGAATCACACTCTATATGTAATAATAGAGTATCCCCTCATCCTAGAATTTGTTATTCTCTTTAATTAATCACCTTAAAATAATAAAAAAATTCCCAAATTTAGTTTTCATATTCAAAAAATTAACTAGCAGTTATAGCTAATACATACAAATAACCATTTTCTTTTCCTAGAATAACACTAATACAATAGATATCTTATATGTATCTTAATATCTAATAATGTTTGTGTCTACGAACCCATATATAAGATCATATTCCAGAAGAAAAATTGATGTATCATTCAATACCATTACCTATTGTCTGATTTTTTTAAAGCCTCTCAGGGTTCTCTTACAAGATTTTACATGAAAGTAAAAAAATCACAATAAAAATGTATTATCTGACATTTTCAAAATCATCATGTACATGAAAATTCTAACTCTTGATGATTATATAATATTTTCCGTATAAATAATCACATATTTCATTGTCATTATCTATGCATCATATAATATAACTATTCCAGCAAATGCAGTTCATATAGTATTACATCTAGTCATTCATAATCTATTGATTATTTTTTAGATATATCCTTTCTAAGATAACTCCGATGTTATACCCTTGAAATCTCTCCCAATTCAAATTCCCACAATCATCATTGAAATTACAAGATCAATCATATTTAACCTTTTAGAAAAATAAATTTTTTAAATGATAATACTTATAAACCCCAATACATTAACTAACATGTTTTCCATATATAATAGAAGCATGATGTAACTACATTCATCCCATACCTTCTTTTAGATATAATTGTCTGCATTTATTTATGTGAAGTCTTCTTCTTCCATGAGACCTCATTCTTTTAGTTATATTATCAAGGAACCTAATTCAATCCATAATGGAATTACTTTAATATTCATATAACATCCTCATTCAGATATTCTTCGTATTCTATTTTTTTCTTCATATAAATCATTCCTTATATTTAATATCCTTTGTGGGACCTTAAATTTCACTTTTATATTGTCTTCCCAAATCATTTAAACATTAATACTGAAATATATAACAATTCATGTATATTTTTCTATAATATAATATTTTAGTACGTAAAATATTTTTTTTTGTTTGGAAACTGTTATTTTTAAATGGAAAAAGAGGTTTTTTTGAGTGAGTTGATTTTAAAACAAAATTCCCAATGGAATTAAAAATACATTAATGGTTGTGAAATGTTTTAAATATAGATTCTATTCTCTTTTCATTTTTACATGGAATTTTATCTACTGAAAAAATGGGATTTTGAGAAATGAAATAATTTTTTAAACCATTTGTGAATATATTTTCGTAAGAAGGAGTTTATTTTTTTTGAAATGGTTGATATGTGGTTTATTTAATTATGACAAATTAGACAAAAAACATCAAATTTGTGGAAATGATTTAACATCAAAAATATGTATTACATTTTTAATAATTTATATTGTTTTCATAGTGTGCATGTATTTTGGAAAGAGTGTTTGGAACTGATTAGTTTCTCATAAAACAGCTATGTTGTTTTAAATAGGAATTTGTGATCTTTTTTGGTTTTTTAATGATATTTCAACAGTGATTCTATAAATTGTTTTCAAAGGACATATAAAATATAGTTTTTCCATAATATTTTATGTTTATAATTTAATAGAATTAAGAAAACAATTACATTATATAGATAATATAAGTATATTGATAATAACATAATGACAATGGTATGTCACTATGTTTATCCATCCCATAGGATATCCATAATGACCTCACTCATGCAAAAGATGAGTTAATTTTTCACCACATTGTATCTTCTAACCCAAATTTACATCCAACATCACCCTCATGGTTTATATTAGGGGTGTCCTCTACAATTACATCTTATTTATTGTTTTTTTTCTATATGGATTAGTCTCATAAAACAAAACTCAATAATAACTATCATTCAAATGCTGAGTTACCCTTATTTTAAAGGACCATTTTTGTATTTATTTTGTATTATATTAATATTACCTAATAAAATAGGATGGATATGAATAAAAATTATTGAATTCCAACTGTATGGGAAAAAATTATGATGATGGAGTGAATGTGTTCATCATGTTTTTAAATGATCTTGAATATAACCCTTCTTAACTCATTTGTCTATGTTTACACTATTGTTATTCAAAAAAATAGTCCATAGCAGTTGGGAGAACAAGTGATCGGTCTTGGAATTGATAAAAGTTATAAATGTTCTAATAAACATGGTGAAAAATAAGAATATAGCTAGTAGTTGGGAAAACACTGCATTTTATGTATCATCTGATATGATTACAATTGTTGAAAATTAAGAAGACCGTATCGAGGATGAGATTAAATTTATGAATGATGATGATGATCATATTGAGGAAAGGAAATGATAGTTGAAGATAAATTTTTTTGATTACCCAAAATTGATTGAGAAGTTAATGAGTTGTAAATGGATGCCAATGTATGGTGGTTCCACTAAATATAATGAATTTTGATCCATAATAAAAATATATAATAAGAATGAAGGAAATGGATGGCTTGATTCCAGTTTTATGAAATTAATTCCACTATTGAATGACATGATTCTAGAAGATAATGAGCTCCCAAGAAAAACATACCTCTCCAAAAATATTCTATAATCGATGGGTATGATCTCTGATAGAATACACGAATTCTTGAATGACTGTATAATATATTTTATGGATGAAAAATCACATAGATAATTACCAAATTGAGGTACTTCTTGATTCAAGAAAGATGAATCCAGTCCAATGAATGTGGTATGGTACTTTTTAATCATTCCAATGTATAGGTGTCTATATGGAAGTGAGGATTATATAGGGAAATTAAAATGGAACATAGACACATGAATTAAATATGGAAAACTATGTAACCTAGAAGACTTTTCTCGGTGGATGATAACTAATCATGAGTATCCTAAAATTGGAAACAAGTCGAGAAACCTTCGTCTTACATTATCTACAGATGTAATAAATCCTTTTGGTTTTCAATGTTGCAGTCATAGTACATAGCTGATTATGTTGGTAAATTATAACTTTCCACCATAGTTATGAATGAAATGAATATACATATTGTTATCATTCCATTCAAATTGACCAAAAAAATAGGTAATGATATTCATGTTTTTTAGCTCCATTGATGTGGGATTTGAAATTATTATGGGATTCAGGTGTTAAGATGTATGATTCATATAGAAAAGAAGATTTTATGTTGAGATCCATGTTGTATGGGATTATAGATGACTTTTATCTTATTGATATTTGGTAGGATACAATATTAATGGAAGTTGAGGGTGTCCCATTTGAGAACAAGGTACATGAGTCAATTTCATTGAAACATTCATTGAAAACCACGTTTCTAGGACATTGGTGATTTCTACCCTGATGACCTAAGTATCGATCTTGGATGACATAATTCAATGGAATTTCATTAGAACATACATCACTATCTCCACTAACAGGTGATCAATAGTTTGAGAATGTAAAATATGTAGACATTATTTCTATAAAACTATTTTCTAAAATCCTTATGAAAACCGATTGAAAAAAAAGATATTAGTTTATTTATTTAATATACATGAATTATCCATACATCAGATATTTTTTTGGATGTTATAAAGGTAATTGAAAAAACAAATGATGGAATTAAGGACAGTTTGTAAATAGTTTACATTGGAATACGAGAATAGTTGGAACTGGTGAAGGGTGAAAATTGAATTTCACCTCCTCCTGTTGCTTACACTATTTCTAGAAAGTAGAGATATCATTTTTTCATCTTCATTGATGAAGTAATGGTTCCAAAGGGGTATTCATCAAATATCATGATAATCAATTCAATGATTGATTTAAAGTTAAAGGGTTTGAAATCACTTAACTACATTATTTTGATGTTAGATCTAATTATTATATCATTATGATTTGTTTTTTCCAATAATTTATGTCATACATTAACCAACATCTATTTCATCATTAATGTTATATGAAAAAAAGATATTTACCTGAATAAATTGTTGACTATGTAAAGATAAATTTTCATCATATTATGTCAAACAGAAATGTTCTTCCTACCAACATTATTTGATATGATAGTTCATTTTATGGTCCCCATGATGATATAGATTGGAATATATGTCCTATACACTTTTCATGGATGTACCCCATTGAAGGGTATATTATGATTTTTAAAGGATATATCAAAAATCGATGTTGGGTAGAGGGTTGTATTTTGGAGTGATATATTATTGTAGAGTTCTTTGAATTCTGTACCAAATAACTATCAGAAGTGGAAAGCATTGGCCTTCCAAAATCTCGTCACACTCATCAATTTGAGGGTGAAGGAATTTTTTAAGGGAATTTGTTGGAATCAATATTACAGATCGATAGTATGCCCACATTTAAGTTTTTTCATAATAGTTTGATTGTTTCACCATATTTTGAAACCCATAATGAAATTATTAGGCATTTGAATCCATTAAGGGATCAAATATGTATGTCAACTGAACATAATATGATTTTATTAGATGGTTTCAAGACCATATTCATAATGAGTTAGATGAAAATCCAAATTTAATTTAAAAATGACAATGATGGATAAATAGAGGACCAAATGTGTATGTATTATCTGACAATGGTTATGCAGTTAATGGTCATATGATCTCTACATAAGAGAGAGATGAAGCAAATTCCCTGAAAAATACAGATTTACACTCATACCTAAGGTGATGCATGTTTCTTATACTAAGAAAAAAATACAATTTATGTGAAAATTTCAAAAATTGGTATAATAAAACATTTATGGGAGTTGGATTATAAAACATTCCAACTGCCAATTTTTTAATTCAAAATGGTTGATAAAATGAGTGATGTTAAAATAGATGAATTGGGATTTGAAAAAGATGACTTTATTATAGAAGGTTACAAAGAAAAACCATTTATAATGGCATCCCAGATATAAAAAGTATTTTATGTCCTTGATCCAACAAAACAAAAGAAGTCAATTATTCTATTATCAACAAAAACTACTGAAGTGTTAGATGATAATTCAGCTGAGGATGACCCTTTCATTTTGACGTCACACTCATTTCATAGTGATCCAAATGTAGACAATGTTATGTATGACAAAGAATACAGTAATGAAGGGATTTGGATCATTGATTGAGGGGTAAAATACCTTCATTATTTAAAAAAGATAAATATATTTCCACAATTATGATACATTTTTTGTAATATAAATCATGTTACCACATGTTATTATATATATTTTACTACATTTATGTACTCTAAATTAAATGTTAATCCAATTCTAAAGATAATCACTTTAGCACTTGTTCGTGCTCCCAATCCCAAGGAACGGAAGGAATCTCAACTTACTACTTCTCATAGTGATGAGGAATGACCTTCTACATGTGTTAGTTCTTTCATTCTTGAGGAACAATAGGTTTCGCAACCTACTGCTACTCCCAATATAGAGGTACAATGACCATATACACATGTTTATGCTACCGCTCCAAAGGAACATTTTGATGATGTAGATTCTGTGGAAATGGTAGTTGATGAAGAACTGATGCCGTAGAAAAAATGGGATCAACGTAGTTTAATGGTGTTAGAGAAAATAATTTATTCAAAAGTCAAATGCATCAAATTCTAGGTCGAATGGAGTGTGCAGGGCCAACATTTTACCCCAAAAAAACATGTTTAGTAGTTACATTGAAATCATAACTCGACATCCCATATTGATTGATGATGATTCATGGCACCATGTTTTGCCCCGAATTAAGACACTTATGTGGAAAAAATTATATTAAAAATAGGATATCATTTCTCTATTTTAATAAAAATTAATATAATGAAACATTGACCTACTCATCATCCTTTATTGAAGAGCTCATTTATAGTAGATCAATACTAAAAGAAATATGTATTGATTATTTTGGGAAGTATTCACATAGGATTTTTCACAATTATAATAAGAAATCATCTTAATGTTTCTTAAGGGGAAGTAAACCGGCACCCACCACTTATCTATGAACACCTGATAAACCAAAAACCGTTGGATGCATTTTCTGGTCTTCGTGAGGATGTGTAGTTTCATGTACATTATGTCTACTAATATTTTGTTTAATGATATGTGTATTCATCAGTTTTATGGAAAAAAAATTAATTGTGAAACAGAAAGTGAGTGATGCAAATAAAGAATGATCTACAAAACCACTGAACCCCGACTTTAAAGAAACGATGGGGTACACTTCACTTAAGAAAAATGGAAAGTATTTTTAATATAGTGTAATACTTTTATGTTACATGAAACAAAACCATATTTATTTTCCTCTATTTATATTCATATTTATGACTCTAAATCTGAATCCACATCCATCATATGCCATGGGATATGAAATGAGGCACGTTTAAATAAAGATGGGATACTAAAATATTATAACACCCAAATAGTGTGTGAAACATGTGTAAGTATTAAATTATTAATTTTTTTAAACTATAAATTTATATTACATATAAATTATCACTTAATTTTTTATATTTTTATCTGATATAGTCACAAGAATAAACAACACTTTTACCAGATAAACACAAGCTATCGGTGACAATGAAACTGCCAGAACATTATGGTCACGTCAGAGGTGCGGTTTTTCGGGTGAAACCTCTGACATATATTTTGAATAAATAAATGTGGTGGATTAGTGAATTAATTGAACAGATTAGGGATAGAATATCTACCCTTGAATAATATTTCCAATAGTATAGATAAATCATGTCTAATTTAATGGGGGAGGCAAAGAGAACACGCAACTTAAGAACAACCACCACATGGAGATCCCACCCCACCCCAACTAGATATGAGGCGAGCCATTACCCTCAAAGAGATTTCATAGCTATGGTATACAATGTTCTAATAATATTTTCAATGAAATTTTAATCTGACATACACTAATTCAATTCTAATACTTATATTCTGTATGGTTATAATGATTGAGATTTATATCTATCAACACCCACCCGTCACCTTAAAGCGAGGGATACGGTGTCCAATATCCAAAATGGCTTGTTACACAATATACCACCTCCAATAGGTCATGTGATAGTATTGATTAGAATATCCCATGAGTCATGCACCAAGCTACCTATTCTAATTCATGAGGAATATATACATAGGGTCGAAAAAACTGTTGGATCATTCAACACATGGTCATCATAACATGTAAAAAAACATCTTAAAAAGGGAGAATTCATTTCAAATTTAAATTTTATTAAAATCCATTAAAAGATAATGGAAAAATGTTATGAATCGATGAATTTTTTTTATAGATATTCAAATGAAAAGGGATGAAATTAAAATATCCTCAAAACCATCGAAAATATCAGCCAATTGTTTGAAAATTTCGACCTAAAGCGCCATTACCTCACCCATTTTATATTTGAATTTAATATCATTGAAGGTTCATGTGGATACAAAGATAAAAAATAAACATAATCAAAATTTTCATTTTGATGAATATATGTATGAAGAGTATGATTGAGACTTCATTGGAGTTGAGAGTGTCTATAAAATTATTGACTATGATTGGCTAGGCATCTCAGTTGTAAATGTATACAAGAGGTATGTTTTCATGATTTTATTTTCCAAATATTGATATACAATGTTAATTATAAAAAAAATCATTTCCTATTTTTGTTAGGTGTATAAATGAATTACAATTGAAGGGATTTTCCCATGAAATAAAATTAGGACTCCTTAGTCCTCACATATCATATATAGAACAAACGAAAATAGAACCCTAAAAAAGGATGAAATAATTGAAGGTCTGATCATATCATTTGAAAGAAAAAGTTTGGAAGATAAAATCTATTTAATACTAATGATACAGGGGTAAAACCCTATATTTTAACCATATCAAATAAACCTTCATTTATTCTTTACTTATTCATTTTATTATTTTTTTAGTATCATTTTATGCTCATTTCATTAAATTTGGATACTCTAATGATTTATTTCCGTGATTCGATGCGTTGATATCCAACAAATTGTTACACATGATGGATTTTTCAATTTTTAATACACTACATCCAACATTTTAGAACTAAAACTCATGTTATATAATGGATATTATCTTTTAATAAGGATCCTGTTATGATAGGTTGGTGTATCAATATCATGATAAACAAAGAATGAGGATAATTGTTATGCACAAGGAAGTAGCCATATTCTATGACTAGATAACTATCAAGGTAAATGAAATAAAATTTCACTATAAATACACATATCAAAACAAATTATTTATTCTACTCAATGATTCTACATTTTCTGAGATACAATAATGGAAAATATTGTGGTTATTATGTTAGTAAATTTATGTGAGAGATCATATTCCATGAACAATATAGCATTCCAGAAGAGGTATTTTTAAAGATATTTATTGTTTAATTTAAAATATTTATTAATCCTTTTTGTATATATATTTTTCACAGACTACTATGATTGTCAAGAAAACTCCTATTCATAAGATGATGTAGATGTGATCCGAAACAAATGGGAAGCATACTGAATGGATCAATGTACACAAATTGCATAAATATGTGACTTCCATATATGTAGCGTATTGTTTAATATTTATGATTAATTTAATTATTTTCATTATTTCCCACATAATAATTGTTTTCTTATACAGGTGGATTCCATTGTACATTTTTGGGTGGTTTTCTCAAAACTGATCATTCTTGTGAGAGACTGGACTTCGAGGATGCAATTGAGATAATGAAAACAAGGAAATTGTTCAAGAAAGTATAAAGTTTAAATTATAATAATTATGTATTAAATTGATTTTATCAAAATTAACCTACTCAAAATAGTGTAAAAATAACAAGTGATGAGTATCACTCAAAGTGTCTCTATTGATATAAAATTAACATTACTTTTAATAAAAAGAAAAAGTGACATATTAAAAACAAGGAAACATCTTTCTAATTATATTGATATTTTAGTAAAGTTATTCATGAGTCATTTTATATGTTTAGGAGTCAACATCACCTCAATATGACAAACAGTTTAGACTGTATTACATTTTGTGTGTATTTTTATAATAAATTTTAATTAAATTTAGAAAAAATAACAAGTGAAATACTAAAATCCAAGTAAACTAATTCAAATTGATTTTTTACATTAGTAAAATGTTCAATGAGTCATTTTATATGTGTAGAAATAATCCAAACCTCAATCTGATGCACAGTGTGACCAGTATTACTAAAAGTGTCCATTATCTGTTAAAAATTAACTTCTTAGTTCCAAATGTGTTAGTCACTGAAAACCAAGAAATGACATTTTAGTTTAAAAAAATTAACTTCACACAACAATATGCCAAATAATGTGACCAATATGACTCATAATGTGTGTTTCATGTATGAAATGACATTTTAGTTTAAAAAAATGGGCATACTAAAAACTGAGAAAACATTTTATTATTTTAATACTATAAGACAAGGATCTATAAGTTCTTTTTTGATGTGTAGGAATTATTATCACTTAAATATGATGCACGATAATTCTAGTATAACTAAAAGTGTCTCTCTTTTTATTTAAAATTGGCATCAATTTAAGTAAAAACTAATAGTGACATACTAAAAAATAAGAGAAACATTCGGATTGTTTCAAAATTTTAGTAAAATGATACATGAGACATTTTTAATGTGTAGGAGTCAACCTCACCTCTATATGACACATGGTGTGGATGGTATGACTCTAAGTGTTCCTTTTTATTTAAAATTGACATTAATTTATGTAAAAAACAACAAGTGACTTATTGAAAACTGAGAAAATGCATTCTGATTATTTGAAACTTTTGTAATATTATCCATAAGTCATTTGTGACATGTAAGAATCAAGAACACCTCAATCTGATTCATGTTGTGACCAATATAACCAAAAGTGATCATTTTCAGATTAAAATTGACATTTTAGTTCAAAATGTGACACTCACAAAACCATGAAAATGAACACTGATTTACTAGATAATTTATAAAAGAGATTAATAATTCATTTGTGATGTGTATGAACCAGTCTTAGATCAAAAAGTTACACAATATGTCCAGTATGACTCATAATATGTGTTTCTAGTTAGAAATTACATTTTAGTAATAATACACATTTGGAATCCTAAAAACAAAGAAAATGCATTCGGTTTGTTTTGAAATTTCTTAACAAAAATATATTAGTCATCGGTTACATTAGAAATTATCTAAAACTCTATATGATTCATGGTCTTATGGGTATAACTCAAAGTTTCTCTTTTTATATAATATTGAAATTAATATAAGTAAAAACAACATGTGACATAATAACAATATGGAAAAAAACATTTAGATTGTTTTTATATTTTAGGAAAACTATCTATTTGTTATTTGTGACTTGTAGGAATTATCATCACCATAGTATGACACACTGTGTTGTTGGTATAACTAAGTGTGTCTCTTTTTAATTATAATTGACATTAATTTAACTATACACAGCAAGTGACATACTAAAAACTGAAAAAATTCATTAGGATTATTATTTTTTAATTTAGTAAAATTGTCCATGAGTTATTTCTGATGTATAGGATTCAAAATAACCTCAATCCAATGCATAGTGTGGATGGTAAATCTCAAAGTGTAGGATTTTATTTAAAATTTATTTTTAATAAAAACACCATGTGACATAATGAAAACAAATAAAGCACATGCAGATTATTTTGATATTTTAGAAAAATTAAATGTTTTTCATTTATGATATGTAGGAATCATCTAAAATTGAATATGACACATAGTGTGTCTAGTATAACTCAATGCATATCTTTTTATTTAAAATATACATTAATATAAGTAAAAACAACAAGTGTCCTACAGAAAATTGGTAAAATGAATTCTTATTGTTTTGATACATTAATAAAATCTTCCATGACTCATTTGTGACATTTAGAAATCATCTAAACCTCAATACAATACATGGTGTGGCTGGTATAACTCAATGTGTCTCTTTTTATTTAAAATTGACATTAATTTAAGTAAAACACAATAAGGGACATATTGAAAATCATGAAAACACATTTAGATTGTTATGATATATTATGAAAATGATCTATTATTCTTTTTTGAAATTTTGGAATCATACTCACCGTAATAAGATGCAATGTGTGGCTTGTATAACTCAATGTTTCTCTTTTTATTTAAAATTCACCTTAATTTAACTAAAAACAAAACGCATCAAACTGAAAATCAAGAAAATGCATTTTGATTATTTTGATACCTTAGGAAAACAATCTATGAGTCATTTTTTATGTGTGTGAGTCAATGGTGGCTCAATCTGATGCACAATGTGACCAGTATGACACAAAGTGTTCGTTATCTCTTTAAAATTGACATTTCAGTTCAGAAAATTTCACTCATTGAAATCCAATAAAACACGATCTAATTGACTTTATTATTTAGTAAAATGATTCATAAGTCATTTTTGATGTGTAAGAACCTGTCTCACATCAAACTAAAGCATGATGTGACTGGTATGACTCATAATGTGTGTTTCTAAATTGAAGTGACTTTTTAGAAAAAATACACAACTAACATACTAAAAACCATGAAAATGAATCGGATTATGTTGATACTTTAGGATAATGATCCATTAGAATCTTTTGACAAGTAGGAATCAGATGCCCCACATTCTAACACATAGTGTGACCCGTATTACTCAAAATGTGTCATTATTTTAAATTGAAATTAATTTTAGTAAAATAAAAAGTGACATATGAAAAACTCTTCAAACTCTTTCATATTGTATTGATATTTGCAAACAATGATTCATAACTAATGTTTGAAATGTAAGAGTCAATACCACCTCAATATGATGCATCGTTGACTTGTATAGCACCAGATGTTTATTTTTTATTAAATATTGAAGTTTTATTTATGTATCACATTATATTAATGTTTAATTTATTTCATTGTAGTATTAGTATGTTAATATTTATTTATTTATATAGGATGAAATGTTTTCTCAACTTCAGATGATTTGTTCGGAACCTCATTCCATGTGTGGAAATTTTAAAGAGGGGATCACGAGCATCATAAGTTGAAAAATTATGGTTTTATAATGTTATTTGGATAATTATAAATGTAATTATATAAAAAAAATTTGAAATGTAATTGGTAGCATTTTTGTTTATACCATTGGTAGAAATTTTTTAATTATTAATTCTAAATATATTTATATTGAATTGATTGAAATAATATCATTGTTTGATACTACAGGTTGTATATAACATTGTTTAAAATTTATTGTTTATACTTATGGGTGTGCTGCTATATTAAAACCGTGTTGCAGGAAGCTAGAACATTATCAATGCTATTTTTAGCACTGATAAAAGGCCCTCTTTATCATCACATTGATAAACAACACTTTTTTAGTGCTGTTGAAATCTGATTTGTTCATTGTTATAGGGAATATGTGTTATAGTGAATTTAACATTACTATAAATTTCCATCTGAGTGTCCATTTGGGCTCCTTGAGATGTCAAATCCATACCCACAAAAAAAATATGTCATTTAGATTCATGAACCTTTTTTCCTTATTTTATATCAGTATAAAAAGGACTAAAAATCCTTAAAACCTTAGTTTTTAGTTGGGATGCCTTAATTTTTCAACATTTGATGAAATTTCAACTTCATTTAAAACATATTTCTTGTTATATTACTGGTGACTAAATTTATTCCCACAGTTACAACCATATGAATGTTGTGGTGTTCAAATCATATGGATTTTCATATTTTAGTGTTATCTATAATCAAATACACAACCACACAAACACATGTATTTTTATACATTTTCATATAAAATTTTAATTGTATGTATAAATATTTAATCATATTTAAACATAAATCCTAGATTTATCAGGTATTTTTTTACCCTGATAATTGATGCCTTTATCAGCACTAAAAAATAGTTTCTGAAACTAATGCTGATAAATATGTCCTTTCATTTCACTTTTTTTAGCTCTAATAAAAGCGGCCAAATTTTAAGGGGCGCTTATAACATCTTCACCAATTTTTTCACTAATAAAATTACATTCTGTATTAGTGTGTTGGATCATATATTTGTTAATCTATATATGTAGATATATATTATTGAAATGTGAGAGTTTTTTCCCTCTGCACTTTTCTCTCTCTACTTGTTGTCTATATATTATATTTTTATTTCAATTCATCATCACCAAACCCAATTTAAATACCTCATTCCATCAAAGATATACTACTCCATTGATCGATCCAGTGATTCTTATTTGAAAATTCTTCATTGTTGCAAGGGATGTTCGATCTGTTTCACAACCCAATATCAGAACCAACTTGTGGCTAGCTAAGAGGTTCTTTTAATATGAAAAAAATATTTTACATGTATAATATTGCAAATTCAACATTTCTTACTCTTGATATTTATGGAAAAATTACATATCATGTATTTAGAATTCTGATATTCATCTCAAAACATACTGACATTGTGTGATGATTCAAGTTAGTAGTCATCATTCCACTAAAGACTATGAATGAGCACTAATATTCCATCACCACAAGCTCTATGATGATTGAAATAGTAATGAATAAATGATTATGGATCCTCTAGTGTTATGAAAAAATTTCAAGGATCTATATAATCACCTTCTACTGGTAATTTTTCCAAGAACATGATATAAGTGGAGCAACTTACGATTGCATAATTTTAAGTTGATAATGGAATAAATAAAATCTATGTATGAAATAACATCAAAATTATAATTATAAAGAGACAAAATAACTTATAATTATATTTTAATTAACATACCATACTTTCCATTCCTTGAATGTTTTTCTACAACAACAATATTGGGATTATAGTTTTTACTTCTACATATAAGGCCTGAACAAAACAATAATAGATCTTTTTCCAGCACAATAAAGTTATATTAATCGAATCACCCTTAAAAGACCTAGTTTTTTCAGTGATAGAAATGCGATGATAAAGTGACACTTTATCAGTGATAAAAAACTACTTATAAAGGAGAAATTTATCAGTGCTTCATTAATCATTGATAATGGTAATCCTTTGTCGACCATTTTTTCAGAGCTGATACATGGATCTATTATCATTGCTAAAAATAACACTAACAAAGGGGGTCAATTATCCATAATAATTTAGTGCTGATAATGGATCCCATTAACAGTGATTTTTCAAGTGCTAATAAAGGGACCATTTATCAGTTCTATTACTAGTGCTAACAAAGAGACGATGTGGTGTAGTGTCCTATTGAAATCATAGCACACTACAGTAGTAAAATGAGGGAGAAAATACAAGAAAAAATAAAGAATTTAATTGAAATAAAATTTAAAACAAAAATATAATAAAAAATGATATATTATAAATAATTCAAAATTGGTTTGTACAATTACCTGATTAAGTACAATTTATGACATACATTCAAAATAATCAATTCTCCTTTGTTTTTTTTCCTCTAATCCTCAGTCACGGTATTATTTGCCAAAGAAAAACTGGGTATCAAGAAAAATAATCTACTTGTATAGGAAAATAATTGTTATGTAAGTAATAATATAAAGAAATAAAATTAAACACAATGATTCCAATATAAAATAAAATAATATACGTTGAGTCATACAATGAATATTGTGTATTGGATTGAGGTGCAGTTTATACTTAAACATTACACCATTTCTTGTTGTTCTCAAAGGTAGGTTTTCTTGAATTTTTTCATATTCATGGTGATTAAAAACTCCCAATGGATGACAGCCAATACAAGAGAACATCCTTTTTTACAACAATCCTTTAAATGTCACACTATTTCATATTCATCATCATGTGTTACCTATTTTAAAAATAAGTAAATAAGAATAAGAGGAAAATGATAAGGAAATAAATTATATTATAGGACATAAAATAATTTAAAATTAATGTGATCTTTTTATACAATGTTTTTCTGATGTGATACTTGTTTTAAACTAAAATGAAACTTATATTTTGAAAAAATGTACTTAAATTCAATCCTACCACATTGTGTGTCATATTGATGTGAAGTTAATTTCTACATGTTATAAATGAATTATGGATCATTGTACTAATTTTGAAAAATAATCCATGTTTCTTTTCCAGTATTTTCCTGAGACGTGTGATTTAAACTAAAATGACACCTTTATATTGGAAATAAAAAAATTGAGTCATATTGGTAGTATCGTGTGTCAGATTGATGTACAATTGACTATTACATTTCAAAAATAAATTATGGATTCTCTTCTGAATGTTTGAAATGAATATAATCTATTTTTCTTTGTTTTGGATATTTGATGAGTATTCTAAACTAAAATGGAAATTTTTTTATTGAAAACACCCACATTGAGTTATTTTTACCACAACAGGTGTCGGATTGTGGTGAAGTCATTTCCTAGACATCTAAAATTAATTACGGATCATTTTTCTATTGTTTGAAAACAATCAACGCTCTTTTGACAAGTTATGGTGATGTAAAATGCATTTTAAACTAAAAGGGGACTTTTATATTGAAAACATAAAATATGAGTCATAAAGAAAACATTGGGTGTCAGATTGATCTGTAATCGATCATATAGATAAAAAATGAATTTCTGATTATTTTTTAAAAATATGAAAACAATTCTAGAACATTTTCAATGTTCTGGATATTTTGTGCTTGTTTAAAACAAAAATGACACTTCTAAATTGAATACACTCACTTCGAGTCATACATACCACATTCATTATCAGACTGATGTTTGTTCGATTTTTACACATCATAAATGAATTATGGATCATTGTAAAACAGATTGAAAACAATTCAACCTATTTTTCTTGGATTTGGTTGTGTTATTGGTTTTAAACTAAAAAGTCAATTTTATATTGAAAACATGTACTTTGAGTAATACTAATCACATTGTGTTCCATATTGGTGTGTGTTCAATCCCCTCAGGTGAAAATTAAATATTGATCATTTTCTGGATGTTTAAAACGAATTTGAGTTCCATTTTTTGTTTTGGAGATATGATATGTGTTTTAAATTATAATGACACTTTTTTAATAATAATACACACTTTGAGTCATACTAACCACATAGTGTGATAGATTGACATGCGGATGGTTCTTACACATCACAAACCTCAATAATAGATCATATTCTTAATTCTTGAAATAAATTCAAGATATTTATCTTGACTTTGGGGATGTGACATCTATTTTAAACTAAAATGATACTTTTATATTGAAAACACACACCGTGATCCCTATCAGTCAACTCGTGTGTTAGAATAATGTGTGATCGATTATTATATGTTACAAATGAATTTTGGTCCATTTTACTAATTTTTTAAAACAATATAATATCATTTTTTTACATTTCCCTCTTTTATGGGTGTTTTTAACTAAAATGAAACATTTTTATTGAAAAATCGCAGTTAGAGTCATACCAACAACATTAGGTGTTGAATTGACATGTGGTTAATTACTACATAAAAATAATGAATTATGAATCATTTTTCTTAAATTTTAAAACAATTCGAGTTTTTTTATTGGTTTTGTCTAAATAATGCTTATTTTTAACAAAAATCACACTTTTGTATTGGAAACATGCATTTCAAGTCACATCAAATGCATCATGTATTAGATTGATTTGAAATCAATTCTAACATATCAAAAATTAATTATGGATTCTTTTCTTAATGAATTAAACCAATATGATCTTGTTTTATCGAATTTGGATTCTTGATGTGTGTTTTAAACTAAAATTGGAATTTTATATTTAAAAGGAATACTTATAGCCAGAACAACCATATCAGGTGCCTGATGGGAGTGTGTTTTAATCCTAAACATTGAAAATAAATTATATTTCATTTTACTAATGTTTCAAATTAATCTGAGCTCATTTTATTGGTTTTTTTATATGTCATGTGATTTGAACTAAAATGACACTTTTATAATGAAAAAATATACTTTAAGTTATACCAAGACCATAATGAGTCGGATTAGTGCTCGGTCAGTTCCTACATATGAAAAATGAATTATTAAATGTTTTCCTAAACATTGAAAATAATAAGAAATTTTTTCTCTATTTTTTAAATTTTAATCATGTTTTAAAAAAACATTTCACTTTTATATTGAAAACACAAATATCAAGTCTTATCGAACACATTATATGTAAAATTAATGTATGTTCAATTCCTTAACATCAAAAATGACTTTTGGATCATTATCCTATGGTATCTAAATAATCATATTTTTTTCTAAATTTTGAGAATATAACATGTGTTTTGAAATAATTTTTAAATTTAAGAAAATATGTAACAGTTAAAAAATATTAGGAAATTATCTAAGAAAATTTGATAATATGAATTGAAAATTAACCAAATATATATTAGGAAGTCACCTATTTATGATGACTATATACGTTTTGAGACCATGTATTCTATACATTCATTTATAAAAAACATTTATTTCCTCTATTATACATCTTGTTAAGAATCAAATAAAAAATAATTTATAAAAATTAGGAGACTGATAATTTACATCCCAAGTGTATTTATAAATCCATATACTATACTAGATCACAATCATAATAAGTAATCACCAAAATTTTGTGTCATCAATAATTATGATTCCATTTACTTTGGCCACTCATCTCTAACCAAATTTACTACTTTAGAGTACAATGATTTTTTTAAATCTTGCTAGTACTATGAAAAAATATAAAATGAAATGATTAAGATATTTTGTCATGAAATTTTAATTATCTTAGAAAATTACCTTTTCCGGGATGCTAGTCTTTTGATGTTATATAACATTATTCATAAATATACAATCATAATATCTGAAATCATTGTTGTTATCTTGCATTGGACACTACAAAAACATCTAAAAATGAGCAAATTGAGCTAAAATATGTATTTATTGTTAAATATTTCCAAATAATCTGTAATCATTTTCTATTTGAAGAAATACATAGGCTAACTATTTTATGTCACTAACCCCATTCCCTGATTTAACCTATGTTTATATATATCCCTATAAGAACAAAATTCTTGTTAAAAAACAAAATATAACATACATTTTGATTATTATATATAAAACGTTGGTTCTAGTTTATTTGAAATTTACAATACACATTATGTGTGGTCGGTTTGATGGAAATACATGCATTGTATCCAAAAAATAAACTTTTGGGGTATCCAAATTGATTGCGATCAACATCAAGGGCTTCTAAAGAAAACAATAATGAGTAATGAATAAAATGAAAATATATTTTATATGATTATATTGATGTGTTTTACCCTTTCATTGTAGGAATCAACAAGATTATTTCATTTATTATTTTCTTCTTCAATTCCTAGGTTATATATTCTTTTCCATTGTGAATTTTTACCAACATCGAAGAAATATTCCCCAGAAATGATATAGGGTTTAGTGAATCTATATTGTGTTTCTTATAGTTTTCCCATTCTATAGTATTAATACAAATTCCTGTATAAATATATGAAGATTTATTAACTATAATGAATATATAAGATCATTTTTGGACAAAAGGATAATGAGAAATTACCTCATGTATGTATTCACAACTATTTCTCCCAAGCATTTAAACTTGAGAATCTCGTTTATACTCCCAAGATCAACCATGTTGGTAATGAAGCATCTAGATATTTATTCTTTATATTTAATATATCTCACATTAATATCATTGAATTTAATTTCATCATTAACATGTACTGATAATATATGATGCAGTGCAACTGGTTGGGGGAAGGTACTCTTAGAAGGTCCTTTTTTTCATGTTCGATTCAATGGAATTTCATGATTTAACCTTTCATTTACCAATAATTTTATCCATCTCTAACAACATACATCACTCAAGTACTCTTTTAATCAACTGTTACATGATTTTCACTTGAAAAAAAATTGTTAAGAACATACAACATGTATCTTTATAATATTATGTGAACCTTCAATGAATATTACAATAGATTTATTTAGTGTTGTACTATCTAGATCATCAAGTGGAATATGAAACTCAATAATTGGATCTTTAGAAACATCAATATATATTTTCATTTGTACTTTTGGGAGTTATTTTCTGTGTAGCATATCCCTTGGGGTATTATACACTATACCCCTCACAGAATAGTGGTGAGTGGGGTTGTTAAATAGAAATCACATATAACATCCCCCGAAAATAATTTAGTAATAAAATTTTAACAGAATTTATTTTATATTCATTTATAAGAAAGAGAAATAAAAATATTTATTACTTAAGGTAAGGTATAATTATATGGGTAATTAATAGACTATATTCTAGTGGGGGTCATTTGGTTCTTTATGTGACGAAATTTTTTCTACTTTGGTTCTCTTCGATCCTTTAACAAAATATTGGTCTTCCAAACTAAGCCAAAGAATAATATATTAGAAAGAATATATTTATTCCTGGAATCATTTTATTATCTCATATGTTTCTTCTTGTGGATTTGTATTCTAAAAATATTTTCACGGAGACACTCAAAATTCTTGACCTCTTATTCAAGTATATTGTTCCAGTTGCTTTAGAAACACTAAAAGTAGCTTTTATTCGGGTATGGTAACTATTGATTCTTTTGTATAAACCATTTAAAAAATTTATTAAAATAAATATATATTTATATAAAAAACTATTATATGTCAAAAAGCTTTACTATTATATCACAGATAATCATGTTTCACATAATACTCATTTATTTTCATCAACTAGTTTACCCTTTTTATTTAATCAGACCTCCTTTAATAGCACATGATGTTGTTTGGATATGGCTTCAAAATTTTATACATGAATATGCATATAACAAAATTAACATATATTCTTTCATATCAAATAAATCTCCTGTTATATATTTAAAATAAATTTCATTATCTTTACCAATGATGTGTACCCAATCCTTGCTTTGTAATAGGGGTACATTGGTTTTGATGCACATTTTTTATCTTCAATACTCCTTTTCAATTTCATAAATTAACAGTTATGAATCAAATTAGATAAAATAAAAAATTTCAAATAATATATTATCAACCAAAATAAACAAGAATTTTTTTTTAGCTCAATGACGGATGAAATAATCCAATGTTTTCTACTTTATAATGTGAACATATGAATCTTGTGGATGGGTATTTACATTCCGCTTGGCATCAATGAGATGAATCTTAATAAAATGTGTTTGGGAGCCTCTATGGGAGTTTATAGAAACCATTAATACATATTTCTTATGGAAATCATCTAAAATAAATAAAGTCTTAAAGGTATATTAAAATCGAAAAATGATTCATTATATAATTAATCAGTAAAATATAGAAATTATATTGTAACATTACTGTAATATCATCCCAAAGGGTTTCCTTAATTATAGGTTAGATGTGGATCCAATAATCTATATCAATTAGAATATTAATTTTCATTTTCATCCGAGCATATCTAATGAATATTCACATATTGGAGGAAAAAGGTATGTCGTGTTCATTCCAGCCAACCTCAAATTTAATATCTTGCTTCTTACCTTGATAATTTTATTCAACGTAGTGATGCTACATCATTATGGTTTTTTCATCAACATGTTTTTGATTCATTAATAATTCCCCATTTACATAATCAACCACATATTCATCCCAAAGATGGGTAACATCATCATGTGTAGAATTCATTGGTCTTAGGAGTATTCAAATATTTAATTTAGGTTATGTTCATACAGTTGAGAACACATAATATTATAGGGAAAATAATTGTAAATAAACAAAATACTATATCCATCACATTTAACTCACATTACCATTCACGGGTACCAACTCTTACCTTATACATATTTCAATCATGTCCAACCAAGATTCATTTCATATTTTGTTTTTATTTTAAAAATTAGTAATGTGCTAATAACACTATCAAATAATTTTTTTTCTACATACATGACATCAAAAAATTTCCTGATGTACAAAAAATTATAATATAATAATTCAATAAAAAATTATCCCCCTTTTTCAAACAGACTTTATATAGTTTTTTGAAAATTGTTTATCAAAATTAGTTTCAATATCTATTACTTTATAGAGTAGTTCATCCCCCATTAGTGGAGATGGTGTTGTACCTTATTTGTTATTCCCAAATAATGTTATCATCTAGCATCAGAATATAACTTATCATGGTAAAAATTAATGATGTCTTAAAAATATAGTCTTTGAGGAATGTTTCAACCGAACTGAGTGTATGTATTCTTCCAAAATGAGACACCCCAACATGCGATTTATTCTATAGACTAAAAAATTTCAATAAGATTAAAATTGAATTATCATCTGGTACAATATGATCCTCAATGTGAATTATTTACTTCTATGAAAATCATACAATATAAAATTTTTATCTCGCATCAATTTCTGATATTCAATAAATGTAACCAAATAGACATCAATATCATCACCATGTTGTTTTGGTCAAGATATAATTAGCTAAAACATAATGTATTTTCACCTCATGTATAACCATGGGGAATGATAAAATGTACCACCATATCTTGACATGTACTAAATGTATTACTCAACACACAAAAGTTATTTATTCTATATATATATAATGTGTGATGATATTTTCTTGGATTATTTCCAAATTCATGATATTCATAAAAAAATTATTCCACAAATGAGAGTGTATTGGATGACATTGTTTTCTATTGTATATAATGTATCTACATTACATTATAATTATATCATGGTTTTTAAATATTTATAAATTCCTCTAAACCATGGAATGATTGGAATATAAAATACATATTTTGAAATACATGATTTATCTACCATTTATCGATTCGTGCCACACTTATGAAATTTGATGACTGATTTCTAATCCTTTAAAAAGAATATGAAATCATTTAGATAACCATGTATTTTTCTAAAGATCATTACCATTGAAAATTGAATTCATTTTAAATGATACTTTTGACTTGTAAATTAATTTTCTTATGATATCATATCATTAAAGTGAACAAGTAGTTATGTAATGTCTTTGTCACTTCATCCACTGCCAACATTCAAATTAAATAACCTCAATATTGTTTCCAATGTTGTGTAATTACTATAACCATTATACAATGGTCTCATAGAACAACTATTTCACTTCCTAATCATATTTGGACAATCATGAAGGAAATATTCAATTTCCATTGTCATTTCTTCCATATGATCTACATCATCATTTATACTTCTATTCATATCAAATAATCCATAAACCGCAATATCATAAAAATTAGTGTGCACATTTTGTTTTTTCGTATTATTAATCTAATATTTATACCCTTGATCTATTATATTAAAAATAAAATTTTCTTAAAACTCTGACAAACTAATTTTTTCTTGAATAGAAATGTCATAAACCTAGAAATGATTTGAGAAGTGTTTTATGGGGGATCTATTTCAAATTTAATTAAATATTTAATACAATATTCATAATATTTTATCATAAGATTATGATGAATCCATATTATATTCATATACATACTGTTATGTTCAGAAAATATTTTTTCATTTAAAAAAAATAAATAAATACACATAAGATATTCATAATCAAAGGAGATAGTTACAAATAATTCAAATAAGGTGTACCCAAAATTTGAATATTTCAAATAATCTAAATCTTATTTTATGTAAATGGTTAATTGAATTTAAGAAATTAATTAATCCACTAGTTGTAGGATTTATTCTCTGAATTTATCCTAAATAGTCATCAGTACCCATTATAGGATGGCTACTACTCACCGTTGTTCAAGAAACATAGGTGAATTTCCAAAATAGATTGGGGATAATTATTTGTTATCAAAATTAAATAATTACTATCTGGGAGATGATGCTAATGAGGATGAAGTTTTTCTTGTTAAATCTAAATGTTATTGATCTAGGGTGTTAGTGGATCACATAACAACATTTATTAGTTTTCTGTCTAAAGTAGAAACCAGTAGAAGAAGTTGTATGATCCCTAGAAAGGGTTCCTTCATTTGAATGACCTTGAGAATGCTCACCTAAATTTTCATATATGCACTCATATTGAGACAATAGTTGGAGTTTCAACATTCAATTAAATCCATCAATTACTCCAGGAAAAGAAATAAGGCCTTTTTTATAAGGATGGAATTTCATAATGGCTTAGAATCCTCTGAGTCCAAGGATGTGGGAGTGGGTTCCTGATAAATATAATATGGGTTGGATGGAGTTAGTGAAATAAATTTCCATAGTCATATTATCTATCTATAATATGTAGAAAGAGAGATTCTATGTAACTAATAGGACTAAAAAGTTAATAAGATTTTATAATTTTAATAGAAATTGGATATTCTGAAGGATTTTGATTGCAATAAAAAATTTATGATGGCCAAATTGATAAATAAATACATATACTGTTAGGAGAACCTATATTGCACTACCATTCCATGATAACATAATTTTTTACTATAATTATATAATTTTGGTACACACGTATATACACGATAATTTTCCTCATAGCTCACATTGATTTAATTCAATAAAAAAATAAACAAAATAATATATTACTAGGATATATTGTTTTTTCTACTTGAAAAATAATCTTATTCCGAAAACATATAAAAAAATTTACTCTCTTGAATTTATTTTTGATTTATGAGGTCGATGAAAACATATCACTATCACCTTTATAGAGAGTCATAAACCTCACTCGTTATTCATTGAAATATATTTTAATTTTTCTTAATTAATAAAAAATAAGATGATAATAAATATGAAACACATTATAATTTTTTTGGAGTTTGAAAAAGTTTCTACATTAATTGGGAATGTGTTAATTACTTCCAAAAAAATCAAGAGGTTCTATTTATATAATGTTGATGAACCAGTATTGAGAGATTTCATTAAATATATTAATGAAATATAAATTTTTATATCCTTGATCATTTGTGCAATGAAATAATTTTTTTCCCAAATTTTAGACCCTATAGATATACCACTTTAAACTGCCAGAAGAGGAACTAATGAAAAAGATAGAAAATAAATATTTTTTCTTCATTTCACACTAATATGTGAATCTAATATCATGTAATGAAAAATAAATTTGAGTCTGTAATGAATTTGAGAAATAAATGATAACCCAAAGATGTGAAATTAGAAACAAAGATGAATAATGGAAAATTTAAGAAGTAAAGGACACAAAAATATAAATGAGGGAACAATCGAAATAATTACCTACCTTAGAATTTTAGATGGTTGATTCACCTAAGAGAGGGGGGAGCAGTGGTACAGTTGATCTTTTGTCACTACATGAATGGTGAATGAGAAATAGGTTCAGGTAGGATTTTATTTAATGGATGGGGAAGATTTTTAACTATGCTTCTAAAATATTGTTGATAAATAGGGATTTTATTTGCACTAAAATAAAAAGGTGCTGATAAAATAGATATTTATCATCACTTATATATAAGAATTGTCTAAGGGTAGGATTAGTCACTGTATTCTTAATGTTAATAAAGGGTTAACCACATATGTGCCCGTATAACTTTAGATTCTGAGATGTTCTCCATGATTCTTTATATGTTAACCCTCTACACCATAAAGACCATGATGTCATATTGGTGTTGGAGGAAGGCCTACCGCAGTAGGTGTCACCCTTTGCCGATGATGCCTACCACAGTTGGTGTTTCCCAGTGCTGATGATGCTTTCCACCTATAGTGGTGTTGTCCTGATCGCCACAATCCGGTGTGAGGCCCTGGTTTTCCAACTAATCCCTTCATACCATGAGTTGGGCTCTCCTTATAGGTTGTCCTGGCCAGAAGACCTAATCTGGGTCTTTTTTGTGGTGGTTTTCCGAGTGGGTTGAGGGCTTTCCCACTTGCCTAAATTTTTAGATAATATATAATTAATTCCTAAAAAATATCATAATATAAATAATATAATTTTACATATATAGATTTAAAATACTATTTATTAATATATATATATATTAAATCCCTTAATTTTTATTAATAAGTATTTAATTGTAATTTTTCTAAATATAAATGCATATAAATAAAAATATATTTAATTAATTATAAATATTAATTTTGAAATATAATTATAAAAAATTAAAAATATACATAATTATAAAGAAAATTTAATTATATAATTATAAATACGTTATAAGAATCATGAATAATTATTTATAAATATAATTATAGATTTATATTTTTATAATAACAATTTTAAATAAACTTATTTTTAAATATATTTTTAAATATTTTTATATAATTATAAACATATTTATATAATTACATATACTTATATAAATTTAAATAGATATATATATATAATAAATAATTACAAAATTAGATATAAATATAGTAAATATAGTCATTATTTATATATATTTTTATAATTTTTTTTCTTAAATATATAAATATAAATTCACAATTATACAAATAACATTATAAAAATAATAAATTTACTTATAATTTCAAATATATATTTTTATAAATACAGTGAATATACATTTATAAATATATATATTTTTAAATATTTTTTTACAAATATATTTTTAACATTGTTAATAAATATGTAATCTTAAATGCATGAATGTAAAAATGATTGAAATTGAATAATTACAAATGAGTAGATTTTGAAAATGATAAAAAAATGTATAAGTGAATTAAATTAAAAAAAATATTAAATTAATAACATAGGGGTATATATATAAATGATGATGAATACGTGTCCAAAATACTAAAACACAGTAAATTAACATATATAAATAAATATAAAAAAACTATTAAATTCCAATATAGTAAAAATAAAAAATATTGAAAATGATTAAATAAATCTAAAAAATATAATATTAAAAATAAATAAATAAAATTCACTAATTAAAAAAATTAAATATATTATTTCACTAAATTAAACTATAAAATGAATATTAAAATTTGAATAAATTACATAAATATTAGGTGTGTATGTTTCTATATATGATTTCATTAATTACATAAAAATATGAATGTGTTAAATTAATGTGAGCATATATATAGACATAAAATGTTGATATATGATAAATTGATCAATTATATAATTTAATACTTATTTTCTATTAAATAGTTTAATAATAACAAAGATTAATAGATTTTAAAAATGAAAAATTGGTATTAATTATAAAAATAATTTTTGAAAATTAAATTTAAATATCTATATATTTTAAAATGAAAATGAATACATATTAATTTTTTAAATTACAACCATATTACAGAAATTTAATGTTAAAAAATAGACATGGATAAATAAATATTAGAAAATGGGTAAAATTACAAAAATATTGAATAATATAAAATTTAAAAAGAATAATTTACAAAAATATTAAATATATTAATGAATAATTATGTATAAAAATTACTATAATTGAAAAAATTAGAAAAATATTAACAGATTTAATATTTAAAATTTATAAATTAAAAAATAATGTGGTAGTTAACATTATAAATGAATAAATTGAATTGAATGGATGCATGTTACCAATGAGAGAAATTTAATTATATATGTATAAATAGATAATTAATATACTGATTATAATTAAATTAATAAATAATTTTATTAAATAATTAATAAATTAATTAAATAATTTATATAAAATTTATTATATATATAAAATTTATTATTTTATTCTTTTCTTATTCATTTTTTATTTATAAACATTATATTAATTATTTTACTATATATATATATGATTAACAATATATTTATCAGTATATATAAATTAAATTTAATAAATATAATTTTAAATAGTGTTGGGGTTGGCCTGATAAATCCCACAAACACACATGCATATATTTTTAAGTAAAAATGAATTTAATTTAATCATGTTAGTTACAACTATATTAAAAACATTAAATGTTAAAAAAATTATAATAAATTTTATTTAATGAAATTATTATCAATTAAAATGAATAAATTTAATATATATATATATGCACAACAATAAATAGTAAATAATTTATTTAATTAGTATATTATTTATTTAATAAATGTATTCATTTTAATTAATTACAAATTGTGTATTAATTATTTAAATATATATTTAATTAATATACATCTTATTACTATATATATATATAGTTTAATAAATTTTATTTTAAAAATTAGATTAATTTTGTAATTATATATATTATTATTAAATTGAATATATAAATATACATTTCTAATAAGAGTGGGTGCTGGTACTATTATTGTACTATACAGGTGGTGACACAGATGATGATGCAAGCAGGAAGAGATGCCTGCACGATGCAAGCAGGTAGAAAGTGACGTATCCATGATGTATGCTCGATGAAATAGGAAGGATGATGCAGGTTTGATGATGCACATGTATTTTTGTTCATGTTATGAGTTTAATGCCCACTAGGCCTATGTGCCATGAACTAAATAAATTATTCTTGATGGGTGAGCTATCCACTTTTGGGTAAATAGAATGCCTTTCCATCCTCTGTGTGTGGTGTTTGGGTTTTAATATAATTGTATCCCCAAACACCTAATATATATATATATATATAGTTAATATACTAACTCTTATTTGACCTTCAATTTATAAAATGTCCAATAGTTTAATGTCTCAGGTTTTTCCTGAATTTATTTTTTTTAGACATTATTTGGGGAATTTAAAAGAATTGGTGGTGAGACGACGCTTGATTCCGAGGCATGGTGTGCCCAGAAAAAATAATTGAATAAAGTTTAGTATGTAATTAAAAATGCTCATGTGGGTAACTTTGAACATTAATATCTTTCAAACGGTTCCCGAACTAACAATCTGAGGACCCCATTACCTCCAGAATAGCAACTCTACCATAAGTGGGTCCTAACCAAGACCGACATTGGTAGATGGTCACAATTAGTTTTTGGACGTAATCATCATAATAATATTTTTATTGATGTATCATGTGTTTTATTTTAATATTTCTTTGGTCATGATTTCCTAGGTCATTTCCATAACCATGGGAATACTTTGCAAAAAAGAGAAGGAGTCTCTCTGATGAATGCCAATAGATTTGACGATTGAGTTCAGAATGTGGATCGAAGAGCAGTGGATCCAATGAATCAATGATTGATGATCAGTGAGTGATGACGAAACATCTTTTGTACATCAACGATCAAACTGGATCAAAGTAAGGAGGGTGTTTTAAATTCTTTGTTTTCCCCGTTAGTTGATTTGATAGTTAAATGAAAATCAACCAATGAATAGGTTGACCCTTGAAGAAATCATGTATGTAGGATGGTTTTGATTATGGGAATTTGGGGATGTTTAGGTTTTGATTATTCTGGTTTGGTATTCTTGATCCCTCAAACAGAAAATATCAATCCCAAAATGGACAATCGAGAGGTTCGTTCCTTGGGTTGTTCAATAGTTCTTTTCTACCCCACATTATTCATGTTCCTGATGGGATGACAAACAATCAATCGTTGTTCAGCTGCTTTGTGGCTCAACAATCCAATAAAACAGATCTTGAATGGTGGTGGCATGATTATTGTGCAATGATGTCATTTGAAGATGGATCGAGGCGGTGCGGGTAATATCACAGCTCGAGCAACATTGCACCAGTAAGGATTTTGGCATGGATCGAGGCACATGGTAGTGAATATGGAAACCCAAGAATCGTAGAACTTCTTCCAGATCAAAAATTGAACCACCGGATCGAGTCTCGTGTCCTACAGAAGACGTCACTGCCACACCGGCGTGATGGGGATCGGCCACCGATGATGGCGGTTGTGTGATCCCTCAGAGGGTGCCACACGTGGTGAGATGTGGCAGCGCTTCATGATTGTATGCACAAGGTTGGGACACATACTATATTTATAGTTTTTGTGGGTGGACCAACTAGAAAGGGGAGGTGCGCCCCCTGTGCTAGGTGACATGGCACACTGACGAGCCTCATGATAGAGGAGGATAGCCCATAGGGCTGCCCACAGGGCAACCCTGCAAGCAGAACCTCCCAGCCTTGCCTAGACAGGCTAGGCCCATTGGACGGGGTCGACCGTGCAGATCAGGTTTGGATGATTCATTCTGACCAGGTTGGACGGAACCCATACCCCACTAACCAATTTTTCTAAAACACCCATAACTTTCAAATGGAGCGTCTATTTGATGAGATGTCATTGGAATTGGGACCCTGGTGACGAGAAAGTCTCTTTTAGATACTCTATGTGACGTTTTATTGATGTTGGAGTTCTACCAAATTGTTTTACGAGTTTTTCCTCCCAGTGTAAGTATGCTTTAGCTATAATAAACATATTTCATAAAGGTGGGACTTCCCAAGTCGGGGAAGCGGGTTAATTTCCTTTCGTTTGTTCCCATGTGGGTGTTACTCCAATGAAGTACTAGTGTTTGGTCACTCGGAGATGGTTATGATAAAATAGTAGGAACTCCCTTATAAGACTTTTTCATGGGTCCTCCAAATCAAGTTTACATTTATTTTTCCCTCCACTAGTCAATACGATGATGGTCCTCAATTAAAGGAGTTCGTACTCCCAGGTTGGTCTAGGATGTGGGTCCTCCACCCATGAAATAACAAAGTCGGTACTCCCCTATCATACCCGGGCATGGGTTCTCTAGTCACTAAGTGGTAATCCCATGTGAGATTAGGGTTCGGGTCCTTCAAAACTCATACTCTCCTATTTGATCAGTGATAGGTTCCTCACATATGGAGTTTCTATCCCTCGTCCCAAGTAGTTGTGTGGAGCGGGTCCTCCCTTAGGATTGGAGCTCCCTCGGCTATCAGATATTGTTGTGAGGAGTGTACCCATCAACTTGATGAGAATGATACCTAGATAGGAGGAAGTTCACCATCGATAGATAGAGGTGTGGGCCACTCCATACAGTATTGGAAGAGGGTTCATGATATTGTTAGGAGCACGACACCATCATATGTGTATTGTGGTGAGGGTGGGGCCTCTCCACATGGGTCTCGATAGTCGTTCATATTGGGTAGGACAAAAATAACTAAACCTCTAGTTCTTAGCACTATTGGTAGACCTATTTGGATGTTTTTGTTGAAGTATTTTCTCTCAGACATACAATTATGAATGATAGAGTTGATCTCAATGGATTTTACCGCACAAATGGGTACCATCTAGGATGGATAATCTCTTGGAGTGTGTTCTATTGGTCTTATGTGTTACCTTTCGAACATACATTGATAATCCTAATTTTATATATATGTTTGGGTCCCTGTGTGTCATAGTATTTGAAATGAGTATATCAGGATGTTCTAGGTATATGTATGGGCATATAATTGTGTGGAGTTGACTGTGCATTTCATTATTGATTTTCCATTATTTTTTTCATTTGTGGTTTTCAAGGTGTTATACTAAGTATTTCTTTACTCACCCTAGAACGTCATTTTCCCCAATGTATCATGTCTTGTGCAGACGATCTACATTTTCATGGAGCCCTTGGTGGCCCATGACTAGGTGGTGCTTAGCATGGTCTAGACAGATGATGGTGCATTTCAGCATCATTTTAGATGACATGACCAGTACCTCTTTTCATTACATGTTGGACTTGAACTGTAGATCTCTTTTTTTTATTGTAGTGCAGTTCACTTTCTTTCACATTACTTCCATGTTGTACTCTGAGTGGGATCTTAGTTGTTTTCATTCTTGGTTTACGTAGTGTTTTACCTTTTCAGATTTTGTGTCAGTGTGTATAGGTAATTAGGCAATGCCTAACATTTATGTTATACGCCTACTCGATGCTAGTCACCAGCCCCTGGCCTATTGGAGGCGGGTTTTTGGGAGTCATAGAATGGACCCCTCTATAAAGGGATGGGACAAACATCCAAGCCAATGAAGGGACCTCATGAAAACCACTACCTAGGTGGAATATAAGGTTAACAACCAATAGCTATGGCAGTGATATGTGATGTGGAAGGAAACCAGGAAGGTGTTCATGGGTTTAGAGTGAGGGACCACATGTGTAAGAATGACATGTGATACCCAAGTGGTGCGCAAGTATAATGGGTGTGGAACACTGTATATGACTCAAATGAATAATGTCCATGGGTCTGCTTATAAAGTGATGTGCGAGCCAAATGGTATTTCTAATATGGGATGCACACCATGTGGGATAACCTTTTTTCAGTTCTTATTTTATCTCTAATAAATGGTAGCCTTATGAGATGTTTTTTAAGCACTCATAAAGGTTACATTTAATCTCCACATCAGAAAAGTGCTGTTAAAGGTTTCCCTTTATCTGTTCTTTTATTTTTCCTTAATAAAAACCACCCTTTACCAGAACCAAATAAAACTATTGATAAATATTACACTTTATCAGTTATTTTTTTTAATAGTGATAAATTCTACAGCATCTTATTATGTGTTCTTTAGTAGTGATTATAAAAATGGCCATTAGAGGCTTCTAACATCCCACAACAGCCGACCAATGAGTTCCCAATGGCTATCAATATGGGTCTATCATTGTTGAATATAAAGAAATCCATTTGATAGTTTCTATACACGAAATGGTAGAGGTATATAGTAAACCCCCTTTAGATATTTCTATATGGTTTTGAGGTTATGCCCTATATAGACCGTTATTTGGTAGTTGTAATAGGTCCTCACCCAAAGGCTTTCGTGACTGCACATTCCATACTCCCCTTGACCTATTTGATAGTCATATGACAGACACTATAAGCAGGTAATATTATTAAAAGACCATTAAGACACTATGTACCTAGTATTTTCAATCAACAAAAAAAATACAACCATAATTGATAAATTTTATATATGTATTCTTCAAATATAATTTTAAAACATCACAATAAAACTCATTCATTTGTTTTCATTTCTCTACACCCATAATTTCAAATAATAGATAATAAAATAAATAAAAAATAAATGTTATTATAGAAAAAAACTACTACAAAATAAAAATTATAAAAAACTATTATTTATATTTTTTTGAAATGAATATAAAAAATTAAATTTCCTGAAAAAAGTTTACTATAAGAGAAAACATCCAACCAGGAATATCAATAAGCCGACACATTGAATCACAATATACACTCCATGATGAAAGATGATGAGTACCTTGATTTCATCTATCTTAAAAAATGATAAATAACATGATGAAAATATTGATACAATAGAATGAATCTTCATAGAAATCATAACTGAAATGATGTACTCCCTCATCGTGGACCAAAATGGTGTTTGGAAAAACTCTAAGTAGAATACCATGATAAGCGCAGTCAAACCATGAAATATGGGAATCTAAATTCCATAATAAATATATTAGACCGCTACAATAGAGGGGATCTAATTAACAAGTAATCCTTTATGAATTGATAAAACAATCAATCTATGATCATTACCTGAAATCAAAACATTGTACATCCTATTATTTATGACACTGAGGAAACCACAATAATTTTCTTAACATCTATTAAGGGGATTTCATCTCAGTCTCACAGTGGGCACCATTCATCATGTACCAAACATTTCTTCTATAATTCCAAGAATATGACCATTCCACTACATTGGACACAGTAAAGTAGGTTGGCCTCTCCATATGATTAAAAAAATAATTGTGGTAGAAGAAAATTATCCATTCCACCACACACATATGTATTTTTTCTATAGTTGGAATGGAATGAATGTTGACCAAATTCATTAGAAGATCACTAGAAATGATAATGAAATCCATAAAATTCTTATCCCAATGCAACCAAATACCCCGTGCTCAAGGGAAACATAAAATTTCATGAGAAGAAGATTCATCACTTCCAACATAAAGATGTAATAATAGATGGAATGATGAATGATGACAAATGAGATAGTAATTTATTTATAGGATTCAAGATCTGAACTTCCATTAGAAAAATCTTACTTTTTTCTGGGATAGGAAAATTCCAAACATGCAACCAAGGATGGTGGACTTGGGGAGGGTAAGAGTCAAGAGTCATTTGGTAACCAGATTTAATTGAAAGGGCACCATATGTTTCCCAAAAATAATATAAATGATATACAAGAACATCATAGATAATAGGTATTCTAGGAATAATATTTAAACCCCACTAATTAAAATAAGACTATATCTTATACAAACAGCAACCATCATGTCAATCATTAAATAATTCGGTAACTGTGGAATTTTCAAAACTGTGAACACTAGGAGAAGTCACACGCAAACTGTTATTATCAAAAAACCACATATTATTAAAAAAATTAACCTATGAACTATTTAAAAACATAGAAATTTCCCACAATGAGAAGTGAATGAACACCCATAAAATCACCAAATTTTATTCTTTTTATTTTTTCTTCATATTACTTATTTTCAATAATTTTGTTAATCTAAAAATTATTATTTGATTGTTCCAAGAACACCCCATGTCAGATTGATGAATCGTCAACTCGTACAAATAAAAAATAATTCAATTAAACAATTATGTTGATCCCACATCAATCTAAATTTGTTTTCTGTGATTTTGACCACCACACAGACACTTTAGAGTTTCAAAATTGTAAAAATGAATATTTGGCCATCCATAACAAATTAACACTCCAATTGATGTATCGTTTGATACAATATTTTAAAAAATAACTCTATATTTGGTTCACTATGAATTCATAGAAATTGTAGGTTTCATTCTTGGTTTTGACCCTCCTTCACACATTTTTTAATATTATAATGTTTTTAAAAATTACTTATATGGTTGGTCTGAGCACACAACATGTTAGATTGATGTGACTTCAACTAGTGGACATGGAAAATAATTCAAATAATATTTTTTGTCAATCACATTAATTATGGGTCATTTAATTATTTGTAATTTTAGAAAAACATTTTAGGGATTCAAAACAAAAATAAATATGATTTTCGACATCATAGGGAAACAAAAACACTAATTGATATGTAGTGAGTTCCAATATTTTGATAATTATGATACATTTTTTTTCTCAAATTTATTGGAAATTTGAGATCAATTTTTGGTTTTTACCCCATAACCCATGTTGTTGATGAATATCAAAATCCTTAAAAATGACTGTTTGGTTTGTTTACGCACAACAAATGGAAGATTGGACTAACTTCTACACATACATGTCACGAATAATAAAATCATTGTTTTCTAATGATTTGAAATCAAAACATGGCCTTTTTCTGTGGTTTTAAATGTTACATGCACACTTTCTTATTCTAAAACACAAAAAATGTGTTTTCAGTCATCCTAATAAAATGAAAACTTATCATGACATGATTTATATTATTAAATATCAAATATCATTCTTTAAATGTCTTTTATTGATTTTAATGAAATCAAACGTCATTTTCCAACTTTTGAACCTTTTCCCAAAGTTCATAAAGTCCTTCAAATCTTTAAAAACTGTTTATTCAGTCAGTCTTCAGACACAACATGTCGGATTGACACATCATCTCCTCATACAAATAAAAATAATTCAAATACTAATATCCTATGATTTTAGAACAATATGTGGAATTATTCAACGTTTTTATCTATTACATGTCAATTTTAGTGTTTTAAATCACTACAATAAATTTTATGAAATTTTGGAAAAACAATAAATGTGATTGAAATAAATTTGGTTCTTAAATTTAAAAAATAATAACATATTTCACTATGATTTCGCTGAAATCAGAGGAAATTTTCATGGTTTTGACCCCATAAAGAATGTTTCAAAACACAATCTGTTATCCCGACTAGGAAAAATACACTCTGAGGAGGGGATGAATCAAGGTATGAATGATTAAAACCAATTCCACTTTGTATCTTGTTTCATAATAGAAAAACACTCTTCTCTCTCCCTACTATAGAAGATAATTATACAATAATTAAAACATTCACAAGACTCAAAAATTTTACTTGGTTCAACCTCACTGGGCTATGTCCAAGGACCATACAAAGAAAATGTTCGTATATACCAAATTCAGAAAACTACATTGATATTACAATGTTTGCAGTAGACTCACTATCCCTCTTAGTTCAGTAAAATTTACAATTTGAAAGATCACTACTCTCTCATATTATGTGTGTGTGCACGACTCCTTCAAAAGTTTATTTCAATGTTCTAAAAGACCTTAGAATAATTTCAAACATGAATGTGTCACGATGATTCTTTTTCACCTGATTTATGAACTACATAACACTACATGTAAAATGCCTCATGGAGACACTTTTTTGAATTGTTCGTGTTCCTTCATAAACTGATTCAAACACTTCATGAACTAAATTTCTCTGCATAGCACAAGTACATCGTGATATCCTTCATAATCCAATTCATTCACAAACTTTTTTCATTCATATAATCTATCCACCACATATTGAGATTTATTTTGGATCACCTTCATCTTTTTCGACTACAGAGCCAAGAAAATACCTTTCATGAACTAAACATGTTTTAGAGACATCCAACATCATGAACCACCTCCTTTACCAAATTTCTCTTTTTTGGAATTCCTAAATCCTTTCACAAACCACTTTCAGATTTTACTAAATTATTCATGGGAAAATATTCTCTATGAAATTATCTCTCCAAATTATGTGATTTGGGGACATTTATATATGAAAAGTGATCTGAAATACCCAATAATAATTATTTCTAAATTCTCCATTGAAAATAGTATATCTATAAATACTACAGTTGATATGATGTTATCATAGTGTGGTTGTCTTCAAACAAAAATTAAATTTCATTTGCAGTACCCACTAAATCATTGTCATTTCCCACAAATGAAAACCATATTTTGGTTCGAATATCACAAAACTCTATTTGAAATGAATTATATGGGGTGCCCTTAAATCAACTAGTTCAACCATAAATGACGAACTCTTTCACAATTTAGTAAACTCACATGTGGTTCCTATACCACAAATACTATGTAGTCCACCCTTCTTCCAATGAGGGGATCTTTTCTTTACCATGATACGATTCATAATGTTGATACCAAAAAAATTGGCAGACCCTGGGAAACAGACCCACCTTCAATTAGCTTGTATCAACCACAGCCATGCTAGCATATTGTCAATTGGATTTCATAACAAATATAAAAAACTCAAAAACATTTAAATGACACCATGAATGATTTTTTTAATAATATCACCCATGGGTTTTGTTGACTACTATATACCTTTTGAAACTTTTGTAAAGCTTCTATTTAGGATGTGTTGAAAACTCATTGTGCTCTTCTATCATCCATCACAAATATATTCTAGTTATTCTATATAGTGATCAAAAACATACTCAAAACACACTCTAATACCTCCTAAGTTGTGATCAGCTTGAGAAATAAGAGTAGCATGTGATGTTCCTCAATGAATCACTTAGTTCCCAAAATAGTCAACTAATTTCATAACGAACCATATATGTTGTGATATATAGCCTTTGATTGATCATATTTACTATCAGAAAATTTAATACTCCCCCTACTTTGGTCCTCCAATATTAGCTTCTACACTTGTATTAATGATGATATTTCTCCCCATTTGTTAATGAACCCAACATTCACTACTTTGTGGCTGAGAAATTGTAAATAATACATACGATCACATATGGGAAAAACACACCATACCTCAGGGAGAGGAGGACCCCACATATTTTTTTTATGTTTGGGGAATTAATTAAACTCTAAGATATAATAGATTCCACTCAATTTCCTCTTTGGGTAAGGCCTTCATCTGAATGTCTGAAACTTTTCATTCTTTAATAACATACTCAATTTCAAAAGGCCATTCCCCAAATTCTCTATGATAGAATGATATTTTATTTCAATTACCTTTTCCTATGAGTGATGGAGTATATTTTTTCTAAGATTTATAGATCATGAATTATCAAAAATGATTCTGAAGGGGGATTTCAGAAAAACTCTAATATCATCAAGCTTCTATTTTAAAAAAATAATTACATTCAATCTTCAGTAAAAAAAAATTATTTGGATAATTCAGTTCTGAAAGAAATGAAATATTTTTTATTATTTTTTCAATAAATACACAATCCAACAAGATATAATGCACTACCTAAAATTTATTTTCTTTCATATGTTGAACCATCCAAATATTTGATGGTATAACCTAAGAAGTATTGTTAATATGTATCATTGTACATTAAATTAAAATCCTTCATTACATTAATATAATGAAAAATTATTTTACTAAAATTATGTGGCTTTAATAGGGGTTTCTATACATGGCATGTGATTGAACAAATATCACATCATGTCATTGTTAAGTGTAGTAGACATCAAATTATCTTCTTGTATTCTAGGATATAAAATTCTTCTAATTTAACATATCATGATAGATTCAACAATGTAGCAACCAGATTAATCATCTACATGGAATTATCAATTCCAAATATCCAGAGAACCCCCTTGGAATATTAGGACTAATAAATAAATTTTCAATTCCTTCCATGTGTCACATATAAATCATGTAAAATTGTAATTTATCCAATCATTAACATTTCAAACTCACATTTCATGAATTCAAAAAATCATTCTCAAAAAAATTATATGATCCACCAAATATTATGTCATGGAAACAAACTAACACCATCATCATTTCATTACTATCAGTTTATACAAACAGATTGTAATCAAATTCACCAAGTTGAAAACAATTCTTATTCAAAAGATTATCAAGTCTTGAATACCACTCTCTTAGTGATTGATTTTACCCATGTAGTTCATTACTCAGCTGAGAAAATTTATTCTCATATTCGTGAATCAAAAAACTATATTGCTACTCGATATACACTTGTTATTCTAGATCACCATTGAAAAATATTGTATTGACATCCATTTGAAAAACATTTAATTCATTTTCATTTTAACAGCCTTGAATAATTGATTATTCTAGAACCTCAAGACACGTTCAAATGTTTCATCAATTTCGATTTCATTGATCTAATATTTTCTATTTCACACTAGTCATTCTACGTTTTGAATTTCTAATCCATCATTGTTTAGTTTGTTATGGAAGACCCATTTGTTCAAGATGAAATTTTTATCTTCTAGTCCCCAAAAAATATCCAATGCCTAAATCATCTCAATTTTTTCACATTCATTGTTCATATCCTAAACCCAATTATCATATCTAGGTGTTACTTCCAAAAAAATAGGCTCTACCTATGATTTTATGGATTCCTTCTATAAAGTATACATTCTCCATGTTTGAATTGGTGCTTCCTAATCAATATAATGTGTTGTATTTCATTTTCATCTCATCTCTTCGACTTTCATGTAGATAATGATTTTAAATCCTAGTACACATAATTAATACCACCTTATGAATTAGAATATTCCACTTCTACACCATATTTTCTTTCCTCCTCATCACTGTTATTAGGGAACTGTTCAATGTGTTGTCGATGATTTTATTCACTTTCTACTATATTTAAATCATTTCATTCAACTACTTTTCCAACCTATTTTTGAAACATTTATCTTATTTTATTTTTCCTCAATAGCCAACTAATATCCCATCATCATCATAATATTAAAATTTATTATGTTTCACTTTATTACAAATAAAAAATTTACTTACAATGATTTGAATATATTTCAATGTCGGATTATTTCTGTACCACTGCTTGTATGGAGTCTTTTCTTATTTTAGAAACAAAAAAAATCACTTTTGGATATGTAGACTGATGTCAAGAATAATTACTTTCTAAATTTATCTGGTAGGTCCTTTTCAATAAGAATTATCTGAGCCATGTTTTTATTATCCCATTTCATTTATCATCCACTCCATTTTTTTAGGGATTCTCACTACCAAAAAAATGATTACTTATCCCATGTTTCTTGAGACAATATTCCACATGGATATTTGTGACTTTCATGAAATTATATGCATGAAACATCAGAATATTATATCAAAGAATCCTTTAAGTTTATCTGTGATATTATTTTATGAAACTGAACACATCAGACTTATGGTCAATGAGAAATACACATTACTTCATGTATAAATCATCAATGAAAATTACATAATACTTTTTTTCAGTAATTTATCCTAGTGATATAGGACCAAAACATTTTCATGCTCTAATTCAATAACTTTGGTTGGCCTTATAGATTTTCCATTGTATATATTTATGAAAATATTTCCTAACTGTAAATCATTACATGTGTGAGTACAATCACATGATAGATTTGGTAGATCTTGAGATTCATATTATTTTACTAATTCTTCATGTTATGGATGTCATATATAGACAAGAAATTTATTCCACAAGCTATTATCTTTCTCTTTGGATATAAAGAACAAATATTTTTCTCCAATTATAATATAGAGATCCCCCGACCAACATTTTCCCTGTAAAACTATCGTATCATATTTTTCCATAGATATACACAAAATCTTAGTAATACTTATTGAATAACTGGAGTTGAAAAATTAACTAACTCTTAACAAGTTTTGATTAATACCTTTGAAAATAATGATATCAACATGTCTCATAACATTTCACCCAAATTTTTCTTTTTTATCCAATAATCATCAGACCATCATCATTTCAAAATTTGAAAACACATTCCTTTCCATATTGTATTCCTATAATAAGATCCTTATTTCCCATCATATAGGATGTATATCCACTATCAAAGATCCATACACCAGTATGATTTGATGCTTTGAGGGAAGTATCAACAACCACTTCCTAGTCAACACTTTTACTTTTGAACCACTTTACTCACATCACACCTATTTCAATTTGATATTCTTTATCTTCCTTAGAGTATGATTGAAAAAATTCATATTTCCATGATCAAAATATATTTTTCATTTTCAAGTCTTTCTATATTTCATTGATCTATTTCTTATTACCATTTTGGGTCTACTTCTGTATATTCTTCTATATTATTGATGGGAAATTTCTAGATATGTGTCCAATCCTATACACTAAAAATATTGACCATCAAAATCATTATCATAAAATTGAGCATTATATGGCATCATTTTTCTCTTATTTCCTTTACTTCCTTTTGTCTATGGAATAAAATTTTGATAATGTCCCATATTTCAACAGATATAACACATGATACGAGGTGTACTCTTATACATTATTATATAACTAGTTCTCCCATGGGTTCTATGAGTATTCTGATTCTGATTTTTAACCAAATCAATTTTCAGCCTTGGATTGGGCACTTGAGGTTAGACATCAATCACCAAAACATTCTATTTTTTATCTATCACCAAACAAACCTTATAAATTTTATTTGAATATAGCTTTGGATTTTATGGACCTCTATGCTCCACATTCATATTTTTATTCTCCGAATTAAAATTATTTTCCTATTGTCATATTGGGAATCAAGAGTCTCTGATAAACATATAATTTTCTTAGTTGGTCATAAAATTCTTCTTCATGTTCTCTGATACATTTGAATTGATCTCTTTCTATAGTAGTCAAGCTAATGATCACTCTGTTCTGTTATTCAATATTGATCTTGTACTCAATAATAATTTCAAAGCAACCTAACAGTGAAGACTTAATCTTTTCAATTTATTCCATCATCATAGACTTCTATTCTTAACTCTACTTTATTTAGATTTTTGGATTCACAAACCACTATAACTCCCTGACCCCAGTTACCTAGAGTCGGTGCATTATTACATAACATTGGCATGATAAAATGAATCATGTCCCGAAAGACCAATCAGTTTGGTATCCTTTTATTTACTAAATACATACATATGTTTTATATTACATCATGAAATAAAAAAATAAAAACATTTTTCCCCCTTTGATCACACTTATATCCCTTAGCCTATCCCTATAGTTCAACCATAAAATTCTTCTTCACATCCTCAGAAAAATAAAACACAAAAAGAGGTGATATCAGATTATCAGTAAGTATAACAATACAGAGGAAACATTCATTGTTAAACACAAACAATTGAGGCAATGTATAAGGATAAAACAAAAGCCTTTAAAACTTATGCTTGAGTATAATATAGAAAATATAAATCAAAATAATTCCATTTACTTATTCACATGGATATTCTACTAGTCTAATAATCACATGTAATATCAATTGCTAATTTTATAATGATGGAATCTATAATGCCAGAAATCATAACCATAGAATCAAGGCCTTGTTTTTAGAATAAAAATAATATTTTGTCAATGCCTTGTTACAAGACCCTAGTTTTCCTCATGATACCTATAGATGAATATAATATTTATAGCGGGATCCACCCGTCACTTACTATGTCCAAAGAATTCGTCATATAAAAAGGTTGAAACATAACATTAACATTTGTATTAAAACTATCATATGAAATGTTAATTCATTTACAATAAACCATGAATGGTATAAAAATAAAACATCCAGGGTAAAATATATAATAAAACCTTCATACAATATGAAATATTGTATCATAATAAATTAACTTTAAACAAATTTAAAATCCAATAAAGGATGTTGAAATAGATTAAATCAAAATTATTTGAGAGAAATATAGCTTTCTATTTTGAAATCCTTAAATGTCCCATAATTATAAATAAATAATTTTATTTTTAAAATATTATTATAATATTTTAAGGGAAGCTTTTAAGGTTGTATAATGGCAGACAATAGTTGCACCTGCCATAGAAGTAAAAAACATTATTACGTTAAATTGTCAAAAAAGCCATAAAGTACCTTGTTTGGAAAATGAAGAAAAGATTACTTTATAAAAATTATATGAAAAGTAAATAAAGTGGATAAATGAATTTAACCAATAGTCTTGTAAATATTAAAAAAATGTTTTTAAATACTTTTTTAAGAATCATGGATGTGATTGATAATGTGGTCCTAGTAGATACTCGTGTATAAAAAACCTCGAATAATGAAGAGATTGTAGAGTTGACCCTTACAAAGTACATTTCCTTGGTTAAGGGTATGTTAACCTCCTGTATCATAGTTAAATCATTGTTATAAAATTATTAAAGAACCAATTACATAAATATGATATCATATATGATATCCTAATATTTCTCTCTTAATAATGTTTTATTATTTTCATCGTTTCAGGTGTTAACTGATTCATTTTGCTTCATCTGTTTTGTTATGTATGTCATGTTTGTATTGGATTAAATTTATTTTATTTCTATTCAGAATTATATTATGTTCTTAAACATTAAATTTTAATCATTAAAGTAAATTTATTCATGAATGGTTACGATGGGAATTTAATCTCATTACATTTGTGGAGACGGTAATCTGTATGTACCACAAGTGACAATACCATTCTACTAATGGTGGAATCATATGTAATTGTATGATATATCTTATATAAATAATCATTAATGTGTTATTTATATTATTTATATCAATTGTACTTATTATTATACCCATCCTAAATAATTAAGTGTCGAATAACAAACTACACCATGATGTGGAGATGGTAAGTCGTACGTAAGCACGTATAGCGACATTGTCATTCATGGGATGGATAGAATAATGAATATGGTTGTACCATATTTCTAATAACATCACAGTATGTAGAATTTATTGGAGTTATTATTTTTTTATAGAAACAAAATGTAATGTGGAAGTGGATGAAGAAAATAATTTTGAATGTGGTGATGAAATTTTTACCTCTTCTTCGGGTGCATCCTTTTGATTTGATCAAAAGAGCTCCATAGGATGCAATTCTGATCAATGTAAGGCCTCTAAGATGAAACGAGGTTAGTTGGGATGATATTTCATAGGGTTTGGCCAAGACAAATGGTGTTGGAGATGTGATTTCGAGATAAGCGGAAGTACATTTTTAAAAGAGTGGTGAGGAGCACTTTAGGAAAAGCATGAAATATTATTTTATTATATAAATCATATTTAGATTATAATAGCTCCAAAAGGATTTATTTTGTGGATAAGGTGGGTATCGGTCAATAACCAGTAAAAAATAGGTTTTATACAGGTTTTGGTCACTATAGTAACCTTATCTATTAGATTTAACTCTTAGTTAAATAGATTACCTTTTACCGTGTATTCTTTTATTATTATAATAAATGGTTAATAAATATTCTATAAAAATCCAATAGAACCTAAAGTGGTTCATTATTGGTATATATAACCTTATCTAATTCATTTGATCAATCCTTATTTTTTTGAAATATTATATTAATAAATAATATAGTATTTGTTTTAAAAACTCATATATGTCAATTTTCACACTATTATGTATTTGTATTTTGTGAAAGTCATAAAAACATGATCTCTTTGAAAAAATATTCATAAAATAAACCCTAAAATTTAATATTAATTTATAAATTTTTTTATGGAATCAAAATTATCAATTTACATTTATTAAAATATTTATAATATCAATTATTTTAACCATTTATTAAAAAGGTACGTATTGCATCATCATTGTGTCATAAATACATTTATTTATATAATGTCTAAAAATTAGAAATAAAATACCATTATGTAGTAAATGTTTTTATTCTTATAGTGAATATTTATAGTCGAATTTATCTTATTTATAACCCAATTTTAAAAAAAATGTTAAGAAAAATTAAATTAAACACTTTTAACTCTTCTTTATATTAACTAACAATAAATGTCCTAATCCAATCCATGTGGACCAAAAGGATAATATTTTATTCCTAAGGTTGATTGTGGTCGAAATTCACTTATCCAATTGAATTAGGACATGTTTTAGCATAATAATAATATCATTTTTACCTTTATTGACCTATTTACTTTTAATCGCGGTAAATAAAAGGAAAAAGTTACTATTCACCAAAAATTATTTTCACCTTGTTGAACCATATGTTACTTACTAATATAACATGTGTATCTTATATTTTTGAAATTCAATTAACAGAAGTAGTAAAAATAGGTTTTATGAAAATTATCAAATGTGCCAAGTAGGTGGGTAAAAGACTTTATAAACTTCTATAAAATTTTATACATCAAATCTTATTAAAATGTGAATATAATGAATAAAATTGAACTAATATAGGTATTATGTATCTATTTAGATAATAATTAAATTTAAATAAAATAAATAATTATTTAAATAAAATGTAGATTTTAAATAATAACAGAGTGTTTTTCAATATTCATAAAAAATTTAATGTTTTTAGAAAATAACCATAAATCCACCCCAAGATAATTTTGATATTCTGATTCCAAAAATGGAGTCCATTTTTTAAAAAAATAAAAAATTTAAAAACTTGGGAATTAATATTCATAACGGCTATTTTGATTGGTCATGGTGTGTTAGAACTCGTAGATGCATAAAACTGAAGTTGTTGCATTATTTAAATGGAAAGGTAATGTGGAAGTTTGGGGTGTTAGATTATTCCCTCCTGTAAATAATTTCATCCTCAAAATTTTTAGAATACTACCACGAAAAAATATTTGGGTGTTTCATCATCATAAGTTCCTAGGGATCCCATGTTTCATCTTCTATCATTTGGTTTCTCTATGGAACTTTTACCAGAAGAGTTGTTTGGTTTCTCAACACTTGTTCTCTGTTATCAAGAATCCTGATAGTCTTTACACAATAATACAGATCGGGTTCCAGTTCTATTTCTTCATAGGAGAGTACATGTGTTGGTTTATGCATTTATTTTCTAAATAGTTATATGGGGAACACATCATGAACTTTGGAGAGAATTGGAGGCATTTCCAAACAGTAAGCTATAACTCCAATTTTTTCTAGAATTTCGAAGGGTCTGATGTACCTGGACCATAATTTACCCTTCTTACGAAAACTTATAACACCCTTCCAAGGGAGATACCTTCAATAAAACATGATCACCAACTTGAAATTCAAAATCCTTTCACAGGTAATTTTCATAACTCTTTTCTCTACATTGAGCTTCTTTGATGTGGGTTCGGATAATTTTCATATTTTCCATTGTTTCCCCAACATGTTCTGGGCCTACATGTTTTCTACCACTGACATCATCCCAACAAGTTGGTGTATGACTTCTCATTCTATATAACGCTTCATATAGTGCCATATGAATACTAAAATGGAAGCTATTGTTATAGGAAAATTCTACCATAGGTAAATATTGATACAAAAAAATGAATGTCAAGTGAGAAAGATCTCAACATGTCTTCTACAGTTTGAATGGTCCATTATGATTTACAATAAGTTTGAGAGTGGTAGGAAGTGCTCAAATGATGTTCAGTATCTAGGGCCATCTGATGTATTTTCCCGAATCTTGATGTAAAATAGGGATCACAATCAGAAATAATCGATAGTGGTACTCCATAAAGTCTTAAAACATCATTAATATATAGTCATTCAAAAGGTTCAAGTGGTAAAAATTCTCTTATAGGAAGAAAATATTCTGACTTGATAAGACGATCAACAATGAACCATATTGCATCATTCCTTCTAGGAGTCTTTTATAGCCACATGAAAGAGTCCATTGTATTATCATCCCATTTCAACTCTGGTATGGGAAGAGGTTGCATGAATCCTCTAGTTTCTTTTCTTCCATCCTTCTCCTATTGAAAAACCATACACCTTGACACAAAATCTATTATATACCTCTTCATGTTGTCCCACCAAAAATGTTCCTTCAAATCCCTATACATCATAGTGCTACCAGATTATATAGAGAAATTGCAGTTATGGGCATCATCCAATAATTCCCTTTATAGATATGGTATGTTGGGAACCCAATGTCACTTTTCAAATTTCAAAATTCCATCTTCGTATATGAAGGTGATCAATCTCCCATCTTTCACAACTTTAATTTTCTTTTGAAACTCCTCATCATCAGTATGAGAACTTTTTATCCTTTCTATTAAATATGGATTGTCAATCATTTGAAATAGTATCGATGTTTCCCCATCCATGATTATTCTTATATCCATTTTACTAGATCTATGTACATAGGATCCCTTTCAACTCTCATCTTGTTCATAAATCCATGATATTTTCTGCTCAATGCATCTTCCACCTTATTTTCCTTCCACTGGTGGTAGTGTATAGTGAAATCATAATCCTTGAGTTGTTCAATCCATCGCCTATGCCTAATGTTGAGTTATTTTTGTGAGAAAATATACTTCAGACTCTGCTGATCAGTATAATCCTCACATTTTATCACTATACAGATAGTGCCTCTATATCTTCAATGAAATGATTAAAGCTGATAACACAAGATCATTAGTGGGATATTTTTGTTCATGAATTTTTAGCTTCTGTGATGTGTAAGAAATAACTCTATCATTATACATAAATAAAATACCATGTCCATTCTTTAAAGAATCCTTATAAATAACAAACCCATCATTCCCTAGTGTTAGAGACAATATAGGATCATTGACTTATTGTTTCATCAATTTTTCTAGACATTCTTCACACTCTTTTTTTCAAACAAATTTAACACCTTTAGGTGTGATCATTGTTAATGGGTTAGTCAATCAGGTAAAATTCTGGACAAAGCACTGATAATAACCTACTCGACCAATAAAACTACATACCGCTATTATACTTTTCAGCACTAGCCATTATTGGATTTCCATGGTATTTTATGGATCAATAGGGATTCCATCATAAGAGAAAATATGGCCAAGAAAATAAATCATTTGATTACAGAATTCACACTTGCTAAACTTCCCATAAAATTCATTTCTTCTAAGAGTCTGTAGAATAATTCACAAGTGATTTTTATGATCATCATAGCTTTTGGATTATACCATTATATCATCAATAAATACCACAACAAAGTCATCAAGATATTCCTTTGAAAATATATTCATTAGATCCATGAAAAACTTGGGTGCATTAGTCAGTCGAAAAGGCATTCCTATAAAGTCATAATACCTGTACCTGGTTCAAAATGTTGTCTTTGGAATGTATTCCTCCTTCATACAGAACTGATGATATCCAGATTGAAGATCGATAATTTAAAAATAATGATCTCCTTGAATTTGATCAAATAAAACATCAATGTGAGGCAGGGGATACTTGTTAATTGTTTTTATAGCATTTATCTCCCTGTAGATGATGCACAACCTCGTAGATCCATCCTTCTTCTTAACAAAAAGAACAGGGGCTCCCTATGTAGAAACACTAGGAATAATAAATCCCTTATTACACAACTCCTCTAGTTATTTATTTAGTTAAACTAATTTTACAGTGTCCTTCCTATACGGGGTCTTCGATATGGGCCTTGAAACAAGAATTAAATCAATTTAAACTCAATTTTTTATTCTAGAGGATGTCTGGTAAAATCCCCTAGAAACATATTAATATTTTATTGCACAATCTGTACATCCTATATTTAAAAATTACATTCCTCGCCCATATTTATTTCATTATCTACCTCCAAAATAATTGAATCTAGTAGAGCTACATGGGGTGGGTCTAGATAAGAATCAGATCGTGATGTTTTTGCTCTAAAGATAAGGTACTCCTTATCATCTTTGAAAATTGTAACCTCCTTCTTCTTATAATAAATTTTCACATCATAGTCCCAAAGTCAATCCATACTGAGGATTATATCAAATTCAATAATGGGTATGATGATGAAATCACCAGATAAATAATTTTTATATGCCCTAATGGGAACTAATTGACAAATTTTTTTTTTAATGATGCTTCCCTGAAGAGATTTGACTGAATACTCCCTTGTTAAATCAAATGGGAAATATCTAATTTTATTCGAAAAATATGATTATATGAATCAATTTGATGATCTAGAATCAAATAAATCATTTCCTAAATTTGAGAATACAATTAAATAACCTACCACCATGTCATTCAGAGATTTAACCTCAGTAGTAGTGATCTCATATGCTTGGCCTTCCTCACATGTCCTTTTCTGAGGTAAGTTTATTAGGCACTTAGAACATTAATTTTCATAATTCCCCATTTATCTAAAATTGTATCATTCAACATTGAAAACCACTTTCATTCCCTTCCAATCATGAGCTTGGTGGAATTTTTCACCACACTTGTAAAAGACAATCATTCCCTTCATGAAAGTACCATGGTGTTTCTTCCCACATTTACTGTAGGATGGAAATTCAACATTTCCTTTTTTTTGCCTTATTTCCATTTCCATAGTGTTTAGTATATCTCTTCTTCTCTTTCTTTTCTTTAAAGTTGTAAGACTTAGATAATTCCTTTTATATCTTGATATCATATGAGACAATATCGTTGTATGATGAGAAGCATTGTGAGACAAATTCTCGATGGAGAAATGGATTTAACCCATTAAATAATCAATAAGTCTTACTCCTTGGGTTATGTATATAATCTATGTCATGCCTTTGTATCCTTGTAAATTTAGCCTTGTACATTGCGAAATTCTCATCCTCCATTTGCCTCAAACTCAGAAATGGTCTTCCCATATCCGCTTGATGGTCATGAAGAATGTATTTTTCTTGGAAAAATCATTATGTTCCCCCCATTCCATATTTGATAAATCTTCATACTCCTTTTTGTTTTGATTTAATGAACACCATTCATCTGTATCTCTTGTGAGGTGATAAACTGCCATTAAAATTTTTTCTCTTTTACTACTCCCCAAAGCATGATATATTTTATCTAATGAACTTATCTATTGCTCAGCTACAAATAGATTTGTAGTACCATTGTATTTTTGTGGTTTGTTCCCCATAAATTGCTAAAACATTGATCCACTACATTGGGGAGTAGGGTGCTCCATATGGGTAAGGTTATTATTCATAACCTGTGTGTGTTGTCCCAGTATGGTGATAAGCTGATCAGTAATAGTTTCTACACCATCTCTAATATAATTATCTTGTGTAAGAGGGAAGTCCCTACAAAAATTGCATGCATTCATACAGTTTACATTCCTTCAACTAGGCACAATTTCTAAACAATGGCATACACTAGATTAGTTTATGATTCACAATACATAATTCCAAACATGTAAAACACTTAACATAAATTGAACAGTTTATGGATATAATCAATAATCATAAAAAATTATTTGAGGAATTATATACTCATAAATCCTTTATAATGTCTTGTAATGAAAATTTGAATTATTCATTGCATATCCACCAGGATTTTCGTAACCAATAGTGCAGCGAGGACTGTTTTCGTGTACCAGGATACCCTGGGTCAACCCCAAAACTCCTTGTCAGAGTTTTCAATCCTAGGTACATCTATTCCAGAGCCACCTCTACCTGCTTGTATCCATACAAAAATGTATTTCTTGAAAAATTCAAAACATCTCTACATTTCAAAAAATTATAGGATGTTCATCTATACTAATCCTCAAAGTCTATCTTTGGGTAATTTTCTCAAATCATAGTTTTTATAAATCTAGTTTCAATGTATTTTACTAAAATTCCTCTGATAACAACTGTAATTCCCCTTCCTCAGTTTTCTAGAGTCATTTCATTATCACATAACATTGGAATGATACATAGAACCATGTCCAGAATCACTGATTAGTTTAGTATATTCGAATTTCGAGATACATATATAAGTTTTACATTACATCATGAAATAGAAACAACAACAAAATTTTTTCCCCATTGAACACACTTATATATCTTAGCCTATCCTAGTAGGTCAAATATAAAATACTTTTCACATCCTAGGAAAAATTAAACCTAGAAAGGGGTGATCTTAGATGCTCAATAAGGAGAAAAATATAGAGGAATCATTCATAAATAAGCCTAAACAATTAAGGCAATGTATAAGACTAATAAAAAAGCGTTTTATACATAATATTAAAAAATTAAGGAAAATATAAGTCAAAATAATGTCATTTACTTATTCACATGGATATTATATTAGTCAAATAATCAAATGAAATATCAATAGCTAATTTCATAATGATGGAATTCCTAATGTCGGACATCAAAACCACATAGTCAAGGAATCGTACCAAGACTAAAAATAATATTTTTTTTCATGGCCTGGTTCAAAGACACTAGTTTGTCTCATGAAACCTATCGATGCATCATGGAGCTATAGTGGAATCCACTCATCACTTACTAAGTCCAATTGATTATTCATACAAAAAGGTTGAAAATTAACATAAACATTCATACTAAAAATATCATACAAAATGTTAATAATTTAACCATAAACCATGAATGGTATAAATATAACACATTAAGAGTCAAATAAATCATAAAACCTTCAATAAAATATTTTATATTTTATCATAATAAATCACCTTCAAACATGTGTTAAATCCTTCAGAGGTTGTTGACATAGATGAAATCAAAACTATTTCAGAGAAATATCTCATTATATTTTGAAATCATTTAAAAGTTAAATAATTATAATAGGAAAAAGTTATTTATAAAATATTTTTTTAAGCTTTAAAGGGAATCTTCAATGGTTTTATAATGGTGGAAAATATCTGCACCCTCCATATAAGTTAAAAACATTCTTACCTTAATTTTTCAAAAAGGTCTTAAAGTACATTGTTTGGAAAATGAAGGAAAGATTGCATTAAAAACATTTTATAAAAATACAATCAAGGGTATAAATAAATTTAACCCATAGTCTACGAGATAGGATAAAATGTTTTGAAATACATTATTATGAAACACAGATGTGGATGATAATGATCTCCCAATAGATAATCACATATAAACAACCTCTAATAATGAAGAGATTGTAAAATTAAATCTTACATTGTACTTTTCCTTGGTAAAGGGTATGTTAACCTCCTGTATTATTGTAACAACATTTTTATTAAATTATACATGAACTATATAAATAAATATGATATCATTTATTATCTTCTAATATTTCTTTGCTAATAATATTTCCGTAGTATCATCATTTCGGGGGTTAACTGATTCATTTTCCTTAACATGTTATGTTACGTAAGTCATGATTGTTATGGATATGATGATTTTGATTTGTATCCAGAATGATATTATATTCATAAAAATTATTTTTTTAATTATAAAATGAAATTTATTCTTTCATGGTTATGATGGGGACTGAATATCATCTTGTTCGTGGAGATGGTAATCCATACGTACGCATGAGTGACAATACCATTATATTGATGGTAGAATCATATATAATTTGATGGTATATAATATATAAATAATCATTAAAAATATATATACATACTATTTACATCAATTATACTAATTATTATACCCCTCCAAAATAATTAAGTGTTGAATAACAAACTACACCATGACGCGAAGAGGGTAAGTCGTACGGACGAACGTATGGTGACATTGTCATTTATAGGATGGATAGAATAATATATATTCTGGTACCATATATATAATAATATCAAATTCTGTATAAGGTACTTGATTTATTATAATTTAATCGAAAAAACAATGATAGAGGATGTGGAAGAAGAAAAGAACTTTGAAAGAGGTGATGATGTTATTACCTCTTCTTTGGGTGCTTCCTTTTGATTTGATCAAAATGGCTCCATTGGATAGATTTCTTATCAAAGTAACGCCTCTATGTTGAATTTAGGATCATTGGAAGGATATTTGAGAAGGTATTGACTGAGCCAAATGTCTTTAGAGGTGTGATTTGGAGATTAGGGGAAGTAACTTTTTATAAGAGAGGTGAGGGTCACTTTATGAAAAGATTGTAATATTATTTTATCATGCAATCATATTCGATTTATAATGGCTCCAAAACGATTTATTTCGTGTTTATGGTGGGGATGGTTCGAAAACCACTCAACAAATAGGTTCTATACAGGATTAAGAAACCATATTCACCTTATCATTTACATTTAACTCTTAGTTAAATAGTTTAACATTTACCATGTATTAGTGTATTATTATAATAAATGGTTAATATACATAAAATAAAAATACAAGAGAACCCCAAGTGGTTATTTATTAATATATATATCCTTATCTATGTCCTTTTTCTGAACCATATATTTTTAAGAATATTAAATCAATTAATAATATAGTATTTGTTTTAAAAACTTATTTATGTCAATTATGTAAATATTTAATATTTGTTTTTTTAAATCATAATAGCTTGATTACATAGAAAACAATTCCTTGAATCAACCATAACATGTCATGTTAATCTATAAAATTCGTTTAATGCATCAAAAGAATCAATTTACATTTATTTTAATAATTATAATATCAATTATTTCGAGCTTTCATTTATATGGTAATTTCGGCATCATCATTGTATAATAAATAAATTCAATTATTAAATGAATAAAAATTATAAATAAAATTCCATTACATAGGAAATATCTTTAGATTTATAATGAATATTTACAGTAGAATTTATTTTATGTATAACCCTATATTAAAAAAAATTCGTTATGAAAATATGAATTTAAAATATTTAACACTTCTTTAAATTAAATAATAATAAATGTCATAATCTAATCCAAGTGGACCTAAAGGATAATATATTATTACTAAGGTATATTTTGGTCTAAATACACTTATACAATTGAATTATGACATCTTTTAAGGTAATAATAATATCATTTTTACCTTTAATTACAATATTTACTTTTAACTCTGGTAAATAAAATTCAAATGTTACTATTCCAAAAAAACATATTTTCATCTTATTGAACAACATTTTTCATACTGCTATCATCTATTTATTTTGGATTTTTGAAATTCAATTCATTGAAGAAGTTAAATTATGTTTTATTAAAATTTGAAAATGGGCCCAGTAGGTTGGTAAAAGACGTTAAAAATTTCATTAAAATATTATAAATCTAATATAATTATAAAATGACTCCAATGAATTACATTAAACTAATATAAGTGTCATGTAACTATTTATGTTTACAATAAATTTAAATAAAATAAATAATTATTTAAATAAAAAGCTAGTTTTAAACAATAACGTGGTGTTTTTCACTATTCATCAAAAATTGAACGTTTTCAGAAAAATATCAAAAATTTACCCTAAGGTAATTTTGATATTCCGAATCCAAAAATGATGTCCATTTTGAAATGTAAAATTTATTAAATTTCAAAAGGTGGGTATTACTATTCATAATTGCTAGTATTATTTGTCATGGTGTGTGAGAACTCGTAGTTGCCTAAAATGCTTGTTATTGAATTATTCAAAGGGAAACGTACTGTGGACGCTTGGGGAGTTACAAACACTATATTAGGTTTCATTATTTTTTCTCTCAAGACATCAGTCTCCTGAATATTGTATTCTAATTCATCATGAAGATAAATTCTTCCTTTTAATTTCTCATCATCATTGTCACTTTCTTCCCTTTTCTATGGGATTTCTACAACTCCCACCGTATAATTTTATGTATCGTCATTACAACATTCCATCTATTCTCCCACATACTCTTCCCAACTATCATTTTCATTTTAATGAATATTATCCCTTTTATGAAATTTCACTGCAATTATTTCTATACTTTCACATAGTTTGAAGACATATTCATGGGAATTTTATCATCATACGCATAATTGTATTGGATCTTTTTTTTTGGAATTTTACTAAAATATTTAAAACCTTTTCACATCGAATACATGTTAATAGGAGATTCATTTTAAACATTCATTTTCCTATTTATAGGTTTTTGTAAAGGAATGATAAGACCTCATCCTTATGTTCTACTTCTAAGCTATATTCAATAGTTATATTTTTCATGTCTATAAAATCCTCCTCTGTGGACAACCATTTTTCTATAGACTCAATATATTCATTTCTCATCTCTTAAGAGACAATATTACTAAGAAAGGTATCCAATGTTAACTCAATTTGATATTTATCTTCTAATACATAGAAATTCATATTTAATTGAGGTGGAAGTCATCTCAATACACACATAGTGATATTTACATATTCAATAATTTATACAAGACCACATGTGTCTTTCAAAAAAACATTAACCTAATCAATAAATGCATCAACAACCTCAATGGAGTTGAGTCTTAGGTTCTCATAATTTTTCCTAAAAACCAATAAATTTTCTTCTTTGACATTTTAATCACCTTTATTTATATATAATATCTTTTCCCACATGTAACACATGGGATTACATTACATCACATTTGTGTGGATTCCAATGGAAAATTCTACTCGTAATTCACTAATTCCTCAAGAATTAAAATTAAATTCCCTTGAGCTTGCTTTTGATAAAGCACCACTATCCACACTATCTAAAATTCCATGAATTTCTGCAATAAAGACATATAATCCTAATAATTGGAAGTAGTGCTACATATGATTCTTCCATAATTGAAAAATAATTCCATCAAATATAGGAATCTATTTTTGATATAAAATCTCCATTGAATCCCATGAGAGAGAAACATTAATATTAACATTTACCTATGATACCAATTGTTATCCCAACTCTATTAAATAGACTTATAGGTGGGGGTTGAATTAGTGAATATAAAATTAAACCCACTTCCCCTTTGGACTATGTTTAATCATTAAAAATACTCTATTCTCTCTCATTTTTTTATTAGAGAATAATATGATAATTAAAACATATATATAACACAAAAAATTTACCTGGTTCAACATCAAAGGGATAAATCAATGGAACATATAAAGGAAATGTGCCGATGTACCAAATCAACCAAAGTGCACTATAGTTAAACTTTTTCGAGTGGACTCACTATCCCCACTAGTCCACTTCCGTACTTGATTTGAAGGCTCAATACTATATCAACATAATTGTGCACACCACTCCTTCAGAAGATTCTTCTATTGTTTTAAAACACCTGATAATAGATTCTTATTTGAGATTTCATGATTATTTGTTTTCACAGATAGATGAACTACAAATCCCTGTGTGGTGAATACCTCATGAAGTCTCCTTTCATGAAATTTTCTTGTTCCTCTACAAATTTCATCATATCATTCTTGAACTATCATTCACTACATAGGACAACTATTTTTTTGCAAACCTTTGTGAACCAATTCTATCATTCAATTCCACAGTCATGAAAAGAATGCACTGCATAATTCAAGTAATTTGCAAGTCTCATCACCTTTTTAAACTATTTAATCCTTAAAATACCATTTGAGAATTCAGAATTCGTTGTGTATGTCCTACATCTCATACCACCTCCACTATGGAATTTCTTCTTCAAATAATTCCTAAATCCCTTTTTGATTAACATTCAATCCTAGCTGAATTCCTCTAGTGAAAATAATCTATAATTAAATTAATCGTCCCAGTGATGTGATTTGGAGTCCTTTATATAAGAAAATAGATCCAAAAAAACTAATAATCATAATTACTAAAAACTACATTTTTTTTGGCTTTCATGATATTCTACACTCGCTATGTGGTTACAATGGAGCAGCCACCATAGTCCTCAAATTAAATTCCCTTTACAATACCCCATAAATAAACCCCTTCCATTATAAATGTAAACACTTTGTAGTTTTTATTGTGAAAAATGATATGTATAATTCATGCTATGTGGTTCCCTTATATCAATTACTTTGTCCAAAAACGATGCTCCTCTTTTGTGGTTCTGTCAATTCCATTTGCAGTCTTCATAAAACAAATTCTATGTGGTCCAAATATTTTTCTATTTAAGAATCCTTAATTTTCCATAAAAAAAACCAATTTTTGTGGGACAAAAAATTGGAAAACAGATGGAAATATTTCCATCATAAAAATAAATTTATTTGACAACAACTATGATGGAATATTGTCAACTCGATTTTTCTATAAACAAAAACAACCAAAAACATTAAAATAATACCTTGAGGGATATTTCCCAACACATTCACATTTATAAAAATATATTTCTTGGCCACTGAAAGAACATAACATAATATATTGATACGATGATTGCTTATAAACATCTCAAATAATTTATAGATATTTTTCCTTTAATTTCAGATTCACCCATTATCATTTTCTATTGTTTTGAAAGTTACCCACTCTTTTTAGGGTTTTAAATGACTAGAAATTTATTTTCAATTTACTTAGTAAAATGATTACTATGATAGACACTTTTCCTATTCCTACATTTCTCAAATCATTCTATGGTGGTTTCCTAATGAATTGATAGGAATTAGAGGTAGTTTTCTTAGTTTTTATATCCTACCACATGTTTTTAAACACAAAAAATTATTTAAAAAATATTATTGAGATGGGTCAAGAACAATGCATGTTGGATTTATTTTGTAAAATCATGATCCTAAGATAGAAAGTTATTTTGATAATTTTCTGAGAATCTTGGATAAATATGAAAAGGATAAATCAAATAAAAATGAAGAAATTCTATATAAGATATTTTTAATAAGGAAAATCCCTTTGATGTTTGGGATTAAAAAAACCATGTGGTATATCTAAAAATACCACTATAATAATATAGTGTACCAAATTGATGTATATTCCCATACATGAGTTATAAATATAGTGTAATAAAATATTGTATAAACAAAAAGTCCTCAATATGCCTCCATCTTCTCGCTAAAAAAATTTCCTAGTGAAAAACACCACCATTCCATTAAAAAAACACATTCTCAGAGATATATCTTTGAAAAATGGCCCCATAGGTTCCAAACAACAATAACATAGATATATGGATCCATATATGTTTCATCATAAACATGATATTATACCACTTTGATGATTTCTCCTTTTTATATCAATAAAGGCACCCAAGACTCACATGGATAACCTACATGCCCCATGAAGTATATTTATCAATGTTTCTCACCACCAGATAAAATTTCTTGATACCAATAATTTTTCTACTACATCATAGATTTTTCTTGTTTACACACAATATTTTCTATCAAAAACACTATATCACATCACATAAGTTGTCCACCATCAATGCTTTTATCATTATCTCAAATGGTTCTCACAAGCTATGAAAAATGAGAGAACATCCTTCCACATCTTGGGGTACTTTCACTTGAGGAACACCCTTCTTAGTTTTTCAACAACCCAAACATGAGTATATTTTAATTTCATCAAACCAAAGATATTATAATGTAACCTAATATATAGACATGAAGTCTATGTCTCCACTTAATGAAGTGAAAGTCCCCTTTTTTCAATTTATTATTATGAAAATATCCTGATTAATGTTTACATAATGCCCTATATTAATGTTGTGTAAATGCCTCTATTCATTAATTACAATCTCAAATAAATGGTATGAATCTCAACGATAATCCCCTTCATGCCATCCATGATGAGAACAAATATAAAAATTTCAGTTTGAAATAAAAATTGTTTCTGTCACACAAATAATCATCCTTTTTTTAAAATATAATGACACCCATTTGCAACATTTAATGATAATTAAGATATCACCTATAAAAGAATTATAAATGCCAAAGTCTTCATTATATCTATATTTTCATCATCCTGGTGAATAACACTTGAATCAGAAACATCTATTTCCCCTAGGATATTTATCACCACATTATCTAGATTACCTCTAGATATTAACTACCCTAACTTGAAGTGGGGGATTTAAGAGCACATGTTCTTTGTTTAAGAATGATTTTTTTTCATTTTTTTAAGTAAATTATAATTTCAATAAAGTCAATATAAAATCTACGTGAGGATTTGGTGTTGATGATGCCATAGGTTTTGTGCTTGATAATGTATCCATGCATGTCCAATTGTTGATATAAGTACATCCATGTAAAGAAAAAAAGAATGGGAGGCTTCTATATTGAATTATTTATGTCATGAAGTTCAAGACATATTGTAATAATTAAATATAATTTTTTTTAAACTACTCCTAAATTATAAATACATGTTTCAATTTAACATAGAGAGTGAAAATTGTATAAAAAATCTACGAATGTGAAGACCATACCAATATTTATTTCTATTAGTAGTTTTGAGGAATGTACTTATATTTTTTCAAGAACCACTTCAAGATTATAATTTGAGGTAGTCATACCAATAATATTCTACAACATCCTCTTATATAGATACCATGTCCATTTCATCATTTAATATGGCCAATATCCACCTTTTCCATTAATTACTAATAATATCACATCATTAATTTTGAGAGAAACCCCACTATTAATGTTGAGGAAATATATATTTTAATTAATTTATCTCTTCATTAAACAGTTAGAATAAAAATAATATCCCCCCTCATCCCATTAAAAAAGAGAAAACATCTAAAAATGTTAGTTGTAAAAAAATCTCTTGGTATCCCACCAAAAATCATCCTCTATAAAAAAAATTGAAGACATCTTTTTGAAACTATGACCGAAAACAAATTGCTCCCCCACAAAAAGATATCTGAAAACTTATGTCTTCATCATATATGTATTTAATTCTCCTATAATAAAATAGTATAACCCATAACATATATCTCTACCATATTAGTGATCATAAATTATATATATCACCTATAGAAATTATCTTCCACTTCTAGATTGGGGGGATTGAAGAGCACAAGTACTTGGTTGAATAACGAATGTTTAATTTATTTTCATTATATTATAATGTAAAAATAAAAGAAAAGTGAGGAGTTGAATATGATAAAGAAATAGATTTTTGAATAATCATTCTTATTTTAGGTTGTTATGATTTATGGTATGGAATTTATGTTAATATTTTGGCCAAATTCAATGATACAAGGTATTTTAAATTTAAATTACGCCTACATATTATTAAAAACTTTATTTATTATATTATACAAGAATGAGATAATGTCTATCTTTTTATTTTTTAATGTTTTTATAAAACTTATTTAACATGATTTTATATATTATATGATATGATACCCTCTTACCATGTGGTCCTCCCTTATATGATTATCTGTTTGGTCTTTCTTGGTCTCTATTACCCTTTCCATGCTGGAAATCCTTACAATACTACTCATGGACAGTGGTCCATTTTACTAACCATTGAACATGTCCATACACATTCTGGGGTTTTTTATCATTTTTTCACATGGTGGTTTTGGATCCATGAGTGGGGAGGATTCTAGTTTGTTGGTTTGTTTGGAGGATCATTACTTTGTAGGGGGATTAATGACCCCTACCCACTAGGTATTCTTTTTATTTGACTCATTCAGTTCACATGATTCATCTCCCATTTACTACGGTGATAATCTCATATTTCCTTACCATTCCTTATATTCATGCGGTATATACACCTATCCTTTTTTCCACCTCATATTCTTCTCATTTCCTATTTATGGTGGATTCTTGGTGGAATCCCTTCCATGTGAAGATGTGTGGACCTTACAAGAGTTCCAAATCATTTGAATGAGTTAAAATCATCAGATCCAATTGATTCACATAAGTCTATTCAAAAAACATCAAATGAATATTACTATTGGAGGACTACACTCTCTAGGCTATATTTATTTTATTTTCTTCATCATTTAGTTCTGAAGATAGAATTTTCAAATTGATTAACATTCATTTTTCATATCTTACTATATTGTTTCATGTACTGTTTTTATTTTGGGATTAATAAATGTGTGTTTGGGAGGTGTACATTCTATTCAGATAGGTCCAAAATGGACTGAATCATGTCAAATATCTTTTCCAAAATTACTTTTTTCTTACACTTATTTTTAAATATATCTCTTGATTCGAATCTAGTTTTTGATTAATTTTCTCTTTCCAATATTATCTTCATTATCCTCTATCTATTTTAAATTTTTAATATATATCATCAAAAAAAATATCTTTTTAATCTGAATAATAAATTGAATATTCCTAAATATATATATATATATATATATCGTAAATATTTCTTTGTGATGTACACATAACATTTTCCCAAAAAAAATTATTAGAGCCTTTGGATAAACATAGAATCAACTAGGTTTGAAATGAAAAAAAAATTATTGGTAAAAATAATATAAAATTATTGAAGATTAATATGTGATCCATTTTTGTTTAGTAGGGGTTTATTGATTTTATGTATGTACCTAAGAAACCCAGTTTACCCATTCTACAGATCAGGTGTCCATTAATTTTTAACAAGATTTCTATTATGATATTTTTGTTAAAGCCCATATTTCCTTGCTTCATTCATTAGGTGAAAAAGTTCTTAGAGAAGATTCTAATGAATGAAATAATTCTAATTTATGGCTTATGGTTGAGAAATTATACATGACAGCTTCACTTGGATGTATAATTTATAATAAACATGTCATGTTTTTATTTAAAATTAATCATGACCATTCAAAAAAACACCATTTATTGAATTCACTAAAATAAATCTGGATTTTTTCAATATTAAATATGACTATTGATGATGGGGATTAATATATGATTCTTTTATTTTAATTATATAATTACAATTGAATTCTAGTAGAGACTGTGATATATATTTGCGACTCTCTAATACTATAATTTATAAAATAATGTTACCCATTATAATACATTCATTCTAATTTTTGGGGACTCTATAAGACTAAATCCCATGGTAGAGGCTCCAATTTGGTTACCTTTATTTATGAATTCATTATAAAGGGTTGAATTTACATGGTCAAAAAATATGTTGTTTTTGAAACATTCATAACCTAAAAAAACATTGTTTTATATCTAGTAGGAAATAAAATTAAAACCATGGGAAATGGTAATTGTTTAGAAAACCTATCTATTGATTTCATTAAGTTCATCCAATCCAAGGGTATTATATTTCACTAGAATGTTAGGGAGACCCAAAATATAATGGGTTTCCTGTTCATATTAATAAAACTATCCTTCACTGAGATCAAAATTTTTTTGAATCCTCAGACATGGATTAATCTTTCTTGTCGTAGACTGCAACTATGACAATGTACCTTATAAATTGTTTTTCAACCTCATTTAATAATTTTAATGACCTAGAGGAATTTTTGAATAATAAGAAACCTTCTTATAATCACATAAATGTTTTTGAGTGTACTGTATATACCCATATCAATACTAATAAACTTAAACTGTGAGATATTATGCGTTTTTTATTAGGTACCCAAAAGGTGTTATGGGATATAATTTTTGGAACCATAGATACCAAAAATGAATAATCAGTAATGATGTAGTGTCTCACAAATCTTTTTCTCCCAATTCTAAATCTATCACATAAGATAATGATGATTCATCCATTGATGATGTTATAGATGACCATCCATCAACGCCATTGGTGGATTTGTTAAAACCTCCTCCACTTGATCCTAAGTCTATGAAATTAGATGAATCTAGCTCATATTCTGATTCAGATTCTAATAATGAACCTCTAGATAACAATGATGATGACGAGTTGACCAATGATTGAGTATGAATTGCCTCTAGACCACCAACTCATTTAAATTAATATAATAAGGCTTGTTTCCATTAATTTTTCCTGACATATTATAGACGATGACACTCAATATAGAAAGAATGGTATAAATCACAGAGATTCCAAGAAGTGTATCTCTGCTATTAATAAAGAAATGAACTTGTTAAATAAAACCATATTTCCCTAACATAGATCCAGCCAAGGGATGCAACGACTTTAATCATCGCTATGAAAAAAATAACAAATAAAAGGGGGGATTTTAGCAACGCTAGCTAAAAGCACTGATAAATCAATCATTATCTGTGCTAAAAATTGCACTCATAAAGGTTCAATTTGGAAGTCATATTTTTAGTACTGATAAAAAAAATTAAAAAATATTAGTAATTTATTTAAATCTATTATATTTATATTCAAAAATAATGTATTTTTATATACATTGAATAAAAAACTCGTGTTCATAATTAATATATAGTTTTCAATAATTAAAATATATATAGATATATTTAATAAATTTCATCATATAATTAATTTATTTATTATATTGATATATTAAAAATTATAAATTTAAAATTATATATAAATAAAATATATATATAATTATATATAAATTCTTTTTAAATATGTATATTTAAAATTATAATCATATATTACTATAAAACTATATATATATATATATTCTTCAAATGAATATGGTCAATAGATACATGAATATAAATTAAGTTCATATGTTATATATTAATCATAAATGTTCATTTATACATTACACCTTCATTACTATTCATATTATCTGAATATATGATTCATTTTTTATGATATATATACTTTTTACTTGGTGTATATGATTCATTCATGTTCTAATAAAGATATTATGTTCTAAAAAATACTTAAAATCAGGATCAATATATTTAAATAATAAATATATTTATTTATAATTATAAATTTATTTATTTATTTATTTAAATAACATAAAAATAATATTAAATATATTTATAATAATTATTATATAGATATAAAATTATAGAAATATATTTAAAAATATATAAAAATATTTATACATATATAAAAATATTTATAATTATAATTATCAATAATATATATCTGTAAATAATTATAAAATTATAATAAATATATTAATTATATTTATAATTATAAGTATAAATAAATATATATTTATTTTTAGTGTTAAATAAAAATATATTTATAAATATGTTTAATTGTGTATGAAATTAAAATAAATATATTAATTATTTATAGTCATATATATATATATATTTAAATGCTTATGAAATTATAATTAACAAATTAATTATATATATTTTTTATAATGTCATAATTATTTAAATAAATAAATATTTTATTTAAATAATTACTAAATTTTAATAAGTATTTTTATAATGAATATATTTATTATATTTATAAATATAATTATAAATAAATATATTTATATTTATAATCGTAAATATATATATATATACGTATTTATATAGTTAAATAATTATGATAGTGAAATAAATATATTAATTATATATATATATCTGTAATTTCATTATTATTTATTTAAATTATTATGAAGTTATTAAAAATTATATAATTACTAAATTTAATTTTGTTTCTTAAGTATTAATATATTTATATATTTACTTATTCATTTATTTATTTATATATGAAAATATATATATATTTTTTTTATAATTATAAATACAAATGTGATAAATATATTTATTATAAATATATTTATTTTAATTTCATAATTATTAAAATATAAACATATATTTATTGTAATTTCATAAGTATTTATCAATATATGACTAAATATAATTAATATATTTATTTTAATTTTCTAATTATTTAAATATATATATTTCTTACTACAATTAAAATATATATGTAATAAATATATAATTAAAATAAATATACATATTTATTGATATTAAATAATTATAAAATTATAATAGACATATATAAACATAATTCTAAATAAATATAACAATATTTAAATAATTATAAAATTATAATAAGGATATTATTTATATAAAATTATTAATAAAACAAAAAATTTAATTATAAATTTATAATGATAAATGAATATATATTTTTTAAATATGTCAATATAAATGAAGATATATTAAAAGTCTTTTCATTTTTTTATGCACTAATAAAGGTGTTTGATATCAGCGCTTTCTATGTTACCACTGATAAAACTATATTTATCAGCATTTTTTCTCTAGAGATGATAAAGGGTTTACCATATTTTATAAATTATCCCAAACAGTCTCCTCCTCCTTTCACACAACTCAAGCACTTGTAGAAGAAAAATCATTCTGACGCCTCCTCCTCCACCTCCTCTACTACCACTGTGAAGCCCTTCTCCACATCCTCTTTCTTCTACTCCTCGGTCTTCAACTCCTACTCCTCCACTACACCACTGTAAATCCCTTATCATCCTCCTCTATCACATCCTCCACCTCCTCAGTTACCAACTCATCATCCTTCTCCACCATTGTTATGAGCCCAACTTCTCCTTTGCCACAAAATCCTGTCGTCGTGAAGCCCTCCTCGGTGTAACCCACTTCTGTCATCGAACCCCACCTTCAAGTAAATATCTCCACCTCTATGAATCCACCTTCGCCATGAACCCAGCTCCTTAGGTGCTACAACTATGAGTATTCATGTAATCATCTAATTACATTTTTGTTTCAATAAGTATGTGATTGGCTATTAGATTGTTTTGGCCAAACTAATGATTAGGGTCATGGGAATTTGTTTTTTGTTAGGTGATTTTGAGAATGAAGCCCATTTTTGGTAGAAGATCATGTCATAGAATATTACCCATCCATTTTTAGTTATATTTTTTCAGTGTAGTTTAACAATTTTTCATTTTAGATTTACATATGAAAATAGATTAATGTTTATTGCTGATTTCAGGTTGTGATGTTGGTGTTTATTTTAAATGAAACATGACATGATATAAAATATATACTCAAGCCTTACATTCAATCGTACATAAAGAAATATTTTTAGGGAGACTCAAATAAATATTTTAAACATTACAAAATACCAAATTATAAATAAATAAATAAAAATTTCCCAATGTTTTTTTTGTCTCCTAAATCTATCAATATACCAATTCCAGATCCCTAGTAGTACCAATGCGCAGTAATTTTAAAAATTTTGACTGGATTCCCATTGGACTTCATGTGAAGGGTGTGAAAGGAATTATTGATATCCATCCACCATGGTTCCCCTTTTATTTGACACTATATATCTTGATTATACCTATATGAGTGAATAAACCAAATATTAACAGCTAGAATGAAAAACATTTTGATGGGATATTGTGTGTTGATGGTGGTGATATAACTCCCATCCCTAAATAATATGTCTAGGAAGTGCTATCAATCCTATAATACTCACATAAGATATAAGTTCCATGGTTTTCATAGTCATAATCTCATAGAGAAACACATATGTGAATGAAAAAGAATTCTAGTAAGACATTTATTGAAAAAATCAATAAAATTTATAACATGGGAATTTATATGTGTACATGTAATGAATCTTGAAAAAGGAATAAAATAGTTAGAAAAAAATGTATATAGGAAGTAAATATATCTAATATTAGATGAATTATAATAATATCATCAAAAATTGAAAACATATTCACTATTATGTGCCTAAAAATATATATCAAACTAATAGAATATTATGTCCCATTCCAATAGAGTATGGATCATAGCTTGGAAAGTCATTATATATTATTTACCTTTTATATCATCACCCCAACTATAATCTTCAAACCTAGAATATTTAAACCATTATTTAAGAGAAATAAATAATATTATACCTATCATAATTCATATAACTCATATACCCTCAGATCCTATAAACATATGAATGTTTCTGGTTATCCTTGTTGCCCCAAATATAGTCCATGTCGGAAATAGCCCCATGGCATAGATCCCAAGTCTAATACCGACCTAATCATTGGTCAATAATGTAAATTTTAGTATAGAGATGTACCAATGGAAACTGATCACTAGAATAAGTCTTCATTATTCTTGGTTTATAAGTTCATAATTAAGGATATGACAATCTAAATGGTTCACCTCTCTGATGAAGCATCCTATAACAAAGATCTTTGCGTAGGGTAGTTCACTGGGATGATTAATCCATCTCACTAGTTGATTCCCAAGTTATTGTGTTTCTATCAACACATCACCTGATTTACTATATTGGACGGATCAGGCTTAGGTAGTACATGATTCAAGCATCAAGTGGAAGATGGCTTCCAACATTGAAAAGATGGGACATTATACTCAACTGTCACTTATGTATTTATCTATCACTTTTTAACTCCTCATTAGTATTACTGGAGTAAACTATTATATTCATACTATTTATTAATAAGAGACATGGTAAATCATTTATAGAATTATGTTTTATAAAGTGTAGGTTGTTTTTTATTCAAGTATCCCTTATAAAGTCCCTCTCTTGGGATTTATGTCTTTGTGAAAATTAATATATGGTTCGTTTGAAATGATTCAAGTGTTTTGAAATGTTTTATTAAAAATTATATGTGTTTAACAAACATTTTTTTTGTTTTAAATATATTTAAAATGTTTTTAAAAAAAGGAATTGGGGTTTTGTGAAGGATAATTGATAATGATTATTCTGCCTTTGGTAATGAGACAAGAATCCATTGTCTTTCATTATCTATATAATGAGTGAATCCTTTTGGTTTTAAAAGATGCACTCATAAAACATGGTCGGTTCTGTTGGTAAATTATAACTATCCATCGTGGTTATGTCTAATGATAAAACACATGATGTTATCAATTCTTCTATTAGGGATGAATAAACTAGGTAATGATATTGATGATTACTTGGCTCCTTTAATCGAGGATTTGAAATTATTTCGAGAATTAGGTGTTACAATATATGATAATTAAAAAAATAATGATTTCATTTTGGGATCCAAGTTTTACTTGATGATAAATGACTTTTTTTTCTTCTAAAAATTTGTCATGATATAGGATTAAAATAACTCAAGGGTGTATCATATGTGAATAAACTACAAAGTCAATTAGGTTGAAACAGTCATGAGAAACCTTATTTTTAGGACATCACAGACTTTTACGCCAATGACATAAGTACCGATCTTGGACGACATCATTCGATGGATGTTCAAAATAATGTATAAAACAATCTCCACTAACAGGTTATCAACTATTTGAGAATGTAATTGATTTGAACACTAGTTTTGATAATGCATTTTTGAAGAACCATAAAAAACCCAGTTGGAAAAAGGGATCAGTTTTTTTTTGAATTACTATACTAGAGTTGTCTGTCTTTCAGAAACATTAATGATATTATGCATGTTGAAAAAAATGTATGTGATAGTGTCATAAGAACATTTTTAAATGGAACTATAAAAACAAAGGATGGAATTGAGGATAGGTTGGACTTTGATGAAATGGGAATACAAAAAGATTTGGTGCTAAAGATGTGGAAAATGAACTTTTCTTCCACCAGTAGCTTCCACACTTTCCAGACAAGATAGATATCAGTTTTGGATCTTCTTGAATGATGTAAATTTTCCATAGGTGTATTCATCATATATCAAGAACATCCATTTAATTACCATCTACGCATATAGATTCTATCACTCCAGAGGAACATAATGACAATGCTTATTCTAGGGAACTGGTAGGAAATGAATGATCAGTTTCGTAGAAAAAACACAAGTGGCGTAGATTTGGAACTTCTTGAATGATGTAAATGTTCCATAGGGGTATTCATCAGATATCAAGAACATCCTTTTAATGACCATATATGCATACCGATTCTATCAGTCTAGAGGAACATAAAGACAATTTCTATTCTAGGGAACTGGTAATTAACAAATGATCAGTGTCATAGAAAAAACACAAATGTTGTAGTTTGATGTGGTTAGCAAAAATAATTAAGGAAAAAGTAAAAGGCATCAAATAATAGGTAGGATAGAATACATGGGGTTAATATGATAACCTCAACAAGGCCATGTTCAATAGCTCTATTGGAATTTTCACTCAGGAATGAGTTACAATTGACGTATATTTAAGGCACCATGTTGTGCCCAGGCTGAAGACTCTAATGTGGGAAGATATTTCAGTGACATTATGATATCATTTATTTAATTTACTAAAATATAAAATAAAGAAACATTGACTTTCTCTTCATCATCCATTATAGACTGAATTTATAGTAAATGAATCCCATAATAAATATATATTAATGTTATCTAGAAGGACTCATATTAGATTTCACACAATTCTAACAGGTCATTATCCTAAAGATGTAGAGTGTAAAATAAACATGCACCCGCTGATTATCTATGCTCTCTTGATAACCCAATAATAATTGGATGCATTTACTGGAAGTCATGCAGATGTGTCTTTTCCAGTAGATTATGTCTAGAAATATGTTGTTTGATGATATGTGTGATCATCACATTGATTGAAATTTTTTTATTTATAAAATAAAAAGAAAGTGTTGGAAATATGTAATGAGTATCAAAACCAGTATACCCCAACCGTAAGCTGAGTATGGGGTATTAATCTCCTAGAAAAAATGGTACGTATTTTAAATTGACTGTGATATTTTTTTTGTGACATGAAACAACACAAAATTTATTTTACTTTGTTTATATGTAGTTTGATGACTCAAAATAAAAAATCAACATCCATCCAAAACCATGTGATGTAGAATGAGGCACATGTAAATAATGATTGGATACTAATAGATGAAAACACACAAAATTTTTGTAAAACTTCTATAAGTATTACATAATAAATATTTTATTTCTTTAAATCTCTATTACATAAAAATGATAACAAATTTCTCTATATTTTCTATCTGACATATTCATAGGAATGAATAATAGCTATACTATATTAATACATACTATTTGAGGCCTAAAAGCATCCCAAACAGTATGGTCATGTCAGATATGTGGGTTTTGGGGTGAAAACAAGAACATATTTTGAGAAAAAGACAAGAGGCAGTCAAATTGAATTAATAAAACAGATGAGAGAATTAATATCTTCCTGTTAAGGAAAATTATAATGGTAGAGAGATAATATGGAAAAATTTATGAGGTAGAGGAAAATTGAAGAAACAACTCATGAACAACAACCTTGTAAAGATCCCGCCTACCCCCACCATTTATGAGGCTAGAAATTCCCCTCAAAGAGATTTCTTAGTAGAGGTAATAAATGTTATGATAAATGATTCAATGAAATGTGAATAAGATTGAAAATAATACCTTTATTATATGGATATTCTATAGGGTTATAATGACTGTGATTTATATCTTGCAACACCCACCCATCACTTTCTCGTGAGGGATAAAGTGTTCAATATTTTAAACAACATGCTACACATCAGTCCACTTCCTAAAGGAAATGAGAAAGTGTTAACCAGTGTATCCCATGATTTGAACATCGATCTACCTATTATAATTAATGATGATGATATAAATATGATCAATGATGTTGTTGGAACATTCATCACATTATTGCAAAATCATTTAAAAAATATGTTAATAAAGAGGTATTCATTTCCAATTTAATTTTCAAGAAAACCCATTAAAAATAAATGAAAAAGGTCTAAACTGATGAATGTTATTAGATAAGTACAATGAGAAGGGGATGAAACAAAATACTATCTCAAAATAATCTAAAGAATATACCAAATGATCAAAATGGTCTACTAACAATACCATTACCCCACCTGTTCTATATCCACATTTAAAATCATTCAATGATCATGGGGAAAAAAAGTTAAAATATGGTCACAACCACATAGTTCAATTTTAAGAGAATATGTACAGAGAGAAAGTTCAATACATCATTGGTATTGAGAATGCAATTGAAATACTACACTATAAATGGCTATAGACCTTAGTTGTAAAATTATACATGAGGTATCTTTTCATGATTAGATTTTCTATAATCTGTGATATTGTGTTAATTATGACTAAATACATTTCAGATTTTCGTAAGTCATATATATGAAAAACAATTAAATGGATTTTAGAATGAAAATTTTTTGGCACATTTGTCCTAACATATTTTCTAATGAAAAAATGCAAATAAATTCCAAAAAGAAGGATGAAATAATGAATGGTCTAATCAAATAGTTTGAAAGAAAATATCATATGATAGACTCTATTTAATACCAATGATATGGGGGTAAAACTCTAAAATTTAATGATATAAAATATATTTTCATTTATTAGTCACATGTTATTTTTTGTGTTTTTATGCAATGTTGGATACTCATTGTAGATAATTTGGATACTCTAATGATTTACTTATTGGATTCAATGCATGGATATCCAAAAAACAGTCCACAGATGTTGGTGTTTTTCAATTTTTAATAAAATATAGACAACTTTTTATAACTAAACATAATGATATATAATTGATATTATCTTTTAATGGGGATACCATTATGATAAGGTGGTGTATCGATGTTGTGAAAATCAAGGAATGAGGATAGGGGCTAATAACGGGGATGAGGACAAGTACTAAAACTGTATAAGTATCAGTGTATATATAATATGATTTCACTATACAAAGACATATCAAAACAAATTACTTATTCTCCTCAATGTTTTCATAGTGTCCGAAAAACACAAAAAAAAGATTCTAGTTATTATGTTTGTAACTTTATAAGAGAGATCATATTCCAAGAACAAACCAGCGTCCCTAAATAAGAATTTTCAATGATAATTACTATTTCATTTAAAAAATTTATTAATCCTCTAGGTTTTTATATTATTCAATTATTTCCATGACATTATAGAAGACTTATATTCTCATTAAGATATAGATGTGTTCAAAAATGAATGGGAAGAACACCTAATGAAATTTTGTAAAAAAATACCCTGAAGATGTGACTTCCATAGAAGTAGTAAATTGTTTCATATTTATTTTTAATTATCATTTTTTAATAATACTCACCTAAGGATTTTTTTTTATTATATAGCTAGATCTCATTTTTCGATTTGGGTGGTTTGTTCAATGTTGCTCATTCTTGTGGGATATTGGACATCAATGCAGCAACTAAGGTAATGACAATTTGGAAATTGGTAAAGAATGAATAAATATGAATTCTAACTACCTATATAATTAATTAATTTTTGATAATTTTATCAACTATTTGTAAGTTAATTTTCTTATATAATACTTCATTTTTTATAGACCATTTGGGATGTTGTATTTCCCATTCAACTATCTACAAGATTCTAGATAGGAGAGATCATGTTGAATACAAAGTATAATTAATCTATAGTTGAATTAAAAGTATGACTTCCCGAATTATTTGTAATGAATATTTTCTTGACTATTGTACTAATTAGTCACATCTCAATCAGTCACACATCAATCTGATACACAGTGTGCTCGGTATGACTCAAAGTGTATGTTTTTAGTTTAAAATATTTTTTTATCCTTTAAGGCTCATGTCTTCTAAAATACCATGATTTGATTCATGGATCATTATTATGATATATGATACAAAAAATATGATTTTATAATGTTAGTATCACCTTCTTCCATCATTATTCTCATGTTATCCTTATATAATCATTGATATATCCCGTGTTTACACTTATTGAGCATCTATGATCCACCCATTACTATGTTTAATTTCCTAATATTATTAATAATGGTTTTAAAAAAGATATTTATAAGAAGTTTTCTAGTCAATAAAAACTTAATTGTAGACTATTATGAACTACTTCTTTATTTTTTCATGTTTCCAAAAGCACTCAACCTAACCTATTTTAGGATGGATCATAAATTTATAAAAGGAATATTTATCTACTAAGATGTGATATCTATTTTTGAAATGAATGTGTCAATATAGTTGGTATCAGAGTAACCAACCTACTCAAAATTAAGCAAAAATAACAAGTGATCGATGTCACTCAAAGTGTGTCTTTCTATTTTAAATTGACATTCCTTTTAGTAAAAACACCATGTGACATAAAAAAATTTGAGAAAATGGTGTCATACAGTTTTTAAAATTTAGGAAAATGATCCAGGGGTCATTTTTTATTTTAACTAATCATCCTCACCCCAATCTCAAGAACAGTTTTTCTGTTATGACTTTAAGTGTGTATTTTTATATTAAATTGTCATTAAATTGAAAAAAAGAACAAGTTACATAATAGAAACCAAGAAACACATTCAATTTGTTTTCATGTTTTGGGAAAGTGATCAATGTGTAATTTTTGACATGTAGCAATCAATCAATCTAAAATTTGCACACAATGTGACTGGTATGACTAAAAGTGTATGTTATCTGTTTAAAATTAACATATTAGTTCCAAAAGTGTTACTCATTAAAAACCCTGAAAACATGCTTTCATTGTATTGATAATTTGGTAAAATAATTCATATGTCATATGTGATGTGTATGAAGTATTCTCAAGTTAAACCAATGCTATATGAGACATTTATGACTCATAATGCGTGTTTCGTGATTGAAATTTCATTTTAGTAAAAAAACATAACTAAACAAATTGAAAATGGATAAAACATATTCATATTGTATTGATACTATAGAAAAAATAATTTATATGTCATTTTTAACATATAAGAATCATACACACCTCAATATGATTCATCGTGTGGTTGGTATTACTCAAATTGTATCCTTTTCAGTAAAATTAACTTCAATTTAATTTTAAACATCAAGTGACATACTAATAACTACAAAAATGCATGTGGATTGTTTCTATATTTTAGGAAAATGATCCATGATACATTCATGATGTGTATGAGTCATCAAACCTCGATAATATATATGGTATTACAAGTATGACTCCAAGTGTATCTTTTTATTCAAAATTTACATTAATTGATGTAAAACCAAAAGCTGACATACTAAAAACTGATAAAAATTTCATATTGTTTTGATACTTTAGAAAATGATCTGTCACATACTTGTGACATTTTTGACTCAAATGAATCTCAATATGATGCATGTTGTGTATGGTATAACTCAAAGTGTCTCTTTTTATTTAAAGTTGACATGAATTTATGTGGAAACAACTTGTGGCATTCTGAAAACTGAGAAAACAATTTTATATTGTTTTGATAAATTAAGAAAATGATCCATGAGTCATTTTTGTTGTTTATGAGTCGACTTCACAGAAATCTGACACATAGTGTGTCCAGTATTTCTAAAAGTGTCACTTTTTATTTAAAATTATCATTAATTTTATTAAAAAAACAAGTGACATACTCAAAACTGAGAAAACACATTCTGATTGTTTTGATATTTTATAACAACAATTTATTGGTGACTTGTGACATGTAGGATCATCCACAACTCATTACGGAACATGGTGGGGGTGGTATGACTCCATGTGTCTCTTTTTATTTAAAACTAACTTTAACTTATGTAAAAAAAGTGACACACTAACAATTGATAAAACACATTTATATTGTTTTGATAATTTATTAAAATGATCTATGAGTCATTTTTTACATGTATGATTCGACCACACCTCAATACAACACATGTTGTGACCAGGATGACTAAAAGTGTCTATTGTTAGTTAAAAATTTTCATTTTAGGTCATAATGTGTAACTCGCTGAAAACCCATAAAACACTCTCTGAGTATCTTTATAATTTAAGAAAGTGATTCATAAGAAATTTTTGATATGTATGAAGTATTCACACATCAAACTGACAAACTATGAGACCGGTATGAATCATAATGAAATTTTTCTAGTTTGAAATTATATTTTATTAAAAAACACAACTCACACCTTGAAAATTGAGGAAACATATTTGGATTGTTTTTATAATAGAGGAAAATGATCTATAATTCTTTTTCAACAATTAGGAATCAGGCACACCTAAATATGTTGCACGATGAGGCTGGTATAACTCCAAATGTATCATTATTCATAATTTACATTAATTATAGTAAAAGAACAAGTTGAAAACTCAAAACCACGGAAACAAATTTGCATAGTTTTTATATTTTAGGACAATTAACCATAACTTATTTTCAATGTGTAATAATCATTCCCACCTCAATATGATGCATGGTGTGACCAATTATAATTTATTTTTTATAAGAGGATTTATAAATTAGTAAAGGATAATACTACTAGAAAAAAAATCTTGTTTAATGCTAGATTTGTCTCCTAGGGATTCCTCTAAGGATTGAGAATGAACTATTCTTTTTTCACTAGATATAAAACATTCTTATATATAGAATATGAATTCCTTTTCCAACTATTATGACTTTCACATTGAGTAATTAGATGTGAAAAAAAAACATTTCTTCATAACGACCTTAATAAGAAATTGTATATGAAACCTCATGATGTTTATTCAAAATATTTTAATTCTAACCTTTTTTTCTTAAAAAATCCATGTATGGTTTAAAACAAGTATCTAGAAAATTTTATTGGAAATTTTATTCATTCATGATTAATAACCATTTTACTAGGAGTCAATATGATGTTATTTTATAATTCAATACTATTAACAAAAACATGATTTACATTCTCTTATATGTTGATGGAATTTTCATTATATGTTATAACATGAAGATCATTGGTTTTTTTAAAACTCAAATGAATGAAATTTTGGAAACGAAGGATTTAGGGGTCGCAAAACCAATCCTTTGTATAGAAATTGGTAGCGAAGGGCCCAATTAATTGTTGAAAATTTTACAATATGATTATGTTTTCAATTTTTTAAAAATATACATGTCTGAATCTCTCAAACCTCTAAATGTTCAATTTTGACACCATTTCCAATATTAAATAATAATGACATTAAATTGGTACGTTTTTAGTACTTGTGGAGGATCTATATCCTGGAAATACAATATGCAGTCCATGGTTACTCTATTAACCACAGAAGTCAGATACATTACATTGACTGAGGCTTTCAATGAAGCTTTATGGATCACAAGTTTGTATTTTGAACATTACCATTATAATCATATTATTACTATTTATATTGATTGACTGTATGTTTTATATTTATCCAAACATCTTTTATTCGATGGTAAATATAAACAAATTTATATTGCATTACACTTTATTAGGTAGGACATTAAATCTAGAACAATATGTGTCAAAGAAATACATTCTGATAATAAAATGGATGATAGCTTCAATAAAGCTATGGTCTTATAAAAATTAAAAAAATTTAAGATATGATAAATTTTATTCCCATTGAAAGACTATAGGTGCCAAAACATCACAAATTTCAAATGAAAATTGTTGAGTTTTCTGATATTAGGTGTTTTCAATTTGAAATACGAATATTTATTATTCATTCTATTATTATTCGTAATATACATGTATAAAAATGTTTAACTTATTATTATTATTATTATTATTATTCGTAGGACTGTCTTACTAGACATCGATCCCATTGTCTCCCCTTTAATCTTTTCCAAACACATTCTTTGGGTTTTCAACATTTCTATCACTTGGCAGTTTTGGGTCTGTGCGTGTGGAAGCTTTTGGTTGGTTGGTTTAGTTTAAGGAGCAGCACTATGTTAGGGGAATGATGACTCAAGAATGCTCAGCCTTTTCACTATTTAACTCATTTAGATATTTTTTGGCTCTTGTTTGTTGTGGAGAAAATCCTAACAATCATTAATGTTCATTTTCTTCATGAGAGATCATGGAATTTCATCCTTAGATTCATCTTGTATCCTATTATAGTAGAGTCTCGATGAAATCTCATTCCATCCAAAATGTGTCCCCTTTTATGTGTTCAAAAACATCCAATAGAGACTGAATCATCAAATCTAGGTGATAAATGTGTCTTTTTTTCAGATCAATATGATAATAGGACTACCGGAGAGCCACCAACTCTGTCCTGTACTAATTTCAATTACTTCATCCTTTAGTTCTGAATATATGATTTATGAATTCATTAGTATTTTTTTAATCCAATTGGATTGTATCCTGTATTATTTTGATTTTCAGATTAATAAATGTGTGTGTATGGTGTCCATGTAGCTCCAAAAGAGGCCAAATCTTGTTAAATATCTTTTCCATATTTTCTGCTTAGTTTTTCTTATTTTTTAATCTATTTGATGATTTGAATATGGTTTCTGTTTAATTTCGGCATTCAGATATCATCATGAATCACCTATGTCTATTTTCTACTATTATTTAAAATAATAATAACCCAAAATATTTTTAAAATTAAATTACCTAATTGAATAACCATGCATTGATCTTGGATTTTTTTTGGGGTGTACACTTAATTTTCTTCCAAAATACTTCTTTATTTGATTTACTTGAAAATTCTATCCAACCATAGACCAGACAGGGAACCTGTGCTCCATTGGAGAGGTGGAGAAATAGTTCAACCCCACCAAGCAATGGGTGGTATGAGATACAAGTGCCCACATGGAGCGTAAGGTGTGTGGGAAGAGGAAAGGGGCCCTGCTGTAGGATTAATATCATTATTAGGAAATGATTCATGAAGCAGACCCCGTACTCACATATAACTGTGAGAAGGAAGTGATTTGATTATAAGTAATATGACCCTTGATGAGAAAATAATTGTGTGAGTCGATACTGTGTAGGAACTGTAGATCCATCTTAAATGATACGTAAATAAAAGTGTTCATTTGATCATGTGATTATGAGCCATTTGATCGAAGCGGCGAGAATCTCATTCAACCTCCATTAGATATGAGTTATGATTTGAAAATTATATCTCTTTATGGTGAACATAATGATAATTCCATGAAATAATCCTATATAGAGTATAAAATATATTATTTTATGTCCTTTCCATTTCTGGAGAGATACAATGTATTTTTCAGTATCAAATATAGTTAAATGGCTAAGCATATTTTGAAAAATTATAATGTTTTTAATGTGATCCGATTTTAATGGAAAATACAGCATATCTTAAATCACAAATCTATTAAATCTTGTAAAGAAAAGTGATATTTTCCTCCCTTGATCAACCTTCTTATTCCCTGGTGTGAGACGCTAGAACATTTCCCTCTTCCCCTAGGAGTGGTGTGGTTGAACCTTAATCATTGTATCATTTCCCCTTAAAGTTTCAACCTACTACTTGTGCACCCCATGTTTTGGTGAAAGTAGAAAGTGTCGATAAACCATCAATAGAAGGTATGATATACCTCCATTATTCTATTTTCTTAAATCCTTATTCTCCCTTTTATCTATTCCATGTTATGGCATGTGATCTACATGGTTATAATGGAGTTTTCTTGGGTGTTAGTTGGTGTGGTCATGCCGTTGCATCCTCAGGTGGATGCAGTTGTGGCAGGGGGTGATCATAAAACATTGTGTGAATCATTCTCATATAATGAACGTCAAGAACATTTTGAGGTAGGGGTTCATATATTATCTATTCTTTTATGTGAAACTTTAGAGTTAACATGTTTTATCCCACTTGATACCAATGGAATTAACATAATAAATATTTAAACTTTTCAAATAAATTGGAATCGATCATATGTTATTTCCTATTATTTTTTTAGATAGTATTATATCTATTTTTTTCTTTTTTAGCATGTCACTACTGATGGAATTGGTAAATAACATAAAATTTAATTAGTTGTAATTATTTTTCAATGATACAAAGGCACGTAAATGAATCTGGGTATTGTTGTTATAATTTGATTCTAATCAAACTAATTTAGTATGAAAGATTAATTATTTTTTATAGAATACTATTTAGGTTGACCATAGATGGAGCCTATAAATAATTAATCTGTTAATTCCATATGGATAAATGATGTAACTATTTTTTATAACGATAATATTAGATAGGGTTCTGAGTTACCCTCTTTCATGTAATACTGAGTTCTTTGTTTATTGGATCCATGAGTGCTCATTATGTTTGAATGATGGAGGCCTTGTTTAAGGGTGAAGATGCTAGTTGATATGATTTATGTTTCATTGTTCTTGTGTTGTTATGTGAGCCTGGGTGGATATTGTGATATGTAGGGGCAGGGAGGCCCATTGGATGTGGTGGCAATTGAAACCTAGTGTGGTGAGATGCATCAGTTTATGCAGGTGGGTATTGGGGAGGACACCAGAGATGATGAAATGTGTTTTATGTGAATTATTGGATTTTTAATAAATCATGTTTGTTGTTTATCTGCTTTACTTTTCCCACTTTTCAAGGAATTTTGTCTTGCTTACTCTGCTTTAAAAAGGGGGGAAGAGGAATGGAGTATTCCATTTGATTTTTGTGTTTAGCTTTGTGAGAGAGAATGGGCCAGCTCTCCTTCTATAGGTGAAAAATATTTTAAAAATAGAATCTACCCATTTGGTTGATCTCCCTTGTGTTTAGTAGCTTATAATATTTTATATAGAATGTCTAAGATTATGGGAAAGTAATATTTCTGTTAATAAATGATTGAATAGAAGTTGTTAACCCATGGGGTAGGAGCTTGATGGGATTCAATGTGGAGGTAATATTTCTGAGAAGCTGTGGACTTTGATTGGTTATGCCTGTAGGCTAGGAAACATTGGTTCGAAGAAAATGAAATATAATGTGTGATTGTTAATGGATAATTAATGTTTAAAGAGTTAGTTAATTTAATGTGAACTTGATAAAAAGGGAATGAAGTAATTTAATAAATCTATTTAAATGGTTGTGTGATTATAGGATACCTAGTCTCTGCAGTGGTAGTCAGGATTTTTAGAGATGTTAGTTGTGGTTGAGTCTAAGACTAGGTTATGCCCATAGTGTCATTGTGGGCTATAGTATAATCTATCCTTTTTTTATTTCTATATGTTACATTACCTTTTCAGTTAGGGAAACTTACACCCCGAGGATTCTGAGCTCTAGGGGGTGTTTTCACCATCATTTTGATTATATAATGGATGGCTAACTACCCCCTTTGGTCCCTCTCTCTTCTCTTGGTAGATACTTTTTCTGGTAGTCATAGTGGCTAGTTTAACCCATTTGTGTGTCTAGAGAGCAGTTATTTCTTATGTTTATTCACTCATATATATTCTGGATATAGTTTCCTATAGACTACTATTTGTGTAACGTGTATTGGCTATGATGGCTTGAGGATCCTTACTCTATGTGTGGGCTATAATGGCTTAAGGTTTAATTCCCAATGTATGATATACATTATAAAATTTTTTGGTGTATCCCAAAAATTTCCTAATAATGTTCATTACTTTAATGTGGTGGTTTTGTTTCATGAAGTACTTATTGTGGTTAGTTTCCCAAGTTTCTGCAGGCATGCCTTTTTTTAGGGAGATACATATGATGCCTGATGTTGGGGAAAAAAAATATCCTATGGGAATGTAGTAGTAGGGTACCATGGATTTTATTAATTATATTATATATTTTTTACTGAGATCCTTGGGGAGAGTAGCCATGATGAGGTTGGGAACATAGTATACCTATTTAGGTGATGAGTTAGTTTCAATTGTTGTTCTCTGTGCTTTGGCATGATTTCGTTACATTTTCATGAGTGGCTCTGGGGAGGATCCTACTAATTATACAATTATACTCCTCCTATATATATATATATATATATATGTATCCTATTTTTATGTCACTTGGTGGAGGTTAGAGATCAGGATGGTTACCAATACCTTGGGGTTGTAGGATCTGTTTGAGCTTTGTGGTCGCATGTGTTTTTTTACATTCCATTCATATTTTCAGTTTTCCCTTTTAGTTGCAGTATTTCATGCATGACATTATATATGTGAATGTGGGTTTCCATTTATATTATAGTATGAGTTGGAGTTGGTTGGTGTCCATTTTATCATTCTCTTTTTCATTTGTTATCTTAGAGGGCAATGCCTCCCATTTGTGCATTTACTATACCCTTAGTGCTAGTCTTCAACCAAAGGCTTGCTGGGAAAGGGACTCAGGGGGGTCACTATCTCACTGTTCACATTGCTGTCCTAGGAGGGGTAGACCTTGTGGGGTGGGGGTCCTGAAAAAGTGGTATCATAGGTCTAGTTGAGGGATAGGATGGAGTTTAGGGTTAGACAGAGTTGTGGTTGCATGGGTTTGTAGGGAAACTATGTCAATCAGGTTTAGAAAATGATGTAAACACTGGATACCAGCTGAGACATAGGCGTTTAGGGTCCAGAGTGATTGGATGCACAAACATTTTTTTAGAGTGGCTAAATAACAAAGGGACACTATATTCATGGGTTTACCAAGGAAAGTATCATTCATCACTCTTCTTTATACTATTATTGTAATGGGTAGACCTTGGGATAGGTTAAACTAAAATGAATAAAAGATAAATATTAATTAATTAATGTTTAGCCTTTCATATTTCATTTTTAGGAGCTCTTACTGTTTTTTATTTTGCATGTATGTCTCTAGGTCAATGTACTCATCATTTTAACATAGAATATTTCCAGCAGGCTATGCCAGTAGATTGTTATAGGGTAGTGTATGATGACAAAGAAACATTGAGGGAGACACTTTTTGATTTTCAGCTCTGAAGTCTATAGATGTACGGGGGCTCCAGTTTAGATGCAGCAATGAAAAATGGGTTGGAGGAGGTTGAGATAGTATTTAGTTTGATCCAAGCTTATAAATATCACTGGGTTTCTTTGGTTTTGATCTTGATGCATGGGAATGACAGTTAGTGGGGGTTCTTGTTCTTAGAGATTTGTGAGGAGTTGGTGATATTGTGGGAGGAGTTCTGAGACATGTTCTGAGACATGTTCTGAGTTGAGTTTCTTTCATCGATACTGATGGATTCCAGTTCCATGGAGCTACATACCCTTTAATAGTGGATCTCTAGTGTGCGAGAGTTTAGAATTCATTTCCCAAAGATTTGATGATATGATTCAGACCTATTTCCATATGATGAGGAAAGGGTGAGGCACTTCGAGGAGGAATTGTGCCATGAGATCAAGTGACAGGTCACCCCATTTATACTACAGATATATCTTAAGATGATAGAGAGGGAAGAGGTTATCTAGATGAAATTATAAATTTCTAGATTATAATGAGAGTGGAGTTTTCAGGATTCTTAATGAACCAGATCTATGTTCAGGGGTTCCCATTTTTAGGGAAGAAGAGTTTTTATTTGATCGGGGGTACGTATGAGTTCTCAACATCTCTTTTCTATTAGAGAGATGGATCTTAGGCCTATTCCAAGGGATCATGTGTTTTTTTCTTATAGAGACTGATTCCATCAGCAGCGGGAGTTCCCAACCTTTCAGATTGGTCATCATGCACCATGTGTCCCGCTCAAGGTTCCTCCGTTGAGGCAGTTCCATCCGCGGCAGCTAAAGAAGGTTACAACATCCTTGGATCAGTAGAGAATAGATGGGGAGAGAAAAGGACATCCCCATGATGATTCATGTACTTAATGATAATATCATGGTTAGGGTGGTGGTCTTCATCATTTTCAAAGAGGTTATAGACTCAGTTGTGGTCAGCTTCATGCTATTGTGCTTCCAATGCTAGGCGAGCCAGACGTCATTCAAGAAGCCCTTTTCTTATTTTTCTAATTTGGTGTATCCCTTATTTGACTCAAGAGCAGCACAATACTTCATGTAACCATCTATTTTCTAATTTTTGGGACTTTAGTTTGAGAGTATTTTAGTTCCCATGGCATTGACTATGCTAGTTACAGGTAGAGCTGACTTGTTTGAAGTATGAAGAGACTGTGGGCTAGTGCAGGGGAAACACACCTCTTGGGGAGTTTCATATGATTAAGGATACAACCATAAGATGTAATAGTTTGAATATATTGGTTGTATTTGGTGCATTCTTTCATGTATTTCATCATGAGGTAAGTGGTGTTCTTTGATGCTGATGGAGAGACAACAATGTTTAATGGTGAGTAGGACCCTTAGATGCGTTTGATGCATGTTCCATCCTTGTCATCCTTAATGGTTGAGCTGATGTTGAGTTCTTCAAGGGTTTAGTAGTTGGGGTTTCCTAGGGTCATAGAAATGTGCCCTAATGTCTTTCCAAAATAGGTTGTAGAATTACCCCATCAACTAGAGATCACTTTTGGGATCAAGCTACAACCAGTAGCATCTCTTACCTCTATGTCTAAATATAGGATGTCCCCTTCTGAGTTACAGGAGATACATATACATCCCATTGGTATGTTACAGTGCAATTTTGTTTGGATGAGTTTATCAATGTGGTGCACACTAGATTTATTCGTGGAGAATCATGATGTAATATTTTATTTTTGTATCTATTATCATCATTTAAACAATGTGATAGTGAAGAAATTCTATCCTCTTCCATGGATTTATGATTTATTAAACCAACTTATGGGTGAATGTTTGATCTCAAGGATTGATTTTTGGTTAGAGAATCATCAGATGTGAGTGAAGGGGGAGGATATCCTAAAGAAGGATTTCGGTTTTTGTCATGGGAATTACGATTTCATTGTATTGTCATTCAGTGTGACTAATTCTCATGTTGTTTTCATAGGGTTGATTTACACTATGTTCTATGAGTTCTAGGATAAGTTTTTGGTGGTTTCATCGGTGACATCCATCTGTACTCCGCATCTGAGGAGGAGCATACAGAGCATCTACACACCATTTTGGGTGTTCTTCATCAATAGTAGCTTTTTGGGAAGTTGTCTAAGTCTTAGTTATTGGCTCAAGATGTTCATTTCGTGGGGGAATGGTGTATGCCAATAGGGATTAGCTATATATCCTTATAATCTAGAAGTAGTTTTGTCTTGGAAATCCCCCAGGATTGTAGAATAGGTGAAAAGATTCCATGGTCTCGATGGCTATTATTGGATTATTATAGCTGAATTCTCTAGGGGTTTGACTCCTCAGACAACACTAACTAGGAAGGATTCGGTGTTTTTGAGGAATTATCAGGGTCACGAAGATTTTGAGTTTCTGATGGAGATGTTGGTATGTTCTACAGTTCTTTTTCTACAAATAGAGGGATTTCAGATTGAGGTTTTCTATAATGCTTCACAACTAGGGTTAGGTAGTGTTCTGATAGAGATCACTCATTTCATATGGGTCTTGGCAATGACGTCCCCATGAATGTAACTATGAAACCCATGATATTGAGATGGATATCGTGGTCATTTGTATTATGATGTGAGTAATGCCCCGACCCTAGATACCCAGAGTCGGTGCATTATTACATAACATTGGCATGATCACAAAGGATCAAGTCTCGAAAGACCGATTAGTTTAGTAGTCTTGGAAACTCTAGATATATTCATAAGTCTTACATTACATCATAAGGTAAAAAAACTACAACAACGTATTGTCTTCATATCCCCTCATACTATCCCTGCAGGTCATTCATAAATTACTTCTTCATAATCCTGGGAAAAATAAAACATTGAAAGGGGTGAGCTCAGATGCTCATTAAGGATAACATTATAGCATAAGCTTTCATAGATAAGCATAAACACTTAAGGTGGTTTATAACTAAAAAAATCCTTTTAAACTTGAACTTCAGCATAAAATGGAAAAGATAAAATAAAATATTGCAATTTACTTATTCACATGGATATTCTACTAGTCGAACAATCCCATGTAATATCAATAACCACTTTCATAATGATGGAATGCATAATGCCAGACTATCATAACCACATAGCCAAGGCCTCGTTCCAAGACTACAAATAAGATTTTTCCAAGGCCTTGTGCCAAGACACTAGTTTGTCTCATGAGACCTACCAATGCATCGAGGAGCTATAGCGGGCTCCACCCGTCACATATTAAGTCCAATGCATTCCCATATGAAAAGGTTTAAACATAACATAAACATTCGTATTAAACTAGCATACGAAATGTCAATACTTTCACCACAAACCATGAATGGTATAAAAATAGCACATCCACAGTCAAACATAACTCATTCGATACAATATAGAAGATTGTATTGTATCAAATTAACCTCAATCAAGAATAATGAAGGTTGTTGACATAGATGAAAATAATCATCAGAACTATTTGAGAGAAATATCCCCCTATTCTTGAAATCATTTAAAAATCACACTATTTATCAAGAATACATTTAAAATAGATTTTAGAATCAAAGTGTCCCATACCACTTTGAAACTTTTAAAAGGAATTTTGATTTTAAAACGTTAATTTCCATATAAATAAATCTTTAAAACCATTTTTAAATCATGGACATTAATGAGAAAGATTTAGAAGATTAAGTCTTTAAAACATTTAAAAATGGTATTTTAGTTAGAGTTTCTAACCAAAATAGAGACACATGAATACAAATAATTGAGGTAATCAAAACTTTGTCATATCACGAGAATAAAGGGATTCATGATATACTATGTCAAAGTACATTATATACACCACATAAAAGTGATTTGGTGTTTAACAACAAAGAAGTCTCAATGGAATGTAAATTGAGATGAAATCTCTCATAAAGCTGTATCCTTAGGTTAAGGATAGATCAACGACATAGATATGTGTGACAAATATAAATACACTAAATATTATTGTATATTTAGTGTAAAACAATCAAAGTAATTTCACACATAATCTTGTAAAAACAACACCAATGAATTGGATGTTTAACTCAACGAATGGAGAATGAGTTAAAATTACTCTTATCAAATTCTTATTGATGACTTGAGAAATAATCAATCGAGTGATTATGTGTACCAAAAGTATATCCACAGGAAGGGGTGTGGAAATTATGACATAATCAAATGAATAGTGATTCCACACATAATCTTGGAGTAATATAATCAATGAAATATGCGTAAAGCCAAATGAGTGGAAATTGAAATCTCAAATTCCCTTATCGATTAGGTAACTTACGAAACATACACCCATGAAAGAAGGATCATACCCTGATGATGTAAATACCCATAAATTAAAGTATATTACACAATGAATACAATCATGGGTAGTACACATACACCACTTTCAATAATTAAGTGGTGAACAATGAAATTCTCACAGAATTAAAAGTGAGATAAGAAACCCCTTACCACGTTAATCAACTGAGTCGTATGGCCAAAATTTAATAACCACCAAATGATTTACAGAATAACATGAATATAAAGAGAATCATGATAATATATATCAAATGTCAGTACACAATACACCACTTTCAATAATTAAGTGGTGAACAATGAAATTCTCACGGAATTGAATGTGAGATAAGAAAATCCCTTACTTTGTACTTTTTCCTTGGTCGACGGTAGGTTAACCTCCTGTATAATGGTGAAATAATTGTTATTCAATTATAAAAGAATAATTTATTTTAATATGATATCATATATGATCTTTTAACATTTATTTGTTAATAATATCTTAGAATTATCGTCATTTCGGGTGTTAACGGGTTCATTTTATTTTATATTCTTTGTTATGTGAGCCATATTCGTTACTAATGGGATGTATATTATTCATATCCAGAATGATATCAAGTCCTTAGATACTATTTTTAAATCATCAAATTATAATTATACTTGAATGGATATGATGGAGAATGAATCTCATCGCGTTCGTGGAGACGGTAGTCCTTACGTACGCACGATCGACAATATCATTCTTTTGATGTTAAAATAATATATAATTGGATGTTTTATCATATATACAGAATAATTATCATGTTATATTTATTATTTTGAGTTACACATCATTATTATACCCACCCAAATAATAATATATTGAATAACAATTACACCACGACGTGGAGACGGTAAGCCGTACGTACGCACATATGGTGACATGTTATTCAAAGGATGTATAGAATACTGAATATGGTTGTACCATATTTATAATAACATCACAGTATATATATTATACTGGAGTTATTATTTTATAATGGTAATAACAAAGAAAGAAGAAGTGGAAGAAGAAAGGAACTTGAAAAGGGGTGGCGAAAACATTACCTCTTCTCCGGGTTCTTCCTTTTGATTTGATCAAAAGGGCTCCATAGGTTGGCTTTATGATCAAACTAATGTATCTAGGTTGTAGTGAGGGAAGTTGAGAGAGTATTTGGGCAGGGGTTGGCCGAACCAAAAGGCTTTGAAGGTGTGAAGAAATGAGAAGGAGGAGTGCCCTTTTATAAGAGGGGTGAGGGGCACCTTGGGAAAAGCTAGAAATATTAATTTATAATAAATTCATATTCGGTTTCTAATGGCTCCAAAGTTTATTATTCAAAGGTTAAGGTGGGGATAGGTCTAAAACCATTCATCCAATAGAATTTAGACAGCTTTGGATCATTATATTAACCTTATCTTTAAGTATTAACTCTATGTTAATTAGTTTAACTTTTACAATGTCTCTTTGTATTTTTATATTATATGGTTAATAACCTTACCATATACATCCAAGAGATCCCCAATTGGTCCATTAATGATGAACCTATCATGATATATGTCTCTAGGAAGAACCTTGGTTTTTTAGGAATTTAATATCAATTAATAATATAATATTTTTTTAAAAATCTCTTTTATGTCAATTTTGACACTATTCAATAGTTGATTTTTTTGAAACTCATAACAGATTGATTACTTCTAAAAAAGTCAATTAACTCAATCCTAATATATCATATTATCCTAGAAAATTAGTTTAATTCATTTAAAGTCTCATATTATATTTATTTGGGTATTTATAATATCAATTTTTTTAATGTTTCACTATTATGATAATTACTGCAACATCATTGTGTCATAAATAAATTAAATTATTTCATCTATAAAAATTGAAAATAAAAACTCAACATGTAGAAAATCTTTTTATCTTTCTAATGAATATTTATAGTCTAAAGTACAACATATATAACTCTATGTAAAAAATTTTTTCCTAAAAGATATATGCTTGTGTCATTTTTGTATTCATTTTAACTTAATTAAAATAAAGTGTCCCTATCACCTACAAGTGGCACCATGGGGTCACCAAATAAACCCAAAGATGCCTATGGTCGAACATGTATCAAACAATAATTCTAGGACACGTTTTAGGGTAATTTAGTATTATTATAATATTATTTTTTAACCCTTATTTACCGGATTTACCCTTAACCATGGTAAATAAAATATTTTCCACAGTAATTATTCAAAATGTCTAAAAATAAAAGTTACCTATTTACACAATTTGTAAATACTGATTCAAAATATGGAATCCATTTTTCTAAATTTAAAACATAGAATTGGTAGAAATTAATTTAAAATTAATTCCCGTTGTCAAAACAAAAAGCGTGTTTTTAAGAGATAATAACTATCAAAAGATTGACACTTGTTTATGTTCGGTTTAATTGTAAAATTATGTCCAATGAACAACATTATATTAAATGGTAAAAATATATTCTAAATATACTTTAAATCCACTCAAATTCATAATTTGCCACTATGAATTATTTTGATGAAAAAAGTTGTTTTTAATTAAAATTTAGTAATTTTCACTATTCATCAAAATATTAAAGTTATCCGAAAAGTACCAAAATTTCACCTTAGGCTAAATTAGATATTCAGAATACAAAAATGAAGTCCATTTTGAAATATAAAATATATATAATTTCAAAAAGTAGGTATTACTATTCATAATGGCTAGTTTGATTGGTTGTGGTGTGTGTTAGAACTCGAAGTTGCGTACAACACACGCTACTGTATTATTCAAAGGAAAGCGTACCGTGGAAGCTTGGGATGTTTCATTTTAAATTTTTTTGATGTCCCCAGTTAGTCAAAAAGTTTAAAATATTGTATTTAAAAAGGTTTCACTATTAAAAGTTGATAAAAGTGCAATACTGAAAATGAATTTGTTCTTACATTATGTCTAAGAAAGTTATAATATGGATTCTAAAATTATAAGGATTATATAAAGTTTAAAATTTAGTTAACACTATTCATAACCGCTTTTGAACGGCTTGTTTGGTAATTCATGGTGCGATTGAACTTGGTGTTGTGTTTCGTGAAAGTTATTGAATTATTTTGAAGAAATAACACACCATAAAATCTTGTGGTGTTACATTCTCCCCTCCTTCAATAAATTGCGTCCTCACAATTTGAAATTGTTCTTCGAAAATAAAAGGTTGAAAATAGAAAATATCTTTGTGGGAAATCCCACATCGGGAATTAGGTTACTAAAATTTAGTCTTAATATTAGGAAAAGAGAAATGAAAGGGTCACCACCAAATTATGATCTCGATTAGGAGAACATTGGTGGCAATTAGAGACATATAATTTGAGGAAAAACGTAAATATTTATAGGTAGTGATTGAGGTCATCAATCACAAACAAGTGTATAATTGAGGTCCTTAAATTCATCAATCTATGGTGATTGTAAATACCATCGGTTCAACAAAACATAGGGTATTAGGATAACACATTTTTGACGTTTCAAAATATCTTAGTTGAAATCCCACATCGAAAAATGAATTAACGAGGCCTCTATTTAAAGTAAAGAGTGGAAAGTATGAAGATTACTGAAAATAACACATACTAGGGTTCCATGTAGGAAAATATGGATATGGAAGAGAAATCTAACCATCAATTATCTGATGGAGAGTGGTAGAGAACATGGCTATGAAAAGGCCAACAATCCCAAAGCCATGAATTAGTGATGATTTAAGGTACCATCTAGGACAACATTTTTGTTCTAAGTTCCTTTTATTAATGTTGAGGAATTTATTTATGAGATTGGCTAAGATCATAAGGAGATATACTTACTTTATAATTAGAGTTTTATCCATTAATAAATTTCTAGCACAAACTCATCTTTCACTCTAAAAGATAATAGAACATAATTTTTTTTTCTATTTATACTATTCGTACAGGGTTCCAAAATAAATGAATTTATAATTCATCTACCAGATATTTTAAAAAAACTACATTATTTAATCCAGGACATCTCGTCGGCCAATGGTAGGTGATACACCCTTGTCGCCCTTCGGTTGCGGGTTCTAGTCTCGCAGCCTTGTCGGACGCGACGGGTAGCCGCCTAACCTCAGGGTTTTCCTTTTATGGCAATCCAAAATAATCCAAACTAGAACTATCCAAAATACTTATGTCCAAACTCACAGTCCAACATTTATAAAGAAGGTAAACATAATGTAGATCCTTTTTACCCCGTAATAGCATATGAATACCTTCATCATGTATTCTTTTAATACACTGAAACATCCTGAGTTACCATATTCCTTATTGATTACATTCATGCTCCCTTATTCCATATAGAATGCTTGATATACTTCATCAGTCCAAAAATGTTTTAAACCCCAACAATGATGGAATATACAAATCATTAATCACTTCCAAGGTAGTCAAGAATATCCAATATAATTTATCCAAAATAATCATGTATTATTCCAAAATCACTACCTCGGTATCAGAACTATATTATGGTTTATCATTCTCTCAACCATATATTTTCCAAAAATTTATCCTTCTATTGAGTCACTTTTCGTTGTTCCACACAATCTCAAGTCCTTAATGAAATAGTACTGCAGTACAATCCTTATATACTCCATAATTATTATAACAAGTACATTGTTGATACAACACTCAATTGAGATAATCAACATAAGAACTCTAATAATTCCTCTTCATCTGTGGTAGTATCATAACTTGATTATTATCCGATAGCATCATTTGTGGCATAGTCTGATGACTGGGACATAGGTTCGTGTAGTGTCCAAACTCCTTGAAAATGAAGCATTGTACATTTGAAACCATTTTCTTACCCTTGCAGTCACGTACTTTGTGCCCTTTTCCTCCACACTTATAACAAACTCCCATTCCTTTCAGGAAAGTTCCAGGGTGTTTCTTTCCACAGTTACCACATATGGGAAAATTCTTCTTTTCCCTCTTCCCTTTATCCATCTTTCTCTCTTCCATCCTTTTCTTCTCTTGCATCCCTTCAAAGCCATAGGACTCAGTAAACTCTTTACTTATCTTATCAACACATGATATTATTTCTTCATATGATGATAATACATGGGAGACTATTTCTCTTATAAATTCTATCTTAAGACCATGAAAGATATGATCCTTCCTTCTCTTTGGATCATGTGCATTTCTGGAGTTCTCATTCCTTCTACTGGGCGCCATTTCTAAACAATGGCATACACTAGATCAGTTAATGAATCAAAATACATAGTCCCATACTTATAAAACACATAACATAAATTGAACTATTTATGGATATAATCCATAATCATAAAAATGTCTCCTTCGAGGATGTATATCCTCATAAACCCTTCGTAATGGTTTGTAAAGAAAATGAGAATTATCCTAAGCATATCCCCCGGGAGTGTCGTAACCAAGAGTGCAGCAAGGACCGTTGTCATGCACCAGTTCCCGTTCGAGTCTAGCTCAAAGCGGTGTTTTCGGGTTTTACCCTTAGGAACATCTGTACCAGAGCCGCCTCTACCTGCTCGTATCCAGACAGGGATGTATTGCTCAGAAAACTCACAAAATCTCTACAATACCAAAATTCTAGGAAGTTCTTCTATACTGATCATCAAAGTTCATCTTAGGTCTACGTGCTCTAATCAGAGTTTATCTAAATCTAGCTTCCAAGGTTTGTACTAAACTTCCTCTGATACCAACTGTAACGCCCCGACCCTAGATACCCAGAGTCGGTGCATTATTACATAACATTGGCATGATCAAAAGGGATCAAGTCTCGAAAGACCGATTAGTTTAGTAGTCTTGGAAACTCTAGATATATTCATAAGTCTTACATTACATCATAAGGTAAAAAAAACTACAACAACGTCTTGTCTTCATATCCCCCCATACTATCCCTGCAGGTCATTCATAAATTACTTCTTCATAATCCTTTGTTCACCACTTAATTATTGAAAGTGGTGTATTGTGTACTGCCATTTGATATATATTATCATGATTCTCTTTATATTCATGTTATTCTGTAAATCATTTGGTGGTTGTTAACTTTTGGCCATACGACTCAGTTGATTAACGTGGTAAGGGTTTTCTTATCTCACTTTTAATTCTGTGAGAATTTCATTGTTCAACACTTAATTATTGCAAGTGGGGTATGGGTACTTCCCATGATTGTATTCATTGTGTAATATACTTTAATTTATGGGTATTTACATCATCATGGTATGATCCTTCTTTCATGGGTGTATGTTTCGTAAGTTACCTAATCGATAAGGGAATTTGAGATTCCAATTTCCACTCATTTGGATTTACGCATATTTCATTGATTATATTACTCCAAGATTATGTGTGGAATAACTATTCATTTGATTATGTAATAATTTCCACACCCCTTCCTGTGGATATACTTTTGATACACATAATCACTCGATTGATAATTTCTCAAGTCATCGATAAGAATTTGATAAGAGTAATTCTAACTCATTCTCCATTCGTTGAGTTAAACATCCAATTCATTGGTGTTGTTTTTACAAGATTATGCGTGAATGTCCTTTGATTTTTTTACACTAAATATCCAATAATATTTAGTGTATTTATATTTGTCACACATATCTATGTCGTTGATCTATCCTTAACCTAAGGATACAACTTTATGAGAGATTTCATCTCAATTTACATTCCATTGAGACTTCTTTGTTGTTATACACCAAATCACTTTTATGTGGTGTATATAATGTACTTTGACATAGTATATCATGAATCCCTTTATTCTCATGATATTACAAAGTTTTGATTACCTCAATTATTTGTATTCATGTGTCTCTATTTTGGTTAGAAACTCTAACTAAAATACCATTTTTATATGTTTTAAAGACTTAATCTTCTAAATCATTCTCATTAATGATTTAAAAATGGTTTTAAAGATTTATTTCTATTGACATTAACATTTTAAAATCAAAATTCCTTTTAAAAGATTCAAAGTTGTATGGGACACTTTGATTCTAAAATCTATTTTAAATGTATTCTTGATAAATAGTGTGATTTTTAAATGATTTCAAGAAAAGGGGGATATTTCTCTCAAATAGTTCTGATGATTATTTTCATCTATGTCAACAACCTTCATTATTATTGATTAAGGTTAATGTGATACAATGCAATCTTCTATATTGTATCGAATGAGTTATGTTTGACTGTGGATGTGTTATTTTTATACCATTCATGGTTTGTGGTGAAAGTATTGACATTTCGTATGCTATTTTAATACAGATGTTTATGTTATGTTTAAACCTTTTCATATGGTAATGCATTGGACTTAATATGTGACGGGTGGAGCCCGCTATAGCTCCTCGATGCATCGGTAGGTCTCATGAGACAAACCAGTGTCTTGGCACAAGGCCTTGGAAAAATCTTATTTGTAGTCTTGGCACGAGGCCTTGGCTATGTGGTTATGATAGTCTGGCATTATGCATTCCATCATTATGAAAGTGGTTATTGATATTACATGGATTGTTCGACTAGTAGAATATCCATGTGAATAAGTAAATGGCATTATTTTATTTTATCTTTTCCATTTTATGCTGAAGTTCAAGTTTAAAATGCTTTTGTTTTAGTTATAAACGGCCTTAAGTGTTTATGCTTATCTATGAAAGCTTTTGCTATAATGTTATCCTTACTGAGCATCTGAGCTCACCCCTTTCAATGTTTTATTTTTCCCAGGATTATGAAGAAGTAATTTATGAATGACCTGCAGGGATAGTATGAGGGGATATGAAGACAAGACGTTGTTGTATTTTTTTTTTACCTTATGATGTATTGTAAGACTTATGAATATATCTAGAGTTTCCAAGACTACTAAACTAATCGGTCTTTCGAGACTTGATCCCTTGTGATCATGCCAATGTTATGTAATAATGCACCGACTCTGCGTATCTAGGGTCGGGGCGTTACAGTAGATAAGAAAATCCCTTACTTTGTACTTTTTCCTTGGTCGATGGTAGGTTAACCTCCTGTATAATGGTGAAATAATTGTTATTGAATTATACAAGAATCTTTTATTTTAATATGATATCATATATGATCTTTTAACATTTATTTGTTAATAATATCTTAGAATTATCGTCATTTCGGGTGTTAACGGGTTCATTTTACTTTATATTCTTTGTTATGTGAGCCATATTCTTTTTTAATGGGATTTATATTATTCATATCCAGAATGATATCAAGTCCTTAGAAACTATTTTTAAATCATCAAATTATAATTATACTTGAATGGATATGATGGAGAATGAATCTCATCGCGTTCGTGGAGACGGTAGTCCGTACGTACGCACAAGTGACAATATCATTCTTTTGATATTAAAATAATATATAATTAGATGGTTTATCATATATACAGAATCATTATCATATTATATTTATTATTTACATGAGTTACACATCATTATTATACCCACCCAAATAATAATATATTGAATAACAATTACACCACGACGTGGAGACGGTAAGCCGTACGTACGCACATATGGTGACATGTTATTCAAAGGATGGATAGAATACTGAATATGGTTGTACCATATTTATAATAACATCACAGTATATATATTATACTGGAGTTATTATTTTATAATGGTAATAACAAAGAATGAAGAAGTGGAAGAAGAAAGGAACTTGAAAAGGGGTGGTGAAAACATTACCTATTCTGCGGTTTCTTCCTTTTGATTTGATCAAAAGGGCTCCTTAGGTTGTCTTTATGATCAAACTAAGGTCCCTAGGTTGTAGTGAGGGAAGTTGAGAGAGTATTTGGGCAGGGTTTGGCCGAACCAAAAGGCTTTGAAGGTGTGAAGAAATGAGAAGGTGGAGTGCCCTTTTATAAGAGGGGTGAGGGGCACCTTGGGAAAAGCTAGAAATATTAATTTATAATAAATTCATATTCGGTTTCTAATGGCTCAAAAGTTGATTATTAAAGGTTTAAGGTGGGGATAGGTCGAAAACCATTCATCCAATAGAATTTAGACAGGTTTGGGTCATTATATTAACCTTATCTTTAAGTATTAACTCTATGTTAATTAGTTTAACTTTTACAATGTCTCTTTGTATTTTTATATTATATGGTAAATAAACTTACCATATACATCCAAGCGACCCCCAATTGGTCCATTAATGATTAACCTATCATGATATAAGTCTCTTGGAAGAACCTTAGATTTTTAGGAATTTAATATCAATTAATAATATAATATTTGTTTTAAAAACTCTTTTATGTCAATTTTGACACTATTCAATAGTTGATTTTTGTGAAACTCATAACAGGTTGATTACTTAGAAAAAAGTCAATTAAATCAATCCTAATATATCATAGTATCCTATAAAATTAGTTTAATTCATTTAAAGTTTCATATTATATTTATTGGGGTATTTATAATATCAATTATTTTAATTGTTCACTATTATGATAATTACTGCATCATCATTGTGTCATAAATAAATTAAATTATTTCATCTCTAAAAATTTAAATTAAAATATCATCATGTAGGAAAGCTTTGTATCTTTCTAATTAATATTTATAGTCGAAAATCCAACATATATAACCCTATGTAAAAATTGTTTTGCTAAAAGATATATGCTTGTGTCATTTTTGTATTCAATTTAACTTAATTAAAATAAAGTGTCCCTATCACCTACAAGTGGCACCATGGGGTCCCCAAATAGACCCAAATATTCCTATGGTAGAACATGTCTCAAACAATAAGGATAGGACACGTTTTAGGGTAATTTAGTATTATTATAATATTATTTTTTAACCCTTGTTTACTGGATTTACCCTTAACCATGGTAAATAAAATATTTACCGCAGTAATTATTCAAAATGTCTAAAAATAAAAGTTACCTATTTACACAATTTGGAAATCCAGATTCCAAATATGGAATCCATTTTTCTAAATTTAAAACACAGAAGTGGGAGAAATTAATTTAAAATTAATTCCCGTTGTCAAAACAAAAAGTGTGTTTTTAAGAGATAATAACTATCAAAAGATTGACACTTGTTTATTTTCGGTTTAATTGTAAAATTATGTCCAATGAACAAAATTATATTAAATGGTAAAAATATATTCTAAATATACTTTAAAACCACTCAAATTCATAATTTATCACTATTAATTACTTTGATTAAAAAAGTTGTTTTTAATTAAAATTTAGTAATTTTCACTATTCATCAAAATATTAAAGTTATCCGAAAAGTACCAAAATTTCGCCTTATGATAAATTAGATATTTAGAATACAAAAATGAAGTTCATTTTGAAATATAAAATATATATAATTTCAAAAATTAGGTATTACTATTCATAACGGCTAGTTTGATTGGTTGTGGTGTGTGTTAGAACTCGAAGTTGCGTACAACACACGCTACTGTATTATTCAAAGGAAAGCGTACCGTGGATGCTTGGGATGATTCATTTTAAATTTTTTTGATGTCCCCATTTAGTCAAAAAGTTTAAAATATTGTATTTAAAAAGGTTTCACTATTAAAAGTTTATAAAAGTGCAATACTGAAAATGAATTTGTTCTTACAATATGTCTAAGAAAGTTATAATATGGATTATAAAATTATAAGGATTATATAAAGTTTAAAATTTAGTTAACACTATTCATAACCTCTTTTTAATGGCTTGTTTGGTAATTCATGGTGCGATTGAACTTGGTGTTGTGTGTAGTGAATGTTATTGAATTATTTTGAAAAATAACACACTATAAAATCTTGGGGTGTTACATTCTCCCCTCCTTCAATAAATTGCATCCTCACAATTTGAAATTGTTCTTCGAAAATAAAAGGTTGAAAATAGAAAATATCTTTGTGGGAAATCCCACATCGGGAATTAGGTTACTAAAATTTAGTCTTAATATGAGGAAAAGAGAAATAAAAGGGTCACCACCAAATTATGATCTCGATTAGGAGAACATTGGTGGCAATTAGAGACATATAATTTGAGGAAAAACGTAAATATTTATAGGTAGTGATTGAGGTCATCAATCACAAACAAGTGTATAATTGAGGTCCTTAAATTCATCAATCTATGATGATTTGAAATACCATCGGTTCAACAAAACATAGGGTATTAGGATAACACATTTTTGAGGTTTCCAAATATCTTAGTTGAGATCCCACATCGAAAAATGAATTAACGAGGCCTCTATTTAAAGTAAAGAGTGGAAATTATGAAGATTACCGAAAATAACACATACTAGGGTTCCATGTAGGAAAATATGGATATGGAAGAGAAATCTAACCATCAATTATCTGATGGAGAGTGGTAGAGAACATGGCTATGAAAAGGCCAACAATCCCAAAGCCATGAATTAGTGATGATTTAAGGTACCATCTAGGACAACATTTTTGTTCTAAGTTCCTTTTATTAATGTTGAGGAATTTATTTATGAGATTGGATAAGATCATAAGGAGATATACTTACTTTATAATTAGAGTTTTATCCATTAATAAATTTCTATCACAAACTCATCTTTCACTCTAAAAGATAATAGAACATAATTTTTTTTTCTATTTATACTATTCGTACAGGGTTCCAAAATAAATGAATTTATAATTCATCTACCATATCTTTTAAAAAAACTACATTATTTAATCCAGGACATCTCGTGGGCCAGTGGTAGGTGATACACCCTTGTCACCCTTCGGTTGCGGGTTCAAGTCTCGCAGCCTTGTCGGACGCGACGGGTAGCCGCCCGACCTCCGGGTTGTCCTTTTATGGCAATCCAAAATAATCCAAACTAGAACTATCCAAAATACGTTTGTCCAAACTCACAGTCCAACATTTATAATGAAGTTAAACATAATGTAGATCCTTTTTACCCCGTAATAGCATATGAATACCTTCATCATGTATTCTTTTAATACACTGAAACATCCTAAGTTAGCATATTCCTTATTCATTACATTCATGCTCCCTTATTCCATATAGAATGCTGGATATACTTCATCAGTCCAAAAATGTTTTAAACCCCAACAATGATGGAATATACAAATAATTAATCACTTCCAAGGTAGTCAAGAATATCCAATATAATTTATCCAAAACAATCATGTATTATTCCAAAATCACTACCTCGGTATCAGAACTATATTAGGGTTTATCATTCTCTCAACCATATATTTTCCAAAAATTTATCCTTCTATTGAGTCACTTTTCGTTGTTCCACACAATATCAAGTCCTTAATGAAATAGTACTACAGTACAATCCTTATATACTCTATAATTATTATAACAAGTATTTTGTTGATACAATACTCAATTGACATAATCAAAATAAGAACTCTAATCATTCCTCTTCATCTGTGGTAGTATCATAACTTTATTATTATCCAATAGCATCATTTGCGTCATATTCTGATGACGGGGACATAGGTTCGCGTAGTGTCCAAACTCCTTGAAAATGAAGCATTGTACATTTGAAACCATTTTCTTACCCTTGCTGTCACGTACTTTGTGCCCTTTTCCTCCACACTTATAAAAAACTCCCATTCCTTTCAGGCAAGTTCCAGGGTGTTTCTTTCCATAGTTACCACATATGGGAAAATTCTTCTTTTCCCTCTTCCCTTTATCCATCTTTCTCTCTTCCATCCTTTTCTTCTCTTGCTTCCCTTCAAAGCCATAGGACTCAGTAAACTCTTTACTTATCTTATCAACACATGATATTATTTCTTCATATGATGATAATATATGGGAGACTATTTCTCTTATAAATTCTAGCTTAAGACCATGAAAGATATGATCCTTCCTTCTCTATGGATCATGTGCATTTCTGGAGTTCTCATTCCTTCTACTGGGCGCCATTTCTAAACAATGGCATACACTAGATCAGTTTATGAATCAAAATACATAATCCCATACTTATAAAACACATAACATAAATTGAACTATTTTTGGATATAATCCATAATCATAAAAATGTCTTCTTTGAGGATGTATATACTCAAAAACCCTTCATAATGGTTTGTAAAGAAAATGAGAATTATCCTAAGCATATCCCCCGGGAGTGTCGTAACCAAGAGTGCAGCAAGGCCAGTTGTCGTGCACCAGTTCCCGTTCGAGTCCAGCTCAAAGCGGTGTTTTCAGGTTTTACCCCTAGGTACATCTGTGCCAGAGCCGCCTCTACCTGCTCATATCCAGACAGGGATGTATTGCTCAGAAAACTCACAAAATCTCTACAATACCAAAATTCTAGGAAGTTCTTCTATACTGATCCTCAAAGTTCATCTTAGGTCTACGTGCTCTAATCAGAGTTTATCTAAATCTAGCTTCCAAGGTTTGTACTATACTTCCTCTGATACCAACTGTAATGCCCCGCCCTAGATACCCAGAGTCGGTGCATTATTACATAACATTGGCATGATCACAAGGGATCAAGTCTCGAAAGACCGATTAGTTTAGTAGTCTTGGAAACTCTAGATATATTCATAAGTCTTACATTACATCATAAGGTAAAAAAACTACAACAACGTCTTGTCTTCATATCCCCTCATACTATCCCTGCAGGTCATTCATAAATTACTTCTTCATAATCCTTTGTTCCCCACTTAATTATTGAAAGTGGTGTATTGTGTACTTAAATTTGATATATATTAGCATGTTTCTCTTTATATTCATGTTATTCTGTAAATCATTTGTTGGTTATTAACTTTTGGCCATACGACTCAGTTGATTAACGTGGTAAGGGGTTTCTTATCTCACTTTTAATTCTGTGAGAATTTCATTGTTCACCACTTAATTATTGCAAGTGGTGTATGTGTACTGCCCATGATTGTATTCATTGTGTAATATAATTTAATTTATGGGTATTTACATCATCATGGTATGATCCTTCTTTCATGGGTGTATGTTTCATAAGTTACCTAATCGATAAGGGAATTTGAGATTTCAATTTCCACTCATTTGGCTTTACGCATATTTCATTGATTATATTACTCCAAGATTATGTGTGGAATCACTATTCATTTGATTATGTCATAATTTCCACACCCCTTCCTATGGATATACTTTTGATACACATAATCACTCGATTGATAATTTCTCAAGTCATCGATAAGAATTTGATAAGAGTAATTTTAACTCATTCTCCATTCGTTGAGTTAAACATCCAATTCATTGGTGTTGTTTTTACAAGATTATGTGTGAATGTCCTTTGATTGTTTTACACTAAATATCCAATAATGTTTAGTGTATTTATATTTGTCACACATATCTATGTCGTTGATCTATCCTTAACCTAAGGATACAGCTTTATGAGAGATTTCATCTCAATTTACATTCCATTGAGACTTCTTTGTTGTTATACACCAAATCACTTTTATGTGGTGTATATAATGTACTTTGACATAGTATATCATGAATCCCTTTATTATCATGATATTACAAAGTTTTGATTACCTCAATTATTTGTATTCATGTGTCTCTATTTTGGTTAGAAACTCTAACTAAAATACCATTTTTAAATGTTTTAAAGACTTAATCTTCTAAATCATTCTCATTAATGTCCATGATTTAAAAATGGTTTTAAAGATTTATTTATATAGATATTAACGTTTTAAAATAAAAATTCCTTTTAAAAGTTTCAAAGTGGTATGGGACACTTTGATTCTAAAATATATTTTAAATGTATTCTTGATAAATAGTGTGATTTTTAAATGATTTCAAGAAAAGGGGGATATTTCTCTCAAATAGTTCTGATGATTATTTTCATCTATGTCAACAACCTTAATTATTCTTGATTGAGGTTAATGTGATACAATACAATCTTCTATATTGTATCGAATGAGTTATGTTTGGCTGTGGATGTGCTATTTTTATACCATTCATGGTTTGGGGTGAAAGTATTGACATTTCGTATGCTAGTTTAATACGAATGTTTATGTTATGTTTAAACCTTTTCATATGGGAATGCATTGGACATAATATGTGATGGGTGGAGCCCGCTATAGCTCCTCTATGCATCGGTAGGTCTCATGAGACAAACTAGTGTCTTGGCACAAGGCCTTGGCAAAATCTTATTTGTAGTCTTGGCACGAGGCCTTGGCTATGTGGTCATGATAGTCTGGCATTATGAATTCCATCATTATGAAAGTGGTTATTGATATTACATGGGATTGTTCGACTAGTAGAATATCCATGTGAATAAGTAAATGGCATTATTTTATTTTATATTTTCCATTTTATGCTGAAGTTCAAGTTTAAAAGGCTTTTGTTTTCGTTATAAACTACCTTAAGTGTTTATGCTTATCTATGAAAGCTTATGCTACAATGTTATCCTTACTGAGCATCTGAGCTCACCCCTTTCAATGTTTTATTTTTCCCAGGATTATGAATAAGTAATTTATGAATGACCAGCAGGGATAGTATGGGGGGATATGAAGACAAGACGTTGTTGTAGTTTTTTTTACCTTATGATGTAATGTAAGACTTATGAATATATATAGAGTTTCCAAGACTACTAAACTAATCGGTCTTTTGAGAGTTGATCCCTTGTGATCATGCCAATGTTATGTAATAATGCACCGACTCTGGGTATCTAGGGTCGGGGCGTTACAGTAGATAAGAAAATCCCTTACATTGTACTTTTTCCTTGGTCGACGGTAGGTTAACCTCCTGTATAATGGTGAAATAATTGTTATTGAATTATACAAGAATCATTTATTTTAATATTATATCATATATGATGTTTTAACATTTATTTGTTAATAATATCTTAGAATTATCGTCATTTCGGGTGTTAATGGGTTCATTTTACTTTATATTCTTTGTTATGTGAGCCATATTCGTTATTAATGGGATGTATATTATTCATATCCAGAATGATATCAAGTCCATAGATACTATTTTTAAATCATCAAATTATAATTATACTTGAATGGATATGATGGAGAATGAATCTCATCGCGTTCGTGGAGACGGTAGTCCGTACGTACGCACGAGCGACAATATCATTCTTTTGATCTTAAAATAATATATAATTGGATGGTTTATCATATATACAGAATCATTATCATGTTATATTTATTATTTACATGAGTTACACATCATTATTATACCCACCCAAATAATAATATATTGACTAACAATTACACCACGACGTGGAGACGGTAAGCCGTACGTACGCACATATGGTGACATGTTATTCAAAGGATGATATAATACTGAATATGGTTGTACCATATTTATAATAACATCACAGTATATATATTATACTGGAGTAATTATTTTATAATGGTAATAAAAAAGAAAGAAGAAGTGGAAGAAGAAAGGAACTTGAAAAGGGGTGGTGAAAACATTACCTCTTCTCCGGGTTCTTCTTTTTGATTTGATCAAAAGGGATCCATAGGTTGGCTTTATGATCAAACTAAGGCCTCTAGGTTGTAGTGAGGGAAGTTTAGAGAGTATTTGGGTAGTGTTTGGCCGAACCAAAAGGCTTTGAAGGTGTAAAGAAATTAGAAGGAGGAGTGCCCTTTTATAAGAGGGGTGAGGGGCACCTTGGGAAAAGCTAGAAATATTAATTTATAATAAATTCATATTCGGTTTCTAATGGCTCCAAAGTTGATTATTCAAAGTTTAAGGTGGGTATAGGTCCAAAACCATTCAGACAATAGAATTTAGACAGGTTTGGGTCATTATATTAACCTTATCTTTAAGAATTAACTCTATGTTAATTAGATTAACTTTTACAATGTCTCTTTGTATTTTTATATTATATGGTTAATAAACTTACCATATACATCCAAGAGACCCCCAATTGGTCCATTAATGATGAAACTATCATGATATAAGTCTCTTGGAAGAACCTTAGATTTTTAGGAATTTAATATCAATTAATAATATAATATTTGTTTTAAAAACTCTTTTAATACAATTTTGACACTATTCAATAGTTGATTTTTGTGAAACTCATAACAAATTGATTACTTCTAAAAAAGTCAATTAAATCAATACTAATATATCATATTATCCTAGAAAATTAGTTTAATTCATTTAAAGTTTCATATTATATTTATTTGGGTATTTATAATATCAATTATTTTAATTTTTCACTATTATGATAATTACTGCATCATCATTGTGTCATAAATAAATTAACTTATTTCATCTCTAAAAATTGAAAATAAAATATCATAATTTAGGAACTATTTTTATATTTCTAATGAATATTTATAGTCGAAAATCGAACATATATAACCCTATGTAAAAATTGTTTTGCTAAACGATATATGCTTGTGTCATTTTTGTATTCATTTTAATTTAATTAAAATAAACTGTCCCTATCACCTACAAGTGGCACCATGGGGTCCCCAAATAGACCCAAAGATGCCTATGGTCGAACATGTATCAACCAATAAGTCTAGGACACGTTTTAGGGTAATTTAGTATTATTATAATATTATTTTTTAACCCTTATTTACCGGATTTACCCTTAACCATGGTAAATAAAATATTTACCGCAGTAATTATTCAAAATGTCTAAAAATAAAAGTTACCTATTTACACAATTTGTAAATCCTGATTCCAAATATGGAATCCATTTTTCTAAATTTAAAACACAGAAGTGGCAGAAATTAATTTAAAATTAATTACTGTTGTCAAAACAAAAAGCCTGTTTTTAAGAGATAATAACTATCAAAAGATTGACACTTGTTTATGTTCGGTTTAATTGTAAAATTATGTCCAATGAACAACATTATATTAAATGGTAAAAATATATTCTAAATATACTTTAAAACCACTCAAATTCATAATTTATCACTATTAATTATTTTGATTAAAAAAGTTGTTTTTAATTAAAATTTAGTAATTTTCACTATTCATCAAAATATTAATGTTATCCGAAAAGTACCAAAATTTCACCTTATGCTAAATTAGATATTCAGAATACAAAAATGAAGTCTATTTTGAAATATAAAATATATATAATTTCAAAAAGTAGGTATTACTATTCATAACGGCTAGTTTGATTGGTTGTGGTGTGTGTTAGAACTCGAAGTTGCGTACAACACACGCTGCTGTATTATTCAAAGGAAAGCGTACCGTGGAAGCTTGGGATGTTTCATTTTAAATTTTTTTGATGTCCCCATTTAGTCAAAAAGTTTAAAATATTGTATTTATAAAGGTTTCACTTTTAAAAGTTGATAAAAGTGAAACAATGAAAATGAATTTGTTCTTACATTATGTCTAAGAAAGTTATAATATGGATTCTAAAATTATAAGGATTATATAAAGTTTAAAATTTAGTTAACACTATTCATAACCTCTTTTGAATGGCTTGTTTGGTAAGTCATGGTGCGATTGAACTTGGTGTTGCGTGTAGTGAAATTTATTCAATTATTTTGAAGAAATAATACACTATAAAATCTTGGGGTGTTACAATGTGAATACATTACCTTGTTGGACTTTTTTACTTGTTTAACCCATGCTCAAGGAGGCCCTGACTCTATTTGGTTGTTAGTGGATTGTTTAATGAAATTTTCCCACTTCATATAAATCAATTAGTGAAGCACAATGGAGGTTTCATCAAGGAAATATCTAGAGGAGGTGGTGAGACTCCACGGATTTCCAAGGATGAATATTTCTAATTGAGATCCTCGTTTTACCTCTAGGGTGTGGATAGGTCTCACACAATATTTTGGTTCTCTGATATTCCTTGGGGAAATACATTTGATCCTTTATTTCTTCCCATAGGATTTGTGTGATCGAAAATTAATCCTTGGATCATTTCATATTGAGTTTCCTTCATGTTGCACACAGACCCCTATTTTGGTGCAGTAAACAAGTGTCGATATGTCATCAATAGAAGATATGATCTTCCTATGTTCTTGTGTTTTCATAAATCCATATTCACCCATTTCAACATTCCATGTTATGGTATGTGATTCCAATGATTCTCATGGATTTTTCATGGGTTTTGGTTCATACAGTCATTCCACGATGTCCACTAGTGGATGCAGTTGTCGCAGGGGAGGAAATCATAATATGTTGTGTAGATTGTTCTCTTATAATTAAAGTCCAGAACCTTTTTAGGAATGTGATTCATGGATTCTATATCGTTTTAACTTCTACAATATAGTAATCATTTTTTATCCCACTGGATCACAATTTAATTAAAAAAATAAATATTTAAACTGAACAAATAAATTGGTATCGATCATATATTATTAGCACATGTTTTTCTAGATAGTGTGATATCTATTAATTCCTTTTTTAGAATGCCATTATTTTTTAAATTGGCAATTAACATAAGATATTATTAATTGTAGTTATTTTTTAATGATATAGAGGAATGTAAATAAATAAGGTTGTAATTATTGTAATTTGACGTTAATCAATAGATAGAGTAAGAATGATTAATTATTTTTATAGCTTATTTTTTAGGTTTCTAGTATTTGGAACCTACATATAATAAATCAATTAATTTCAGAAGGATTAATGAACCAACTTCTTGATAAAAATATAATGTTGAGTAGGTTTCTGAGTTACCCTCTTGCTTGCAAGTCCAGGTTCCATGTGCTTTGGTTCCAAGAGTGCTCATTATGATTGAAGGCTGGATTTCTTGTCTAAGGGCCCAAATCTCAATTGATATGATGTTTGTTTCATGTTTCTTGTGGTGTGATGTGATACTAGGTAGATATTTTGATATTTAGGGGAAGTTAGGATCATTGTTTGTGGCAGTAGTTTATTTCTAGGGTGGAAAGATGCATCGGTTTATGCATGTGGGTCTTAGGGAGGACACTAGAAAAAATAAAACTCATTGGATGTGAATGATTGGATGTGTGTAGAATATTGTTAGTTTTTTATCTGCTTTACATTCCTAACTGTTCATAGAATCTGGTCTTGATTACCTACCATCTTGAAGGATCCATGATGCAGGAGGTATGGCACATGATTTCTGTGTTTATATTATTGACGGAGGATGGGCCTACACTCCTACAATAGGTGGAAAATACATGACAGGTAGTTCATCTTCTCACTGGGTTGATCCCCCTTATGATTAGTATCTTTGAATGTTTTTTGAAAATGCCTGGGGATATTGAAATGTAATATAGATGTTAATAAATGATTGAATAGATGACGTTATCCATGGGGTGGGAGATTTCTGGGATGAAATGATGAGAAAATATTTTTGAGTATATTTGGAATTTAATTGGTTATTCCTAGAGGGAAGGAATCATTATTGTGATGCTAATGAAATATAATGTGGAATTGTAAATAGTTAATTAATGTTTAATGAATTTATTAATGTAAAGTGAAATATATAAAAATGGAATGAAACAATGTAATCAAGCTCTTTAAATTGATGTGTTCTTAGAAGATACCAAGTCTTCGTAGTGGCAGTCAGGAGTCTGAGAGACGTTAGCTACATTTATGTCTAAGACTAGGTCATGCCCAAAGTGTGGTTGTGAGCTATAGAATATTATGTACGTTTTATATTTATATATACCATTCCACCCCACTAGATATGAAAATTGACACCTCGGTGATTCTGAGTCTGAGGGGGGTGTTTTCCTCAACATTCCGGTGGGAGTATGGATGGCTGAAAACCCCCATTGGCCCCAATACCATCTCATGGTAATTACATATGTTGGTGGGAACAATAGTTATTTTTTCTCATATATGAGTGTAGAGGGTTGAAATATCATGTGGTTATTAAAACACAAATATTCAGTATATAGTTTCCCATGGACTACTATAGGTGTAACATGTATTGGATGGGAGGACTTGAGGATCCTTACTCGATGTATGGTCTGTAATTTCATGAGGTTTAATGATTAATGTATAATACATGATATACGAGCTCTGGTGGATCCTAGAAACTACCAGGTTAATTTGGTAATGTGGGTATGGTGTTTGGGTTGCATGAGGCTCATGTAGTGGTGCCTCTCCTAGTTGTTTGTGGGAAGGCCTTTTTAGAGACAGATGCTTAGGATGTGCATCGTTGGGGAAAAGCAGATAACTAGTGGAGATGTAAAAGCAAGGTACCCATGATATTATTTTTTATATTTTATACTCTTGCATATGATACTTGGTGATAGTATCCATGATGAGGCATGGAGCATAGTATAGAAGTTTTGGTGATGATTTTGGTTTACTAGTTGTTCACTATTCTTTAGAATGCTTTCATTAATTTTTCACAAGATTCTCTGGTGAGGATCCTACTGAGTATATTGTTATACTCAACATACATATATATATACTATTTTTGAGGTCACTTGGAGAAGGTTGGAGATCAATCTAGTTACTACTAGCTTGGGGTTGTTGGAGCTGTTCAGGCTTCATGGTTGCTTCTATGTTTTTACATTCCTTTTTTACTTTTAGTTTTCCCTTTTAGTTGTAGTTGTTCTTGCATGAAATTAAATATGTATACTTGGGTTTTCTTTAATATTTCATTTTGAGTTTTAGTTGGTTGGTTTCTATCTTATATCCCTCTTCATCATGTGTTCTCTTAGATGGTAATGCAACCCATTTGTGTGTTTATTATACCCTCAGTGCTAGTCGTAAACTCGGATCCTACTTGAGGCGGGACATGGGGGTAATTATCTCCCTTATCACATTTCCAGCCCAAGAAGGGTACACCATGTGGGGTAGGGTCATGACAATAGCCACATAATTTATTATCTAGTGTGAATTAATTTCAAAACCAATATTCTTATTATAGGAATATTTTAAAGATCTTGATGTTTTACAAGAGAAAATAAAATCCAATATGCATATAGAAGTATGCTTATTTCTAGTGGTGAAGCAGCAACAAAGAGAAGATAAATATCATTCAATCAAAGTATTTCCAACATTGATAAGAATAATGAGATTATTATTGGGTTATTTTACCTATTACTAATGATTTTTGATGTTGGGGTGTCTCACATATTTAGAATTAGGATTAGATAAGAAGATTGTGGAGTCTATCTAACCGAGGATGAAGAGTTGGATTTTGGGTTGGACAACAGGGATTAATAGGATGATTGAGTATTGGGGAATATAAATAATTGTTTCCATATTCATTATAATCATTCATAATATTGTTGTGCAGAATCCATATTAGGGAGTCTACAAAACATGGAAAAGAGTAGGTCTATGAACCAAAAATTTTAAATACTTTATATTTCACTCTATATTATTATTTATGCATATGAGGTTAGACTGGGAGATTTCATTGAGTGGATATAGAACCTTAACAAGATAAATATGTTGAATTAAATAGAAATAATTCATAAAAGTAAAATAATTTAACTACCCCCCCCCCAATGTTCAACACATCCTAGAGATGTCACTTCTAATCATTCCTTGAACAGACAGGAACATCACCTTTATTTTCAATTTTTAGTTCTTTATTCATTAGAAGAACTATCAAAAGAAAAGTAATTATGTGAAAGACCTCAAAAACCTCACTCAGTCAACTTTGACATGCAAACCTTTTTCTAATGGACACATGCATCATCTATCCTTATGGAAATTAGTTCCATAATTACCACACAAAAATTCAATCATTACCCTCTATTTGATACCACTAGGGGGAAGAATACCAATCCTGAAACAAAATTGAATGTGAAATTTTTTTATGAAACCCAATGAAACATGGAAGTGATAAATCAAATAAGAATGATGAAAATGAACACAAAATATTTTTTTAATTTGGAAGAATTATTTGATGTAGGTTTTTAAAAGAAATAATGGGAAAAAATAAAAATTGAACTGTAATCTTAGAGTACAAAATCCAAGTAAATTTCTAAACATGAATTATAGTGATAGAATAGAAAAAACTTGTTTGAAAAACAAACCCTCATATGCATGTGTCTTCTATCTAGAAAATCAACCTAGTGGTAAAAACTACCATTTCATGAAAAAACATCATTCTCAGATATCCATATTTGACAACCATCACACTTCTATGAAAAAATGCTACTAATTCTGAGATCCTGATCCATACACGAGGCATCGTCATCATGTTGATGTAATGCCTCTACGATGGAGGCTCCATGATCTATAAATGATGGCACCCAAGTATCTTGTTGATGGATTTCACGCTCTTTGAAGTCTTTATATCAATAATGATGACCAAATTATGAAATTTACTAGAACAACACTATTTTTTTCACATGTTCTATATAAAAAAAATTTATATGCTCTGGAAAACCTGGTATGCCTTGACATCATAGATCCACCATGGATACTTCAATCCTCACCACCAAATGCTTCTCACATGATACTTTAAACACTAGAACACACTTCCCCCACATAGTGGATTACATCTTGTTGATCTCCCTTTATAGTTGTACATGCACCTCTAGATGAGTAAAATTTAATAACTTTATACAAAAAATATGCTTCTTCAACCTCTTATATAGAATCTATGTATATATCTACCCTTTATGAGGTCATGATCCCTCATTTCTTACATTTATTCTCTTAAAAATATCTCCATTAATATTGGGAGACAAACCACTATTATTGTTTGCGAAATCACTCCAACAATTAATTTATCTCTCCAACAAATGGGCGAATCCATATTGGATTGATGAACAACCTACTTAAACATGTAAAAAATATTTCATAGATAGTGCTATTATAATTTCAAATCAATACATGCTATTTTTATATGTTTTTTTACTATACATGTATCCCATAGAGTTTTAAAAAAATAAAAATCTTTTTTTCGATATCTCAAGAAAACAAAAATCCTGATTAAAAGGAGGTCAATTTCTACATTTTTTAAAATAAGGATTCATTTTTCTTCAGTTTTTTTCATGTTTCTAAATTTCTATTTTCATAATTTTGACTATCTGCCTCATTTTTTATGGATTTTTAAATATTTTAAATATTTTATTTGGTTCGTTTGAGTATAGAAAAAAAATAATGATTCATTGACAACCCTTACACATAAAAAACAATTCAAAGTCAATTTTACTATTCTTTTACATAAATATGAGTTGGTTTTCAATGGTTTTTATTCACTCACATTTTAGTGATTTAAAACACTAATTTATTTCAATCATGTTTGGAAAATAAAAACTCCAATTGAAACATGTTTAGTTCCTATAATTTAGAAATAATGTTAATATTTTCCTCCTCATATTTAAATGAAATTTTAGGCCATGTTCATTGTTTTAAAACCTCTCCTTTGGTTTTTAATGGCTTTCAAATTTTTTAAAACTACTTATTTAGTCTATTCGATCAAACCAATTATTTTATTGATCATTCATCATATTGTAATCATAAAATAATTCAAACACAATTTTCCGAATAATTAATATAAATATAAGTTTTTTTCTATGTGATATTATCGTTATAAATATTTTTGTGTTTAGAAAAATATTTTCTATTTATCCTAGTAAAATGAAAACTTCAATGAATTCATGGTCAGTTCATTCATTTCAAAAATATTTTTAAGGTTGCTTCCATTTGATTTCATGAAAAATAGAGTTCATTTTTTTGGTTTCTCCCACCCACCACATGTGTTTAATGACATTAAAATATCTTTTAAACAAATTATTATATTGGTTAGAGAACACCACATTTCATATTGAAATGTCATCTACTCGTACAAACCATAATAATTCATAATAATTTTTATATGATTTCTTATAAATATGATGTTTCTTTTAATTGTTTTAACAATTAAAAAATGTTTTAGTATTTTATAAAACCATAAAAATGATATTTTAACTATCTTAAATAAATGACAACTCTTATTTACATGTTATCAGTTCACACACTTCAAAAATCAATCTATGAATTTTTTTATATGATTTAATGTATTTTCTAGGATTTTCATTGTATTATTTTTATTTATTATATTGAATTAATTTGATATTAGGTGTTGAGATGGCACATGATTCTTTAGCCCCATGTTCCAAGAATAAATGTTTGAAATATATTAATTATTTTTAATAACTCGAGGGATCAGTTTCCAAGAAAAAGTGGAATAACGTCTAATTAGTTACTCAGATCAGAAATGTTGTGGAACAGTTTCATTTACAGTAGTGAATTTACCCTAGGTACAAACTATCATCGTTCGAAATGTGTCAACAATGAAAGGTAGTTTATGGGGTTTTAATAATTTAAAAAATTGATGAATATATTTTATATTTAAAATTTTGATGACTCAGTGAAATTTCATTTTTTTAAATACTTTATGTAGAGATCCAGTGTGAGACTGATAACCCTATAATTCTATAGAGTCTTTGGGGAGGAACCTGGAGATTTATCTTGAAGGAAAACGACGATGAGACAAGTGATTACAGATCCACATATTCCATTCTTGACAGATATCACTAATTGTTGTAACACTATGATTAATCCTCTCTATCGAGTGATCTATCCCAGAGGTATGATGTTTTATTTTGTTTGCTTTTCCATTTTTCGGAATCAATAATGAAAACAGACTAACCCATTAACAGGATGATCTGTAGTTCGATCTTTCTTATGGGATGGGCTTATTTTGTTGGATTTTTATCTGGGATTCATTATTGTGATTTTATCTTGATTTATTCATAATTATTACTATCATAGATAAAGTGTTGAATGAAAAATAGAAAAAGTTTACTCCTTGGGTTTTTCAATGTGCTTTTTATCCCCTGATATTTTCCTCACATTTTTGTTCTTCATGGTTTATGAATGATTGGTCACTGTGCCTCCATTTATCATCACAGTGATCCGAAATTGAGGATTCGTCATTGGGACAAATTATAGGAGGTGAGACAATGATATAGATGGACGAATTGATGTGGTTCATGAATACCCTTTATTCAGATTATTTACGGGTGGATGATCACAATCGAATTTTGGAGTTGATTGAAGGCCCGAGACTCCCTGATTCGGTGCTATGATGATGAGGAGACCTTGGATTTGGGGTTTTGAGGAAATAGGATCACAAAAATAAAATCTACATCATCAACCGATCCACAACAAAATAATGATCATTCTATAAATTTCTAAAGACCTCGGCCTGTAATATGTATTACACGGCATGTGGCCCCCATAGAGTGGGGTCTAGGATTTCGGTAGGTATTCAAGTGTCACATGGCATGTGATCCCTATCGTACAAAATTTTGGCCCTTCCCCAAGACATAGCGTGTATCATGGAAGATACACAAACACAGGTCGGCATACACTGGTTTCCGACATGGCGTGTAATCCCCCAGACGACTTGGATGAACCAGTTACTCAGATTACCCCATGTATTGGAGCATGAGAAGAGACACATGGTTTGAAGTGAATTACTGGAACAATACTAGTTCACATGGGTAGTCCCTGGAAGGAATAGCATGAGGTGTGTACCTTTTTACAAGTCATTTACACCTTTTATACATGACATGTTCTGATGACCCGGGCCATTGACCACGAGCAGTACCTGGGATCAGTGGATACAACATTTAACCCTAAAACATGTTGTGTATTCCTTCCATCTTGACATGACTCCCTTTTCCATCATATCTTAGACAAGTTTCATTATGTTTTGTTCACATAATCGTTACCCTGAATGACGATGGGTGTCATTTCCTACTCATAGGTGTATGATCCCTTCAGAAAAACATTGTGGTTAGATTTGTTGGAACCCCTCGAGTGTCCAAAATTTGATCTTATATTCTTCTTTGTGACCTAGTTAGAGTCTTTGCTATTGATGTGACCAACATCATTGGGCATCAATCCTCTACATAGTAGCTTAATACAGATGGAGTTGTTAGTATCACCCATGACCATGTATGCGATTCTCAAATGATGTATTGTATCTCTCTTCATATCGATCTATGTATTTCTCCTTCTCTCATGATTCTACTTGAATAACACTATTTCTCGGATGGACTTCATATGTGAAATCAGACTCAAGAGTTTTATTTATCGTATTAGTGCTTTGTGGAATCCTCAACATAAATCCCTAGTGGTGGTATGCAATAATTCTGACTTAACATTAGACTGTGTGTCTTGTTTGAGTATATCTAGATATTCATGTTATATGCAATAGTCATATACATGTGTAGAATTAAATATACCATTCCATTGTGTATTTCTTTGTCGTTTCGAGTCATCATACTGATTATTTTTATACTCACCCCTACACGGTTTTTTCATACACTTGTCATGTCTTGTGAAGATGAGAAAGCTTTGAATGGAGTCCAAGGTGGACCTAGACTATGACTAGGACTAGATGGTACTCTGTGAGTTCATAAGTGCTCATGTGTTCCTACGACTTCAAACATGAGTCCCAGTAACTTTTTTTTAATGGGTGGACATTGTGGTTTATATACTATTTTTTTGGATTGTATTTTTATTCAATTTACTTTACTTATATCACAATATGACGTTTGGGATAGTGTTATACATGCATTTTTTTCTTACTAGAATTTATATTTCATCATTTTTGGGCTTTTAGATGTGTGTGTTTTATTGATACATAGACAATTCCTCCCATGCTAGTGATATTCCAACACGGTGCTAGTCTCTAGCCCCTGGCCTATTGGAGGCGGGCTTGGATAGTCATGGAACAGTCCCAAATAGGACTGATTGTGATAAAGTGGTATCAGAGCAGACTTTTCTACCATAGGACAATGAGTCTATGGGATTGTTTTTGGGAAAAATTGTTATGTGTTTCATGTTTTTCATTCAAGCCAGGGACCCCAGTGTTGCTACGGGTGGAAAATGAATCCATACAACAGGACTCTAATAACCTGCTTTTCGACTCAGTACAAGAGAAAATTGGTTGTAGGGGAAACAATGTTGATGATTCATATAAGAATGGATTTTGGTTTCTATGTGATTCTCAAGTCATCTATTAAAATATTCTCATTGAATGAGGTACATCTTATTTACCTTCAGAATGATTCAGTGACACATACAAGCTAGTATATATCATCTCGATCATTTGAACGACCCCATCATTGAGGAGCCTTCAATACAGGGACAGGTTTCCCAGATGTCACCTCCAGGTGGTGCACTAGCCATACCACCACCTATAGAAGAGCATGTGGTACCCGAAATACTAGAATATGAGGACCATTGGTTGAGCATGCTACATGAGTTTTAGAGATAGAGACCCCTTAGGCTATGAGCAGAGCCCATCCCTCAGGCAGCTGAGGAATGGCTTGAGTATGTGACCAGAGTTTTCAATCCAGTTAAGAAACCAGCGGATTAGATGGTGGTACTAGAATTGATCCTTTTGTAGGTATCAGTAGGGAGATGTTGGAGTTTGGCTATCCAGAATCACAATGAGGTGAATCTTTTTTGGATAGAGATTTAGTACCTCTTTAGAGAAGAGTTATTTCATGTTATGATGAGATATGTGCATATAACAGAGCATCTTCAGATCCATCAGGGCTGCATAATGGTGGATGATTATTCATTGGGGTTCACCAAACCATCCAGTTACATGATTGATATTTTTAGGGAACATTAATTTAGGGATTTTAATTTTGGTTGAGGCCTACATAGATACATCTAAGCTAGAATTATCCCTCTAAGCCTCTAAACATATGCTTGGTTTCTAGAGCGATATTTGGTGGTTGAATAATTCTCATCTGAGTAGAAATAGCAAGAGACAATCCATATTGGACAAGCAGGTGTAGAGACCTCAATAGCGGGGGGACGATGTCAGTCTCATGGATCTATACATGGGATATATTTTAGGAGGAGTTACCAAGACAAAGGATATACAATCTTGGGCTCTGGATCTGGGTCTAGCTTGCCTAGGGAGTGGTGATTCCACTCAGGTGATGGTTGGGAACATAAATCTAATGTTTTTTCAACCTATCAAGCTGCTTATAGGGATATATCGTAATGAATGATGAGGTATAAGTAGAGGTATTATCAGGAAGTTCTATAGGTCAGTGAATGTTGATGAGGACTGAGAGAGCATAAGAAGGTGGTATACATTTCTACTTGCTTCCACCACCACCCCAAGGTGGTTCTCTTCAATTATAAGAATCTAGATTAAAGGGGTGGTGAGAGTCTCATGTGGTCATGGTATATGAACGAAGATCTCTGATAATGATTTTAGGTACAATCTGCTTCTTTTCTACACTAGCATATGTACTAATTTGTATAGGTGATTGTAATTCCATTCATTCCACATATCTTTTATATGTACATGGTATTATAGTGGAACCATTGGCTCATCCTTTACACTTAGAGACACCTAGTCGAGGAGACTCATTGATGACACATCGTTGCTGGTAGAGCTACATGACCCGTTGCATTGAGATTTTTTATTGGAAACTCTTGGTGGAAGCGTTAATGCCTTAGAATGTAATTCTGGGAATCGATTGGTTATCTTTATTCCATTTCAAAATTGACTATTATAGGATAAGGGATTGTTATGTCCATATTGAGGGAATGGGGATTCCTTTTTTGGTGAAAAGGTAACCTAGTATGCATAGGATTGACTCGTACATAAGATGGTGTTGCTGATTACTCCTTAGTTGGATAGTCTGACCCTCGATGCAACAACTGTTTTGAGTTTCTAGTTCCCAACAGTAGTGGGGTATTATGAGGTCTCATTCTGTGAAGATGTTCCATGATTACCTCCACATCAATAGATAGAAATCTGCATTTATCAACACTGTGGGACGACACCAATATCTAAACCAGCATATCAGATATCTCCCAAATAGCTTCACATGATGAGGGTATAGTTGGAGGATTTGAAGTGGAATATATACTTGATACAAAGTGTTTCATCCTGGGTGGCCCCAATATCGTTTCACAAAAATGTAGACTAGATCTTAATGTTTTTTTAGACTACTAGTGTATGAACTAAGTGATCGTAAAAAAAAGTATCCACTACAAAGGATCGATGGCCTCTTTGATCAGTTGAGAGCAGTATAATGGTTCTTAGAGGTCGAACTCAGATTAGGCTATCACCAGCTGCGAGTATGGGACAAGGATATACCGAAGATGGCTTTGAGATAGTTCTATAGTCATTATGATTACATAGTGATACCCTTTGGCATGATAAATTCCCCATCTGTGCTCATGGGATTCATGACCTAGATATTCCAGCCTAACATAGACTTGTTCATGGTTGTCTTCATCGATGATATCATTATGTACTCAGGTGTATTTGGTGGAACACGCGATACATTTATGGATGGTTCAAGATATTTTATGAGATCAGTATATTTATTGTAAGATCAAAATGTTCCCGTTCTAGATTTAGATGACTGATTTTTGGGGCATGTTAGCATAGTGAATGGAGTGGTAGTGGACCCTACAAAGGTGATGGTAGTGTTAGAATGGGATCCACCTAGGAGCATGATGGACGAGTTGAGAGTACTTGTCATGGTAGGATATTACTGAAGATTCATACCTAATTTCTCCAGGATATCAGCAACTATGACGTCTTTGACTTAATAGGGGATGCCTTTCATGTGGAAAAAGAAGTGCAGGAAGGATTTTCAATAGTTGAGGTATAGTTTAGAGATCTCCCTCATCGTGATGTTGTCAAAAGAGGGCTTCATGTATGTAGTGTTCTGTGATGCATCAAGAACTGTTCATGGTTGTTTCTTAACATATAGGAAAGTGGTGATTTCCTATGATTCATTCTTGATGATACCACATAAGCAGAACTATATAACCAATGATCTTGAGTTGATTGGGATAGCATTTACATTGATTATGTTGCTACACTAACTGATGGGTGATAGGTTTACCATCTACACTGATCAAAATATTCTCATGAATATTTTATTTTAGAAGTATATAAACTTGATAGGGAGGTTGTGGCTGGATTTCCTCTAGTATTATGAGTTTTATATTGTCTATACTTCTTGGAAGCGGAACATGGTGGTAGATACTCTATGCAGAATATTCATTTAGAAGTTGATGGATGAGGAATACGAGCAGATGGACTTGTTGTTGTTATCCATCGTGGATAGAGATGGTGGAGCTAGCCTCCAGTCAATGGTTGTTACCTCTATAGTATTATATTGATTCAGGTAGGAACAGCTTGAGGATACCAATGGTGATCCTCTATAGGCTCAAATATCTACAATACATGATTCTAAATGATATTCAAATGGTGGAGATCACATCGTTCTTTTCATTGGACACAAAGTGGTACTAGTTTCATTATAAGAGGAGGTTCTGAGGGATTATCATATGTCCCATTTTATGGTACATCAATGTGTGGATACGATGTACTAGGACCATTTACATTAGTTGTAGTGGCTGGGAATAAATAAAGGAGTTACAGATTTTATCTCGAGATGCCTTACTTGTCAGCAAGTAAAGGCTAAGAATAAGGTTCTAGTGGCTCGGGCTCAACCCCTTGTGGGGCCGGAGTAGAAGTGGAATAGGATATCGGGGGAATTCATGGTGGGTTTACCATGTACATACACGTGAAAAGATGCAGTCTGGGTGATCGTTGACAACTCACCATCTTTGTCCACTTCCTAACTATTCGAGAGTAGAGTTCAATAAAGAGATTAGGATGATTCTACATATAGGAGATATTTTAACATCATGTATTTCCATATAACATTGTCTGATATCATGATGATCATTTTATATCCCAATTGTGGATGAGATTTGTAAAAGGAATTTGGGACTTTTCTACACTTGAGCACAAAATTTCAACCCCAGATAAACTACCAGATAAATCAGACCATACATATTCTAGAATAAATCTTATGGTCTTTCTTGTGGGACTCTTGACATAGTTGGGAAAATCACTTACCCCTAGTGGAGTTTTTTTACAACAACATATATCATTCCAGCATTGGTAAGGCACCATTTAAGGACTTTTATGGGTGATCCTATAGGTTTTCACTTTACTAGAATCACCTAGGAGAGACATCACTCATAAACCAAGTGATGGTGTGAGCTACTACTGAGAAGGTTAAGATCATCCAAGATGGGATGAGGACTTGAAAGAGTCGTCAAAAGTCATATAATGATATGAGATGGAGTCCTTTGAAATTACTAGAAGGAGACCATGTGTTCCATCAGGTCTCACCAAGATGTGGATTGTAGAGATTTGGATGGTGTGACATGTTATCTCTAAGGTTAATCTACACTTTTTAGATATTGTGTTGAGTTGGTGAGGTGAATTTCCATTTAGTTATACCCCTACTATTTCTCTAGGTACAAAATTTCTTCCATGTGTCGTAGTAGAGGAGGATCGTGCGTGACCCATTGCACCTCATAGACTCAGGTGAGCTAAACATTGAGGATGGAGAGACTTTTGCCGAGTACCCAATGGAGATCAAGGATTTATATGGGAGGAATCTTCATGGGAGGGCGATTGTAACACCCTGAGCTTCCATGATACGCTTCTCATTCAATAATTCAATAGCTTGCATTGTACGCAAGTTCGAGTTCTAACACACCGTAACTAATCAAAGTAGCAGTTATGAATAGTAATACCCACTTTTTGAAAGTATATAAATTTTATATTTCAAAATGGACTTCATTTTTGTATTTTTAATATCGAAATTAGCCTATGTTGAATTTTTTTTAATTTTCTGAGAACTTCCAATTTTTTATGAATAGTGAAAAATACTTAAAAACAACTTTTTTAATAAAAATAATTTATACTGATAAATTATACTATTAAGTGGATTTAAAGTAAAATTAGAATATATTTTTACAATTTTATCCAATGGTGTTCATTAGAATTAATTTCACTTTGAAATTGGACATAAACAATTGTCAATCTTTTGATATATATTGTTTCTTAAAAACACGCTATTTGTTGTGACAGCGGGAATTAATTATAAAATTAATTAACGCAACTTATATGTTTGGAATTTTTCAAAATAGACATCATTTTTGAATTCGGAATATCAATTATAGCTTAGGGTGAAATTTTGGAATTGTTCTAAAAAACTCCAATTTTTTATGAATAGTGAAACCACTAAGTGGTAGTTAAATAACAGATTTTTCGTTTAAATGAAATATTACCACTTCTGTGATTTGATTTTAAAAAATCCGACATAGATGTTTGTCATTAGGAAGTAAAATGTGGTTCAATGGGATTAAAATAATTTTTTGGTGAATAGTAACTTTTAAGTTTAATTAATCGCGATTAAAGGTAATTAGTGAAATTTAAGGTAAAAATGATATTATAAAAATATGAAAATACCTTTACACTTTTCCTACCCCTATTGGATATGTCATGGCCGACCATGACAATCCATGGGTCAACTTGGGGACCCCATGGAGCCACTTTGGTAGAAAAATGACATAAATAACTTTTATTTAAAGTTAAAATAAAAATGTCACAAACATAAGTTGTTTTATTAAAACAATTTTTAAATAGTGTTATACAAGTCATATTTTTTACTATAAATATTCATTAGAAAGCTAAAAATATTTCCTACATCATGATATTTGTTTTATAATTTTTAGAAATTAAATAAATGAAATTATTTATGACACAATGATGATGCAGCGATTACCTCGTTAATTAATGATTAAAATAAAATGAAAAGATAATGTAAAATATAAGAATTACACTTGTCCAAAGCCTATTGGATGGGTATATTTCGAACTCTTATCACCTTATCCTCGAATAATATAAGTTTGGGACCTTTAGAATCCGAAAATCATTGTATAATAAAGTAACATTTTAATACTTTCCAAGAGTCCCCTCCTCTCCTCTTATAAAAGGCCCCCACCTCTACCACCTTATTCACACCTTAAAGCCATTTTTCTCGGCCAACCTCTGCACAAATACTCTCCCAACTTACCTCCCTTACTCCTAGAATCCTCACCTTTGGCAGAAGTCTTCCCAAGGAAGCCTTTTGATCAAATCAAAAGAGTTACCCGATTTTAAGGTAATGTCTTCTCTTATGTTATTCTGTTTTATTTTGCTTCTCCAACCCCTTAAACTCTATTTATTACTTTCTTTTGTAACAACACCAGTATCCTCAATATACTAGGATGTTGTTATAATTAGTATTAGAGCTAAAATTACACACACCTACATATAATGGTTAAATAACATACGGTTTCTGTGGATGGCGAATTTCTGCCTCACGAAACGATGATTGTTCAACACTCATAAAACACCTTCAAAGGTGGAAATTAAGATGTCACTATATTTATATATGATATATAATATGTTTATGTTTTACTTAAGGTTATGTATTCTTCATTTATGGCATACCTTTATTGTTTCCATTATGGGTAAACGTGATATTTTCATTTTAGGAAGTGCGGACTACCGCCCCCTCAAAGTGATTTGAATCGTTAATGCCATATGTGGGATGTATAAAGGATGGAGTAAATGATATTATATATGATATTATACTGGAATTATAATATAACTTTATATAAGTATGATTTCATTACATTAAATATGAAATAGAAATGAAAGTAGCGTTCATGCATACGTACGACTTACTGTCTCCATGAACGGTGCATTTCATTTCTTACCTCTAAATGTTATGTAATATTATGAATGAATGTATATACTGGATATATATGAGATATATGATATCTATAATCATGAATATAATTATGGATATAACGGATATTTCACCACATGAACAACTTGTAATTATAAGAAGTCTATTTTTGACTCAAGTACCAAAGATCGACAAAACGACCGTTATTAACTTAAATAATTACATAATGTTCATAACATGGTAATAAGTGATATTAAATGAATAAAAAACTTTAAAAGGTTCTTAAGAAACTATAAATTAACTCTATTTTATTATTCATGAGGTTAAAGAACGGTCGAGTCAAGACAGGACGCAAGGTAAGGGAATTTCTTAACCTTATTTCCATTCTTTGGGTTAATCTCCTACTTTCAAATTATGTCATGATATTATTATGTCCTATCTTGTATTTATAATTTCTTTATGTGTACATATAGTGAATAGACATAATAGATATATTTTATTTAAAAATTATCTTTTTAGGGGATTTTGTCTCAATCTCCATTCAATGAGGCATATATTTTGTTTTATACACAACTTTCTTTTATACGGTGTATAAACCCCTTTGACTTTTGCGTTTATTAAAAAGGAATATTTTTTATACGAAGATTTTTACTAAACGAAAAAAATAGAATGTTTTTCTTGTCATACATATGCGGAAAAAACAACTTCTCTGCCGTCGTGACCATTATTTGAGTTTCGGCTACCTCTACAAGCCATAACTTTTTTTAATGAAAAATAAATACAGAGTTTTAACTTTCTTTTATTTTGGTATTGAAAATGGTTTTGAAAGTGTTTTTATTATATCAATGTGTTGTATTGATATCTTGTGATTGAAATGTGTAAATGTTATGTTTCCTTTATGCATGTTTTATGTTATACGATTATGTTATGGTTTATGATATGTTTAAACCTATTCATATGAGGAATGCATTGGACTTAATAAGTGACGAGTGGAGCTCGCTACAGCTCCTCGATGCATCGGTAGGTCTAATGAGACAAACTAGTGTCTTAGCACAAGGCCTTGACAAAATCTTATTTGTGGTCTTGGCACGAGGCCTTGGCTATGTGGTTATGATAGTCTGGCATTATGAATTCCATCATTATTAAAGTGGTTATTGATATTTCATGTGATTATTCGACTAGTAGAATATCCATGTGAGTAAGTAAATGGAATTATTTCATTTTAATTTTTCCATATTATGATAAAGTTTTTGTTTTAGTTATAAATTGCCTTAAATGTTAATGATTATTTATGAAAGCTTCCGCAATATTGTTATCCTTACTGAGCATCTGAGCTCACCCCTTTCAATGTTTTAATATTTTCCAGGATGTGAAGAAGTATTTTATGAATGATTTGCAGGGATAGTCAGAAGAGGATATGAGTGTGGACCATGAAGACTTTGTTATTAGTTTTTCGCTTTATAATGTAATGTAACATTTATGAATGTATCTAGTGTTTCCAAGGCTACTAAACTAGTCGGCCTTTTGAGACTTGATCTTTTGTGATCATGCCAGTATTACAAAGTAATGCACCGACTCTGGGTAACTGGGGTCGGGGTGTTACAGTTGGTATCAGAGGCAGTTTAGTACTAACCTTGGAAGCTAGATTTAGATAAACTCTGATTAGAGCACATAGCCCGAAGATAGACTTTAAGGATTAGTATAGAAGAACTTCCAAGAATTTTGGTATTATATAGATTTTGTGAGTTTTCCGAGCAATACATCCCTGTCTGGATACGACCAGGTAGAGGCGGCTCTGGCACAGATGTACCTAGGGGTAAAACCCAAAAAAACCGCTTAGAGCTAGACTTGAACGGTAACTGGTGCATGACAACGGGCCTTGCTGCACTCTTGGTTACGACATTCCCGGGGGATATGCTTAGGATAATTCTCATTTTCTTTATAAACCACTATGAAGGGTTATGATTATGTACTTCCTCAAAGAAAACTTTTTTTAGGATTATGGATTATATCCTTAAATAGTTCAATTTATGTTATGTATTTTACAAGTATGGAATTATGTATTTTGATTCGTAAACTAATCTAGTTTATGCCGTTGTTTAGAAATGGTTCCTAGTGGAAGGAATGGAAACAGTATCAATGCACGCACTCCGTGTAGGGATTGCCCTCCTGATCGAGATAATTGTTGTGGATCTGGAGATACAACTGGTGCTGATCAACTTATTACCATACTGGGACAACTCACCCAGGTTATGAATAATAACCTTACTCGTATGGAGAAACCTGATCCGAAACGTGGAGGATCAATGTTAGACCGCTTTATGATCCAACAACCACCAACATTTAATGGGGGTACAAATCCATTAGTAGCTGACAATGGATAAACTCCTTAGAGAAAATATTCCACGCCTTGGGGAGTAGCGAAAGGGAGAAGGTTGTCATGGCAGTCTACAGCCTCACTGGAGATGTCGATCAATGGTGGTCATTGATTCAAAATACAAAGGAATATGAAGAAGTATCAAGTATGGAATGGAGAGAGTTCAATGTTCTTTTCTTAGAATAATAATTTCCACATGACCATCGAGCGGATATGGAAAGGCAATTTCTGAGTCTGAGGCAGAAGGAGGATGAGAATGTCGCAAAGTATGAGGCTAACTTTACAAGGTTAGCGAGGTATGCTGTAGATTATATACGTAACCCAAGAGGTAAGATTGATCGTTTCTTTGATGGGTTAAAACCATTTCTCCGTCGAGCATTAGTCTCACAAACTTTCTCATCATACGAAGATATTGTCTCAAGTTCTATCAAGACAGAAAAGGAATTCTCTAGGTCTTATGAAAACAAAGTAAAGCAAGAGAAGAAGAGAACGGTGGAATAAGAGATGGATAAAGGGAAAAAGGGAAAGAAGGACTCTCCATTATGTGATAATTGTGGGAAGAATCACCCTGGTACTTGCCTAAAGGGAATGGGAGTTTGTTACAAATGTGGAGAAAAAGGTCACCAGGCTCGTGATTGTAAGGGAAAGAAAGAGGCTATCAATGTTGAATGCTACAATTGTAGGGAAATGGGGAATTATGCAAATGAATGTCTTAAGCGTCAGGGAAACTTACCTCAGAAAAGGCCAAGGGATCAAGGCCAATCTTATGTTGTGACTACAGTTGAAGCGGAATAATTATTGTATTGGTGCTTTTGGACTCAAGGATTATATTCTGGTTATAAAAATAATGTGATATATATAAGGATTATACTGCAGTACTTGTTTTTTCATTAAGGTTTTAATATGATGAAGGTAATCATATTTTAAGTATGTGACAATAAGAGAAACATTACTTTGTTTGGGGAATCTGATGTTACAATTGATTTTGGAATTTAGAGACCTTTTAGAAAAAGTCTTGACAGAGGTATTTTGGATAACTATATAGGTTGGAATGGATTAAGTTGAAACATGGATAGTATTGTTTAAGGTTAAAACATTTATGAATATTATTTTTGGAATATTATAATACTATAGTTTTATAAAAAGGACAACCTGCAGGGTGGTGCATAACCCGTCGCGTCAGACAAAGCTGCAGGAATCGAACCCACAACCATAGTGCGACAGGCCTTTATTACCTACCACTAGCCTACAGGAAGTCCCTGGTTATTACAAAATAGTTTTACTAATCTAAATGGTATGTGGTAATATTTAGAACCTTATACAATTAGGATAAATAGAATATTTTTTAGTTCTGTTACCTTTTAAAGTGAAAGATGGGTTTGTAGTAAAAATTTAATAAAGAATGAAAGTCTACATGACAAGTATGTATATTCCCTTAAGTTCTTAGTAAATCTCCTAAAAAAATTCCTCAACTTTATAAAAGGTAACTTAAAACAAAAACGTTGTCGGTTAACTTTTCAAACTAGGGATTCAATGACTGTTTAACCAATCACAAGTTTGTGATTTTCTTATGGTTAACTTTCTCCTAATCCAGTTTTCTACAACTCTCCATCAGACCTTGATGGTTTGTTTTTCTTCCATATCCACATTTTCATAGAATCCTAGTATGGTCTATCTCGGGTGACCTTTGTACTTCTCTTTCTTTCTTTTAATGTTATATTCTTATTAACCCTATTTCCGATGTGGGTTTTCCACAAACGTATTTTCTATTTTCGACCTTTTATTTTCGAAGAACATTATCAAATTGCGAGGACGCAATTTATTGAAGGAGGGGAGAATGTAACTCCCCGAGCTTCCAAGATACGCTTCTCATTCAATAATGCAAAAGCTTGCATTGTACGCAACTTCGAGTTCTAACACACCGCAACTAATCAAAGTAGCCGTTATGAATAGTAATACCCACTTTTTGAAATTATATAAATTTTATATTTAAAATGGACTTCATTTTTTTATTAGTAATATCGAAATTAGCCTATGTTTAATTTTTGGTAATTTTCTGAGAACTTCCAATTTTTTATGAATAGTGAAAAATACTTAAAAACAACATTTTTAATCAAAATAATTTATAGTGATAAATCATACTATTGAGTGGTTTTAAAGTATAATTAGAATATATTTTTACCATTTTATCCAATGGTGTTCATTAAAATTAATTTCACTTTGAAATTGGACATAAACAATTGTCAATCTTTTGATATATATTATTTCGTAAAAACACGCTATTTGTTGTGACAGCGGGAATTAATTATAAAATTAATTCATGCAACTTATATGTTTTGAATTTTGTAAAATAGACATCATTTTTGAATTCAGAATATCAATTATATCTTAGGGTGAAATTTTGGCATTGTTCTGAAAAACTCCAATTTTTTATGAATAGTGAAACCACTAAGTGGTAGTTAAATAACTGATTTTTCGTTTAAATGAAATATTACCACTTCTGTGATTTTATTTTCAAAAATACTACATACATGGTTGTCATTAGGATGTAAAATGTGGTTCAATGGGATTAAAATAATTTTTTGGTGCATAGTACCTTTTAAGTTTAATTAATCACGATTAAAGGTAATTAGTGAAATTTAAGGTAAAAATGATGTTATAAAAATATTAAAATACATTTACAGTTGACCTACCCCTATTGTATGTATCATGGACGACCAAGAAAATCCATGGGTCAACTTGGGGACCCCATGGATCCACTTTGGTAGGAAAATGACATAAATAACTTTTATTTAAAGTTAAAATAAAAAAGTCACAAACATAAGTTGTTTTACTAAAACAATTTTTAAATGGGGTTATACAAGTCATATTTTTTACTATAAATATTAATTAGAAACCTAAAAAGATTTCCTACATCATGATATTTGTTTTTATAATTTTTAGACATTAAATAAATTAAATTATTTATGACACCATGGTGATGCAGCGATTACCTCAATAATTAATGATTAAAATAAAAAGAAAAGATAATGTAAAATCTAAGAATTACACTTGTCAAAAGCCTATTGGATGGGTATATTTCGAACCCTTATCACCTTATCCTATAATTATAGAAGTGTGGGACTTTTAGAATCCGAAAAGCATTGTATAATAAAGTAACATTTTATTACTTTCCAAGAGTGCCCCTCCTCTCCTCTTATAAAAGGCCCCAACCTCTACCACCTTATTCACACCATCAAGCCATTTGGCTTGGTCAACCTCTGCAAAAATACTCTCCCAACTTCCCTCTCTTACTCCTAGAATCCTCACCTTGGGAATAAGTCTTCCCAAGTATGCCTTTGTCTCAAATAAAAAGAGTTACCCAATTTTAAGGTAATGTCTTCTCTTATGTTGTTTTGTTTTATTTTTCTTCTCCAACCCCTTAAATATTTTTATTCCTTTATTTTATAACAGCACTAGTATCCTAAATATACTATAATTTTGTTATAATTATTATTAGAGCTACACATACACACACCTACATCTAATGATTAAAGAACATACGGTTTCTGTGGATGGAAAATTTCTGCCTCACAAAACGATGATTGTTCAACACTCATAAAACACCTTAAAAGGTGGACATTAATATGTCACTATATTTATATATGATATATAATATGTTTATGTTTTACTTAAGGTTCTGTATTTTTCATTTATGGCATTCCTTTATTGTTTCCATTATGGGTAAACGTGATATTTTCATTTTAGGAAGTACGGACTACCGCCCCCTCAAAGTGATTTGAATCGTTAATGCCATATGTGGTATGTATAAAGGATGGAGTAAATGATATTATATATGATATTATACTGGAATTATAATATACCTTTATATCATTATTATTTTATTCCATTAAATATGAAATAGAAATGAAAGTAGCATTCATGCGTACGTACGGCTTACCGTCTCCATGAACGGTGCATTTCATTTCTTACCTCTAAATGTTATGTAATATTATGAATGAATGTATATACTGGATATATATGAGATATATTATATATATATCATTAATATAATTCTGGATATAATGGATATTTCACCACATGAACAACTTGTAATTATAAGAAGTCTATTTTTGACTCAAGTACCAAAGATCGACAAAATGACCGTTATTAACTTAAATAATTACATAATGTTCATAACATGGTAATAAGTGATATTAAAGGAATAAGAAACTTGAAAAGGTTCTTAAGAAACTATAAATTACCTCTATTTTATTATTCATGAGGTTAATGAACGGTCGAGTCAAGACAAGACGCAAGGTAAGGGAATTTCATAACCCGATTTCCATTCTTTGGGTTAATCTCCTACTTTCAAATTATGTCATGATATTATTATGTCCTGTATTGTATTTATACTTTCTTTATGTTTACATATATTGAATACACATAATAGATATATTTTATTTAAAAATTATATTTTTAAGGGATTTTGTCTCAATCTCCATTCAATGAGGCATGTATTTTGTTTTATACACAACTTTCTTTTATACGGTGTATAAACCCCCTTGACTTTTACATTTATTCAAAATGAATCTTTTTTATACGAAGTGCTTTACTAAACGACAAAAAGGGAATGTTTTTCTTGCCGTACATATGCGGCGACAACGACTTCTCCGCCGATGTGACCATTATTTGAGTTTTGGCTTCCTCTACAAGCCATAACTTTTTTTAAGGAAAAATAAATACAAAGTTTTAACTTTCTTTTATTTTGGTATTGAAAATGGTTTTGAAAGTGTTTTTATTATATCAATGTGTTGTATTGATATCTTTTGATTGAAATGTGGAAATGTTATGTTTCCTTTATGCATTTTTTATGTGATACGATTATGTTATGGTTTATGATATATTTAATCCTATTCATTTGAGGAATGCATTGGACTTAATAAGTGACTGGTGGAGCCCGCTACAGCTCCTCGATGCATCGGTAGGTCTCATGATACAAAATATTGTCTTGGCACGAGGCCTTGAAAAAATCTTATTTGTGGTCTTGGCACGAGGCCTTGGCTACGTGGTTATGATAGTCTGGCATTATGCATTACATCATTATGAAAGTGGTTATTGATATTTCATGTGATTATTCGACTAGTAGAATATCCATGTGAGTAAGTAAATGGAATTATTTCATTTTAGTTTTTCCATATTATGCTAAGTTCAAGTATAAAAGGCTTTTGTTTTAGTTATAAATTTCCTTAAATATTAATGTTTATTTATGAAAGCTTCCGCAATATTGTTATCCTTACTGAGCATCTGAGCTCACCCCTTTCAATGTTTTAATATTTTCCAGGATGTAAAGAAGTATTTTATGAGTGACCTGTAGGGATAGTCATAAGAGGATATGAGTGTGGACCATGAATAATTTGTTATTATTTTTTCTCTTTATGATGTAATGTAACATTTATGAATGTATCTTGTGTTTCCAAGGCTACTAAACTAATCGGTCTTTCGAGACTTGATCTTTTGTGATCATGCCAGTGTTACGAAGTAATGCACCGACTCTGGGTAACTGGGGTCAGGGTGTTACAGTGATTGTCTTGGTGCATTTCCCAAATTAGTATAGGAATCTCCCAGAGAAAACATGGGAGTGGGAGGCTCTGATTCATGCACAGTATCCACATCTCTTTGAGTTGCCTTATTTTTGGATTTTCATGAATGTAAATTCCAAAGGTGGAGATAATGTAATGTCCCAAATTTTATTTGTATTATTTTTAAATATTATATAAAATATATTCAAGACAAGGTAATAATATGAGGTGTGATTTTGAGTCAATGTGTGCCCAAAATAAATATTTTAAGTATTTGAAATATATTTAATTCTGCACGAGCAATATTCTTGAAGAAGTGTAATGACAAAAAACTATTTCCCAAATAAGAAATATTAGGGAACCTTTGTTTTTAGATTATTTATTTTAACATTGGTGTGACTCAACATCAGACAGAATATGTTAGTATTGAATTTTGTTTTGGAATTTTACGGAAAAAAAATAAAGTGATTAATTTATTTTATTTTTAATGTCTCGTCAATGCAGCAACTTTTCCTATTTTTAATATAATCCTTTAGGAAGGAATCCATTATATGGCTCATAACCTTATAATTCCTTGGAGGCTATGGAGAGAAACCTGCAGATTTATCTTGACGTCAAACAATGATGAGACATGGGATAAAAAATTTGCAGGACATCGTTCATGACAAATCTCTCAAACATTACCAATTTGACCGTCAATATTCTACACTTAGAGATACAACCCTGAGATAGGAAGTGTTATTTGGTTTTCTTTTCCATTTTTGTATTAAATAAATAATTTGATCCAATCCATGACAGGTTGATATGTGGTTCAGTCATTCATGCAGGATGAGCTTATTTTTTTCTATTTTTATCGGGGTTTGATTTTTGAGAATTTTTATTGAAATGGTCATTGTTCTTATAGGAATAGATCAATACCGTAATGAAAAATGGTTGAGGATCATTATTTGGGTTGTTCATTGTGCCTTTTCCCCCACAATATTTTTTCACATTCTATATTCTTCATGGGTTAGGAATGATCGATCATTGTACCTTCCTTTATTTGAACCATGATCCAAAATTAATGATCTGAAATTAGGATGACATATAGTTGGTGTGAAGGTGATGTTGGGGGATGAATTGAAGTAGATTAGGAATGCTCATTCTTCAGATGATTTGTGAATGGATAATCTAAATCAGATTTCAAAGACTATTGAAGGCCTTAGGCTCACTGATTCATTGTATGACGATGAGACGACCCTAGAATTGTGGTTCTAAGTCGAACAGATCAATGAAATGATATTGGGATCATCAAATGAGCTGCATGCTGTAAAACTAACGGTTTTGTAAATTTCAGAAGAACACAGAGTATAATCCTTATTACAAGGTGTGTGGCCCCCACGGAGTGGATTCTAGTGTTTTGTAAGGTAGTCAAGTGTCTCAAGGAATTTGAACCCTATCAAATGGCATGTCGTCTACTCCTCATGACTCAGTGTGTTTCATAGAAGATTCACAGACATGGGGAAGAGTACATGGGTTTCCAGCATGGCGTGTACTCCCCCACATGGCTTGGCAGAACCAGTTTTGTGGATTGCCCCATATACTTTTACATGGGAAATTATGCATGGGTTGAAGTCATGTCTTGACACATGACCAGTGCACATGAGTGGACCCCATACGGTAGAATATGTCATGTGAACCTTTCTACTTTTTGTGTGCACCTTTTATATGTGTCATGTTCTGATGACACTAACTGTTGAACACTAGCAGTATCCGAGGTCAATGAACAAGATGTGTGACGCTACTATATACCATATAACCCTTCTTATAGGATTTATAATCTTGTCCACTATATCATAGACATGTTTTGTTTTGGTTTCTGCCATTTATCTTTTCCATAAAAGAATTTTGGGTCTCATTTTCTACACATAAGAGAATGATCCCTTTAGTGGGACTTCGTGGATAGAGTTGTTGGAATACCTCAAGAGGCACATAGTTGATCCTATATTCGTTTTTATGCCCTAGGTAGAGTATTTAGTATTGATGTGACCAACTTCATTGGGTATCGATCCTCTACTTAGTGAGTTAATCCAGATGAAGTTTTTGTTATCTCCCCATGGCCCTAGCTATGATCCTCATCTGATTTATTGATTCTCTCATCAGATCTATCAGTGTATCTCTCCCTCTATAATGATGGTACCCAAAAAACTATACATCATTGAGAGACATCATCAACTCTATGAAACTTTAGAGTGTGTTCTCCTATATGAGTTCTTTGTGTAATCCTTGAGATGAATCCCTAGTGGTGGTATGAAGTAGTTGTGACTTACATATATAATTCTTGTCTTGGTTGAGTATATCTTTATATTATTGTTATATACTATAGACACATATTTTGGTAGAGCTGACTATAACTATCCTTTTGTGTATTTATATGTGGTTTTAGGGTGTCCTACATATTATTATTATACTCACCCCAAAACATAATTTTCCCACACGTGTCGCATCTTGTGCAGACGACCAACCTTTTTATGTGGTCCTAGGTGGACCAAGACCCAGACCAGGACCGGATGATACATTGTGAGTTCAGACAAGACAACATGTTCATGATTAATTATACAATAGTCCAATTAAATTTTCTATTGGTTGTACTTTGTTTTTTATAGACTTTTTTAGATGGGATTGTATTCTGGCCCAGTTTACTTTTCTTGCTTTACTTATGTCATATTATGATTGCTGGGATAGTGGTATTCATGAATTTGTTTCTTAGTTGATTTTATATTTCCACATTTCAGGGATTGGATATGTGTGTGTGTGTGTACAGTTATAAAGTAAATGACTCCCATGTTAGTGATATGCCTACTCGTTTCTAGTGTCAGGACCTGTCCTATGCTAGGGCTCGAGCCTCAACTACCCCAAGCAAGCCTCTATTGGCTAGGTGTTTGTGACTAGTGCTAATGGAAAACCAAACTAGGGGGGGCTTTTCATAAGAACATGTATAGGAACATATCCATCTCAATGAAAACCATGCAGCGGGAAAAGAAAACATGATACTACACTGCAATATATAAACCAGAAGCATGCATTGACCTATAAATAGAAAAATTACAGAAAAGTAAAGCTAAACGGGATAGGGGAAAATTAAAACCCAATTAAAAAACATCTAGAACCCAGAAACAGGTCAAAAAGTAATGCATCTGGGAGATCCCCATTCCATGAAACCAATCTATGACCACCGTACACTATCCAAGATAATGTATCCCTAAGCTCCTCTAACATCATGATCAACCTGTTCATTTTCTACAAGGGAACAGCATGTGTGTGATATTCCCAGACATGAGTGAGTATAAAATTAATCCAAAGGATACCCCAAAGGCTCGTGGTAGTAGTAAGAGAGGTACTTATGAGGGGAGTAGTAAGAGATATAACCAAAGAGGACCAATAGATAGAACAAGGTACAGTAAAAGATATACAACTCAACCCAAAAAATAGTAATGTATGCTCATCGACACAAAATGAGCTAGAAATGATGAGAAGATAAATTTCTCATCGATTCATCGCTAAAAAGAGCATGAGGGTAGACTCACCCAATCATGATAAGCTAAAAATGAAAAGCATGTGGCATACCTCATGCATTGTAACCTCTCCTGGAAGGAGTGTAGAAAAAACCAAGTAGTGGGAACTAGAAATAAGATATATATAAATATATATATCTGTGTGTGTGTTTGTGTGTGTGTGTGAGTGTGTGTGTGTGTGTGCTTAGTAAAATAAACCCAAATGGGAGAGTAAGGGGATCTCTATATCAAAAGCTCATCCTAGGAAAAGGGAGTCTCCAACTATTCCAAAAGTAACCATCAATGCCTAGAATCCCATATATCTTCCATGAACTGGAAGTCGAAGTGTCTCAATCACCTCACCTTAACACTATCCTCTTTGGGCAGGTCATCCATGCCTGCAAGATTTTAGGTTACATCTCAAGGACTCATATTTGTGGGAAAATAACACCTCTCTCTTGAGATTCCAATGTCATGTCTAAGAACATCTAATCACTTTGCTGCATAGTCGATATATTGTGTCACAATCTAGATGATACCCATGTCCTGATGTGTCAGGGGGATTCCACACTAGTAAAATTCATAGAGGCTACCCACACTAGTATGCATCATAGGGATTACACTATAGTAGAATTTCTAAAGGATACTCACACCCTAATTCATCCATGGTATTACAATCTAGTAGAAGTCGTAGGATACCCACACCTTGATGTTTCAAGGATAGTACACTTTAGATTATTGAGGAACACTCACCATCCATACTAGATGGTATGTCTTGAAAAGAGAACATGGAAAACATGTCATCCCTATTCAGTGGTACCTCTCAGAAAATAATTGAATAACAATGGATATCCCTTCTAGATGATACAACTAGAAAAAGAAACACTAATGTAGTCATCAGATGTCTCCCCGGATAGGCATCACACCCAGAACATCTCGCATTGTAACTGATAATCCACTATAGAGGGAACCATCATCTTCTACGAAAAAAAACTTAGGATAGGATACGTGCATTCCAAAATCCTATTCCAAAAGAAAGATATGTGGAGAATGAATATTCCTAAATTAGTACACAAAACGTGTGGGGCCGACACATCATGTGGACCCACCTCAATGCCTGGACCTGTAGCTAACCATTCTCTATTACTAAACTACGAACAAGTATCCATTTGTTTCCTGAAAAACTCCTAGGGTTCATGAAATTCCTAATCAAAAGTTTAATGAGAAAATGAGACTCATTGTTGATCCGGAGGTCCAAAAGCATAATTACGCTGGCACACATCCTCAAATGACTCCAGAACATTTGACATCATCTCTTCAAACATCAAATCAACTATCAGTAGAGTCAAAGATGAACCAATCCTTAGGTTCTCTTAAAACACATCAATAATATACTCTATTGATATTCCATTCATGTTTACACTCATAATACAATCACAAATAGTGATTCATGTATCCAAACGGATCAGACCATTGCGATCCATGAAGAAAAACACATTGGTTCAACTATTCATTCAGCCCAAACCGATATCTGATGGAAAACTCACATGTAATTGTATTGAACTCAAATTAAATCCAATGGGACCCATTCCTTGGTCACAAAATAAATTATACAGATCATGTCATTATGATCCTCTTGAAAAAGCACATGAAATGGACTACTCATTTGTCTCAAACAAATAACCAGGGAAAAAATTTCATTTCACTGAAATGCTTGTGAACCAGACACCATAAGCCCCACCCCCCAACATTAGTTTAAATAGTAGAAAGTCATCATGAAAAGTAAACACAATAAAAATGTTTGTTCCACTATTCATGGTGCATCAAATGGACCTCTAATTTAAATGGTTGGTCTGAAATAAGTTATATGAATAAAAATAAATAATTTATTTTTGATAAACATAAGTATTTCATGCTACCGAGCAATGAAACGGAGTTTTAAAAGATATAGAATGATATTAGAAGATTTGTGTCGACAACATGGTAACATCACCTTTGATAGCGTGTCAATAAGACTTCAGATACAAGCAATACATCAAAAATAAGGAACCATGAAAAATAACAATTAAAATTATTAATAATAAAGAGAGTGTTTTACGCCACCTGCCTTCAAGTATGACCTTTAAAATTCCCCAAAACACCGCTAATGGTCTGTATTTACTCAAGGATTGTGTTTCCACAGAAGACATGCAAATCGGAGGCCCATTTCAAAAGATACGGTACTTTAAAGAGCATGGCCCCAAAACCCTCTAGACCGGCCCAATCTAGCCGATCCATCCTACTTGGGACGACCAGACCCTCCTTCCGCCGCCTAGCATGGCATCCATGGTAAGTCCCACCATGTGGCCGATGGCCTAATCCTCATCTACACTAGCTCACATGATCACTGAGCCTCGTGCCCTGCGAGACTCTGCCTACCACACCTAGCTGACTATTTTCCATGCGCTACCACCGCCTTGGGCCCCGTCGGCCGCCATTGGTGGTTCTACTCTAATGGTCCCTTTCAAGGGCCACCACTACCACACCATGGGTTCAAAAATAATTTCAAACCTAGTTATGGAATCCTCATAACGGGATCTCTATATTTCTAACCTCTGATTAATGATCTATTTATTTTTTTATGTGTTGAATAAAATTATGATGAATGCCCCAAAGAACGATGAATATTGCTGATGAAACGAAATGATTTCTATCATGGATTGATGTCCGTGTTTGTGAGGCCATCAATGTTGATAATTAAAATGATGAAAAAAATTGAAAACAATTTATATTAAATTACAAATATGAATTGGAACATAAATGTAGAACAAATCCTACCTAGATCTGTCCATTTATCGTTGTAAATTTGAAGGTCACTCTCAAACTTCGATCCACAGAAGTTTCTATGGAGATATTTCCACTATCCGACAATGAATAGAGAAGTACATTCCTAAATGGAGAGATAGAGATTAATTCTATGTATATATGTTGATTATATATTTAACCCTAAAAAGGATCTTAACACTGTTTATACTCTACTTGGTCATTTTGGAAATCAGAAATTCCTGTTCCCCTCATTTTATATCATGCCTAGGAAAAACACCCCATCCCAAACTGAATAGAGGTCATGATTTTATAATCCGATTCCCCATTCAAAATTTATTGTGTTTGGAATCCAATATAATATAATTATATTTAATTATCATAATTTCCATTTTCACTTATGTGGTGATTTTCACAGAACTCCCATGCCGACCAATCTTATACACCTCCTAGGGTAAAAGGCATATTCTGGAGTCCACTGTGGACTCATATTTCTGATTTTAGCTACTAATTAAGATATATACCATTTTCAACACATTAATAGTTTAAAACACTTAATATTTTTTTATAATTTATTCCAGACACACTGAACCTAAAAATTGCATGCCATCTCAGCACCCAGCTCTAGAATGTTTTCTCGAAATATTTCAATGTCTTATAAGGAGAAAAACTTGTCTCTATAGCTAGTCACAATCCCCTAGCCTACTAAAGGTGGGATTGTGGATTCACTGTACGGAACTGACTGGGACAAGTCATGACATTTCATATAAATCAATTGTCATTAAATTTGTTTCACTCTACACTAAGTATATTTAATGAATGTTAAATCATCAAAAATATTTATTTTGTTTCTTCAAGTACAATGCATGTCAAGATTGATTTTCCATCTACTGTTACGCATCACAAAATATTTCTATTCAATTTCAAAAATATTTTACATCAATATGAGTATTTTTTATTATTTTGACAATTATTGGTTTGATTTACTGTTTTATACCACTACAAATTTTGTTTAGTCATCCAAGTCAAAAAAACATATCATATAGATTAATCATCAATTAATACATTTCAAATATCATTATATTGTTGTTCTCCTCTATTTTCTCATCAATTAGATGTCATTTTCATAGTTTTGTTCCCCCACAGCATGTTTTTAAACCCATCAAATCTATAAAAATGGGTTATTTAGTCAATCTAAGAACACCTCATTCCCGATTAAAATTCCATGTACTCATACATATAAAAATAATTCAAATAATATTTTTCATTTACTCAAGATAATTCATAGGATATTTTGTATTATTATCACTGTTACATGAATTTTTTAGTCTTTTAAAACACAATAAATTATTTTTTTTAATCCTAAGAAAAAAATTAATAAAAATAATGAGAAATAATTCCCTACAATTAATAAACTAATAAATAGTTTTCCTACTATAATATGATTGTAATTATTGGTCATTTTCATTCATTGGATCTCCTGACAAAAAAAATTAATGACTATTAAATATTTAAAAAAATATTTTCAAGTTAGTCTGAGAAAAAATCCCATCAGATTGATACAACTTCTACCAATACATACCATAAATAAATCAAAGAAAAATAAAATCTAATTTCACAACAATGATAGGTCATTTGTTTTTTTCACCATCACACATATGTTTTAGTCTTATAGAAATGTAAACATGTGTTTTCAGTCATCCTCAGAAAAAAATAACACTGATTGATACACAATGAGTTCTGAAAATTAGAAAACAATAGTAATATTGGTACCCAATGATTTCACGATAATCAATGGTCATTTTTTTACTTATGACACCTCATCACATTTTTTTTAATGATTTCTGAATCATTAAAAAACTACTTATCTGATAAGTTCAAGAACATCACACTTCTTATTGATACGTCTTGTACTCATAAACATCCTAAGTATTTCAAATACTCATTTTATAGGATTTCGAATCAATTATAGTACATTTTCTATGTTTTTTACAATTCCATGCATATTTTTGTGTTTTAAAACAATAAATATTTGTTTTCGGTCATCCTGGGTAAACTAAAATTATGATTGATGGTCAATATGATTGTAAATTTAAATGAAAAAATTATACGATTATTTAATTCTTTCATCATGGAAATAGTAGGTTGTTATCCTTTTTTATAACCCATTTCTTCACATTTTTTATTACTATCAAATTATTAACAATTGTATTTTTCATTGGTCTGAGTGCAACACATGTCACATTGATGCACTGTATTCTCGTACAAGTAAATAATTATTCATAGAAAATTATTCTAATATTTCACAATATCCCATGGTATTTTTGTAAAAAAATGAATTGGTAGAATAATTTTGATTCATATTTTTTTTATTCATGAATTAAATAATTATTTTAATTATTTTAATTATAAAAATAAATAATATTATTTAAATATTTTCTTGTATGGTTATATTTAAAAATAAATTTTAGAATTATAGAATTTAAATTAAAAAATAATAATTTCATTTTTAAATTCCTCATTTTTAAATTATATTATTATAAATTTTTTAAAAAAATCTAAAAAAGGTGACTTTGTTTTGAATTGTAAAAAATATAATATTGGGAAAATACGTTATTTTTTTGACATCCTCAACACATAATTTTGATATAAAATTTATAAATCTTCTCGAAAGAAGAAATTATGATATTATTATATAAATACTCACAAAATAATAATTTAGAACATGAAAATTATTATTTATTTCATGCTAAGTATAAAATTCATTGTCAGTTCCGACGTAGTGCCTTCGCAGCATTGGAAAAGTCAAATTTGGTTCCTTATAGACAATAATATTGTTCTAAAATGTATATTCAAGACTTTTTAATATATTATTATATATAATAGATGTTTTGGATGATATTAATGAGATTTATAGTTATATAAAATGAATCATATCCAAATTCATGTGCATTGCATGCGCAGGACAAGAAATGTAAATTAACAAATTAAAGAAGTTATCTTGACATGGATATGATCAATTATACAAAATGAATAAATATAAAATATTATCACAAACCAAATTAATTTTGTTTTATTATATTAACATATTTTTAATTTCTATATATGAAATAATGAACATCAATTCTTATGAAACTCTCATGCAGTTCTTATGAAAGTAGAAGAAAAATCAATAAAATGATTTTATTTAAAATTATAAGAACCATTAAATGATGAAAAAAATTTCATAAATATTTTTTTGATATTTATTAACCATAATATTATTTGGTTCAAATTTGGGACCTTTTGGACCCACTTGGATCACATTATTAACCTAATAGTATTTTATTTAAAATAAAGTCATTTTGTTCCAAATTTGGTTTCTAATTTTTATATCATTTAAATATGTGTTTTTCTAGAATAATTTTTATACTATAACTAGTATTTAAAAGTATATTAAATTTATATTAATTATGATTATTTATTTTAAATTTTTCTGAAACTATAAATACCTTAACGCCTTCCACAAGAGTGATTCAATAATATTAATTTAATGTAAAAATAAAATATACAATATTAATAATATTTAAATAAGTATAATATGATATAATTAATATAATACCTGATTTATCTAGATAAATATTACATTTATAGGATATAATAAATTATTAGATTGTAATTTTAATATTTTATTTGATGTTATTAAATTCAAATTAATGAATATTGTTAAATTTGAAATAAGATATATTTCATGAATAATATATTTTAATAAATAATTTAAAAAACCAAAAAATTGAATGATTCCAAATTAAATAAAATTTGGTCGAAAATGTAATCCTATGAGATTTTATGCCTTTTGGAATTATTTATCCATATAATAGCCTTATTATTTTTTAATATTTTATGTAATTCTTAAATTTCCAATCTGAATTATAAATGGGGAATCATTATATGACTTAATTTAATCATCTTGAGACATCATGCTTGAACATAATCTAAATTTTTTTATCCTTATCCATATCCACATTATACTGTTTTTTGCCACACAAAAAGAATAATTCCATGTGACTTAAAGAGGTTCTCAAGGAGACAATATTCACGAGCTAAATTCATCCTTCCCTATTAAATTCTTTATCACTTATACCTTATCATCACGCATATAAAAATATTATTGATCTAGTATCATATATATAATGGAATTTATTATGTTAATGATATACCTAAAAAACTAAAGTGGGAACCTTTTATTTGATATCTTTTTTGACACACAACACCCAAAGCAAAAGGTAATACAATATATGGATACTTTATAATTTATTTAATATTTGAAATAGATTATATATATTTAAATGTAAGAATTACCATGTTATCATGTGTTACACACAATATCAACCTTCCTCTATAGCTAGTGTTACAAGAAATAGCATCCTTCCATGATAAAATGCATTATACGCAAGACATGGTTTTCCTAAAAAATAATATATTATTAAAATAGTATTATTTAATATAATGGGATGTAACCTTGCTGTTATGTTAGAGTATATGAATAGTTTTAATCAATTTATTAAAATATATAGTTTATATAAGCATAAAATGAATTTAAGAGCTAGAAATTAATGAGGAAAGAAAATAAGAACCAATTGGTTATAAAAAAATATTATTATTTTTATGCTTCGAGAGGAGTTATGTCTTAATAAAAATAATTAATTAAAACTATTTTATTATGTTAATAAAATATATATTTTATATTTTGAAAAAAGTATTTTTGTATTCATCTATTATAATTGAAAATCAAAAGATAAGAAAAACACTCTTTTAAACATAAAAACATATATTTTTATGAGGGCAATTTTTACCGCCTTTTAATCGAGAACCAATTTTATATTCGAATTTAGACACCATAATTTATTTAATATGTAAAAATTAATTTAATATTTTTATTGAAAACATAGAATTTTGGTTAGGGTAAATGTTTTATAATTTTTGGAAACATTTAATTTTTTAATGATTAATTAAAAATGCTGAATTTTATCTCAAAATTGAATTTTTTTTTCTATTTTATTTAGAAGGATAAATTATAAATTTCGTTTTTTTTAATTTTAATTATTTAATATTTTTATCAATTAATATAAATTTTTCATTGGAATCAATTTCACTTTGAAATTTATTATTAAAATATAGAAAATATTAGCACATTTTTACTCTAAAAATCACATTTTTGTCCCATTAGCAGGATTAATTTTAATTTAATTTCATCTAATTATATGATTGGAATTAGAAAAATAATATTACATATTATGAATCATAATAATTTATAATATCTTATAATACAATATTTTTTTGACCCAAAATATTAGTGAAAGTGTTTAAAATTAATTAAAATTATTAAGGTTTAACCAAGCTTGATAATGGGAAAAACCATAAAACGTAAGGGCCCAATGGACTTATCCACTTGTAAAATCCCCAATTTTTGGACATAATTCATCCATGTACCTTAAAATGACGTGTTTTTTGGTTTTTATGATTTTTTTAGGTAATAACATGTGCACACCAAACCTGTTTCCAAATATACCAAGTGAGTACTTTTCTTCCTTTTAAAAGGACACCATCTCTCCCACTTCATCACACCTCTTATACATATTTTTAACAGACAATGTATACCAAAATATCTTCCCAACAATCATAAAATTGACATTGAATCCTCAAATAGGTCAGAATGTATCCCAATAAAGCCTTATTGTACAAACAAAAAATAGTTATCCGATAAAAAGGTAATGTCTCCACTAATGTGATTAAATAAGAGAAATAGTACCAAAATTATACAATGATGTTTTTATATAAATTGGTTGAATGAAACATACAAAAACCTCCATTTAATGGGTAACGATTATATTGTTTCTTTTAGTGGTGAACTACTACCTCAAGAAATGATGATTGTTCAATTTTCCTTACCGCCTCTTATGGTGACCATTATGACAAAAAAACTATTTATATAAATTATATATAATATTTATTGTTTATTTATACTTATATATTCCTTTTATTACACATAAATATAATCCTCTTTATTTTATGTTAATGAAATGACATATTCTGAGGAACTATTGACTATTTTCCCCTCAAACCAATGTGATTTTCTCACACGATACATCTAATGTATAAATGAAATGTTATAATAAAACATAAGTGACATAAAAACATAAATAATATATTAATAACCTAATTATATTTTATTAAATATAACATATATATATCATCCCTTTTATTACCCTACACACACTTTAGAATAGATAATGTCGTTTGTGGATGTGTGGAATACTACCTCTCCAACATGATGTGATTCCATTTACACCAAAAATTTATATATATAATTATATATGATTAAATAATATTTTATTTATTATATAATTATTCTTATTGAATGATTTTAGTAACATAACATCTTTCCGCGATGATCATTTAAAAATGTGACTGTTACTCTTTAGTATATATGGTCAACCGTCTCTATGATTATAACATTGATTCGTTTTTCATAACCATTTTTAATGATTTATTTTAAAATTATAATTGATGTATAAATATTTTAATTTTTCCGTGATTATTATTCTTGAAATTTTTATGTAATTACCCATTAGAACATAGTTGAACAATAATAGTAGTTTTAACACAAAAACTGAATTTGGTCAAAGCAGCCAACATAAAGTTAACTGTATGAGTATTTATACATAACGGTTTAATAAGTGAAATAAAATAATTATAAACAAGTAAAATATTCTTAATAAAGTTGAAACTAAAAATAAGTTTATTATACAGGATGTTATGGACTCTCACCCGAAAGAAAATGCAATGAAATGATTTTAAAGTCACTTTGTGCATCTGTGAGATAAATAACAGGTTCTCCAATTACATATTTTGTGTGGGGTATTTATTGAAGCTTTTTTATATTATCAAATTTATACATTTATCATCATGTTATCTTAAAAATCAATTTAATATTATTCCATTATGATGTTATGATTTAAAATATTTCAATGAGTTTTGGGACACTTTGTAATGTTTAAATAATATTTTCCTCAACAATAAAAGTAATGATTATTCAACGGTATTCCATTATAAGGAATTATATAACCATTTCTCAAAAAAACATTTTATTATTACCTAGTTCTTCATCACCATTCCCATGTACTAGTCCCTTTTTCCCACTCTTTGGTACTCAAAATGTTTGAGAAAATATTTTTAAGAAAAAAACACTCAATATTAATATTTAGTCGAGAATTGTTTTCTTTTATAAACCATGTTTTATAAAAAAGTTTTCAAAAATGAATTTTAATGATTTGGTAATGAAATTTGTAGCCTTTTTATCTTTTACTAATGTTGTCAATGGAATGTCTTTATCAATATCTAAATGATTCATTTTCTCTTCTTTAATTGTATAAAAGGAATATTCTTTTTACATCATACGACATGTAGGAATTTATCAACCATCTCATATTTTAATCATCCTTCTCAAGTTTAAAAGATTTTTTTAAAAATATTTTTATAATTTATTTTCAATGAAAATGATTTTACAAATATTATTCAAAATAAAACGATATTTTCCTAAAAAAATTAAAATTTATTATTTGATTTCATCAATGAAAACAACCCTATACATTACACCACTTATGATTTATTATATTGATATAACCTTTATTCTCCATCTAGATAGTTTATGATTGATTTTGCCAAGGATAGTATTCACATTCACTTCTCTGATTCATTCTTAAAGCCCCCCTGAAATGTTCAACTTCATATGATCATTGAGGATTGAATTTATCTTAATTATCAGAATCATTTACCATGGATATTGTTATTTTATTAACTATATACCATTTTACATACAGTTCCTAATTTGATAGTTATTTTATTAATTAAGGAATTATTTTTCAGTCCATATCTTCTATTCAATATGGATACATTTTGTTAAGACACATTTTTCTTCAATATGAGTTATGATTTGGAGTGGTATGGCATGGGTGGGGCCTTGTTATATATATCCCCTCTATGCATTATTAGTCTCATGCGTCGATTTCGTTGGCGAATAACCCTTTGCATTTGTTTCTAGTTAGAATAGACTGGTGAGATATAAATTGGGGGCTGGTTAATGAAATCCCCTTGATGAATTAGTAGTAATATGAGATGAAATAATTGTATATCCATATTAATTGGGTTTGTAATCGATATCTAACTCATCTTTTCAAAGGTCTTTATGGTACTACTTCCATGTACCTAGGAAAAAACGCATCCAATAATTAATCATTGCTTTTATATTAGTTATATTTATTATTCATCCTTGTGATTTATCATTGACATATCTATGGATACATTTCATTTTTAGTTTATTGATTAAATGGAATTTGTTTTAGTTTCTTACCTTGGTATATTTATTTTTTACGTATTTAGTTATTTCAAATGAATGTGTTTCCAATTATTAAATTTCCATATTTTTTATACATATCCATATCAGTTTGTTGATTGCATGGATGTCTGATCATTTATTAGAAATTATATAATTATTAAACTCATTGATTCATTATTGATTATAGTATATATTTATCTTACTGAGCATTTGAGCTTACACTTATTTTTTTTGTCCTATGATTTCACGAAGCGTAAAATAAAAGAAATGCATGAAAATTATAGATGTATTATAGTTATTATCCATGTTGTTTATATGTTTAGAAGGTAAAAAATTAGGTTGTAATTAGTGTATTCATTTCTAATACAATCCACATTTATGTATATGTTTTATCAAGACTATTAAACTAATCGGTCCATCGAGTTTTGATTCCTTGTAATCATGCTAATGTAATTGATAGTAGACACCAGCTCCAATCCATGTGGATTGCGCCACTATAGTTGGTATAAAAGGATGTTTTTTGGTAACCTTAGGAAGTAGATTTCTGAAAATTTAAATTATATACCATAACCATAAGGTATAATTTGATGATAAGTATATAAGAACACTCTATAATTTTGGTAATGTATTGATTATGTGGTTCATCCTAGAAATACATCCTAGATAGGATACTACTTGTTGATGTGGTTCGGGAACAGATATGCCTTTGAATAACAACTACGATAATGTGTTTTGTTCCTGACTCAAGGTAACTTGGTAGATGATAATAGGCCATACATTACACCTGGTTTGACATAGCCAAGGGGTATTTTTAGGATAAGCCACAATTTTTATACAAACCATTATGAATAATTTGAAAGTATTTTTACAATTAGAAATCATGGTTAAGCATAACTTGTTTTATATTGAATAAATTGTGTCATGATTTAAATATCCATTTAATGATATTATAGATAATATCTAGACCAAGGAAGGAGCTATGTGGAAATAAATTGGATGAATTATTTGTGAATTAATGTTATTGTGAAATCCTTAGTTAAAATGATATGTAGTGTTTAACTTAATTACGAGGATGTCCATGATGATTATTTTGGGATGTATATTAATTTGGTTTTAGAAATGTAAAACCAGTAAGATGGGTGAAAACCAATCAAATTCGGAAAGTCCATAGGTCTTAAACCCTAGACCAAAGGGAGATAAGGGTTTTACACCATCCTCTGACCTATTAAATTTCTTGATAAATTTTTCATTGTTTTATGTTAAATAATTTGAAAAATAATTTTTAATGATGAACTAGTAATTTCAATTTTTAGTATGCAACATTAATAAATTATCCATATTGGTTTAGAGGATAGTTTAATACAAATAGTTTGACATGTAACCCTTTTATATCCGTTACAATCCTATAAAGTTATCTATTAGTGCTTTAGGAATAAAAAAACAAAAAAAATTCATTATTGGTAATTAATTTATGTTAGTAATGGAATAAATTTGATTTTGATCAAAGAACAACCAATAGTTAGTACTATTCAAATGAAATTGAATCATATCAAGTATGAATGTATCCTCAAATTCATTTTCCGAATTACGAAACATTAGGAAAATTACTTTAAAATAAAATGTTGTCCAAATACCTCTATTTCTCTTGAAACTATGTTCATCCAAATCTTCACATATTTATGGTTTTAAGGCCCACAAATTTCCATTTATATTTCACTAGTTTGAGATTTATTACCTAATTAACTATTTATAAATATTTATGTTTTTCATCCAAGTACATATATCTACTTTTGAATAATGTTCTCTTACATAGAGACATGGTTACAAGGTTGTCCTAATGACATTTATACTTTCCATTATCTCTTATTAACCTTTCTCATGATGTGGAATTTTAAATATAGAAGTAATCAAACAATATATAACCATGATAAAGTTTAAATTGCAAGTAAACAATTTAAATAAGGTGGGGAGAATGTGACACCATATAAAACTAAAGTATGAACCTTGTATTTTATAGAGTGTATGACTCGCAACAACCATTGTGTAAGGTAATATAATATCTGAATACTTTATAATATATTTTTGATTTAAAATAGATTCTTTATATTTCAATGAAATAGACACTGTGTTAGCTTGTGTTACATGAAAGGGTAACATTCCGTGATAGCTTGTGTTACACGCAAGAGCGGACTTCCTCGGTAGTGTGCATTATACCTAAGACAGAGATTTACTAAACAATAATATATTATTAAATATTATTATTTAACATAATAAGATGTAACGTACACATTATGATATAAGTTATTAATATTATGAACTAACCTATAAAATGTCTATTTTATACAAATAAAAAATGAATTCATGGTTTACCAATTAATGAGGAACAAAAATAATAACCAATTGGATATAAAATGAAATTTTATTGTTATTATGTTTTTAATGGAGTTGTGTCTTAAAAATATTAATTACATACTAATAATTACTAATATTAATGAAATATATATTTTATATATTCAATAAAATATTTTTGAGATTCATCCCTTAGGTTTGATATGCATAAGATAAGAACAAACTCTATTTTACACATAAGAACCAATGTTTTTATAAAGTCAATTTTTACAACCTTTTATTGGAGAAAATATTTTAAATATTAATTTAGAAATGTTAACTGACTCAATATTTTAAAATAAACTTCGTATTTTAAATATACACATAAAAATAATGTTAGGGTAAATACTTGATATTTTTTTTAAACATTTCCTTTTTATGGAATAGTTAAAAATAACGAGTTTTAGTTCAAAACTACCTTTTCATAAAATTTATTTATATGGATAAATGATAATTTTAATTGGTTTTAAAGATTAATTATACAATATTTTTATAAAATAATACAATTTATTTCATTTTAATCAATTTCACTTTGAAATTGATTAAAAAAACATAGCAAAACTTAGGATATTTTTACTCTAAAAACCACAATTTCATCCCATCTACGAGATTAATTTTAATTTAATTTCTATGAATTTAATAATATTAATTTGAAAAAATGGATTCCTTATTTTTAATTATAATAATTTATAATTTCTTATAATACCAACATTGTTTTTTAACAAAAATATAAGTGAAAATGAATAAAAATAATTACATTTCTTATGGTTCAATCAAGCATAATAATGGACTAAACATGTAACATATGGGACCTATTGACATAGTAACTTATCCGAACCCCATTTTCTGGCCATATTTCAGAAATTATAATTTCGTTAATGAGTTTATTTGGTTTGGTATGACTTTTTTTTGGTAAAAACATTTTCCCACATAACTTTTTTCCAAATATTCCAAGTGAGTCTTTTTCATTCCCTATAAAAGGTCACCACCTCTCCCACTTCTTCACTCCTATCAAACCACATTGGTTCGGACAAAATATTCCCAAATAGATTCCCAAAAACAATTCCATCAACCTTTTAGCTTCCCTTTGGTCATAAATCATCCAAAGAAATCATGTTGGTACATTCACAAAGTTGTTACCTGATTAATATGTAACATCTCCACTAATGATTTTTAGTTTCATTTCCTATCTCCACTAACTATACTCATCCTATTCTATGATTACATAAAAAATAGTATCCTAAATATATTATAATTTTTTATTTAAATTTTTATACCTACACATACTCACACCTCCTTCTAATGGGTAACGAACATACCTTTTATATAGACAGTGAACTAATGTCTTACAAAACGATGATTGTTCAATTATCCTTACTGACTCTTATGGTGGCCATTGTGATTTATACTATATTTTTATATTTTTTATATGATATTTATTGTGTCTATATATTTCTATAAATGTTTTGTTTCTCCTACCTTTAATAATTACAATTTTACATTAATTCGATAACATCATTTGAGGAAGTGTGGACTATTTCCCCTCAAAATAATGTGATTCACTCACATGATAAATGGAATGTATAAATGAATTGTTAAAATTAAAAATAATATAAATAAAAACATCAAAATCATATTTATGGAATAATTATGTTTCTAGAAATATAATATATATATATATCATCCCCTTTATTGGCCTTCACAGACTATAAAAGAGATAACATCATTTGTGGACGGGTGGACTACTACCTCCTCGACTTCAAGCGATTCCTTTTAAATAAAAGAATTATTTATATAAGTATATATTAGAAAATAATATTGTATATATTATATAATTATAAATATGAAAGGATTTTAGTTACTTACCTTATATCCACAATGATCGTTCAAAAATGGGAATGTCACTCATGTGTACTTATGACCCACCATCTCAATGATTATAACATTGATTAATTTTTCATAACCATGTTTAATTATTAATTTTAAAATTATAATTGATTTATGAAAATATTAACTATTCCATGATTATTATTATCAATTTTTTTATGTAATGAAACATTTGACCATATTATCCAACAATAGTTGTTTTGACACATAAACCAAATTTGGTCAAAACACAGACGTAAACTTAATTTGATGATTAGTTGTACATAAAATATTTATAATTGTAATGAAAGTAATTATAGACATGAAAAAGGTTCATAATAAAGAATAAAAGTAACATAATATTATTATAATATAATATAATGGATGTTCACCTGAATGGAAATGAAAGATATGGATTCTCATCTAAATGTTTCCATTGATGAGATAAAAGTCATGTTCACCACTTACATATTTTGTGGGGTGTATCTAATGCCACATTTATTATATTATAACATTAATAATTTTATAGTCATGGTATCTTAGACTTAAATTTAGTAATATTCCTTCATCAGGTTGTGATTTAAAATGATTCAAAGTGGTTTGGGACATTTTGGAATTATTATAGATTATTTTCCTCAACAATAACTCTAATGGTCTTTTAAGGGTATTTCCATTTGAGGAATTTATATAGACATTGTTAAATAAACCATGTAATTCTTCCCATGTAATTCATGACCAAAATCATGTATTTTTACCACTTTACCACTCCTTGTCACTCAAAGTGTTTTTGAAAATAGTTTTATAAAAACTAGACTCAATTTCTCTATTTAGAAAAAGAACCTATTTCCTTCAAAAAATAATGTTTTATAAAAATGTTTTCAGAAATGATTTTTATTGATTTGGTAAAGACATTTTTACCCTTTTTTATTTTTACTAATTTTTTCAGTGGAATATTCTTATCGATTTCCAAACAAGGCATTTTCTAGCCTTTTACCATACTAATGTAATATTGTTTTATCCTCAAACAACAAGTACATATTTATCCACTGTCACTTCTTTGAATCCTCCTTCCCAATTTTAAAAGGATTATTTTAAAAATATAAAAGGTATTTTTAATGAAAAATATTTCTAAAATATTTTTCAAATGAAAGGGATATTTTCCTCAAGAATAATTTTACACATTATTATTTTATTTCATCAATAAAAGTCACCATCTATTTTACTTCACAAGGGATTTACTGTACTAATATAATCCTTATTCTTAATATAGATATTTTATGATTGATTTGGCAAATGAATGTATTAAAACTAACTTTCTTGATTCATCCTTAAAGTCCCTTTGAAATTGTCATCTTCAAATGATAAATGACCATTGAATTTATTTTAACTATCCATATCACTTATCATGGATATTATTATTTCCTAAACCATATACCATTTTATATAAGGTGGCTACTTTGGCTATTACTTAATTAATTGAAGAATTAATAATAAATAAGTATCTTATATTCAATATGGATACATTTTTTAAGGCATGATGTTCTTGGATATGATAAATGCTTTGGATTGGTATGACATGGTTGGGGCTCAATTATAGATAATCCCTCGATGCATAATTAGTCTCATGTGATAAATCAGCTGGATAAAATACCATTATGTTTTCTTCCAATTAGAATAGAGTGGTAGAAAATTGGTTGGGAAATCTTTAATGAAATCACATTGAGGCAACGGTAGTCTCATTTGACAAAATTGTTGGCTAGCTGCCTTAGATGGGTTTTTACCAAATAGCTAAATCTTCTTGTGAAAGGTCTTGATTGTACCAGTTCTATGTTCCATGGAAACATGGAATAAAACAATTAATATTTTCTTTTATATTAGTTCTAATTATTATTCATCCATGAGATTTTTTTTCAACATATCTATGTATACATTTCATTCTTATTTTATCGAGTAAATGGAATGTGTTTTAGTTTCATACATTTCCATATTTATTTTTCCTTATCTAGATAATTGAATTAAATGTTTCTCCAATTACTAAATTTCCATATTGTTTACACACTCCCTTATTAGTTTTTTGATTAGACAGGTTGTGTGTTCAGTTATTTACTATACCATAATTATTACTCTCATTGATTTATTATTTCTTCTCCTATATTTTTCCCTTACAGTGCATTTGAGCTTAGTTGTATTATGTTTTTTCTACTAGAATACAAGAAGTGTACAATGAATGATATGCATTGATTTTCTAGATGAATTAGAGATATTATTTAAGTTTATTTTTTTAGAAGAAAAAAATTATATTTTAATTATTTTATTAATTTTTAATACATGATCATTTATGTATCTGGTTTACTAAGACTACCAAACTGATTGGTCCTTCGAGGATTGATTCCTTGTAATCATGAAAATGTAATTGATAGAAGAAACTAGCTTCAGGCCATTTAGGGTTGGTTCTATATAGTTAACGGTATATACATCATTAAATCAATAGTCTCATCGTTGTATTCTTAAATATAAAATTGACATCCATGTCATGTGTATTCACCACGTTCTTGGATGATGAGTTTTAATTTCTATTTAACACATTCCAAAAAATCTGAAATTCACTTCTAATTTTATAAAATGTTCTAAATATATATATATATATATAATATGGTCTCACATTTTGGAATTAATATATGGCCATAATATTAAAAAATTAAACTAGACCATGAAGGTTCAAAAACCCACCAAAATAATCTAATCTTTTACCATTAATGTTTTATCAAATGAATCAAACACATGTTTGAAAGAGAAATTATATTTGGGACTATTTAGAAAACTGTAGGTGGTTTAATACCTTTTATTCTCACATCTGGAGTATTATATCCTTTTGGAATGAATATCCATAATGAACCAACCATGAAACTGTGAAACAAACTCACCTTGAACAATTAAAATAAAAATATTAATATTAATAAAATGGTAGAATGTTATAATAAAATGATCATATAAGGTAATATTAAATTTAATATAGTTCTATAATAAATTATTTAAATTATTTAAACTATTATTCAAGAGTTTTGAACATGTTTTAAGGAAGATGAACCCAATGTTAGATATTTTTTTTAAATCCTTGTTAATTTCCCTTTTTTCATAATTCTAGAATAATGTTTTTTAGATATAAGAATGGATCTGTTTTTTCCATTTTCGTAATGCCTTATTATTTTCTAGAATATTTTAAAATATGAAAAGGATATTTTCAAAGAAATTATTTTTCAATGTATGTGCGTAGTATTCTTTTAAAATATGTTATTTTCCTCAAGGAATGTTTTTATGATGTAGGTATACATGATATTTTTTATTATGTTATAGTTCGTGGGAATTGTTATGAAGAAGGATGATCCGATTATAATCAAAATAATTTGGGGTTTTTTATATCCATCCAATTAATTGGGTGTGTTGGAAGTTGGTCGTAATGGTTATTCCAAGTGTAACTATAATGGTTATATCACAAGGTATCCATGAGGGTTATGTTTTATGGTATACGTGATGGTTAAAAATCATATGGTGTCCATGAGGGTAAAAATCATAAGTAAACATGGTAAAAAATTATAACCCATGTTACCTAAATGGTTTTTTATTCATTATATATTTTATGTAAACCACATTTTTCCTAAATTAATTATATTTTACTTTTATGGGTGAGAATTATATTATTATGAAAAAAAATCATGTTTTTATAAGTATTCATGAACTAATATTTCATTCCTTCATTTTATGTCCCTCAAAAATATTTTTTATTCTCATCAAATTTTTAATTTTTTTATAGGGTATAAGGATGGGTAAGAGAAAGAAAAATCCATGGTCAATGTTGTAATGATTATTAATGAAAAGAAATAATTTTTTTAATGTCTTTTTTTTGAAAAAATTTGACATTTTGTATAAGTTTAGACATTTAATTAATGGATTCACTATGTAAGAGTTTAAATAATTTTCAAAAACTATAAACCTGAAAAGATCCTAATATTCAATAGAATCATTTGTTTACATAAAAAATAATGATTATGTAATGTTTATGGTTATGCCCTAATGGTGGGAATTGGAACAGACCAATTTTGGAAAGTAATGGATTAATTGATGAAAGCTATAAATGGAGGTGTCATCTACGATAGAGAACATCCAGAGCTATCATAAAGGATCATGGCAATAGTGGATAATTTTATGTGGCAGCACCCTCCTTCATTTATTGGATCTTTTAACCCTCTTGTATCTAAAGGGTGGATTAAATCACATGAAAATATATTTGATTTCATGGGGTGTTCATATAATCAAAAGGATTGTCTTTCTATTTAGAATTTTAATACTGACATCAACCAGTGGTGGTCAATGATCAATAATATTTGAGAAAGATAAGAGATTTATTCTTTAAATGAGACGAATTTAAGAATATTTTCATTGAAAAATAATTTCCTATGATTTTTCTACATATGATGGAAATTTAATTACATGAATTAAAATAAAATGAGGATGATTTAGACTCTTTTTATGAATAAAAACCTCACTTTATTGGAAATGAATGATCTAAATCTAAATCAGGATCTTGAGAGAAAAAGAAATCATTTGTACTCAGGATTGAAAACATAAAATTGGTGCAAATCATATTCTTGTGAATTCGATGTTATGAGAAACATGATTGATATTCTAAGAGGGTATAAATGGAATAACCTGACCATCATATGTAATTTGACAATAAAAAGATGAAAAGGATCATATGGAATGAAATGGGTATGAATAAATCAAATAAATATAGTTCTATGAAAAACCAGTTTCTAGTTTGTGTAATTAATGGTAAAAAGATCATGGGGAAAGATTTAAAAAGTATTGGAAGTTCTTCTGATGTGGTAAGTTGATACATATGGATAGAGATTGTAATGGAAAATATATTAGCGTTTGTTTTTCAAATTCTAATAGGAAAACTATAATGTTTTTCAAATGTTGTGAGATGAACCATTATGGACATACCTTCCCAAAGAAGGATCTGAATGATGGGATTCATCTAGACTATAAGTAGAACGGTGTAGTGAAATCCTTTTAAACTACTTTAGTAGATATTTGTCAATCCAAGCAATTGGTATCAAGTACATTATTGTTTCTCGTATTTATCTAATGTTTTGTATGATATAGGGTCTACTCATTCTTTTATTTTGGGAAAAAAATTAGTAAATTTTAAATTTAACCTTATGAAATGAATCCCGTAATTAGGGTAAAAACAATGGGGAAATATAATGGAAAAATAAATTATAAGAATTTTCTTATTGTTTTATATGGGATGAAGTTACCTACCCACATTTTTGAGTTTCCCTACTAGATTTTGATGTTATAATGGGTATGGATTGGGTTTTTGTTTACCATGATATGATTAATTGTAGATATAATGAATTTTTTTTCAAAAATAATTTCATTTTTTTTACAAGAATGAACCAAAACCATTGATTCCATATCAATAATCTAAGAAACAATTAAATGATGGAAATAAAATTTATCTTGAAAATATTTTTGAACGTAAGGTAATTGTTCACATTAAGGATTTACTAGTGGTAAATGAGTACCTGAACATTTTCCATGATGAGTTTCCTAGTGTTATACCAGATTGGGATGTTGAATTTACTATCGACATAATTCTTGATGCTAAGAAAATTTCAAAAACCCCTTTATTTAATGGATCATGTTTAATTTTATAATAAATTATTGAAATATTTACCATTCAACTCCTTAAATCATTATAATTAATCCCAAAAATTCACCATTGGGTGCTCTTATTTTTTTTAAAAACAAATATAGTTCCTTGAGGCTTCATATTGAGTATAGATCTTGGAATAACCTTACTGTTACAAATAATTATCCATTTCCTTATATCAATAACTTGTTTTATCTTCTCTAAATTTACATGAGATCTTCTTACCATTAATTTATGGTGAATGGGTGAAATTTTTAAAACATAACTCTATATTACATATGGAAATTAAGAGTTTGTTGTTATGACCTTTGGTTTGACAAATTCATCTGATGTATTTAAGGATCTTATGAATAGACTATTCTTTGAATAATTGGAAAATTCTGTGGTTGTTTTTATTTATGATATTTTGGTTTTTTAAAAATGTTAATAGGATCATGAAAACAATCTACATATATTCATACATACTCACAAGTAAAAGCAGATATACGAAAAATTTAGTAATTGTGATATTTGGATACAATCAATTTAATTCCTTGGGAAAATTATCATAAAAGGAAAAATATTAGTTCATCCCATGAAAAAAAGTGGTTAATGAATAGAAAATAGCTACAAATATTATTTAGATTCTATTTTTTCTTTTATTATCTAGATATTATAATTTTTCTATTGAAAACATTGCATGAGTATCTAGACAACTATCTAAGTTAAGTCAAACATGAGTTAAATTTTTCTGGAAAAAATATTGTCATGATTTTTTCAGAAATTTAAAAGAAGAGTGGTGAATTATCCCATTTGGATATTACCTCAAAAATGGTGATTTTTTCATCTACAACGATGCATCATTGAAGGGACATGGTTTTATTCTAATGGTGAATTATTAGATATTTACTTATGATACTAGAAAACCGAAAATCCAAGAGTAAACTTATCCTATATATGATTTGAAATTAGATTATGTTGTTTTTATTCCATAAAAATTTTGAGACATAATTTATATGGAAGAACATGGGAAATATATTCTAATCATAGATGTTTAAAGTATATATATACATAGAAGAAACTGAACATGAGGAATACAAAATAACTTGAACTGATAAAATAATATGTTTTCACAATCATTTACCATCCAAGAAAAAGGAAAAAAGTTTAATATGCCTTGAGTCAACAAAATCATACATCATTAACCATGATACATATTGAACATTACCATTTTATTAATGATTTGATGAATTTTGGCTTTGATGTTTTCTGTGCAGTAAATTTCTCAAATTTTTTTTGGTTGTTAGTTTAATTGGATTTGTTAGACTAAATTATACATGCTTAAAAAGGAAGGGTGTGAGTTATTGTAAAATGTTAAATTGGTTATTAAAATTTTTTTCCCTGATTTTCATGTTGAAAAATATTTCATATTGTGATTTTGAAAAATATTATGTGTGCCTTTTGATTACCATCTAATGAAATAATTATTAAGTTAAGCCCATTGGTCTTCGTTTTTAGTTTACCCTGGAAACATTAAGAAGTAAAGATACCTTCAATAGTTTTATAGGTGTGATGGAATGAAAATATATATTCATAATTTTACCATGAAATCATTGAATTGTCAACAGAATAAATAAGAGATAAAACTACAAAAGGGGATGCTTAAAACTTCTCCAGTACCATAGAGGAAATGGAAATATATATCCATGGATGTTATTGTGGGACTACCAAATAATTCTCCAAATAACAATATTATTTGGGTTATTATTGATCAACTGATTAAATCTATACAATTCCTTCTTATTAGAGATACTATGTCTTTATATAAATTTTCTCTACGGTTCCTCAAAAATATTTCAAGGTTACATGGTGTTCCTCTCTCCATTTTATCTAACCATGAACCTAGTTTAACTTATAACTTTAGGAGAGTAATTAAGAATTAATTGGGAACCATAATTATTAGAGGAAGTGGATGAAAAGGTAAATATGATCATAAAAAAAATAAGGAAAACTCTGAGTATGATGAAAAGTTTTACAGATAATATGAGGAAAGACATTTCCTTCGAGGTAGGTGATCTTGTTTTTCTAAAAGTACCTCTATGATAAAGTGTTTTACATCTTGGTAAGAATGGAAATATAGGTGCATAGTTCATTGGACCGTATGAAAACCTGGATAATGTTAGATAGGTTGCCTATTGAGTAGCCTTACCTCCAAGTTTATCCCAAATACACAATATTTTTAATGTCTTGATGTTATGAAAATATTTTCCAGATCAATCTTATCTTTTGATCTATAAGGATGTTTAGATAGAAGATAAAAATTAATCTATGTAAAATCATTTACAAATTCAAGATCATAAATATTATGTATTGCGGAACAAGGTGATTCATATAGTTATGGTTTTGTGTATAAACCACATTGATGAATAAAAAACAAGAGAATCTGAAAATAATATGAGGGAAAGGTATCCCCATTTTTTTAGTAAGTGAATAAATTCCTAGGAAACAATTTATAAGGGGGATAATATAACAACCCATGTACTAATTAATTTAAATTTATGATAGTAATTTATTTTTAATTTTTATTTATGAAATAATAAACATTAATGATTATCCATTGTTGATGCAGTTCTTATGAAAGAAGAAGAAAAAAGAGTTTTTAATTAAAATTAAATGAACCCTTAAATGACCAAAAAATTTGAATAAATCATTTTGGATGAGTAATTTTTGTCCATGTTCTTATTTGTTTGGAATTTGGGACCATTTAGAACAACATGGATCACATTAATCCCCTTGTAATATTATATTTAAAGGAATGTCAAGTCATTCACACATTTATTTTTAATTAGTAACAGATTTTAATATATGATATTCTAGAAGTGGTTTTCGAAAATAAATATTATTTTAAAATATATGATTTAACTTAATCATTATAATTTTTTAAAATTGTCTGGAAAAATTTCATAACGTAATGGTTTTCACAATAATAATAAAATAATTATTAATTTTGTGGAAAAATAAAATAAATGATATATAAAATATTAAAATGAATATTATATAAGATAATTTATCTGATTCTTGAATTATCTAGATACATATAATATGTCTTAGACATAATAAAATTATTTTTTTCAAATTTTAATCTTTTTTTGATGTGTTTAAAGACATATTAATGAGTGGTGTTAATTTTGAAAAAAATTTATTTCATGAATATAATATTTAATAAAATTATATAATTAATCATAAAAATTTTTAATAAAAACTAATTGGATAATATTTTATCAAATATTTAATCCCAAAATCAATTTAGGCTTTTAAAAAGATTCACCTCTATAATAGCTTTATCATTTTTTAATATTTTATGTAATTTCTAACTTTCCCCTCACGTCATTTATAATAAGGGACCCCTTCCTTCAGTTTATTTCATTATCTTGAGATTTATTTCATGAATATATTCTTCCAAATTATATTATAATAATCCATATCTACATTGTAGTTTTTTTTTTCACAAAAGGCCAATCCCTATCTCCGTAAAGATGTTCTAAAGGAGAAAATATTCAAGTGGTAAATTCCTCATTCTGGTTTAACTTATTTCATAGTTATTACTTATCGTCACCCATATAAACATATTTTGATAACCCCAATATCACATATATAATATAATTTTATTTTTTTATTTGTATATCCATCATAAAATCTCATATATACCCCTTTTATTCCTAAAAATGAAATCATCATCAATGGTATGTCGATTCACCGCCTACTGGGAAAATTATTTTATTGTTTCCTTGAAACAGATTTATTGAAATTTTAATTTCACTTAATTGTTTAAAATTTCCTATATATATATAATGTTATTCCCTAAAAACTAAAGTAAGATCCTTATATTTGATAGCGTGTATGACATGCAACACCCAACTCGTAAAGTAATATCATATCTGGATAATTCATAATATATTTACTCTTTAAAATATTTTTTATATATTTTTATGCATGAGAAACTATGTTGGAATGAATTTAACATGATAGATACCTTCTTATATAGCATGAGTTGCACACTAGAGCAACCTTCCTTGAAATCTTGTGTTATACACAAGACCGAGTTTCACTAAATAACAATGTTATATTAAAATATTATTTTTTTAATATAAAATGATACAATCTAGATGTTATGTTATTTATTATGAATAGTATTAACTAACATCTGAAAATATATGTTTTATATAAAAATATACTTAATTCAAGGGTTTCCAATTAATTAGAAATACAAATAAGAACCAATTGAGTATAAATATAAATATTATTAATTTTCTGATTCCAAAGTATTATTTTATTAATTAATATTTGGTAATGATTTTAATGTAATATAAATTTTATATATTCAATAAAATATTTATGATATTCATTTATTAGGTTTGGTGTGCATAAGATAATAATGAACCATATTTTTCACATAAAATCCTATATTTTATATGGGAAAGTTTACCACCTTTTAATTTGTTTAATATGTCTATTGAGATGATTCAAATGGGTAAATAATTTTTAATAGTTATTCTTTATGAAGGGTGGTCGGTGAATTAAAATTTTAATATTGTATGTTGTAAAATTAGAATAGTTTTAAAAGATATAAAATGAAAGGCTCGTAATGGCATGAGATTTTTTCCCATGTTAACCATTGTCCTTGGTAGAGATGCTCAATGGTAGTGTTTCATGTATGATAAGGTCTCTATAGGTGGTGTAAGTGAGATGATTTTTTATAGCTAGTGATGTTACTTCCCTTATATTTTTTAAAGTTTTATGGTATTTGCTATAAATTTAGTGTTTGTAATAGTTGGGAAATGCAACCATGAGGACGTGTGCCGGTTGGGAGACATGAAAACATTGTTGAGAATGATCCCAAAATAGTTGAGAAAGGGGATCCAGTGGTTCAATATAATTGGGAATCTTATTTACCTTAGAAATCACTCGTTTTATATAAATGATGGAATGAGACTCATGGAGGGTTAGACTAATTATGGTCGAGTTCACCAGACCCACCGACCTTTACCAAAGAGGGTGGTACTGAAGTAGTATATTTTTCAATATAGTCTATCAAGATAATTATTGATCATATAGAGACTCCTTAAATGAAGTGAGTTATGTTAGAGGCCTAATTGTGGAGGGGTCAAAAAAGCGTTACTGGGATATTCTAGTTCAATATCCATAGGTAGATGGATTGTTGTGTAATAATTTTCAGGAAACGTTTTTTGGACATTACTATCTAGAACCTTGAGATAGCATAAAGAAATAGAGTTCACAAGGATAACTAAGGGGTGATGTTAGTGATGGAGTATGCAGTTTGGTTCATGTACTTGCAGTGTTCTCTTCACAATTTAGTGGGAGATGATGCAGCAATGGAATGCTGAATTCAGGATGGACTTTGGCCTAATATTAAGTCCTTAGTAAATATCTTTTGGTTGAAGCGGTTCGTAGAGGTTGTGGATCATTCTCTTTTCTCACAGAGAAACCTCCATGAGGTAACTAGAAGAAGAATTGTGGTTCTAGTGGGGTGAACTATTTGAATAACTTATGATAGTAGGAATAATCTTTTTGAGTATTTTTACTAGGGTATCAGTGGGAAGTATATCCAAAAAAAGGAATCATGCCCCAGGATAGGGATGGTGATTGTTGCTATTAGTGTGGTAGGACAAGACACGTGTGAAGTCAGTATTCTCAACCACTAGTTGAGTGCAGAGCATGCAGCATGTTGGTCCATATGCAGAGGGTTGGAAGGAACCCATGACAGTTGGAAAATGATGGAGGATAGAGACTAGGGAATAGAACAGGATGGGGGTCGGTTTCCTCATATCATGGGATAGTAAGAGATTAATGGGACACACTAAAAGGGGTGGGGGATTTCGTACCACAGGGTGAGATCATCAACCCCATCATGGTAGTGTAGGGATGGGCTCTCAGGCCAAAACCCAGGGCAGAGTGACTATCCGACTTCATGCAATTTAGTCTACACCTAGAGTTGGCGAGGTTGGGCCATCTACTATTCGATGTATACATTTTATATCTTCCATACTCTCTAATGCTCTATTTGGTACAGGTTTCACACACTCTTTTATCTCTTCTCATTTTGCCTGTATGTTGGACTTAGATGTAGAGATAGAATGTGAGGTTGTGTCTCTTAACACTCCATTAAGGGTGAGGGATGAGTATATCAGGTAGTCAAAATTTTTTGCTTGAGAGGTTGGTGGATATCATTTTCGTTAGAATATATTTTTCCATGAGATTTCCTATTTTCAGATGATTCTAGTCATAGACCAGTTGGTGGTTTATCAAGACTATATTGATTGTTACCACTATTGGGTAATGTTCACGTCACTTGATGGAGATAATTATGACATTCATGGTGAGTGGGATGTTTGGGAAACTCGTACATGGCCAATTTCCCAATAATTGGGAGAACTCCTAGCACATGTGGCAGGCCTTATTCATGATGATGGGAGGGTGGAACGACATTTCTTTCCTCCCATGGTGGATATGTTTTAGGATGTGTTTCTTATGGATTTCTTAGTTCTTATACCTGAGAGGGTTATTGAGATTATGATCGAGTTGCATCATGTGAAGAACCAGTTTCCATTCCATCATATCGAATGGAACCATCAAGACTCCAGGAACTGAATTTTCATCTACAAGAGTTGGAGAAAAAGGGATTCATCCATCCAATTACATCACCATGGGAATCACCAATGCTATGTTTTGTGAAGGACGATGGTTCCTTGAGGTTATGTGTCGCTTAAAGGAAGTTAAATCAGAGTACCATTTAGAAATAAAACCCACTTCTTAGATTTGATGACCTATTTTACCAATAGAGGGGTTCTTTAGTGTTCGTCAATATAGATCTGAGATTGGGATACCACCTGTTGAGGGTGAGACTTTATGACGTGCCACAAGTATATTTCTAGATCATGTATGAGATATATTAGTTTGTGGTTATGATGTTTGGGTTGAGAAATGAACGAGCTGTTTTTATGGAATTAATGAATATTATATTTCACCTATATCTGGATCAGTTTGTAGTTGCCTTTTTTAATGAAATCTTATTGTACTCAACAAATCATGATGATCCTTCCAAACATCATGACATAATCCTGAGTACACTAAGAGAGAAATGGATTTTTTCCAAGCTATCAATATGATAGTTCCGGATTGATAAACTGGATTTCATAGGACACATCATTTATATCTCTACTGTTTTGGTGGATCTGGAGAGAGTGCATGTTGTTTTTTATTGGGAGTGACCCAAGGATGTTTCTTATGTTTAGATTTTCTTGGAACTAGATAGTCACCATTTATGGTTCATTAGGTTTTTCTCTCATTTGGCAGTGCCACTCTCTATCTTAACAAATAAGGGTCTTATGTTTTATTGGTATGATACATGGTAGACTTCTTTTCATGTCTTTAAGAAGCAGTCAACTACCACACCAATTTTGATTTTTCCCAATCCTAAAAAAAGGTATACATTGTTCTATGATGTGCTTGTTGTTATAATTAGAGCTGTTTTGATGTAGGATGATCAGGTTGAAGCTAATGGGTCAAGGAAGTTAAGTCCCCATGAATGAAATTACCATACCCCTGAACATGAGTTAGATTTTGTGGTTAATTTTTTAATGTTTTGGAGGCATTACCTATTGAGAGAACGGATTGTGGTTTTTATCTATCATAAGACTCTTAAGTATATCTTCTATAAGAGGCATTTGAATCCACAAAAGTGAATGTGGGTCATGTATTTATAGCACATTTATTTTAAGTTGGTTTTAAAACTAGGGAAAGTGTATAGATTTGTAGATTCTTTGTGCTGGAAGACTCAAAACCAAGTGGTTTAGGAATCCAGCTCTGAGTTAATAATGATGGCCTTGTTTACATATATTCACCTGGAGGAACAAGATTAATGTTGGAAAATTACCCTTGTGCTGATAGCAGTTAAATCAATTCTTTTGAGTTGGGACATGGAGAGTCAGCATGTGGATCTAGAGGGATTGTCTTTGAAGTAAAGTCTTGATGGTGGGGAGTCACTTTCTAGTGGATTTTTTGGTACAAATGGAATTATTCATGTTCGGGTCCATGTTATGGTACTGACAGGTTTGAGAGAAGAGTTGATGCATTTATTACATGCAACAAATTTGGATGTACATCATGAATTGACTGAGATTTATTATGATCTTCCTCGGCATTTTTGGTGGCTAGGAACGAATAAAGATGATGGTGGTTTTTTAGCATGATTCCTTACCTATCAACAGGTGAAGTCTGAGCATCCTCACCCATCATGGATGTTACAATCATTGCATATTCTAGAGTGGAAGTGGAATGATGTAATGACATAGTGGGTCTTCAATGGATATCCCATAAGAATGAAGAAATTTGGGTAGTTTTGGATAATTTGACTAAAGTAACTCATTTCTTTCAAATATAGGAAACTTAAACAGTTGATCAGTCGGGAGAGTTGTATGTTTTAGAGATAGTGTGGTAGCATGGTTTTCCAATATCAATAGTTTCGAACCATGATCAACATTCCACATCTCACTTCAGGAAGGGGTTACATAAGGAACTTGGCACTCATGTGTTTTTAGTATGGCTTATCACCCACAGTTGGATGGGTAGTCTGAGCATACAATCTAGGTATCAGAGGACATATGGACAGGATGTGTTCTAGATTTCGTTGGATTATGGGAAACAACATTTCACTTATTGAGTATTATTATAAAAACATTTTTAGGATAGTATTGAAATTGAGTCTTTTTAATTACTTTATAAGAGACTATTTAGAACTACGTTCTGTTAATTAGAAGATGGGGAGTATGAGCTATTAAGACTAAATCTCATATAGGATGCGTCAGAGAAGGTTTGATTGATTCAGAAGTGTATGTAAATATCTTTGTGTAGGATGAAGTTATATTTAGATCGACATCATAGACTAAATGAGTTTATGGTGGGAGATAGTTTGTATCTTCTGGTTTCTCTATGGTTGGGTTACCATCATATTTATAAGAAGATAATGTTGACACCCAGGTATGTGGGGGCGTTTGAGATTATGGAAAGGATCAAAACCATGGATTTTCTATTTGATCATACACAATGTTATAGTAGGATTCATGAGTTTTTTATTGTTTCAAATCTCTGACATTATTAAACTGATCCATCCCATGTGATCGATGTTGAAAATTCAGATCTTGAGTCAGATGTGTCCTTTTAGGAGCATCCAATTTGTATTTTGGACTATAATAAAAAATATTTTCAAGGAAAGAATGTTCCATCAGTTCGAATATTATAGAAACATGGGAAGGTACATGGAGAAACTTTGGACAGAGAATCACATATTCAGGCACAGTGGCCCAATATATTTTCTCCAAAAACAAGATAATTATAATGAAGTGAAGCTAAAGGATGATCCGTTGTAAGGTGTGGATGTTGTTACATCTAAGACTTCATGGAGGTATTCCCCTGTTTATATTTTGTATCAATAAATTTTTTTAGGTTAATAATGATTTTAATGGGGGTATAAGAGACCTCAGGTGTTCCATGGGGATTTGAAATACTGATGATAGGAAAATCGGTCTAATCTATGCAAGGTACATGATTAGTGCACAATTAAGAAAACTTTATCAAATTCCCAAGAAACTATGTATCATTGGACATAAGCATTGTGCTACATTAGATAAACTATGCAGAGATTCCTAGGTAGCCATGGAACCTAAATTCCATGGATAGTGGCTCACACTAGAGTTGTCAAACCATGAGGGTATACTATGTGACCCAATAAAGTTGGGAAAATTTACTATAATTCCATTATTGGATTTTAAACCCTCACCCAATTTTAACCCCCATCCTCCTCCTTTGATGCCTAGTGATGAAAATAATCTCCAATAATATTTAAAGGGTTATTATCCTTCATCAATAGGTTATTTAGAGTGCCTTCAATTGCGGATCGAATCTCCATGTACACTTAATCCCCCCACTTTCTTCTCTTTTTGGTTTAGGGGTTGTATCCCTTCTTTATCTCCCTCAAATGCTCAAAAATAATTCTTTTCTGATGAGATCTAGGTTTTTTGCTTCATAGGGTGGATTTATTAGTACCTAATTCAGTGATTAAGAGTGAATCGACCAAATTATTTTATGTAGGGGGTATACTAGTTATATCACAAATTTTCATTGTATACTTTCGCATACCTAGCCTTATTCTTTGTCACTTATTTATTTCTATTGATCCCTTAGATGAATTTTGGAATAAGTGGATTCTAAACTCTGAATGGAAACCCCCATGTTCCCCATGGGATTCATGATGGATGATTTGACCCATTTAGGGCCACCCATGGGGTGCGCCAAAATTTTTTAGGGAAAGAAGTTAGCATAGCTTCACCTAGATTCATAACTCTTTCCAAGTAGAGAATTATTTTACAAAAAAGAATAGTAATTTTTCCAAATATTACTTAACCCAAATAGTGAAGTATGAATCTTGATCATTTGGAAAAATAATTGTTTCGATCTGACATTATTTTGGTGTTGTGTCTTTAAAAATAATGGGAATCTTTTTTGGGAAAAGTCTTCATGAAGTATTCCAATCATTCTTTATAGAAGAAGATTCATCACCGATATTCATAGTCATAAGTAATTACATTTTAATTTTTGATACTATATTATTATAAGTGGAAAATGTATATTGTGATTTATTTTGAGTAGAATTAACCTATATCTATAGACACTTCTATTCACTAGCTTGAGACGGTTAACATTTACCCTAAACTTATTTGGGGAATTCATCATTATTATTCTATAAATATATTTTTATTATAAGAAAAATTGATGGTTTATATAATAACTCTTCTTTATTCTCATCCAATATTCTACAATATTAGTTACGATATTCTAAAATTTGACCAACTTCAATATGTTCTTATTAATTTCTAAAAAATATTCTTTCTTCCATATTAAGATACTCCATTCCAGATAGGGTTTATTTATGATCCTTAATATTTTTTTCATTATCTTCCAGTTTAACATCATATACTCTAATTTCATTATAGTGTATCAGTTACTTTTTCGAACACTTGTCATTTGAAAAAGTTATCTTCATAAATTCATTGTTCAAATTTCTCTTCTCCTTCATGGGTTATTAAATTTTTTAAAAATCAATTTAAAAAATATATTTTAGAATCAATTCCATTTATTTTTTTTCATTTTATCATAATCGTGAATTTTTTATGAATCAAATTGTTTTTTAACATGTGCTAGAAAATATTTTTAATCATAATTTTTATTACTAGATAATAAATTGTCCATCACTCTTCTACTCAAACAAAAGTATTCTTCTTACTAGAAAACATTTCCCATTTTTTCTTCAAATTATATTTCTAAGAAATATTATCTTTAACTTATGATATAGAATCATAAATAATAATTTTTGGATAGCTACATGATAAATGGAGATTGTTATTATAATTTCATAACATAAGATACTTTCTACATCTTCCATTCCAATTTCTCATTATGTATCTCTTAGAGAGAAGAGAAATATTTTTTTAAATCCGCTTCATCCTCCACAATGTCTAAATAAATTGGATTTTTCTTCTTTTTATTAGTATTTAATATTAACTTTTAACATAGTTATAAATGTTATTTCTTCCTATGAGATATTTTTAACGTCTATTTATTCTCTCATTTAAAATTCCACAAAAATATTATGAAGTTTATCTAAAGAAAGATCCTCTCGAACCAATATATATTAAACATTATGATCCAATCATTCTAGAATTTTTATCATTTGTTTATTAATAATATTAGAATCTTGCATATTCTCACTAAAACCTCTGATATTCTAGAAAATTTCATTTAACCTTGTAGCTTAATAATCAATTTTTTCATCATCGACCATCTTGATATCTTCAAATCTGCACTTCTATATTTCCAACATAGACTCATTGAAATTAAATTTTCATTCATAACTACTTCTCAACATATCCAAAATATCATTAGAAGTTAGAAAAACAATAATATGTGTATAGACCTTATCAAAGAGAGACTTCAAAATGTAATTTTGAATTATTCCATCAGCATACAAATTTCTCTCATTGATAACTATCCTACAAAACTCATTAATAAAAGGTAATCCCACTATAGTAGCATCACTAAAATATAATAAAATATATAGAAGGTATAGTTGCCACATATTTCTCTAACTAATATTATTCCTTTATAGAAAAATGGATCACCGCTATTTTTAACTGAATATATATTCTCCATCCTCATTAGATAGTAGGATCATTAAGGGAAATCCCTAACATTAGTACTAATTATATTTCCTAGATCAGTGTAAGGTAATTGGAAAGAAGATGGGGTTAATTAATGATCATTATATTTATGACTTAATATCATTACTCAACCAAAATAATATGTTATATTTCTCAACAAAATCAATTATATCTCATAACCTCACCTTGTATGTAGTAATTATAATGATAGACTGATCAGAACATGAAATTTAAAATGTTCAGTGAATGTGACCTACTCTATTCCATGCTAATTATACCCCCCCCCATATGGATTATACACATAAAAATCTTCATTATTACCATTTAATCAGCAGTAACAAGTTATACACCCTAGTAATCCTTTCTCTTATTGAACCTTGTTCTGACCCCAACAACCAAATCATTTTCAATTGAATGTAATACACCCAATTGTCTTTTTATTCACCTCTTCCTTAACAAATAGTAATAAAATCCATAAATGGGTCTCTTCATAACTAGTTATACCCACTAAATATAATCTCTTTATTTATAATTTTTGTTCTAGTGTAGAAATATCTTATTCTTTATATGGTCTTCCTCCATAAGATATATGGATCACCTTTTCCTATATACAAATGATTCAGGATTTTCAACAGATCTCTAAATATATGATATACCTGAAACTAACTATGGATATTAGAGGTCCTTAATATACCCAAGTATTAACCATTTAGAAATTTGTCTTGTATTCTTCCTTAGTAAAATTCCATCTATTAATATTCCATATGGTATGTATTGTTTGGTATCATCAGTTCATTTCACCTCTGTTCAAAACCCCTTCTGTTTAATAAACCACTAACAGTTGCACCTCATTCCAATGATCCTTTATCTAATTTCCCTATTTATTACTCACCTTAGCTTTATTATCATTCTTCTTCTATTACTCCATATATATGTAAATAAATTTTTATTTTGGTTCTCTTGTAGACCACATACTTATGATTCTTATATCCATTAACCAAGTATGATCTAGGTTGGTAACTCACCAAATGCTCTCTCAAAAACATTGAAATTTCACACTATTTCATTAGAAGTAGTAACAAATATAATTAAATATGATTCCCAATTTACATTCATACTTTTTACACAAAATGAAGAAGAAGCATTGGATCTAATTTTTAATTTCTCGTCAAATAACATTTCATTTGACGACCATAAAATCCCATGAAGAAGTGCATGCCAACACTCATCTTAGAAAAATCCACAAATATCAGTATTAATGATCTCTAAAATAATTCTAAAATTTTTACTATATTTATATTTTTATAAATTATAACTCATCATTTACACAATGGTTGATCGTACAAATGTTATTGTAATGATCCAAAAGCCTTCATCTGGTGTAAAAAAATTCTAATAATATTCTTTTATATCCAATTGATCCACATTTTCTATCTCTAATACAAAAAACATTTCTCTATATATTTACCTAGAACATCTTTGTTTTTTTCATCATACATTAATATTTTTAAGAAATCCTAATTGCAGTGATTCTCAATCAGATGATAATTCTTCTGGATCCCTTTATTCCGGTATCACTTTTCCAATTATCTCATATATAGAGATTACAAATATGAGGGATACCCTATCTTATAAAATCACATATCACTTTTTGGTTCTCTACACAGGATTCCACGGTCTGATAAACATACAAATTTCCATCTGGTGGATTCATCAATCATCACTTTATTTTATAAAATTCCTCTCACTTTTATACATCCAATCATCACTGTCAGCTAAACTAAATCTGGGGTGCTTCATAATTTTATTTCTGTCATTCTTCAGATATTTTCTCTATATATTACTATATTATATTTTTACCTTTTTCATAAAACTTCATATGACCATAACTCTATGAATTCATATATTTTACTTTCTAAAAACAATGTATATCTTTTAATATCTTTCTAGATAACTCATGTTTGTAATAAATCAAAATTTGAAAAAGCTCAACTAAAATCATCAATACTTTTATGATGTATAGTAATTAACAAATAGACAAATCATCATCTAACTCATTAATGTTTCACAAAAAAAATCATCTAATGGTCCCTAGATATTTTCCCAGATACTTTTCTCGCAAATACATATACAAATATTGAAAACAAATACAACCAACACACTTTGGAAAAACACTTTTTATTGACCTATCTCATAGGGAATAATATTTTTTATCATAATTATAATTTTGATTCATATTTCCTTATCATGGTATCCCTTTCAAAATTTCAAAGAAATTAGTGGAAATTTTATCAATATACCCATTTCTTGTTTTCAAGGTAACTATTCTCATAAATATTTATTGATCTATAAATATAGTGCAACCAGAGAATATTGGTTTCTAAATATCTATATACAATTATAAACTAATTATTATGTTTAATGGTTTTGACACCTACAACATAAATTAATTATTTATGATGATACTTTATCTTATGATAAAAGTCATCATTATAATTAGATCATGACCAGTAAATTATATCACAGTGTAACATCATTTATATATAATTATGCTTAAAACCATAGAAAATTACTTTTTATTTTATTTCATGAGTCCTTCACTTTATTATATTTAAATTTTTTACACATGGATTGAAAATAAAATGTGATTTCAATATTTTGTTTATCAAACCTCAATAAATGTTCAACTGCCTTGTGGCATTCATAACTAGTTGTTCATAAATTTATCCAAATACAATTTATAAATTACACATAATAATAATAAAAACAATAAATATATTAAAAAAATATAAAAATTTATACATATATTTAAATATATAAATATAAACCATATAATCAAATATATATATAAACATGCATGAATATAAATGAAAAAATTTACAAATAAATTAAATTTAAACCATGATAATAATTTAAAACTAACAACTATTACAATGAAAAAAACAACTTCTAATAAACAATTAATTTCTCACATTTTCATGATATTCCCTACAACAAATATTCCCTTATTTTTTATCCATTTTAATTATAACCCCATAGTATTACAATTCTACTTATTTTGGATTAAAATAAATTCTTCAATATCACACTTATTTTTTCTTACTTCACCTATTATGAATTTTAGTAAGGTGGGTTTGGTCTCAATATCAGTCATTTTAGTTATATTTAATCCTTTATATATTAATTCATCATAATATTATATGGACTCTCCCCTAAGAGAATATTATTCACTTTTACCTAGAATATTATTTCATTACCTTTACTCAATATATTCATTAATACCTTACAAATTATTATTTATGTAAGGAAATCATCCTAACCTCCAATATGTTATGATATTATCTATGTTTCATCCTCATTTAGATAAATATTATATAATTTTATTACGAATAAAAATATATCAATTATATAAATTTTGTAAAATTAAATGTCATTTTTTTATTTTCCATTATTTAATTTATAAGTCACCCATATATTGATTATATAATTATATTGCATAACTATATATATTATTTTCAATTTATTCATATTCCATTATAATATTATTTTATTGTTTTATTTGATTTTTCTGTATTTATTTTCTCATTTCATTAAATTCTCTTACTTTTATTCTTTAAATATTTCATATACTTGGGAAATACTGAAGGTATTTCTTCTAAACATTCTTATAATTTATTATATTTAATTACATGAGTTCTTTCATGTTAACTTGTTTTTATTATATTATATTATTATTTTTCATCAGTAAAATATCATTTTCTCGAGAAAATATTATTTTTTTCATCCCTTCCTAAAAATGGTTCATTCGTTATGATTATTTAAATATATCATATTCACTATGGAATAATATTCATAAAACATTTACAATAACATATCTTCCTATGAATTATTTTCCATATATTCTAACAGTCGGTTATATTTCACTCTTTTAATATTATTTATGTTTATTTTCCTTTTATTAAGAAAATTTCCTAAAAACCAATATGTGGATTCAATATTTAGATTCCTATTTATCTATGGTAATATATAAATAAAATATCTCTAATTTTATCTATATATCACTACCTATATCAATTTGTTTCAAAAATTCATTAAATACACATTCGATAGATTCCTTTACACTAACTCTATATTGTGAATATAAAATTAAATTGTATAAATATGTAATGTTTTTTCTTATTTAATTTCATAAATTTCCCTGTTTTTTCACTTGTTAAAATATATTTAAATATAATTATATATAAAAAAACGAAAATTTTAAATATATAACATACAAAGGATAAAAATTTAAAAATTGGAAACACTTTTTAACTAAAAACATTTATATGTCAATAAAATTATTACAGAAAAATTATAAATGAAAAAAACCCAAAAATGTTTAGTAAAAATAATAAACTATATTAGAAATTAATTTATAAATAAAAATTGTAAATAAGAAAAATTATAGAAACAATAAAATTAAAAAAATAATTTATAATCCAAAAACAATTAATCAATGAATTTAAAAAAAAAATAAAAATAAAAAAACCAATATCCAAAATATAGAGATTCATGTTGATGATCTACAACAAAGAGAGCCAAATAATCAACATACTAACTATATAATATAACTATTAAATGATAATAATGACTTCAAAATTGGTAAAAAATTATGAAAATGATGTAACATGAATAATACAATTGAAATGTAAATTTGGTGATTAGAAATAGAATGATTGAAACTATACCCCAACAATGAAAAAATAAAAAACCCATATAATGAATTAAATGTGAAGAAAACTCTAGGGAAAGAAAATATATATATTTCAACTTGAATGAAAATTAAAACGGTTTTGGAAAGAATAAATAATGGGGTTAGGAGTCATTTTGTTATGGGGTTCTAAATGTTTTTGCAAAAAGAATGGTGTATGGTGAAAAAATCCTTGTTTTTAAAATTCTATAAAATTAGATATCAAATTACCAATGTAAAAAAATTAGGTTTTAATGTATTCTATGTTATAACTGACCTAAAAAATTAATTTCTGATATTAAGTATGTAAAAACCAAAATTAAAACAATGTATATATATTTTCAGATATCATATAACAAATGTAAATGTGAAATAGATAGGATTTTAATATTAGTTATTAAAAATCAACATTAAATTACATTGTTGGTGATTTTGACCTCGGTCATGAGATAAGAAGCATCGAAACCCCAATGTAAAATATACTTTTTCTATTAGTGGTCGATAAAAATGTTCATACACATTCTGATTTCTCGTGTTATTTTTGTTCACTTGACAAAATAATTATATGCCCATTACCGCTAAAAATCAATACTGAATCCACTATGATTTTTTTAAGGATTTATGGTGAAATATGTGGCATAATTAATCCACCTTTTATTCCATATATATATATATATATACCATGATGCATCAATGGTGCCATGTGTGTTTGTTAATCAACTCTAAATGTAACAACCCATAGTTTTATCAATGGATTTCCCTTCTTATAATTATTCCTTATAATATTTTGAAGCACAATGACATATCATGATACTAAATACTATAGGACCATTGAAGATAATTTTTCTACTATTATTTTTTGAATTTCAAAAATCTAATATGTACGATTATGATGAGTAATTTATTTGGAGTCTGAAAGGAAAACATTATTTTTGGTGAATATTGACCTAACCTTATGAATAGTAACCTACCATTACGAATAGTAATATGACCCTTGTGAATATTAAATCATTAAAAATAATAATAACCTTACCCATGAATGATTAAATAAAATTTAGGAATCATATATGTTGCAATATGACTATAGTAAAAGTATTGGTATTTTTGAAAGTCACAAATAATTAATTATAATTAGTTATTTTATAAGAAAATTAATTTTCCTAAAATGTGTTCATAAATTAACAACTCTATGTCTTCAATATTAAAGATAATTTTATAATACCTTTTGTAATTTTTGAAAGCATTATAAAGTAAGTTTTAATTTTAAAAAATTGTATTTTTTGTAAATTATGATTTTAATTTAAAATTAAATTAATCATATTTATAAAATTATTTTTAAAAAATGGTATTCATTTTTTGATTCTACACATCAAAATATGGTTAGAGTGAATTTTTTTGGATTTTTATGAAATACTTTAATTTTCAGGTGAATAGTAAAAATATAGTTTTCACGCAACTGGTATATCTTAAATTGCATCATTCCTGATGTAATGATGAAATAATCTTTCTAAAACACTATATTAATACATTTAATATTTAGTTTAATTAATGGTTCCTTAAAATACAATAAACTCAATTTCCAAACCTAAATATAACTTTCCAAAACCAAAAGTCAAAAAATGTTTCCTTAAAAATCACTTTCTCTTTCTTTTCAGTTTACATTTAATAAATTAATAAATTAGATTTATAAAGATAATTTAAAGTATAAAAAGAATCATATTATATTAATATAGGATTTATTTTGACAAAAAAACTTCTATTACAAGTCTAACATTTGATATATTATTTTATTTAATATTTTATTCTAAAAACACCCCCTCATCAAGTATAAATAACCAATCTCCATCCCCTTTGGAAATAACTTCTCTCATCCTTTAATAAGCCTAATCTTTCCCAGAAATATCTATCTCATGACTCTTAGAATACTTTATGACGTTCTAGATCCCTCCAACTCCAATCATCTTTTGAGTTATAGTTTAGTACAAGAGAAGCTACACTGAGGAAACAGTGAGAATCTATAAAATTCTCTCTTTTATTCCTTTTTTTACCCTATTCCTTTGAAAATCATATGCTAAAAAATTTATTTATCATTAAATTAAAATTATATTAATGATTTTATCCTACTATAATTATAAAATTAATGAAACATATAAATTCCATACTTCCCTTTCCCACACTATCGAAAATGTCCCACTAAAGATCGATTAACCATCTATGAAGACGTTGCCAAGATAAGTATTACAAACACCATAATGTATGGAAAATATAAATTCTATTTAATTTATTAGTATCAAATTAATTTTATTCTATGATTCTGTAACTAATTATACTAATTTATAAATTACATTGAACAAAAGGTGAAATCATCGCAAGACAGGAAATTTTTTAACTAAAGTATGATATCAAAATGATTCATTTTCATCAACGAAAATTATGAAATAAAATTCAATGAACATAACTGATAAAAATCTTTAGAAATGACTATAATTAAATTTTATATCATTATTTTAAAAACCCAAAATTTATTATTCAGGAGGCACAAAAGAGATGAAATTAAGAGGAAATTAAGGTAAGGGATCCTTACTATTTCACTCTTAATCATGATTGTAATCTATGATATTCCTTTTTATATCTAGTACCAAATTATTGGGTATAACTATTCACCTCCCCCAAACGTCCCTATTGATTTATAAGTTATTAAAAACCCCTTTTCTCTCTCATCAATCCCTTTTACGTACACCTTATGCCATAGAGATAATCCGTAATGAATTCTACTAGAACCTCCTTTATTCCTTCGAGTTGCTCTATATTTCTTTTAAAACAAATGAAGATGTATTTTCTCTTTATTTAAAACTTATATATTCTTTTTATATGCTCATAACTCCTATTCCAAGATCCATATCTCCTTCTCTTTTGGGGATATACAAGCTTTTAATAGAATCCATCCTCGATACTTCCGAATAAGCAAACTTGTTTTAAGGGAACTTCCAAATTTTTTACCCAACATCAAGTGCACTCTACCCTATGTTTTAAGCCGCCATTTTCATTATAAAATCTGTATTTTAATCATGAAAAAAACTCTTGTTTCACATCTAGTTTTATATAATAGATTCTTCCACGGTCTATTTTAAAAGATCTATGGTATTTTCCTTAAAACCAATACAAATTGTTTTAATGCCAAAATTTATCAAATAAATTTTGTACAAGTTTTTGTTTATGTTAGATATCTCATACCTTTATTTATTCCTATTTTACCTTATGAACATTCTGTTGGGGCAGCGGAGGTTCTTGGCAAGATAAAACACAAAAACAAGGAATAAAAACAAAGATCACGGAGAATTAACGTGGTTAGGCAGTGATGCCTTTGTCCACGAGAGAAGAGGGGGTCCATTATATCTTATTTCACTCTTCGGATAAAACATCAAAGGATTATAATAACATTAAAATTCATGGTATTTTTATCCTTTTAAATAGATATAGAAAAATAAGCATGGTCAAGGATTGGTTTTTGGGTGGTTCATCAACATTGAAAAAATTCTTCTGCAGGCTAATGTATTCCACGATTTCTTCTTCAACAGGGTGTTGTGTGTAAACTGTACATGTGAGTTGGTTGTCAAAAACTATTCATATGTATAATTTCGCCCTTTATTGGGAGTGGCCCCCAAAAATATCCCCTCATGACCAATTTGAGGTAAAATCTAGACCAGCAGTCTCCTTGCAGGTGTCCAACATCTCTTTTAGTAGAACCTTTTTCATCATGTATTCCCCATTATCATTGGTGTATATTTTTTCAACAATCAAAAATCTTTCCTCCAACACATTACGGATCCAGTGATATATCATTTCAAGGTGTTTGGACCTGGAATTAAATAACAGGTTCTTTATGAGATGAATAGAACTAGGACTATTACAATAGAGAATATAATTCTCCTGACTCTGTCCCATATCTTGTAAAAACTTCTTCATCCAAAGAATCACCTTGAAGCCCTCAAAGACGATAATATTCTCTTCTTATATGGTGGATAAGGAATCACACTTCTAAAGTTGTGATTTCTATGAGACTTCTCCCCCTGGAAATGTTATTAGTTATCCAGATATAAATTTCATCGTGTCTAAATCTACATCCATATCTGCATCTGTGTATCCTTCCAAAAGATATTTATCGCTTCCAAAACATAAACAATGACTAGATGTTCCTCGGAGATACCTCAATATCCATTTGACTGCTATCTAATTTCCCTTTCCTAGATCTAATAAGAACCTACTCACAATTCCAACAGTGTGATAAATATTTTTTCTAGTGCACACCATGGAATAAATAAGTCTCCCAACTACTGATTAATAAATAAATGTTCCCATTTATGGTTTCTCCTTCTCAGTTGATGGACATTATCTTATCGTGATCCTGAAATGACTCAGAAGTGGAGTTCTAACTAGTTTCTCCTTGCCCATATTGAATTTTTCCTGAACCTTCTCAATTTACAACTCCTAAGATAACCAAATCTTATGATTTCTCCTGTCATGAGTAATCGCCAAACCAGGAATATGAGTAGCATCTCCCAAGTCCTTTATTTCAAAAAACTCGTTCAACTCCTTCTTCAGACTATCAATTGTGGGGATATTTCTTCTAATAATCAGCATGTCATCAACATAAAGCAATAAGATAGTGAAATCACCCTCAGTAAATTGTTTGATAAAAACACAGTGATCAGCAGTTCTACTCCTATACTCATTTTTCTCCATGGATGAGTTGAATTTCTTGCACCACTGCCTATGTAATAGTTTCAGACCATATAAAAGTTTCTTAAGCTTGAATACCAATTTTCCATTCCCTTTAACCTAAAATCCCTCTGTTTTCTCCATGTATATCATCTCCTCAAGATCACTATGTATGAACATTGTCTTTACATCCAGTTGTTGAACCTCTAGGTTCAAAATAGCCTCCAATCCAAGAACAACTCTAATAGAAGGCATTTTAACAATAGGAGAAAAAATTTCATCAATTTCAATACCTTTTTTTGACAAAATCTTTTAACAACCATTCTGCCTCTGTAGCGCGGTTGTGAGTTACCATCTTTTCATTTAATATTATATACCCACTTTTTCTTCCCTGTGGAAATTATACCAAAACAAATGTACGGTTCTTGTGAAAGGATCTCATATCCTCTAACATGGACTGATTCAATTCCAACTTATGCTAACTCTTGATCAAATATTCATAAATGACTTGCTCTCCCCAATCATTGACCATTACATACTCTGTTGGTGTGTATCTACAACTCGGTTTTCATTCTCTGGTGGATCTCATCAAATGTGCTTCGGCGGGAACCAGTTCTAGAATATCATATGATAAATACATATTAGCATATGGAGACATATTACCTGGTTGTGATGAATCATTAGTGTCACATATCTCTCTCACACTAGCAGGTACTAATGGTGGTGATACTGGTTCCAGGATGACTAGAATTCCCTCAGGTTGTGACTTCTCTGCACTTTCTAGATTCTCAAAATATTCAATCATCTGATCCTCAAGAAAAATCACATCTCTGTTTTTGAATATCCTCCTACTGATAGGATCCCAAAGTCAGTATCCAAAGTCCTCATGATCATATCCCAAAAAATACATTGTTTTTCATTTCCATCTAGATTTTTCAGCTCATCTTTTTGGATATGAACAAATACCCTGCAGCCAAATAATCTCAACTCTTTATATGAAACAGATTTACCTATCCAAACACTTTATGGAATGTTGTAGTTCAGTGGAACTATTATATAAAGGTTGATAAGATCAATTATGGTCATCATTTTCACTCCCCAAAAGGAGTTTGGTAGCTTTTCATTTGAGATCATACATCTCACTCTCTCGTAAATTGTTCTCTTCATCTTGTCTCAAAGACTGTTATACTAAGTCATCTTCATTACTGATTTTTTCATCCTTTAATTACCTCCTTATTTATCATTCCACCTTCATATGAAACATCTTGAAAACATATTGTACATGATATTTATTTTTCAAAGAAAAGGCCTATAATTTTCATGAATGATCATCTATGAAGGTAAACAAATAAATATCGCCTCCCATTTTCTGGGTGCTAATCATGAAAACATCAGTGTTAATCAAATCTAAAATATTTTGTTTTTTGGACAATATATAACCATGAAACGATACTCTGTGTTGTCTTCCCATAATGCAATCAACAAAAGTATCCTGATGTGTTTCTTTTATTCCTGGAAAGACATCTTTCTTGGAGAGCGTTCTGATTCCTCCCTCCCTCATTTGACCTAGCCACATGTTCCAAAATTCTACAGGAACAAATTTTCTAGCAGCATTTACTTCTCCTCCACTTGGTCTTTCATTTGTGAGATAAAGAGAAGTGTCTTTCTTTCCATTTGAAATTACTAGGTTAACATTGTTCAAATTCCCTGTCCCATCACTGAATGAACTGACATATCCCTCATCATAGATCTTTCTAGTGGATATTATATTGAGTCAAATATTAGTAACATGCCTCCAATACTTCAAAAAAAACATGTATCCAACATTAGTTTCATGAGAAATATTACCAATACCAGTAATTTGGTATGCACTATCATTTCCCATATTCACATGTCTGAAACTACCTAAATGGTAAGATGAGAGTAAATCTCTTCTGGTAGAGAGATGGTAGGAGGTGCTGAAATCAATCACCCATATCAAGTTTTGTCTTGCAAGACTATCCTGATTGTCTTCTTGAACAATAACGATTTCGTCATTGACAACTGCAGCATTGTTATTTTGGGTCTTACCTTCTTGATTCCTCTACTATGCCTTCATCCATCTACACTCCCGAATGGAGTGTTAGGGATTTCCACAGGGGTGGCACTTCATGTGATATCTTGATCATGATTTTTTTCACATCCTCCTTTAAATACTTTGGTCACAAAGTTCTATTCCTCTAATTCTTCCCTGCCATTTTTTCTTCCCTTGTCTTTTAGTGACAAGGGCCTCTGATTCAGATGTATGTCCCTAATCTTTTCTTCTAGTCTATTTATTCATCATTCTGTCTTTCAACATCTCTATAGTGATAGTTCCATCTAGACTAGAATTGATGACCAACACAACTAATGTGTTCCACATCTCCGGTAATGAACCCAACATCAATAGTGCCTGCAACTCAACTTCAATCATCATTTTCAAAGAATTTAGATGATGAACAGTACCTTGTAACTCTCTCATGTGCTCTAATACATTATTCCCATCATTGTATTTCATTTTGAAAAGATATTGTATCAGGTATGCATTGTTTTGCGCAGTCGTCCGTGCATACATCTTTTCCAATTTTCTCCAAAGAACGGAGGTGTCATGTTCACTGGAAATATTTTGGTAGATGATCTTGTTGATCCACTATCTGATTTTAGTAGTGCACTTCATGTTGAGTATGACCCACTTTACATCCACTGGTGGTGTACTGGATGACGTCTTCTCATCGGGTTTTCCTCTTGTTGACTTTTCATTCACTTTCGTTGCAATATGCTTAGTGGTTTCCACTATAGCCTTCCACAAATCATTAATATACAAAAGGTCCTCCATTTTTGTATTCCAGATGGAATAATTAAACGTAGTGTGTTTAATCATATTGCCATTATTTTCTTCCATTTCTGTATTGCGAATTTCAAAAATATAACTATATGGATTTGTCTTGAACGGTCAAAATACTTGGAATCGATTCCTGGATTGTTGAAAATGGGCTCTGATTGGCCGAGTTATAGAAAAAATAGTTTGAATGAGCCTAATTGACTAGGGATGTGGTGTTGATGTGTCATGTTGGGACAGTTTCTGGAAAAGTCTTCAGAATGTCACCAGTGGAGTGAACAGTGTCCTTTTCTCCGGAAAAGGGGAACTGTAGCACTCGCTGTTGGGCTAATCATTGACTGGCCTTATCTCCTTCGTTTTAGATCCGTGTTTGACACCACTTGTACTTTTGGAAACGTCTCATCATGATCATCACAGATCTGGGCTAGAAAAAATATTTCAAGAAACTTTAATATTTTGTTCGCTATAAAGCATTGTTTCCATGTTGTTGTTTCACTCCCAAACCCTTTAATACCACTTTTTTGGGGCATTAGAGGTTTTTGGTTAGAAAAAACACAAAAACATGGAATAAAAATTAAGAACGTGGAGAATTAATGTGTTTAGAAAGTGATTCCTACATCCACAAGAGTTGAGGGGTGTCATTCATTGTTATTTCACTCTCTAGATGAAACATCGGAGGATTAAAACAACATTACAATTCATGGGATTTTAATCTCATTAAATAAATGGAGAAAACCCATCATTGTTAAGGATTGGATTTTTGGTTCTTAATAAACCTTGAAAAACTTCTACCACCGGCTGCTATTTTCCACGATTGCTGCTTCAACCGAGTGTTGTGCGTCAATTGTGCAGGTGAGTTGGTTGCTAAAAACTATTCATTTGTTGAATTTCTTAACTTTATTGGGAGTGGCCACCACACATCCATGTATTTTCTTATTCCATTCTTTTATGGACACTTTAATGATACACCCATTGGGTATACTTTATATCATGATTGTGGTACCCAATTTATTACATCGGTAACCCATATGTTTATGTATGATTTATTATGTATAATAATTTATGTGGAAAACAAGTTAAAGAATGTATGATGGGTGCATCCGGATTGCACTCTAATGCATTGGGTAATGTTATGTCTCATGATATTCTATGTGAAACGGTCGTGGCCATTAGCCTTGGCTTGTGATGCTATGGGAAATGAGATTGGCGGTTATCCTTAACCCTTACTATAGTGGGAAATGAGATTTTAGGTTTTCCTTGACTCGAACTAATGAAAAGTTTTACATTTTGGCCATATTTATATGATTCCATGATTATATGATCCCATATTTATATGTTATGATTTCATATGTCCCATACTTTTTATATCATTATGCCATGCCTCCTAACTCATGTTCTTAATCTTCATTATTATGTTCATTCCCTTTCTGGGATTTTTAGCTCATCACTTTCTTCATGTTATCCCGAGGTTATCCTACAAATATGTAAGGGATCAAAGGAAGTTTGGTGCTCTTTATAAATATTAAATAACGAAGTTTTTTTATCCCATATTTATGTATTATGTACCTAGTCTTCCAAGACACTAGACATAACAATCCTTAGCTTGTACTCGGATGTATAATTATTCTTAAAATCTTGTAATGTTATATGTCGAAGCCTAGGGTTGCTATAGTTGGTATCATAGGATGGTCTAGATATTTTTTGAGTTTAGGAATAGAGAACCTTAGTTAGAACCTTAAGGATGAAACTAAGTATAAGAAAAAAATTCATACACTTTTTGTGAGTTTTGAGAAAGTGGTTTTTCAAGAGAATAGATCCATGTCTTGATATGAGTAGGTAGAGGTGGCTCTGGCATAAATGTATCGTGGGTTAAAACCCAAAAAAACTTCTTTGAGCTAGACTTGAACAGGAACTGGTGCACAAAAATGGGCCTTGATGTACTATTGGTAATGACACTTCCAGGGGATATGCTTTGGTGAATTCATGAGCTTAGTACAAAACATTATTAATGAAAAAAACCCATAAGAATATGTGTTATGAAATAGATCAACGATAACCTAGATTCAAGCATATGGAATCTCAACTTAGGATATACTTCTCCATTACATGTTTATCCTCTTACGTTAAAAGTATCGTTTTTATGCTCTATATATATTTATTCAATCCCTCTAACTGTACGTTCATTTTCTTAATCAATGTAGGGAAATAGAAGAACACATTCCAACAGCCAATGTGATAGGAAATGTGAAGATTTCTCTAATGAATTTCTTGATAGAATGGGAATGGGTGATCAAAACATTATGAAAACACTTGCTTAGGTGGCTCAAGTTGTGAATAATATTTTGAATAGTGTGGAATTCCCTCCTCCAAAAAAATAGAAAGTTTCTATAGAATCTATCATGCAGAAATGGCCTCCCATGTTGAGAGGATCTTTTTATCACCTTCTCACGGAACAGTGGATTAACTCCATCGAAAATATATTCTCCGTCTTCCAGTTCTCAGAAGAAAAGAATGTCTTACCAGTGGAACTACCTTTATGGTGACAAGTGTGACATATACAATGACCACAAGAGTTTAATGTATATATTAACACAAAAGGAGCTCAACATGCATCAAAGGTGATGGTTATTGCTAATCAAGGACTACAATTTCTCTATTCGTAATCATCCTCGAAAGGGGAATAAGGTAGCGGATTCTCTAAGAAGAAAAGAACCTAATACTATATCCATGTTATAGATTGAGAAAGACCATATATTATAGGATATGCAAATAATGGATTTGGAAATCATAAGGGTAGAGGATACATCCTACCTTTCCCAAATTATTGCCCAACAATTTATCCAAGTAAATATTAAGGAAGCACAAAGGGATGATCATGAGTTACAAACTAAGGTGAATCCAGTAAAAGGAAGATGCATTAGTTACATATTGATGATGATAGTGTAATTCAGTTTGGAATGATACATTGTGTTCCTTAATCACCATGGATAAATAAGGGACCATTGGATAATTCACATAACATAACATTCTCTATCCATCCTTGTAGTACCAATATGTACTGTGATCTCTGAGAACACTTCAAGTGGGATAACATGAAGAAGGATATTATGGATTATATATCAAGGTGCTTGGTATGTGAACAAGTTAAAGAAGTGTGAAAAAAGTCCAATGGGATGATGCATCCATGGCCTATACCCATGTGGAAATAGAGAATATCACTATAAACATTGTCATGGGTCTTCCGAAGACATCTAATAGAAATAATATGATATGGTTTTTGGTTGAACAACACATTATGATTTCTCATTTTATCGCTATTAGAGAAGATATATCGCATGAAAAACTTGCAATGATATATGTAAAGAATGTGGTCACACTGCATGGTGTTCCACTCTCTATCTTCTCTGATTGTGATCCAAGGATCACATATAAATTCTGCTGGAGTCTTCAACCTGATTTGAGAACTGAATTAAATTTTATCCCAACCTATCACCCCCAAAATGATGACCAATATGAAAGGATTATTTAGATTATTGATGAAATTCTAAGAGAAAACTCTTCAGAATTAAAATTTGGATAGGATAGACATCTCACATTTTTTGAGTTCTCATAAAAAAATAGATTCCACTCGATTATTCTGATGGATACATATGAATCACTCTATGGAAAACACTGTAGAACTCCAACCTGTTTGGATGACGTTGGAGAAAGAAATATATTCTGCCTGATCTTGTGAAAGAGTTGATATAGAAGGTCCAATTCACATAGAAACATATCAAAGCTTCTTAGAGTCCTAAAAATAGCTATTAAGGCAATCGTCAAAGGGACATTGACTTCAACGTTGAAGATAAAGTCTTACATCGAATAGCACCTTGGAAGAGAGTAATGTGGTTAGTAAATATAGGAAAGCTAAGCTTAAGGTGCATAGTCCCCATTGAGATCCTTGACTACATAGGAAAGTGGCCTATCGTCTTTCACTATCACCAAATATGGCTCAATTTATGATGTGTTTCACGTAACACTCCTGAGGAAGTACATACCAGATCACTCACATTTTCTAACTTAGAGGTGGTACTTCTTGAATATGATCTCTCCTATGAGGAGCATCTAGTACAGGTTATGGACCGGAGAGATAAGGTTCTACGCAATAAGACAACCCACCTTGTTAATTTGTTGTGTAGGAACCATAAGATTGAAGAAGCAACTTGGGAATCATAGGAGGTAGTGAAAGAGAAGTACCCTCACCTATTTTTGTAAAACAAAATTTTAAGGGTGAAATTTCATAAGGGGGATGATTGTAATGACCCAAAGATTTACCAATTGAATTACCTTATTATAATTATTCCTTATAGTATTAGGAAGAGAAAAATAATATCATGATATTAATTACTATGTTACCATTAAACATAATCTTTCCACTTCTATGTTTTGAATTTCAAAAATCTACCATACATGGTTGTGATCAATAAGTTATTTGAAGTCTGATAAGAAAAACATAATTTTTTTTGAATAGTAACCTACCATTATGAATAGTATCCTACCATTACGAATAGTAATATGACCCATATGAAAATTAAATCATCCAAAATAATGTTATCAATACCCATGAATGATTAAATAAAATTTAAAAATCTTATTAGTTGTAATTTCACCGTAGTAAAAGTATTGGTATTTTTGTAATTAAAAAATAATTATTTTTAAATAATTATTTTATAAGAAAATTTATTTTCGTAAATTGTGGTTATAAATTAAAAATTCTATGCCTTCTGGTTTTGAGATAATTTTATAATACCTAACATAATTTTTCTAATCATTATATTGTAAGTTTTAATTTTAAAAAACTGTATATTTCAAGTAAATTATGATTTTAATTAGAAATATAATTAATCAAATATAGAAATTTATTTTTGATAAATGAAATTATTTTTTGGATTTACGCATTTAAAAAAGGTTTGAATGGATTATTGGGATTTTTCTGAAACACTTTAATTTTTGGGTGAAGAGTAAAAATAAAGTTTTTCACATAACTGATATATCCTAAATCTCATCATTCAAGATGTAATGATGACATAAACGTTATATAACATTAGATTCGGCCATGTTATTATAAATTTCATTAATGGTTCCTTATTATAAAATAAACTTAATTTCCAAACCAAAAAATATCTTCATAAAACCTAAAGTAAAAAAATGTGATTCGTTAAAAATCATGTTCTCTTTCTTTTCATTTTTTTTTAATAAATTAATAAATTAGAATTATAAAGATGATTTAAATTTTAAAAATAATTATATTATTTTAATATATGATTTATTTGTATCAAAAAACTACTATTACAAGTCTAACATTTGATATATTATTTTATTTAATATTTTTTTCTAAAAACACCACCTCCTAAAGTATAAATAACCACTCTCCCTCCCCTTTGGAAACCTCACCTCTAATCCTTTAATAAGCCTAAAATCTACCCAAATTCTCCCTATAAATCCTTTTATAATACATAGGGACTTTCTGGAGCCCTCTAAAATCCATCACCATGGGAGTTATTTTTTTCTTCAAGAGGAGCTACACCGAGGAAAGAGTAAGACTCTATTAAATCTTCTATCTTGTAATCCTTTTTTTTCATTTACCATATAGCATTCAAAAAAATATTATACAAAATTTATTATAAAGTAATTAAAAATTATATTAATGATTTTAACCTATTTTATTTTTCATATTAATGAGAAATATAAATCTCATACTTCCCTTTTCACGCACTATCGACAATGTGCCGTTAAAGGTCGATTAAACATCAACAAAGATGTTGCCAAGATAATTATTTTTAAAAACATCATGTATGAACAATATAAATTATATAAAATATATTTATATCAAATAAAATTTATTCTATTATTCTGGTACTAATTATACAAATTTATAAATTACATTTAAAAAAAAGTGAAATCATCCCCAGAGGAAATTTTTATAAGTAAAATGTGATATCAAAACACTTCATTTTCATCATTGGAAATATTAAAATAAATTCCACTGAATATAAATTATTAATAGTTTTATAATATGGCTATAATTAAATTTTATATCATTTGTTTAATAAACATAAATTTTTTATTCAATCGGGTAATAAAATATGTAATTAAGAGGAAATTAAGGTAAGGGATCCTCCCCATTTCACTCTTAATCTAGATTGTCCTATATGATATGCCTTTTATGTGTAATCCCAAATGATGGGGTATAATTTGGAACCTCCCCAATAAATTCCTCTTGATGTATAAGTTATTATAAAACCATTTTCTCTCTTATCAATCCATTTCATGTACACTTGATACCATGTTGATAATCAGTAATGAATTCGACCAGAACCTCCTTTATTCCTTTGGGTTTCTCTATATTTCTTTTTACCCAAATTAATTTGTATTTTATATTTTTTAAAAACATATAAATTATGTTTCTATGATCCAAAATCATGTTTCATGGTCCACCCCTCATTCTCCTTCGTGGATATTCATGCTTTTAAGTGAATCCCTCCTTGATACTTCACAATAAGAAAACTCATTTTAAGGGAACTTCCCAAATTTTTACCCAACATCAAGTGAAATTTATACTCTATTTTATGCCACAATTTTCTTTATAAAATCATTTTTTTCATCATGAAAAAAATTCTTGATTCGCTTCTAGTATTATATAAATGATTGTTCTGTGGTTTATTTTAAAATCTCTATGTTATTTTCTGTAAAACTGCACAAAAATGTTTTAATGATAAAATTTATCAAATACATTTCTTAAAAGATGTCATTTCTCTTTGACAGAGCTTACCATGATATATGTCTATTTTAACATATGAACTTCCATGTATTTTCTAATTCCATTCATTCATGGACACTTTTTTGATACACTAATTGGTTATGCTTTATGTCATGATTGTTGTGCCACATTCATTCCATGGGTAACCCTTATGTTTGTGAAAGATTTATTAAGTATTATTAATTTTTGAGAAAACATCTTGATGAAACTTATGATGGGTGTGCCTAGATAGTGAAACAATGCATTGGGTCACGTTAAGTCTCATGAGATGCTATGTGAAAAGGCCTTGGCGGTTATCCTTGTCTTGTGCTGCTAGGGGAAACGAGATTGGCGATTATCCATTGTCCGTATTACTATGGGATACATGATTGGAAGTTGTCCTTGAATCATACTAAAGACTTATTTTACGTTTCAGCCACATTTATATTATTCATGGATTATATGATCCCATGTTTATATATTATTATTTCATAAGTTCCATGTTTTTTATATCATTATGTCATGCCTTCTAAATCATGTTCTTAAGCTTCATTATTATGTTCATTCCTGTGCAGGGATTTTTAGCTCATCCCTTTCATTATATTATTCCCAGGTAATCCTAAGAAGATGTAAGGACTCAATGTATGTTAATATCTCTTTATGAATATTAAATAAAGATATTTTTTTATCTCATGATTATGTATTATAAACCTAGTCTTCTAAGACATAAGAATTATGGATCCTTGTATTGTACTCTAATGTATAATTATTCTTAAAATGATGTAATGTCATATGTAAAAGTCTAGGGTAACTATACAAAACCTATATTTTTCATGATTATAAGCCCAAAAAATAAGGTTAATCATACAATTACCAAGTTATTAAATAAATCAAATTCAGATTGAAAATGATTTTAAATATTTATTACAAGCATTTGATAATTATCTCATGTTCACTAAAATAAATATGGAATATCATATGGCTCATGTTCACACATAAAATGGTTTTCCAAAATTATTTATAATTAAGTTACAAATTATTATGAGAACAATTTTCAATAAGAATAAATTACTTATTTTGACATGGAGATATGTGATATTTCAGGTTGCAACACAGATTTAATTTAGGGCTTCAAGATATCATGAATATTCCCTTATACAATTATCTTATGTCCATGAAACAAATATTTCAAATTTAAGAATATATTATTTTGAGTTCTATATGTCCCTAAAGAATATCCCCAAGAAAAAAGATATAACCCCCATCGAATATTGGGGATTCACATTGGAATTGAATCTCCATTAATCAATATGTATCATGATCAAATGATAGAATTTAAATTTACAACTAGATTGTATGATTTTAATTTTAAATAAAAAAAATTCCAACACTAAAACTGGAAAATCATTCAGCATCGAATGATACATCATGGAAAAAACATCATTATGAATTCGAGGTCCTCAAATAAATATTAGTGAACATGATGTTCATATGATTTTTAATTTTAAAAATTTGTTAATTTATATTAAAAATTAATTAAATGATTTAAAATGAGTTGCAGAATCTTATGTAACCATTGAAAATGTGTGAGTAAGAATATATTTCCCTAATGTATAATCACATGGTGTCACCAACAGTGATCCCCATCCATACCTGACGCTCGGGAAACTACTTGGTTCTAAATATAACAAAACATCATCAAATAAAATGGATAAAACCAAACAAATTTAATGAAATAAAAAATAATGAGGATAATGAATATTATCTTGATAATGAACTTCCCCATGAAATAAATATTCTAGAAGAAATTGATTGTTATTAAGAGGAAATTTCTATAAATTTAACATACACTAGAATATTATACAATAATGATGAGGGAATTTCTGTTTAAAAAAATTCGTTAAATATGTTACATTAAATTATTTCCAGGGATCAAGAACCTAAAATGGTTAATGAATATAAAAATAGACCATATTGGGATTAGTGGAATGTTTTTATCTAATGTGAATTAGGCTCACTTACTAAAATGTGGTTTTTTTTACATTTGTGAAAAACCCTAAAGGAATTAAAATCATTGGTTATAAATGGGTATTTTTTATAAAGTTAAATGAAAATAAGTTTTTCATGTGTTTTAAAGTAGAAATTATTTATTAAGAATTATCCAATAGACCAAATATTGATTATGATGAAATGTACAGTCATGTAATGGATTTGGTAACCTTTTGATATCTTTGAATTTTTTTGTACATGAATATCATGAATTATTCCAATTAGATGTTTTGAATATATATCTTTCCGGTAATATTGATAATTATGTATTCATGAAAATCCTAAAAGATTTGAAATATCCTAAATTTATTATTGATCTCGAGATAATTATCTGGTTAGGTTAAATTAATAATTATATGGATTGAATAAATAAGTGAATATGTGGTATGAACATTTGAGAGAATATTTATTGAGAAAGGTTTAAAAATGATCCAATTTTCACATTTGTCTTCATTAAGAGTATTGGGACTGAATTTTTAATCACTAAAGTAAACATTACTGATTTAATAATTTTTGAAACTTTTGACTAACTTTCCATTGTATTAAAATGTTAATAAAATGAATTATAAATGAAATACTTTGGTATGATAAAGTTGTTCCTTGTATTACACATTGAATATCATAAATGTGGATTTTTTTCATTAATCATGATATAATGAAAATGTCCAATAATGGTTCAATATGGAAAATTCACATAATTTATATATACCAATGGTTACACAATCTCTTCATTAAGCTACAGATCTTATTAATGAATTTGAGGTTAATGAAGATCTTAATGATCCCAAAGTACCATATAAGAGTAATCTTAGAGAAATAATAAACCATAAATATTATAAAAGGTTATATATATAAGTTTCTGTTAATTTTTTGGTAAGGTATAGTTCATATCATTCATTTCATCATTGTAATGATAATAAATATATATTAATATATCATCAATGATCCATAGAATGGAGAATTTTTATTCAAAAATCATTTAAAAAATTAATTGGTTATACCACTATAGGATACATGCCTAATTTATGTAAATAAATATCTTAGAAAATATATTTATTTATATATGATGGAACATCAATTTCTTAGTGCTCTTAAAAAACACCATTTCGATTAATTTCTTTAATTATGATTAATTGATTCCAATTAAGGAATAATGTCAAGAGTTTATTTTTATAAGATTGGTTATTTATCATATTTGAGGAAATTGTGGGTTGGATGTAAATAATAATATTAGAAGAAAGTTGTATAAATATAATGACGGTTGCATAACAATATTAAAGTGTGGGTGATAGAATAAAACATATCTTACTAAAATTATTTTTCACTCATAATTAAAATAAAGGTGGGATTGATATATAATAAATAAGGTTTAATGAAAACCTTATAGAATTAGTCTTATTGTCATTTACAACTACAGCATTTGGAAATTTGATTAATAAATTTGGTATGTGATAGCTAAAAATTGAATTATGAATCATTGATAGAGAATTGGGAATAGTGTAAACTTTATCCCTTCATCAGGTTATTCCCACTAGGTTTTCTGGATAAGGTTTTTTATGAGGTATCACAACATGGATTTAAATTATATTTGATTTACTTGTTTTTACAACATGTTTTTTGAAGTTAATATTATATGATATTCCATAAAATTATGAGATATGTATGGGATTTTTGTAAATTTTCATTTATTGTGTGTGTATTTAATAAGTATAAATTTATTAAGACACCAGCTTTCCCAAACCCTTCATAATGGCCAGTCATTTGGTTTCCCTTTCCTTTTTAATTCCAACTATTTTATTATAATTTGATGTTATTTATCTCAATTTTATTATTCAATCTATAATACTATATATCAAATAACATGTACCTTTAACATACTATAATTAAAAGATATATAAAAAGGGTTTAACATTAATATATGTTAAGGATATTTTTTATTTAGATTTTTAGAGAATTAGAGAATAAACTCCTATATATCAATCTATTATAATAAATGGTACTAAATTCCATATTTTTCTAAAAAATGGATTCTTAAATTTATACTCAAGTTTTAATTTGAAGAAATTCTCTAATTTTAAGAAAAATACCCATAAATGTTTTTATTTTGTTCGACAGTTTTTACTAATCCAAAATTACTATGAAAAAAATTTGAAACTTTCAAATGAGAAAAACATATCTTTTTATAGGATATAGAAATAGAGTAAATCTAATTATCTAGTGAAAATATAAATCCAATGAAATTTTTACATTTTTCACATCATAAACATTGAGTTAAAAATAATTACTTATTATTGAAATAAAAATTTCCCCCAAAAATTTCATAAAAATTTCATAACAAATCATAAATGCTAATTCATAAATCATGAGGGTTTTAGGGAAAAAAATTTAAAACATTCCATGAAAATAAACATTTCACACACATAGTTTTTGGAAATTTCCTATATATAATAAATCATTTATCTTACGATATGAAATCCTAGAGAATTTCCATAAAAAAACATTAGTAACATAATCCTGAAATATATCCATCAAAAATGTAAACAATAAATTGGATAATAGTAACATATCAAAATGATCTATTAGATAATGGCATACATCATAGTTTTATGATAAATGCCTCATTCCAGGAAATCATATATAAATAAGGGGGCAGATGAAAAATACCCAATATTGTTTATCTCATGTGACCTACTAATGCATTAAGGGGATATAACAATCTTTTACTTTAATTAATATTTCCAATTCATTAATCATATGAAATTAATGAATAACATGATAGTATATATACTACAGAATCATTCATTTTGAAAAACTAGTATGCGAAATATCAATATTTTTTCTAGTCAATAGATTGAACAACATGATCATAAGACATACATAGGAATAAGGTGAATAGTATCATTAGAGTATATCCCTAATGAAATATAAAATTCTATAAATGATGTTGATAGAGATAAAAAATATTTTTCTCAAAGACATTATAATGTCACATTGAAAATAAGAAGATATAAACTTTTATATTGAAAAATATGTTTAATCAAAAAATTCCAAAAATAATAGGAATATTATTTTCAATAAAAAGGATTGAAAGTTTAAGGTCAATTTTAAAAATTAATAACATATACTATGTAGGGATAAGGTGTTCATTTAGTAAACATAAAAAATTATTTTTGTAATTTTGTAAAAATTTAAAATAACCCAAATGGTGAATGTTAAAAAATATATATTTTTTAAAACCGTTATAATTAAAGTGAAATGTAATTGATAATAAAATTTAGTAATATTCTATGTATAAATTTTAAATTTTAGGAGAAATTAAAAAATAACATTAACATAGAGGGAAAATAGATTAAAAACCTTTAAAAATTGTTTTAAATAAATACCCATTACCACTTTGCTGACTTTTTAATGATAATATCATTGATGGAGGGAACATGAAAATGATTTTAAGCCAATTTAATTTCATTAAATGAGTCTTTATATATGTCCATATGTCACTTTATACACCACATAATGATAAAATGTGATAAAAATGGAATAAGTCTTGAGAAAATGAAATTGACATGAAAAATCCCAGACCTTGAGTCCCAACATGTTTAATATGATCTCTACCTCCTAAATAATAAAACTATATTATTTTTCAACATTATTTATATTTTAAATTTTAATTAAAATATAATTACCTTTTTTATTTCACTTATTCCCATGACTTATTTAGGTACTAAATTAGTGAAGTTTACATTGGATATTTTGAGGAAGTTCAGTTCATATTCCCAAAACAACTTTGGTAGGTTAAACATGGTCAAATGGTTCACAATTCCATCATCAAAAAATACTAAACCGGAAATAATTATCAATTTTATACATTAAATAATATTTTGGAAGCATAAATGAATGTAAGACATAAAAAATGAATCACTTCACTTTGTGGATGTGGTAGTCTGCATGTTTGAGTGAACGATGTAATCATTTTCCAACAGATGAAAGGTTTCTGATGGTAAGTAATGTTTTATAGTTATAGTCATAATTATGTGTTTAATAAAATATATATTCATTAAATTTATAATAAAACCATCCATTTTAGTTGGTAATTAAAAATTAGACACATCTCTTCGTGGTTGTGGTATCCAACATGTACACATTAGCGATGTTTTCATTTCTCATTAGATGGAAAAGGAGATAAAAATTTTATGAGGCATAAAAACAATAAATTTTTACTATATGGATGAAATTTATGTTATCATATCACTATGTTTTTATAATATATGAAGGATTTAGGAGAATAAATAAACAAGAAAACATGTGGCTATGAGTTCTTACTCTTATATTGAAAACTACCTTTGGATTAAAGATTAGGCCTTACAAATTGGTTTTTCTGGGGAGACTAAAACATAATGTAAATGTAGAGGAAGGATTGTAATGTATTTTGGTAGATATTTTTCAATATAAATATATCAATATATTTTCGTAATAATGGATAGGAGGATCCCTTTTATAAGTGTGGTTGGTGGAAATCATGTTAACACCTAAAATATTAATATATAACATGTTTCTAACTCATATAAAGTGAATTAAATGTTCTATTGAATAAAATATAAGAAGTATACAATTAAAAATAAAATATTTAAATTAAATTTAGACATGTTTATGTGCTATTTTTAAGCATATCTCTTATTTTAACACCCTTATTTACCATGTAAACATTAACTATGGTAAAAATTTTATCAAACTCTATGGGCCAAGAAAGTAATTTTAAAATATTACTATGGAATTTAAATGGAAAATATATCAAATACTTTATTATTTACCATATACTGTAGTAATGTTATTATTTTTTTAATTTAATAATGATTTAAAAATTATTTCTAAACAGTTAATATAATTTAAATTCATTTTCAGGACTATTCATATATCATGACGTTAAAGATACCAATATAATAATTTAATTTTAATATTATCACTTTCTATACCACTAAATTTTTTTATTATCCAATAAATATATGTACCACCATATTTCATCCAAAATACATCATGTTTAATTCTTTAAAAATAATTTTTTTGATTTTTCTATTACACTCTTCAGTGATACATCGACGTTACATAAGTGTGGAATGTAATTAGCAGATATCTAAATCTAAAAAATAAATTATTATCATAAATATAGATTTTTAATCATCATATTTATTATATATTTTATTTAATATATTTTTATATATTTTATTTATAATGATATTATGATTAAATGTTATGTGAGAGATAACTACATTTTGTAATTATCATTTACTTAAAATAACATATATGCTATAATCAAAGGAACGTGCCACATATATTAAATATTTTTTAATTTATGATTATTTTGGTATAATTAAACTCCACATATGAAATATAGTAATGTATTGAATTGATTTTTAGACCTTATCCCATAGTTTATACCATGTTTTCCTAATTAAACTATTTACTATAGTGATAAAATTTTATCACGGTTACGATTCATTATAAGAAAAAAAATTAAATAAACATATTACATAATTTAAATATAAAAACTTCAGATATGAAATCCAATTTATATGATTTAACTCTTATTAGTGGTAAAAATTAAATTTAATATGAATGTGCGAAATGCAATAGAAACATCTTTTAAAAAAATACTTTTTTTGCATTAAACTTATTTATCGTAAAATCATTTATATTGTTGATTCTAATGGAATTAAATGTGTTATGATTATTAATACTAATATCATGTTACTATTAAAAAAATCCAATGGAAAATATATCATAGAAATAAATTTGATTATAATTAAAGAAATGATTGTTTTTGAAAAATCCTATTTTTCCACCATTTATAAAAAATCATTTTCATAATAAACACAAAATTTTCTATTAAGATTTTTTTAAATTATAATTTCAAAAAATATTTTTATTTAATTAAAATTTATTTTATAAAACATGAAGAAATTAATCATAATATTATCATACAAACAATAACAAAACTATTTATAATGAATAATTATTTTTTAAGGAAAAAAATTTACTGTTATTAATTATATAAAAACTACCATTAGATAAATCTTAATTTATTTAATTGAGTATAAGATATGGAAATTTCATTAAATTCATTCATCAATAGTTATTATGTTATTTTAGTTTAGAAAACACAATGCATACACAAATGAACCTTTTTAAAAATATCTCGATTGATCTTTTATGATTTTATTTTTAATTGAGTTCTTATTTACTATAAATTAATAAGAAAATTTTTAATAACTAAAAATTTTCTAAATATATTTCATAACTAATTTACTCTTGTTCAAGTCCTATAATCCATTTTCTAGGTTAATATGATCATATTTTGATAATATTATTATAATAATATGTTATAGTTCTCTTTAAGATTGTTATTGCATGTATTATAGACAATCAAACATAGTATTGTTTTAAAACTAAAATACCCTTTTGTTACATTCTCCCCAAAAAATAAATTAAATCCATATATTTATAATTTGATTATATAAAAATAAATTTATCATAATTTTTTAATAAAATATAGATATTATTATAAACATTAATTTCTAGGTCCATAGTAGAAAACTATAAATGAATATACTTATATAAGGATAATAAATTTATATGAGTTTCAAAATTTAACCCTTTATATTTGAATGTTACTTATTTGTAATTATAATCATTAAATTTGGAAAAATATTTTACCACCCAAATATAGTTTTTATGGTAATATAATTACATGATTTATTTGAAGTTTAGATGTTCAATATTATCCATAATTTTTTATTCAGTCATTTTCCACATCTATATCATCTCTTAATCCAATCAGTGAATATTCGAGATTAATTTTTCATTCCTAGTGTAATAAAATCAAATTATAATAGATTATAAGATCCATTCAAATATAAAAAGTTAATTATCCTATTTTTATTCATTAATAAAATCAAATAAATGGCAGTACATGCTCAGATAATATCCAATATGATGAAATAATATTTTAATATCCATTGTCACAAAAATGACACCCAAATTGAAAATTAAATAATGCTATAATAAAACATTAAAACTCTACAAAATATGTTAGGAAAAAATTAGAAACCAAATATTTTCAGGATTTGATTTCATATTCTTATAAGATCAACAAAAAATTTATATCTAAGTAACATCATTCCCTCAAAAGGACACATATCAATATTGTAAATTCCCTAATTATATATTCAGAAAATGACTATAATATTTTTCAAAAATAGAATTAATCATCATAAATATTAAATAAAATCATAGATGATTACAAATTGCAACTTAATATTTATTAATCAAATAAAATCCCACCATGTCTAATAATATTATATTTACAAAAGTCATATAATGTTCCTTATATAAATAAATTCATTAAAAATACCTTTATTCACATTGTCACTAAATCAATTTTAAATCCCATAGTAATCATTATGATTAAAGATATATTCCCAAAATGTACTATTCATTTTTCCCTAATTATCCATAATTATCTTAATATCAAAGAACATATTAACCCTAAAGGTTATCAATACATTAAACCTATTTCCAAAAAAACAAATTCATTATTATTGAATTAAACTTTTCACTAAATCACATTTTATGTCTAAAATTTACGTGTAACAAAAACATTTATTAAAACCCAACAAATGTCATCCAAAATACTCCCATCATAAAAAACAGAAAAAGGTATTCATTCCACTAAACTAATGATCATATTTAAATTTATTAACCCTAAAATAAAATAACACTAGATAATAAATTTGGAAATTCTCTATGTATACACTTCAATATTTCAAAATTCTTCATAAACCATTAACTAAAAATTTCCATCTTATTCTTTAATACATCCTTACTATAATAAAAAATTGTCATGTACAAATATTCATATATAAAAATCTATGCATATTTCATACATCCAACTTATGTAAAAAATTAATCAAATTAAAAGCTTATATTATTTTTGTGAGGTTCCTTTTTATTCACCATGAAAAAATATTTATAAAACACTTATTCATGTGATTTTTCCAATTCCATTCTTGATCGTTCCTCATTTTTCCTTTGTAGTTTCTTTCTCATTTTCTTACTTTACCATATTTAAAACATCATTGAATTCCTTAAATACATTTACATAGGTGATTATCAACAAATTATTAACATGTATTAATTTGAATATTTTTATCATCATTATATTTATCACCTGAAATATTGTAATATGTCATTTTTCTTTAATTTGTGGAATTAGAAAACACACCTATGGTAAGGGTATTAATCATAACTCAATATATATGGTTATGAAAAACTATATTTTTTTCCATTGAGGATACTATCTTCTTGGGTTTCTAATTTTGAAAAACATTTAATTTTTCATCACATCAATTCATAGCATTCATCATTTTGGTTTTATCCATTTACTCAAAAAAAATAGTTAGTGTTTGTATATCAAATAAATTTATTATAAATCATTTCATGAGGAGGTTAAATACTATTATGTAATTATCCATTCCATCTTATAATCAATTACCATAATTATCCAAAACATATTAACCATTATATTAATAGAATAATTCTACCTTATTATTAATTAACATCCAAACATATATTATTATATAATCCTTTATTTGGTTACCAAATATACAAAATTTTACCTTTAACTAACCATAATTACATTACTCATAATGACGATGGAACATTATTCCATTTTGAGGATCATTTTTTTTCTGTGTTTTATAAAATTATTAAAAATTTCTTACTTATCAAATACATTAAATATAAAGTGGTAACATCAACTCAACATTCATTTGTTCACAAAAAAAAAGTATTCTTCAATTTAATCTCATGTTTCATTCAAAACACATCTTCTTTTTTTATGTTGAATCCCCATAATAGAAAGATAGTTCATGCTATTGTCATTAATCATTAATAATCCCTATGAATTTTTTTTGAAATTGTTGGATGAGAAAAAAAATCTTATTATGTGATATAAAAATAAAGGATATATGATACTAATGTCCCATGAAAATGTTTACCATTTTCATGTAATAAAATATGAGTTCACAATAAAAACATACGTAATATAGAAATCAAAATTTTCACAAATTATTTCATAAACAACACTTAACAAATAATAAATGAAAAATCATAATTCTTATGTGTTTTTTAAAGTCATGAAATAATTTCCATGAAAATTAAATTTTCAACCATAAAATATCATGAAATTTTAATTAAATCATTAGCTCATTTTCTTATTTTATGAAATAAAAATATTCACATTATAAATAATCATTATCATAAATATTAAATATATACATGGAAAATATAAATAATCACAAGGTTAACAATAATCTATTTTGTAATGATGGAATTCATAATTCTAGAAATCACAACCATACCATTAAGTATTCATTTCAAGACATCATACATAAATAGGTATGTTAAATGAAAAAAATAATAAATATAATTTGTATCATGACACTACTGATTCATCAGTGGTCAATAACATGCCCTATCCCTCACTTACTAAGTCAAATTCATTCATCATACGCAATAAATGAATAAAAATACAATACATAATCAATTTAAACATTCATACTAAAAAATATAGCATGATAAATGTAAATATTTTTTCAAATCAATGAATAAAAGAATGTAATAATATAAAATCTAGAGAAATAATGTGTATAGTATAATTATATTATATCCATATTGAATAATTAAATTACATAATGAATTAAAAATAGATAAAAAATAACTTTATAATGACAATATAATATCACATTGATTTCAAAAATAAATATCATTTATTTATTTTATTTTTAACTAATAATTGCAAGAATAACTATAATTATATTTTCATCAAAATAACATGTAATCATGGTAAAAAATATTTTCTATTATTGTTGGAAAAGTTGGTCATGTGGTAAACATTAATGATATATTCTTCTTATACTTTTTTCCAAAAGTAAAAAAACCCTTATAAAAATCATTGAAAATATTAATTTTTAAAAAAGTTCAATTAAATTAAAATTTAACCATAAATTAACATATAAAATATTTTATGTATAAATAGTAACATTAGGGAAATATTAAAAATAATATTTACATAGATGAAAAATAGTTTAAATCTTTTAAAAAACATTTAAATTAAAAGTCATTTACAACTTTTGAATATTTTCATTCAAAAGATCATTGAAAGGTAGACTATTAAAAGGTTCTGAATAAAAGATAAATATTCTTAAATTTTTTTTAATATAAATTAAATTGGTTTAATATTCACAAAAATAATAATAAATGTGTTTAAAATGGACTAAGTCTTAAAAAATGGAAAATGAGATGAAAAATCAAAAACCATGATCTCCGAATCAACTCATAAATTCTCTAAATCATGAATAATTTTATTATATTATTTTTATACTTCTTTAATAACCTATTTTATATTCATTAAATTATTTTTATTGCTTTTTTTATTAACATGGATTTTATAGTCACTCAATCTGTTAAGTTTACATCTTTAATTTTCCGTACATTCGGTTCATATTCCCAAAACAACATCGATAGGCTGACCAAGGTAGAATAGTTCATGGTTATATAATATCAAGTATATTAATAATTACATAATTAGTATATTTATAAATTAAATAAAATTTTATAACGATCTATAAACTTATAACATGTATAATTATTCACATTGCTTCGTGTATGTGATAGTCCACATGTGTGCAAAAATGAAATTATCATTTTCCTATTGATCGAAGGATAAGAATATAATTAATTTATTTTATTTATAGAATAATAATAATTTCATTGAAATAATATATATTACTTAAATAAATCATAATAACAATCATAGTGAGTTTGTGATGAAAAATAAAGCACATTACTTCATGGAGATGGTAGTCCACAAGTACGCACGAGTGAAGTTTTCATTTCACATAGGTTGGAAAAGAATATGAAGAAGTATTATGATATAAACATAATAAATTTTTATTATATATAAGATATTAATTTTATAATCTCTTAATGGTAATATGATATTTCAAATATTTTGAACAATAAGTAAACATGAAAACACCCAGTTAAGAATTATATCATTTCTTTTGGATACCACACATGGAGTACACCTTATTCCTTAAAGGGTGGTAATTTTGTAAGAAATAATCCACTATGAAATAATAAGGAAAGATTGAAAGTGATTTAGGAATATCATGGTTAATATAAATGGCTCAAGAGGTGTGTTAAATAGAGGGTTGTAGGTTCCCTTTTATAATTGAGGTGGTATCCAATCTTATAAATACATGAAATATTAATATATAATTTATCTGAAACTCATGTAAAATGTCGCAAAAGATCCGTATAATAGTAGATAAGTAGTATAAGGTGTAATTATATTAAAATAATTATATTTATATATGTTCATGTTGCATTTTGAACCCTATCTCTTAGTTTAACCCATTGTTTATCCTTTAACCTTAATTATTGTAAAACATTTCTGTATCTAAGGGTCATAAGAGTAATTCTCAAATTTAAAATAGAACATAAATAATTAATTAATTATATCCCCAAAAACTAACAATGAAATCAAGTTATTATTATTTTTGTTGATTTTATAATGATATAAAAAAAATAAACATTAAATATCATTAAAAGTCATTTTCACGAGTATCCACTTATCTTAACATTAAAGGAATCAATATAATAATGAAATTATATTCTAAACCCTTTAAATTTAAATTATAATTTTTAAATATCTGTAAAATTTAGGTTATAAAATCTTTTAATGAAAAAATATTACTTTTAATGTTTTTAAATGAAGTTAATTTATTTATCTATTTTTTGCACAATGATTATGTCAGTTTTATGTAAGCATTCAAGGTAATTATTATATTTTCAAAACATAAAATTAATTTAATATAATAAATATTATTAATAATTAATAAATTTTATAATCTATATTTATTTATATAGTATTTATATAAGTATCAATATTATGAAAACATAATAAGTGAGAGAGAGTGAAATTTTTTAATTACCCTTTACCAAAAAATATATAAAATTTGTAATAAAAGGAAATTAGAAAAAATATTTTGTTTTAAAAAAGGATAATTATGGGCATAATATAATTATTAAATAAAATAATGTAATTTTTTTGAATAAATTTTAGACCATATCCATTATTTTTAACCCTGTTTAATCCATTTTACCCTTTATAGTGGTGATAATATTTTACCATAGTTACTATTCATTATGAATAAAAATGAAGTAAAACTTATAATATAATTTGATTATGATTATTACAAATATATAATGCATTTTAAATGATTTAATTTCCACAATGAGTGAAAACAAATTTTAACTTAAGTGTGTGAAATGCAACAAAACTATTTTTAGAAAAATACATATTTCAAGAAAAAAGTATTTTATAATAAAATATTTTAAAATGTTAATTCACAAGGACTTAAGATGATTAATTTTAAAAATATCAAATATATTAATCATTAATAAAATCCCTAACCAATTTGATGATAAAAATTACATTGATTAAAATTAATAATTATTTATTCAAAATCGGTATTTTTCACTACTAATCCAAAATATATATTTTTAGAAAATTCATAGAAATTTATTTTATAGTTATTTTTAATTTATGACTTCTTAAATTATTTCCATTTTATAAAATAAAATTTCAAATATTGTGTGAAATTAATTGTAATATCCACAAAAAATATTCAATAAAAACTCTTTTTGGAGAAATTGTATTTTTGAAATATAATATGATTTTATAGTAATTCCTTATTAGTAACCTAAAATAGAAAAATATTTTTTAATTTTTATATATATATATTCTATAAATTTCTTTATAATCATTCATCTATAGTGATTAATTTAATTTATTTTGATAAAAATCTTGTTCAAAAACAAATCATTTTTTTGAAATATGACTCATTTAATATTATATAATTTTGATTAAAATAGATTTCTTATTTCCTTGGAATAAATTAATAAATTTTGAGTATGGAATGTTTTAAACGTATATTTCATAATGTAGTTACAATTTTCTATTCCCTTCAATTCAATGGATAGGTTATATCTGATATATTTTAATAATTATTTTAATAATAGGTCATAGTTTTTTTAGTCATGGCATTGTTTATGGTACACACAATCAAAAATAGTATAATTTAAACAATAAATATTATGTAGTTATGCTACATATATGGGGATATGCTGATTAAATGATTGAATTTTGGACCTATATACAGTGTTATGTCTACACCATGTCAATCTTTTATATTATAATTTCCCTTCATCATTTCCAAAAAAAATTGATACCTCATTTCATCAACGATACAATTCACTAGTGATCGATCTTATGCTTCTAATTTTGAAATTCTTCTCAGCTGGAATTGATATTTGATACATTTTACAATATTTTGTTATTTTTTAGATTTCTACATCATAATTATGTAAAATCATTCTTGATGATATACAAAAATATATTCTTTATAACACATTCTTAAAAAATATTAAATGGGATATACATTATTTGACATTGGTTCATTTGAAATAAGGACCCCAAATGAGTTATTTTTCTAAATAAATCAGATATTTTAATGTCATTTGATTAAATAGTCGATGTAAAAGTGTTTTTTTATTAATTTTTCATATATAAAAAAACAGAACATCTTTTAAATAATTTCAGAAAATAAAAAAAAACATAGAGTATCTTCTAATCAAAAATCACATCATTTTTCATTTACCAATTTATAATAATTCAAGTGATAATTATAAACATGAATTATAAAGTATATTAAGTTTTTGAAATTTACTTTAAAAAATAAATTCAATAGAAAAAATTAAAAATGAATTAAACAATATTCAAAAATTCAATATATGTGTACCTAATAAATAATTTCATTCATTATCCCAAAATTATGTTCATCAATTAATTTATCAAGGTATACAATCAACGTCTCATAAAAACACATAAATACATTAATCACAAGTTATAAAAAACAATATCAAAAAAATATTAAATTCAACCCATTATATAATTCAAATTAATGTTATAAAAATAAATATATAGTTTTTTGTCATCTTTTTTAAATATTTAATTTGTTTTCTCATCATTTTGAATATAATACTACTTATTTAGTCGTTATTAGTACACCACATATCATATTAACCTATAGTTTAATCATAAATGTCATACATAAATCAATGATAATTTTCAGTTGATTTCGCATAAATTCATGGTACTTTTCTATTTTTTCACCATTACACATGTGTTTTCATGTTTTAAAAGCCTAAAATTAATTTGTTTTCATCTTAAGTAATCCAAAACTCATATTTATGTAAATTTGGATCTTATATTTTATAAATCAGTCAACTATCTTTTACCTAACACCATAAGAAAATTGAGTGTTTTCTATGTTGTAATTGGTTGATTTCCATTGGGTGATATCTATATCTATTAATAGAATCATTGAAATGGTGGTCCATATGGTATTGTTCAAAATATTTAAAATTCTTCACCATTACATTTTTTTGTCCCATATACCCATGTTTCTTCATTATTCGCCATCTAATCTTTCCCCACTGGTATCTCCCTTCCCCATGTGATGTGCCCTAAGTTTTCATACCTTAACATCCAACCACTAACTTCCCACCCTGTTAAGATCAATACCCTACATATACCTACCTCTTCTTGAATCATCCCCCACTGTTACTCAGATTTAAAATACCTCATCTTGGCCCCCTTATACCATCCCTTCTTTTGCTTCCCTCCCTTCCACATCCCTTCTTCCTAACGCACGTCACTCCTAGCTAGTCATGTAACCCCAAATATAAGGAATAGTTCATTAAACAAACATTAATTACATGTATTATAATAAAGGTTTCAATTTATTATGTTTCCAATATATATTATTTTCAGAGTTTTAGAAAACTAATAAATTCATTACATAACACAGTATAAATTACCACATAGAGAAATTTTTGTCTATTTAACTATGTTTCTAAATTCACACTATTATTTCATTTAGGACACTTTTTATTCTTTCAATACATTTCACTAATGAATTATATTTTATCCTCATAAATCCTCAAGAACAATTAAAAAAATTTAAAATGTTGAAATACAAAAATAATGATCTTTGTAGGATTTAAAAATAATTCAATCAAGTTAGTACATTGGAAAATTCCTTAAGTCCAATAACAAAATCTACCTTTTATATTATAAACATGGAGCATAAATTAATCATTAATTACCCATTAAGTCAACTTTGTTGACAAAAAAAATTATAAAACATTTTATTTAAATTTGAATAAGTGATGTATTTTATTCAAACTGCATTCCTGATAATTATTATTTCAAATAGAGAGTGAATAATATTTTAAATAAGAGGGTTATTTTCATCAAACCACCATATTGGAAAGAAAATGTTTTAAGGAATGACTTGATTCACATTGAGATAAGTTTTATGATAATAAAATAAACACTATTTTTTATAAATAGAAGTCAATGGATAGTTCCAACACTCACCATGATTGATAAGAAATGAGATTGAGAAAAAAATTACATTTATATTTTGATGATGGTAATAGGGCATACGTGTCTTCTACACTATGCATGATGATTAAAAAAGATAAATAAATATTTCTATAAATTTATAAAAGATTCATGGTGCTATATCATTTTTCATTAAAATTTATAATTGTTTCCATATATAGGGAAATAAATTTCCAGGATTGAAAAAACAAGATAATCATATTATGCTTCAATAGTAAATCCTAATTACAATTATTGATTGATTTCCTACACAAACAGTTTTGCTATAGATTGATGTATCACATTTCTTTGGATATATATTATCGATAAATAATTATATGAGTGATATGAAAAATATGAAACGAATGATTATTCTTACACTATGTAACCAAGACCAAACTATTTTGCCTTATTATTTTGATGTCATTGTCCACTTGGTAACAAATTCCACTGGGGAAGTCATTTCTAGTGGTAAAAATCAATTCAGGTGGAAGTATTCAACATAGTGATACATGAATACATTGGAAACATATGTGAAAAATAATTATTTTTTGGAAGATTCAATTTTCAAATGATATTTAATGGATGCAAGTACCATTTAACTTGAAACATATATTGAGGAGGTAGAAAATTAATGATTTAGGGGGTTGTCTTATGATCCTAAGAGGTAAATCATGCCCAATCACAACCCAATTTAAACATGATAGAATCAATATTCTTATATTATGTAAAAAAAATAAGTGTATCACATATGCAATAACATCCATATAATTCATTGGTGGATAATGTTTTGAAGGTGATTATAGAAGAAACAAACATATATTCCATTCCTCTATATTTGATCCATCAGTTGAAGGATCCATGAACAAATCACATGGATTCCCATATTAATGAACTGGTATTAGCACCCCCACATTGTGAAAAATGGTTTTCTTGGAATAAGGGAGATATAAAAATATATTTATAAAAATAAGTATCATCCTCCCAATCAAATTCTCACCCACTAATAAGGAAAAAAATTCCCTTTAAATATATTTTTCATAATGTTCTTTATTGATGGAGAATTTAAAATATTAGTTATGAAATTAAATATTACTACTTGGTGTTTTATCTTCATTAAACACATTAATTGAAATGAACATGTATTTACTAAACCGTCTCATGGATTTTTAACCTATTGAAACCTTATGAGAGTGATATGGAAATTATTTCATTAATAGCGCACTATACATTGGGTGAAGAAGTACCCAAAGGTTATATCCCATAAAAAACCAAGTTTTTTAGGTGTCCTATGTATTATTAGGCTTCACCATGGGAATTTGTTAGGTGAAATATATTATTGATCTCTTACTTGATGATACTTTTGTTTCTAATATATACTTAAGCCAAATTTTTTATATTCATATTATTTTAGTGAACTTCCAATAATCGCTATCATGCACTAAAATGCATAAGGAATTTATTCATATATACAAAAAAATATGTATCCATAAAAAAAATTTGGATATATATTTATCAATCTATCATAAATTTGGATACAACATAATCCTTACACAAATTCCTAACTTTGTGACCCTAGATGACATATATGCATTGGAAACAAATATAAAATCCCAATTTCATATATGTAATAAAAGATAATACTCTATAAAAGAATCAGTTTGAGTCAAGATATAAAGGATTCTACTGTGATCTCCATCAAATATACTCATATCTCTATATGAATATGTATTCGAAAAGATGTATCATATAAATCATATAAACACCTATGTAATCACGTTTTCCATGACACATAGTGACAACTAAACATAGAACATGCTAATCGATTATATTCCAATCAAATTTTCTCAATTATCTAAAAACGATTGACCAAATAACTAAATATATCACATAGATTTCAACATATAAATGAATACACCACAAAACCAATATCTCAATATCTGAACACATCATATGTGATTAAAATAATATTTTCTATGAATGTAATTAAAATAATTATCTAAATGGACAGTTTTTATACCTGTAATGAAAGTGTACAAATCCCATAATGTTTTTTGATATATTGAGAAACATGAACAACAACATACCCTGTAATGACAAGACCTCTTCATTTTATGAACATAGTCATCTAACCCCATGGATCGCCTATAATACCTTGGATTCCTTCCCATCACAACATATTCTATTACACACTTAGGTCACTTTTTAGGAAAATGAAACTCCTTATATGCTAATCCAAGTTATTTAAATGTTCTTTTTCCTCAGTAACACACAACACATGAAAATTACCATGAGTTCAACCATCCAGAAACAACACAAAAATATCATTCTTAATTATGGAGTTCTAATTTGGAAGATTCCCAAAAATAAAGGTTCACTTTATTTAAATGGATTGTCAGATTTTTTTATTACACCTCACATTCCTAGGGGTGGTGCACTATCTACCCTCTTTAAAGAACTACATCCCATTTGTGAATACAATAAATCAAACCAAGGATGTTCATTTACACTTCTGGTATCATATTAGATGTGATTCCATTTGAAATGTTGTTGCATCCTCAATTAATGTAATTGGTCATCTAAACTAAATGGACTCCTATAATACCTTGGTATCATTCCTATACCACCATAATATATTTATCATCAATGTAATGTCATAAAACTCTCTATCCAATGGTACCCTTCTAGGGATTTAAATTAAGGAAGAGATATAATGACCCACCAAGTCCCACCTCCAATAGGCCTCGGGTCGGAAACAAACACCAAATGTATAAAAATGTCACATATAGGAGGAATTTCCTTATATAATATAATTATAATCCAATGATTGGATATGTGAGATCAATAAATTATAGAAATAAGATAATAGTAATCCAAAAACAATACCACAATGAATGTATAGAAATAAAGAGATGCAAGTGTCTCCAAATAAATACCCAAAAAAATCTATGTCAGTGACACAACAACATTCCAATGGTCTGAGTTTGTAATAGCTTTCAAGGTCTATGAAGTCCTCATAGAAACTATAATAATATTTTTTATATAAATTTTATGATCATACATGTATACTCAATAGGGTGCACAAATTCACTCATGTACATGTGAAAGAATTATACTAATGAACTAGTGAAAAAATGGTAGAACCAGCAACACCTAAAATAGGTAAACTAACAAATCTCATCCTCACCAAGGCACTCTAACATAATAATAATTCCATATATAATAATATAATTCGAATCATATTGATAAATGGTAAATTGTCCTACTTTCCCACTAATTTTAAACTCTCACACCTAAAGAACATATGTCTTCACACTTCCATAACATTCTTATAACATACATAACATCCTGAATAAAGACACTTGCGACATCACAGCACATAACAGCTAGAAATAGAGTAGTATGGTATTATTAATATAATGGAAAATTATCTCATTACTTCTTCCTACCATAAATTACCACCACCAACATGCATCCCGTTAAACATCACCACATTGAAATTTTTTACTTTTAACCATCAAATCCCATGAAAGTCAATGTAATTTGTAAGAGAGAGTATGGAATAGTATGTGGTCATCCATCCATCCTCAACACCATAATGATGGGAAAACAACCCCAAAACATTTGGTTGACAGATTATGGTTTTCAAAATGGCATGGGTTCATATATACATCAGATAGAACTTATAATTTATATAAACCAACTAATAATACCCAAACTGGATAACAATAAAAGCTATATCCTAATTGAAAATATCACCACCATACCTCACATATCTACCACTATTGATGCCACATCTAAATTCCTAACACCACACCAATATCCATAAGCTACAATCCTCTTTTTTCCTTTAATTTTAGGTTAATCTATTTTATTGATTTATTACATACCAAATAATTCAATTCACCAACCCATTAATATCATATTTCAATATCATTCATATTAGCCACAGTATCCCATTTTTAATTCCAACATTCACTACCCATTAACACCAATTATCAAAACCTTCCCATGAATTTTAAATTCATAAGATTAAAATTATTTCCATTACTAGTAGGGAATCTATCACAGAACAACACTTCACAACTGAAACCAATCTTCTTTTTCCCAACTAACCCCACACTAACACTACATCACAAACATAACTACATTCCATATCAAAACAATTTTCTATATCAACTTATCATCACATACACCCCAAAAAAAATTAACCACACATAACACCCAAACACCAGAACACATTTAACATTATTTCACATATCATATAAAATATTTATCAAGGATATTTTCATCAATTTCACTTACTTATTTAATGTTATTATAGTAAAAGAAAAAAATTATAGTGGAAACTATTTCACTAACAAGATAAAATTGTCTACCCAATCCAAATTTAGGTGATAAAAACATCCCCACAATAAGTTTTCCATATTCATAATACCAAAAATAGAAAAACAAATCCCCAGAACAAACATAACTTTAAGAAAGACATAATGCTCCTACAATCATAAAATCAATAAATATCAAAATCTATAAAACAATAAATTTCATTCCCCTTCACATTCAATTTAGTTTAAATAATTTCATTATCTTTATTATGCTGGTTAATAATATTTTATTTAAATATAGATATAGTATAAACCCTCCCATATGATACGAGTAAAATAGAAATAAAGGATCCCTTTCCTCAAATGACTCTTCCCGATTTGTTTTTCACGATTGGATGATGTAAAATGCCACCACACAAATCCACAATGAATGATAACACCCTCACATAACTACACTACTAAAAACACAAAATTCCATTACTAGTATATCCAATAACGATTAGTTAACTAATATAATAATTCACTAGATAAGAAACCAAAATAAAACTGGGGAAAAATAAGGTAACCCACCAAAAACCACCATAGATATTTCTTCCATGGATGGTATTGAAATAAATTAAAAAGAGATAAAATACCTCCTTTTGATGCACATGGGTCACCCATGAAATGATATAAAAATTGAATAAATTATATGTTTCAAGGGGATTTCGGAATTTTTACAAAGGCTTAAAAAATAAAATCCAATGACATCACATATACAACGACACCATTGAATTACTAAAAAAAGGAATTACATTTTGAAAAAGAGATATACCATTAAAAAAATTGGATGGGAAAAGATATATTTAATCATTTCATCTACCTCTATTAAACATATCTAATAAAGTAGAAAAGTTACAATGATGCAGCCTAGACCACTATGCTATAAAACCCAATAATAGGAATGGTCTAAACCACAATGTCTACTCTAAGAAAAAACTACCTTCAAGGTGATTGAACCTCTAAAATAATTCCATAGATTCATTATGTTATAGATGGAATATCTATACTTTAGAATAAAGAGATATTCTCTATATTCCCTCTCCATAAAATTACTACTACTCAATGGTCAGAACCGTCAAAACTGACCCCCTATCCCCTCTACTTCACAACATACTTTTCCATGCCACAACCACCCTCGTCCATGGTGCAAAATATCCCTCTATGATGTAGAACACTCTTTAATGGTATTCTCACCTAGACTCCTCCTTATTCCATCAAAACTCCTTCGAACTACTATATAAACACCTTTACGACTAGAATTCCGATAAAGTAATAGGTTGGAAGGTCTTGGATGATATAGATAACCTATCATATAAATGATTATATCCCAAAGACAACAAAAAGTTATTTTAGTGTGATTTGTTCTCATTAAAATAAAACTAAAACTAATTATGAAATTCATACCCCATCCCATTAGCTTGGGTCAAGTCAGAAAATCACAAACCTTAGTTTCATCCCTCTAAAACTGAATTCTAGAAATAAATACAAGGTGGATAAAATATCATTGGTGGATTATTTATCCTCATATTCCATAAAAATTTTATAAAAAAACACTAATGAAATATATATATAATTATGGATTAATAAAAAATACTAGAATAAAATACATTACAAGACTAATCCAAACTTAGATTCATAGTGGAAAATAACATATTGAAAAATACTACAAGTCCAATGACCCAAAATGAAGAAAAAGTTCCGCCATCGAAATCTCAAATTCTCATCAAGATTGCATGATGCAAGCTCCAACCTCCACCACCCATGTCTAATAAATAAATACACTCTTCTATAAAGGTAATTTTCATTTCATTACCTACATAATGATGAACTAAATATATATATTCTCTAATATTTATATATAGAGGCTAAGTATACAATCCTAATAGGTAATCCCAAATATACTTCCCACACACTTCACTTAAATAAGAACTTGTTATTTAAGATTTTATAAATTAATCCAAAGAGAAGTATAAATAAAATAAATGAAGGAAATTTTAACCATATAAATCAATAATTCCCAAAAATAATCCTTATTATGATTAAAAAAATTGACAATACCTCATGACAAACTAGATCACGGATTCCATTTAAATACCCCAGTGAATTATAATATCCCATTGTATATCCTGTCAATGGGGGACTAAATGAATTGAGAAAATAATGAGATGAAGCATCTTTATATACCCAATAATTAACTTCGCTGACCGAACTAGTGTTCCTCTAATTCATACTTACATGAATTTTTGAAACAACAAGGACCCATTATGTGAATAATGAACTAATAATTACTCAAAAACTATAATACTACCCCAATTTAGCATGACAACCAATTACGAACCAATAAGGCCCCATCATGTGCATCATGAACAAAAAAGAAAATCTATTATTCCATAATAAATCCCAAAAATGAATCGCATCAATATATTGGGTGTCATAACTCACACACACACCAAAACAATGTTTATCTCTGGATAAAATCATCATTTTTAGAATATATAACCAAAATATATTTTTATTATCAAAGTTAATATGATATATTAAATAGAAATAAAACGAAGTATTAAAATTTAAAATAAAATATTCATGTTCATTGAGAAAAGAGGGTGATAGAGAATGCACCCCCCAACAACATGCACATCACATTAAGCCTACGAATAAGAGATTTGGTAGAAAATAATTTTCGAAAATCACCTTTGGGAATCACATGTTGAGGATTCCTAGAAAGGAGAGGGAGAATAGAACATTTTGGGTGATAATTAGGTCAAAATAATGTTCATTAACCCCTAATATATTTCATGTCAAATCCTATTATTTGTACAAACCTCTCCACAAAAACCATACAGGTATTTTAGTTATTTTAGAATAAAGATGACCTCACAACATTGTGGTACTCTTAATATCCATGGATCACTTTTCCACACCCCTTATATATAGACCCACCATGGTAAAGAGTAAAACAATGTGTATTCTCCCACATTTATTTAACCACATCATAGCTTCAACCACGGTGGGGAGAGACCAGGATCCCTATTTCCACCTCATCTTCTTATTTCAACTTAACAACACCCAATCAATATTATGACTGCCATAATGACCTTGGAATTATCCTAAATATCCACATGTTCACCTCCGTAAATCGGTGCCTACAAAATACGAAGCCCCACAATAGGTTTAAGTTGTTTTTACCTATATATCTCACTATTCTTATAACACAACATATCTTGATCCACATTGAGTAATACAACCTTAACCACATAGACCACTATGATGTTGTAATTCCCAAATTACCCCAACATTGATTTCACAATTTCCCACCAATACTAAACATCATGAATATAATATAAAAAACAACAATACATAAAAATACATAATAAAAAATGAAAATAATAGAAAAAGGGTGTTATATTCATGCCACCATTATTCTTTCCATCCATGGAATGATAGTGGTTGGTGATGTCAAAACAAAATCTATGCTACTTGTATTGAATATTGGTATCCCACTCCCAAGAATCCTCATAAAACCATTAATTGTACAAAAATAAATGAACCTATTGTTTTCATTGATGTCTCAAGATCATTTCTTTCCCATTTAAATATATAACCTAAAGCGTCATACTAATGGATCATTTAACACAATAACAACATGATCCCAACTATTTACATATACATAGTCTGACCCAGACATGTATCAATATGATATGAGGGAAACATAATTAATTATATATAATCATGGGGATAATGTAAACCAATAGACAATGACACTAATAAACATCACAATCTTGAGGGTTTATTACACCGAGGAGCTAAATACCCTCACATTACCAAGCCATTATTCTTTAATATGGGAAATAACCACATGAATACAAAAATACTCATCTATAATGATGATGGATGAAGCAGATAATCTAAATCAACATTTCAATTCCTGAAACATAATTATAAATTTAATAATATAATTTTATTTATTATCATCATTATTCCTGCACTAATGCGTATTGGCATACTTTTTTTCAAAATACAATAAAGATAAAGGTAAAAATTTTATTCAAATAGTGTAATATTACATTGATGCAAGGTATTAAATGTACTAAAGTAAACTCACCACAAGACCTAATAGAACAAATTGAAGACCACCCAACATCACAATGAGACCGATTATGTTGAACATGTCCCTTGAATCCCCTAAAATAGAGAAATAAATAGTGGGAAGAATTGTAATAATCCATAGAGTCAATGGAGTATATAGAACCATACTCTTAAAACAATATATAATCTTGATACAAGGAATACCATGAATGGGTATTTATATGGTTCGATATGACTGTTATATGTATCAATTGGGGTTTTAAATTAATATTGAGTACTATTCCATTGGGTGTGTTTAAATGTTTCTATATTTTTAGATAAATTAAATTATTATTTTCAATTAATAATATAGGTATTTAAAATAATTATTTATCTAATTATGATAATTATTTATATGTTTTTAAATAAAAATTTTCTTAAGTGAAATTAAGTTTTTTATAAGTGGTTAATGATTAATGTTTGTATTATAAAATATAAAACAATGGTATTAAAAATTATTAATTTCTGTGTTTCAAATTAAAATGACTTGGTTATTAATATAGATTTATTTTAAAAGATAAAAATATGTTTTAGTTTCCCTACCTACAAATTTTAGTTATCTAGTTTTACTTTTTTTAAAGGATTCCACCCTAGGATAAGGGGACACCTTTACTCTGATGGGGGATCCAATCAACCCCAATAAGGATGAATCTACTGGCACCCAAGGAGGCTCGAGAAGGCTAGAGTGGACCCTAGAAAGCAATGTGGAGGCCATACACATGCAAAATACAGTGTATAGAGCCTGATTCGGCATATGCAATGTGTGATCTAGGTTTCGCACCATTATGGGAGGGGGGCGGGTAGAGTGCTCGTGGGTGGATTACCATGTGTAAGAACTCGGTTGTGTCTTCTTGTTTCATCAAGAGATAACACCACACACCGAGTCTTATAAGATGGTCTCTAAATTTGTTGGGTTTTGATTTTAGACACGGAATTTTCCATGGAATATGATCCAGGAACTCAGATCTCGTTGTGAGAGATATCATCCATATACACCAGTTTAGCCTTCAAACACCCATCGTCATTGTTTCATCACCACTTTTTTCTGAGCTATTATATCTAGACATACTAGATCCTAAACGCATAAAATTGTTAAAACACACAGATCCACAACGGTCATCCGATCGAAGATCTGATCTACTCTCCAATGTTCATCTCTTTTTAAACATGATGAGCCACGGTAGTTCTCTGATTAGATCCTTGGATGAGTCACAACCGTCATTTTCTAACATCATGTATCCCTTCTAAAAAAACATTTAGGGTTAAAAATATCCCTTAGATTATATCGGATTTAATCTAGACCATCCAATCCTTTATTCATCCTTCTTCCCCATGGATCCACACCAGTCCCCATTCAATCATGTAGCTACTAGACCTTCCCAATCCCTTCTTTCTGGTGATATAATCTTTCTTTCTACTCCATGATCCTTTTAGTCTCGGACTTTTGTTTAATTTCCAAAAGTGGAGTTATATTTATAAAAATCACCACCATCAAAGACTCAGATCCTCCTCCTCCTATTTTTATAAATTTAGGGTGTCAATCAACCATATTGTACGTTGAATTTTTTCTATTCAACACTTTTTTTGTTGAGATTTATTGTATTCTAATTATTAATATGAAACATTGGTTTGTTTTAAAAATATCACTTTCCAAACACTAAGACCCCTCAAAAATTTCCTTTTCCATGCTCTCTCTTCCACTCTAAGTTTCAGAAACACTTATCCTCATCTGATCTGAAACAAGTAAGGGAAATTGTTTTGATTAATTTTCATATACTTATTTTTTAATGAATAAATTTAAATATATAATTTCCAAAATTGTGTAAGGGATTATTTATGATTTTGGAAATTTTATGTTTTTCATAATATACTTAATTTTCTATAATGGTGTTTTAAAATTCCTTGTAGTCCTCGATATAAATTCTTTAAGTGAAAAATTATCTTCATTAGTATATATATGTATATAATTATGTATACATATGTCTTTATAAATATTTATTCTATTTATTATGTTATGTTTTGATATATATGATATTTAAGGGGAATTATTTGGTTCTTTTCTCTATTACCATCAAAAAATTAATGTTCTTGAAATATAGTTTGTTCTATTCTAATAGTGATTTGAAAAAAAATTGGAAGGGATTTTCTATTTTTTTAACTATACCATTCCAATATTATAAATGTGTAACGGATTTTTATCACTTTCATTCATTTATATATTTATGTATAAAGTAGTGTACCTTTCTCTATCCCGAATTGCATAAATTCTAGGCAGTCACTTTTTTTATGAATTTATTTCTAAATATTTAATGTTTTAATATTAGTACCATACTATGATCTTTACCAAAAACTATATATATATTTGTATATACATGCATATATATATATATATATATATAAAACTCAATATTTTCAGAATATATATATATATATGTTAAGGGTTTCCTTTTTATGTAACCTCTATCAAGAAAAATTATAATATCTTATTTATCAGAATTTATTTTTTAGAAGTGATATGTATATATATGTTATATATGAGTGTATGTGAAATCCTACAAGTAAAAGACATTTATATTAATTTCTCAACTTCATATTGGTGTGTTAAAATTGGACGGTTCATTCATTAAAAATTAAATTGGGTTTGGTGCGTACAATCCACACACACACACATACAAGAATGAACATTTATATATATATATATATGTATATATTTATATTTATTTACAAATGTATATGCATTTGTGTATAAAAACATATGAATATTTTTTCTCCCTCTTTTATTTAGAAATTATAAATGGTTTTTTTTTCAATCATCAAACCTATGGTTTTAAATTATTATAAACACTTTGTTTTCTCAACTTCATGAGATAAACCCTATAATTTAATGTCAAATTATGATGCAAGATATCATTTCAATTGAAAATCCTATTTATCCATTATATAATTTTTTTACTCACCTGCATAAGAATAACCTTAGCATTTCATGATAAAACATGTTTATCCATTATATAATTTTCTTACTCAGTTTCATGAGACAAACTATATCATTTCATGACCGAATACTATTTATTGAAGACAAAACAAAATGTCCATTCTTTTTATTAAAAGTGCACTAATTTCATCATTTACTTTATTGACGAAACGCAAATGAAGTCAATTATTTTAAGTATTAAACGAATATTGTTATGATAACCAATGGATTAAGAACTAAATTCTTCAATGTGGTAATGGACACATTGAATTTTTTAATGAATTTATTTCACCTATGACTATGATTAAAATAAATCAAACTAGTATGGTACACCTGGAGATAAATGTATGCTTTTATTAGACATATGGGGAATGCATAAAACATATTATGTGATGTGAGGGGGCCTACTATAGCCTCTCAATGTATCGGATGGTCTCATGTGACAAACTAGATCTTAGAACGATGCCTTGACAGAATTGTTATGTATGGTCTTGGCACGAGGCCTTAACAGAATTTTTTTGATTGTCCTACATTATGCATTACCTAAAAATGATTCTAGTTAGTTAGATTCCATTTGATTATTCCACCAGTAAAATAGATATGTCTAATGATCATACTATTATGAACCAATATTAATCATATTTATAATTCCTTGTGCACATTGTTTAAATATTTTTATATAAAATATATATACATGTATAGAAATTTATTATAAATAGGGATTGGTAGTTATTTTCGAAACCATAATAATAAATGACATTATTTTTAGGTGAAATTATGAATAAATATTATTTGAAGTGTGAATTTTTTCCTTAACACTGTCATGTCATAGAATGATTGATTTTGTTTATCATCCAACTTATCGGTCGAACTACATGAATTTTTTAGTACGTGAATATTTTATAATTCATTCTATTTATAAGTCCAAAATAAGTTTAGAAATATTAATCATGAGTTATCCAAAATGTTTTTCATAATCTCTCAAGAAAATGGTGATGACCTGTTATATGAAATTTTACTTTAATGATTTTAATACATGTGTTTTATATAAATGTTTTAACAAAAAAAAGTATTTCTTAATTATTTCTACTTAAAACCCCTTAATGGGCATTTTTTTTTCTCACCCCAGATATTTTAAATTATTCTTACTGGTTTAGTGTAAATGAACCGATGAATTCCTAATGTGGTAGCATTTCTTTGATTATTGATTATTAGAATATACACTTTTATATTTAATTTAAATATTGTATTCAAATTCTATAGAACCTAGGACATTAAAATATGAACTATTTTTTGTTTTTTTTGTGAATATTCGGTCACATTTTCCAAATAAAAGTACTCAACATAATTTTAGCACATACTCTAGGAAACTGGGTATGGGTCCTTATAGTTGGTATCAAAAAAAATCCTAGTGAACATTGGAATATTAGAATAAAACCAAAAAAACTGAGGCTTTTTTCCTATGTGAAATACAATTATTAAAATTTCATATGGAATGTGAGGGTTCACCAACTCACCTCTTGTCACTTCCTATTGAGCTTCATAAGACCATAATTATCAAAACATGTTCAGAAGAATACCATCCTTTTGCAAACCTATGTCTAACCTAAAAAACCTATAACATGTTTCAATCATCCAAAATATCCATCGATTATTCCAAGGAGATAGTTAAGTCTATTAATGTATAGAAAATGCAGAATTTGCAGAATATAGGCATTGGGGAAAGTATCGTGAAGGTCTCTTACTATGATTAAGTTTGGTTTAGAATTACCTAGCCTTAGTAAAATTCTAGGTTGTTGCAATATATGGTGACCTTCTAGTGGCTTATTTGTTCTAGGTTCTGAGTTTTAATATGTATGAGAGACTCTATGACATAAGAAATCTTAGGCAAGAGATGGTTTGATAGATATATAAGGAATGATTCCATTCTGAAATTATTTATCTCTATACCTCCCATGCCTCCCTCTTCAAACATGTGTTTTTTTAATGTAGTTTTGACCGTAACTTCTCAAGGTGAATCTAGGATAAGAAATTTAGGAATTGAAAACTACCATGTGAATCCACATGAGGTCATCAGGGGATTATCCAAGGTGGTAGACCAGGTAAAGGTATAAATTAAATATTTTCCATTAAAATTCTGTTAATTAGTTAATAATAGTTAAAAACTATTTTTTAGGGAAATCGAGTATGATGTCAGAATATTGATGATGTGGAAGCGTATGGGTATAATAGAATTGTGAGGGTAGAATTATGTTAAGGGGGATATTGTAATGTTCCGAACATAATTATAAATGTAATAATAGTAATTTTAGTTATTATAATCATTATTTTTGTGTTAATGCATAATGGAATGTTTTATTTCAAAAGACACTAAATAGAAAGAGAAAATTTTACTCAAACGTTGTAATATTACATTGATTTAAGGTATTACACAAACTCCATAAAACTCATCTCATGACCTAATAGAGCAAACACAAGACCACCCAACATCACAACGAGAATGATTAAGTATCCCTCATCCCTTGAATCCACCAAAAATATAGTGGGAAGAATACAAATAATAAATAGATTCAATGGAATTTAGAGAACTATACTCTTAAAACAAGATGTCACGACCCGTCCTCGGAGCCCGTGCCGTGACTACCCCATGCCCGCCTTCCATAGGCTAGGGGCTGGCGACTAGCACCAAGGCGTAAATCCCGGTAAAAAGGGAAGGAATTTCCATTGTAAAGTAATCCACAAACACCATAGAGTAAGCAGGAAGAAGTAAACACTAAGTAAAAATTGGTACAACAGTAAGTGCGGAAAAGTAAGTGGGCCAGTATAAAAACCCAAACTGAAAGTAAAGTACAACTGGAAAGGGAAAACCGAAACTGAAAAGTAAAGTCGTCATGTAGAGCTGTCCACTGGAAATCCCACCTGAAGGGTGGGTACAGATAGCCTCCACTACTCCTCGGGTCCAACCGACCGCTCCGAGTACATCCCGCCCAGTGGTCCACCTCCAGGTACCGTCCTGCTCCGCAAGCCTCAACCACGATCAGCATTGTCCATCGTCTGCAACCAACACAACGTAGTGCGGGAATAGCCTGTGCAGGGGTGAGTATAAGCTACTCAGTAGGGACCCCGACACCCCCGAAGGTCTCCCAGATCCACAAAGAATAATCCACAAAGGAAAGATACAACCACGAAGTAACATCCGACACTTCTTAGGTATATGACCATACATATACCTAAGTCATCAATTCCAAGTGCATCTCCAACATCCGAACCCATGTGCAACCCAGTCCACACAGGAAAGAAAAACGTAAATCCACACAGGATAGCACAACACAATCCACATAGGAAAGAAAAATGTAAATCCACACAGGATAGCACAACACAATCCACATTGGAAAGAAAAACAGGATTCTGCCCACACAGGAATACTACTTCGTAAGACGATATAGATGATCAGATGTAGCCACTGATTCATCTAAGCCGTCAGACCCACAAAGTATCGGTAGGTACTAACCCCCGTAATGACCCACACAGGATCGATCATGAAGTTGAAACCATAGTTATTGGGGAACTCCTTCTCCATCAAGTACAGTGGTTATGTCGCTACAACCAAGCGCTTCCCTCTAACCTTGGACTGCTGTAGTACTCCACCTATCGAGTACTGTGGGCCTGCTGCTACAACCAAGCGCTTCCCACCATGGGTATGCCGCTACAACCAAGTGCTCCCCCTCATATCCTCTAGGGGTACTCCTTCTATTGAGTACCAAGGGTTAGCCGCTACAACCAAGCGCTCCTCCGTCGTGGGTCTGCCGCTATAACCAAGCGCTCCCCCGTGCTGCTACAACCAAGCGCTCCTCCGTCATGGGTCTGCCGCTACAACCAAGCGCTCCCCCTCATAGCCTCCAGAGGTACTCCTTCTATTGAGTACCGCGGGTCTGCCGCTACAACCAAGTGCTCCTCTGTCGTGGGTCTGCTGCTACAACCAAACGCTTCCCACTGGGCTATCCGTAACACACCGAGTCATTCGATCAATAGTCTTCAAGTCTCAACTGGCTCTAGGGTTTCCACAGACAGCATGCTCGTTCCGGGAGGGTCCACTACACGATCCAAGAGGTCGATGCATCAACTGACACATAGTCTGGAGTTGATGTATCCCAAAATTACCGTAGTGGTCACTACCGAACCCACTGAGGATTCTCGTACTGTCTTCATTGTTGTCGCAGACGCAGCCAGCTCTAGGGTTCCCGCACACAGCAAGATCATTCGGGAGGGTCCGCTCCACAAGCCGAGTGGTTGATACATCAACTGACACATATTCCAGAGTTGATATATACAAAAGTTCCGTATCGTCAACAGGAACTCAACGTCGCAGACGGCGCGTCAAACGGACGTCTGGTCTGTAAGTTATCAGCTTTTCCGTTCCAGGTGCCCGGTTGGATTTCGGGTACTATCCAACCCGGACGCTATCCAACTGCATCCAAAACTCAAGCGAGGTATGCAAATAGTTCCGTCTCATCAAGATGAAATCAACGAGACAGACGGCGCATCAATCGGACGCCCTGTCTGTCAGTTATTGGCTTTTTCGTTCCAAGGGCCCGGTTGGTTTCGTGAGCGAACCAACCTGACCACACTCCGACGGCATCCAAAACTTGAGTGGAGTAAGACAAAAGTTCTGTTCCATTGAGAGGAATCCAAAAAAGCTGACGGCACGTCAATCGGATGTCCGGAGTTCAAGTTAGGATTGTTTCCGCTCCGAGGGCCCGGTTGGTTTCGTGTACGAACCAACCCGGCCGAACCCAAAGTATTCTGAAACCTTGAGTGTGATATACCGAAATGACCGCCTCAATCCAAGGATCGCATCACCGCTGACAGAGCATCAATCAGAGGCCCATAGATCAAGATATGGGCAAAAGACCCAAAAGGTCCGAAAAACGGGGGGTCTGGGCCCGAACCGACCCGGCCCAACCCCCCTGGTTCGGCCCGAACCGGTTCGACCCGACCCGGCCCGGCCCGACGGTATGGCCGGGCGGCTCGGCTGGCGCGCTGGCGCTGGCCAGGCACCACGCAAGGCAGCCTCCCCCCCCCCCTCGCGCGGGGGCCGCTCCGTGACACCCAGACGCGGCTTAAGCCGCGTCCCTCCTCTGCGGTCTCGCGAGACCGCGGGACCGGCCAGCGCCGTCGCGGCTTCAGCTGCGGCGGGTCTTCCCGGCAGCGCGCCGGGCACCTCCGCTGCCGGCCGCCGGCGAGAGGGTTCTACGGACCACCGGACGCGCTCCGGTGGTCCGATTTGCGCGCGGTCTTCGCTAGTGCTCGTCCCGGGACTCGTTCTTCACTACAAATCTATCAAAATTAACTTGCGGCCCTGTTTGTCGTCGCCCGCCAATCCGCGCATAACAACAAGAAGGGTTGTGGGTTCGGACTTGTTCTTTGGTCCGCACCCACCACGTTAGTGGTTTTTAAAATCTCACAATAATCATATTTAACAACTGGGGATATAAATCAAGAATATTTAAAAAGAAACAACCCCTACCTCTTCGTAGTCGTCGAATGAGAGTTCTTCGCAGAATTGTCCATCGCGGAAAAAGAGGATCGTCGCATCGTAGAAGGGTGTCGCATCGTCGCGGTATACGGCGTCTCGTTGATGATCTCCGAGGGTTAAAGAAAACACACAGATTTAATTTCACGAATTCAATCCATGTTGAGGATAAAATCCACAAAGGAATTTAAAAGATTTGAAATCTCCTACCTCAAGCAGTTGATCGAAGATTTGTCACGAGGAATGAATCATCGTGGAAGAAGAATCACGGAAGGAGAATAGTTGGCGTTCTTCGCGTTCTTCGTGTTCTTCGAGTTCTTCGCTTTCTTCGTGTTCTTCGCATTCTTCGCGTTCTTCGCGAAGTAAGATGAAGATCTTCTAGCTTCAGAGATTTCTCCAAATCCTCTAAACAAGAAACCCCTCAAAAGACAAGTGTTGGTATTATTTTTAATTTCATGCCAATAATTGATTTCAAAGATAAGTAACGAAAAAATTAATTCATATAATTAATTGCAACGAATTAACCGCTCAATTAATAAGGGCGTTAAGAATTTAGAAAATGTGTCAGTTGACTTTCATTAAAGAGGAGTTTTTCGCGGGTGCGTTACTTATAGGAAAAGAAACGGTGGGGCTCATGCGGGCCCCACCTCACAAATATCCTACCAAGTGGGTAGGATATTTTGGGTTCCACCCCATCCGCTTCAACTCAGCTTAAGCAGCTTTAGTGTCTTTAAGTGGATTTAAGTGAAATAAAATTAAGTTGTCGCACCACTTTATTTTATTTTTCTTCACTTAACCCCAAAAATTAAAAACCTCACCTGAGCAAATGCAACTCCGAAAGAGGCGTTTCTAAGCAAAAACTGGTGTTGCGATTCTATCGGTGCCCTCAGAATTCGATTCTGAACACCGGTTCAAATATTAGAAAAACCCGCTCGTTCGTTCACTGAATGTACACGAGACAAACTTCGGAAAATGATTCCGGGCACACCGGGCCTCAGAATCACGTGCCGTCAGAAACTGTGTTCTTATAAAATTCCAAAGAAATTTAAGAGAAAAAATTTCCTTGAAATTCACAGGTCTTTACATCACTCCCACCATAGGGATTTATGTCCCCGTAGTGATACATCATAAACTACGGAAACAAAAGCGGGTACTGAGCACGCAGCTGAGGCTCCCACTCCCAAGTGCTCTCCTGGAGTTTCCCGTGCTACCATCCGATGCACACAAGAGGAATCGACCGTCTACATAGGACCCGCTCCCATAGATCCTCGATCTCCACTGGGACCTCCGTAAAAGTCGCCCCATCATCAACGCTCAGCTCCCCATGGTCAATGATATTCGTCGGGATGTGCACGTATCTCCTCAGCTAAGATACGTGGAAGACGTCATGCACCCGGTGCAACTGAGGTGGTAGAGCCAGGCAATAAGCCACCTCGCCAATCCTGCAGAGGACCTGGAATGGTCCGATGAAGCGTGGACATGACTTACCGCCTCGGCCAAATCTTCGTAACTCACGTCGAGGTGTGACCCGTAAGGAAACGTGGTCGCCATCCTCGAACTCTAGTGGTCTCCGCCTCCTGTCAGCACAAGACTTTTGTCAGCTCTGAGCTGTCCTCATCCTCTCTTGGATGACTTGGACCTTTCTGGTCTTACTAGAGCTGATGAGATTTCTTCTTTTCCGAGAAAAGAAATTTGGTCTCATCCCCTAGATGAACCACGTTCTTCGCCTAATACAGTCAATCTCGTCATGGATGATACAATCCCATACCATGGATGATGTCGTAAGGCGTCGACACTACTACCAAGAGATCCAACCGTTACTCTCACCTCCAAGGGTTGAGTCACACTGTCAGCATCAGTGTGTGGTCATTGGGTCTCCTCTAGTAGGTATCTCAAAGTGAGGGTCAAGTCAACGGTTTTTAAACCGGAACCTCTTAGTAACAACACAAGGAGAGGACATGAAGGTAAACGCCAAAAGAAATCTGTCTTTTATTACTACATCTCAAAGTACAAAGACACAAAACATCTACAAACAAACATCAACAACGCTAGAAGTAGCATAAACAAAAGTCTCCAGGTCCGGAGCTAGTCCCGCTCATGTCCATCTTCTCACGGAGCTCCACAATCGTAGGCCTGAGCTGCCTGAAGCTGAGCTCTCCCATGTCCACCATCTCCCTGCGGTCGGGGTGGACCTCTTGGTGGTGGTGGTGGCAACACCTCGAGGCGTCGTCCACCTCCGGCTTCACGGCCATCTCCTCTACCTCGCCCGCCTGCCCCCTGCGGACCGCCACGGTCGACCCTTTGCCTCTGCCTGGGTGGCCCCTCAACCGTCTGCTGCTCCTCGGCAGGGCGGGTCGGGCAGTCATGAGCCATGTGACCAACCCCGCTACATGAGTAACATTGTCCGCTCATGGTAAGTCGTTGTCCACCCCGGGTGCCTCTCACAAACGATCATGTGTCACGCGGTCGACCACTGGTAGGTCTAGTCCTCTTGGACCCCTGCGTCATCTGTCTACTGACCGCTGGAGAAGACTCTTCCGCATGTCGTCTAGTGGTGGGTCCTTCTGCTGGAGACTACTCAGTAAGGAAACTCTCCACTATGAGGGCTCTCTTCAACACCCCTGTCTGTGTCAGAATACTGTGAGAAACAACTGAAGCTCTGATCTCTTGCCTGAGCCCCTGATCGAAGGTCCGGGGCCTGAAAAATGGGTCTCGTACCATGTCTGTGGAATAGTGCGAGAGATCGGTAAACCTCGCCGCGTACTGGGATACTGTCATGCTGCCCTGCTGCAGTTGTAGTAGCTCCTAGATGCGCACAGCTTGGAGGGTGGCTGGGACGAACTCTGAGCGAAAAAGGCTCTCAATGTCCGTCCAAAGGAGTGATGCCTCGTCATGCACCTGGAGCATCAAGCTCCACCATCTGCCTGCTGCCGAATGCAGGAGGCTCGCTTCAAGGACCACCATAAGGTCTGCTGGTGTCCTCACTAATCGGAAAACTCGTACAACTGCCTCCAGCTAGTCCTCGGCTGCCTGGGGGTCCGTTTCTCTACGGAACCTGGGTGGTCGCTGGTGCTGGAACTCATGCAGTGCACTGAGGCGACGTGCATCGTTAGTGGCTGGGGCTGGAAGCATCGGTGGCTCGGTGGGTAGAGGTACCTCCGGTGCCTCTACTGTCAAAGGGCCCAGCACTGAGGTCTCGTCGCTCGGTGGGCTGTCGTCACGCTCAACTCTCGGAACCCTAGCTGGCTGCCGTCGTGGGGCCATCCTGAAAAGGAAACTGGTGTGCCACGGTCAGAACAGTATACCTGGTGTACGGATACGTTGGCCGCTGCACCAACACTGGGCTCCCTGAACTGATAACCACACCCAATACGCTAAACACTATTGATTCACATAGAAAAATATCATAGTCCCATGTTCTATGGTAGAACTGAACTCCTTTGATACCAATTTTTCACGACCCGTCCTCGGGGCTCGTTCCATGACTACCACAAGCCCGCCTTCCATAGGCCAGGGGCTGGAGACTAGCACCAACGCATAAATCCCGGTAAAAAAGGGAAGGCATTTCCTTTGTAAAGTAATCCACAAACACCACAGAGTAAGCAGGCAGAAGTAAACACTAAGTAAAAACTGGTACAACAGTAAGTGCGGAAAAGTAAGTGGGCCAGTATACAAACCCAAACTGAATGTAAAGTACAACTGGAAAGGGAAAACAGCAACTGAAAAGTAAAGCTGCCACGTCGAGATGTCCACTGGAAATCCCACCTGAAGGGTGGGTACAGATAGCCTCCACTACTCCTCGGGTCCAGCCGACCGCTCCGAGTATGTCTCGCCCAGTGGTCCACCTCCAGGTATTGTCCTGCTCCGCAAGCCTCAACCACGATCAGCGATGTCTGTCGTCTGCAACCAACACAACGTAGTGTGGGCATAGCCCGTGCAGGGGTGAGTATAAGCTACTCAGTAGGGACCTCGAGACCCCCAAAGGCCTCCCAGAATCCACAAAATATAATCCACAAAGAAAGATACAATCACGAAGTAACATCTGACACTACTTAGGTATATGCCCATACATATACCTAAGTCATCAATTCCAAGTATGGCTCCCACATCCGAACCCATGTACAACCCAGTCCACACAGGAAAGAAAAACATAAATCCACGCAGGATAGCACAACACAATCCACATAGGAAAGAAAAATGTAAATCCACACAGGATAGCACAACACAATCCACATAGGAAAGAAAAACAGGATTCATCCCACAGAGGAAAACTACTTTGTAAGATGATAGAGATGATTAGATGTAGCCACTGATTCATCTAAGTCGTCGGACCCACAAAGGATCGATAGGTACTAACCCCCGCAATGACCCACATAGGATCGATCATAAAGTTGAAACCATATCTATTGGGGAAATCCTTCTCCATCAAGTACAGTGGTTATGCCGCTACAACCAAGCGCTTCTCTCTAACCTTGGACTGATGTAGTACTCCACCTATTGAGTATTGTGGGCCTGCTGCTACAACCAAGCGCTTCCCACCATGGGTCTGCCGCTACAACCAAGCACGCCCCCTCATAGCCTCTAGGGGTAATCCTTCTATTGAGTACCACGAGTCAGCCGCTACAACCAAGCGCTCCTCCTTCGTGGGTCTGCCGCTACAACCAAGTGCTCCCCCGTGCTGCTACAACCAAGCACTCCTCCATCGTGGGTCTGCCGCTACAACCAAGCACTCCCCCCTCATAGCCTCCAGAGGTACTCCTTATGTTGAGTACCGCGGGTCTGCCACTACAACCAAGCGCTCCTCCTCCCTGGGTCTGCTGCTACAACCAAGCGCTTCCCACTGGGCTATCTGTAACACACCGAGTCGTTCGATCAGCAGTCGTCAAGTCTCAACCGGCTCTAGGGTTTCCGCACATAGCATGATCATTTCGGGAGGGTCCACTCCATGATCCAAGAGGTCTATGCATCAACTGACACATATTTCGGAGTTGATGTAATCCAAAAGTACCGTAGTGGTCACTACCGAACCCACGAAGGATTCCAGTACTATCTTCATTGTCGTCGCAGACGCAGCCAGCTCTAGGGTTCCCGCACACAGCAAGCTCGTTCGGGAGGGTCCACTCCATGATCCGAGTGGCTGATACATCAACTGACACATTGCCCATAGTTGATATATCCAAAAGTTCCGTATCATCATTTGGAACTCAACGTCGCAGACGGCGCGTCAAACGGACGTCTGGTCTGTGAGTTATCAGCTTTTCCATTCCAGGGGCCCGGTTGGATTTCGGGTACAATCCAACCTAGACTCTATCCAACTAAATCCAAAACTCAAGCGAGGTATGCAAAAAGTTCCATTTCATCCAGAGGAAATCAACGAGATAGACGGCGCGTCAATCGGATGCCCGGTCTGTGAGTTATTGGCTTTTTCGTTCGAGGGGCCCGGTTGGTTTCGTGAGCGAACCAACCCGACCACACTCTGACGGCATCCAAAACTCAAGAGGAGTAAGCCAAGAGTTCAGGTTCCCTGAGAGAAATCCAACAAAGTCGACGACACGTCAATCGGACGTCCGGAGTTCAAGTTATGAGCATTTCCGCTCTGAGGGCCCGGTTAATTTCGTGTACGAACCAACCCGGCCAAACCCAAAGTATTCTGAAACCTTGAGTGTGATATACCTAAATGACCGTCTTGATCCAAGGATCGCATCTCCGCTGACGTCGCATCGATCGGATGCTCATAGCTCAAGATACGGGCAAAAGACCGAAAAGGTCCGAAAACGGGGGGTCTGGGCCCGGCCCAACCCCCCCTGGGTCGGCCCGAACCGGGTCGACCCAACCCGGGTCTGGGTCCGACCCAGCTGGCGCGGCCCAGCCTAGCTGGGCGCGGTGCGGCCCGACAGTCCGGCTCAGCCAGCGCGCTGGCGCTGGCCAGGCGCCGTGCAAGGCAGCCCCCCCCCCCCACGTGGGGGCCGCTCCGTGACACCCGGACGCGGCTTAAGTCGCGTCCCTCCTCCGCGGTCCCACGTAGCCACGGGACCGGCCAGCGCCGTCGTGGCTTCAGCCGCGTCAGGTCTTCCCGGCGGCACACCGGGTGCCGCCGCATCCTGGCGGCCGGCCGCAGGCGCCAGCGTGGCGTGCCGGCGGGGGGGTTCTGCGGACCACCGGACGCGCTCTGGTGGTCCGCTTTGCGCACGGTCTTTTCCAGTGCTCGTCCCGAGACTCGTTCTTCACTTCAAAGCCTTCAAAATTAACTTGCGGCCCCATTTTTCGTCGCCCACCAATCCACGCATAACAATAAGAAGGGCGGTGGGTTCGGACTTGTTCGTTGGTCCGTACCCAACGCGTTAGCGGTTTTTAAAGTCTCACAACAATAATATTTAATAACCGGGGATATAAATCACGAATATTTAAAAAGAAACAACCCCTACCTCATCGTATTCATCGAACGAAAGTTCTTCGCGGAATTGACCGTCGCGGAAGAAGAGGATCGTCGCGTCGCAGAAGGGTGTCATGTCATCACGTTATACGGTGTCGCGTCGATGATCTCAGAGGGTTAAAGAAAACACACAGATTTAATTTCACGAATTAAATCCATGTTGAGGATAAAATCCACAAAGGAATTTAAAAGATTTGAAATCTCCTACCTCAAGCAGTTGATCGAAGATTTGTCGCGGGGAAAGAATCGTCGCGGAAGAAGCGTCACGGAAGGAGAATCTTCTGCGTTCTTCGTCGCCTTTCGTCGAAGGTCGGCGTTCTTCGCGTTCTTCACGTTCTTCGCGTTCTTCACGTTATTCGCATTCTTCGTGATCTTCGCAATGAAAGATTAAGATCTTCTAGCTTCAGATATTTCTCCAAATCCTCTAAACAAGACACCCCTCAAAAGACAAGTGTTGGTCTTATTTTTAATCTCATGCCAACAATTGATTTCAAAGATAAGTAACGAACAAATTAATTCATAGAATTAATTGCAACGAATTAACCGCCCAATTAATAGGGGCGTTAAGAATTTAGAAAACGCGTCAGTTGACTTTCATTAAAGAGGAGTTTTCGCGGGTGAGTTACTTAGAGGAAAAAAATGGTGGGGCTCGTGCGGGCCCCACCTCACAAATATCCTACCAAGAGGGTAGGATATTTTGGTTTCCACCCCATCCGCTTCAACTCAGCTTAAGCAGCTTTAAGTGGATTTAAGTGGCAATAAGTGAAATAAAATAAAGTTGTCACACCACTTTATTTTATTTTATTCACTTAACCCCAAAAATTAAAAACCTCATCTAAGCAAACGCAACTCCGGAAGAGGCGTTTCTAAGAAAAAACGGCGTTGCGATTGCATCGGTGCCCTCAGAATTCGATTCCGAGCACCGGTTCAAAAGTTAGAAAAACCCGCTCGTTCGTTCACTAAACGTACCCAAGCCAAACTTCGGAAAATGATTCCGGGCACACCGGGCCTTAGAATCACATGCTGTCAGAAACTGCGTTCTTGTAAAATTCCAAAGAAAATTAAGAAAAAAGAATTCTTTGAAATTTACAGGTCTTTACACAATAGATTATCGTGATTCTTACAATACCTTGAATGGGTATTTATATGGTTTAATGTGGCTGTTATAAGTAGTTTTTAGGGTCTTAAATGACTATTTTGTTTTAATAAATTAGAGTTGATTAAATGTTTTAATATTTTCAAATAAATAAAAAATGAGGTTTTGAATTAATAATTTAGGTATCAAACAACTTTGTGTACCTAATTGTGTTAATTCTTTAAATTTTTTTAAATACCATTTTTGGTTGTGTGAAATTAACGGTTTTAATTTTTGGTTAATGTTTAATGATTTTATTATAAAATATAAAACATGGGTATTAAAAATTAGTAATTTATTTATTTCAAATCAATATGACATGGTCGAATGCATATAGCTGGACCTTGTTCGTGTTGCAGTGGAAACCAGATGTGGAGAGGGGAAGAATATTAAAACCTCATGAAGTGGGTTCATGGAGCAGGGGAAACTAGATGTGATAATGATAGAAGAACCTGGTTCAAATCTCTAGCATTGTGCAGTAAACACAGAAAAAAAAGTGTGAATGTTCACAGAAGAGGATATTAGATTCATTATTGGGACAAATCTATATATATACACTCACTTCCCTAAAGAATCTCAGACAATAACCGATTCAGAAGTGTGGTAAATGGATTTGCTGAGTGTGTGATTTGTTTCAGGTAATTGAACAATGAGTTGATTCCAATTTATTCTGTGAAAGCATCACCCTCAAAAGAATATCTCACTCAAATAAGTGAAAAAAACACACAAATAGTAGCATTGAAATTTTACATGGATTGGTCGGATGGCCTATGTCCATAAGTTAGGTAGCATATTTTCATAATCAGGGAGGAATATAGATATATTAAAAATACCCCTTGTTTTTAATTTCCAGAACTAGGGAACACAAATTTATATATATATATAGCATATGTAAAATTCAAATGGCCTCTTCAAAATTTCTCTGGGAAGTCACTAACTACTACTACGATTCTTCTTCCACAAAAGGAAACATCAGTTTTAGTCATAAGGCAGTTCCAACCCAATTTTCAAGTCATCTTCAGGAAACTTTACATCTATAGCGGTCAACCACCATCCTACAAAAGCTTATGGATGGTGATATTTTCCATGAATATTTAAAAAAATGTGACTGAATTAAAATTAAATTTTTATAAGGGAACCCTCAGGATACCATCCCTACCATAGAATCTGTAGATAATGTTTTTTCTTTGGAACTTCACTAGCTTCGAGCAGTGTTACCCAATAATCTACTTCATTGAATTCACCTCATATATTTCCATAATGGAAAATATCATCAATGATATGATGGATTCCCACCATGAATTAAAGGAGGTAATCATCAACAACTATCTTGGAATCTAGATGACATGATTTACCTATTCAAAAATACCAACCAATACATAATCATGGGGGATTTACATTAAAATGGAGTGCTTCAAGATGTAATCAAAATAATACTAGTGGAGGTAACCAAGGTGGTGTGTTTCATAAATTCACACCAATTATGAAACTCATAGGGGAATTTTCATTCAATTAATTGTAATTTTTATGCTCTTTCTCACATTCCCCATAAGATACATTTATAAGGAATCCTCATTTTACGAACACTTTGTAGTGGTCAAACAGTTGGTTTCTCTATCCTTTGGAATTATGGAGTTGGATGAGATATGGTAGGGATCAATCTCAATGATCACTACTTTAGAATGGAGATTATTCATCAGTACCGGTTTTCAATGGTAAAAAAGAACTGAAAATGGGGTACATTAATCAGTTCTATCAAAAAGTGGATATAAAAGGAACATTTATCTTCTTTCATAAAAGTCCCCCTTTATTAGTGATTTTTTAGCTCTGATAAAGGGTATTATTTTATCATTTCCACCTAAAAGCGCTGATAAATGGTACTTTCATCGACATTAATAATAGATCCACTATATTAGAGTTTCTTTTGTTGTGATAAATACCATCCATTATCAGTATAGTTAGTGACGGACACTGTCAGTTCTTTTTTAGAGCCGATTGATAGAAAAATATCTAAAAAAATTATTATAGAAAATCATATTTTAATATGTAAATATAATTATATTGATATGGATATAATATATTTTGTTAAATATTATTTTGATAATAATAAATGTGTTTTTAGACATAATATGTAATACATTTAGTGAAATATTATTTATAAAATAATTTAAAATCCATATTAACTAATAATTTACTAATTTGTATTGAGTTGAAAATATTCAATAACAATTTGGTGATATAAAAAATTAATAAATTAATTAATCGCTCAAAAAATATTGAAAACCAAGATTCAACATCAAATAAACATGTCTTTTCATCTAGGTGTCTTCTTGGGCTATGAGAAATGTAAAATTGAAACATGTGAATAGATCTATGCCTAGAGAACTGAAGAAACCTTGGTCCCAATTTTTTTATTAACCAATAAAGGCCCATGGGGCTTCCAAAATGCATTTTTTAGTTGGGATATCCTAATTTATAAACAATTGATGAAATTTTAGCATCATATAAGAGGATTTTGTGTCTTTTTACAGTGGAGACTATATTTTTTCCCTAAGGATGCATTCATATGGTTGTTTTGTCATTGAAATTTTAATAATTATTATATATTATTGTTATTTTTTATCAAAAATATGTGCATATATTGTTTTCCCCAAGTGTCACTCTGAACATGGGGTACTATTTATTTATTTTTAATTATTTTAAACATGTTATTTTGTATAACATGAGAACTTCTATATGATATTTATTTATCTGAATGTTCATATTTTGGGACATTGTTTGTCGTGGACTACATTGTTTTACTCACACCCTACTTCGGAAGCAATGGAACTTTGTTAATAGAGTAGATGCTACATGTTTGATGGTTTGGTCTTCAGCATCATGAACGGAGCATGGGATTTTAGGATAGGTCCAAGACTCCTATCAATATTAATATTTTTTTAGCATTATCTTTTCTTATTTTGGGTTGTTTTGTATGATTTCATGACAAGTATAGTATAGACTTCATTTATTATGCAGTGGTTGATTTTGATTATTTTTCACAACTTTCTTAGATTTAATTTCACTACCCTATCATTCTATATGTTTATGGTTGTATTTATTTTAAATGTTGATTTACACTAATATGATGGAATTGTCTCCCCACTATACCACATTAGTCCCACACAGCTTGTTAGCAGCCTCTAGCATACATGGGGGCGTAACTATGGTTTGACAATATTCTTTTGTTTGGGGAATTGATTACTTCTTCAAGATGGGGAGGAATTATATGTTCCATGGTACCACATGACCTCATAGTTATATATTACAAAACAAATGCGAGGCTATAATAAATTGGTAATAATTTATTAGATGTTTGAAAAACATTTTTATTAAATTTAATTAACAATATAATTTTTTATATATGATGATCGTATCGCACACCTGACTCACATTTCTAATATATCCATGGGAGGCTCATTTGAAAAGTCATATTTTCACTGAGTAATTTCAGAATTACTTCTTCCCATGGATGAGATTTATCATGTTATTTTCCTCTACGTTCTAGACGATGTTGTTGGAGATGATCCTTGTATGGATGTGCCATATGGTCATAAGCCGATTATGGATGTCCCACATGATGATGTGGAACATGGAGAGGATTTATAACATGATAACCTAGATGCTCTTCCACTTCCATTCATAGATGAGCCACATCCAAATGTTATCCCTATAAAGGTTTATGACAAATCTCTTAGTGATTTTACTACATAATAAATTACTTATTCAGATTATGATACACTGATAGAGGGAGATAGGAGTGTATTCGAGTCTATATTTTTCCCCAGCAAGTAGATACCCAATAGAAAATTACCATCTTCTCCACATGTGATAGAGTCTTCTTGCCAACGAGCACTTTCCATCAAGCCATGTTGGTTATAGGATAAGAGACATTAGATGCCACACCCATGGTTCCATTCCATATTTATAATTGTCTACATTTGGTAATTATTTTAATCAATATATTTTTTTGTATTTTCTGCTGAAAATTAATGTTTTAGTGTGATAGAGATTGGTGCATAGTTGGCACGTGGTTAGTAGAAACTATGCACAAACCTTAATAAGTGGTGTCTGCTGAGACAATATCACTAGAGCGCCCACACTATTAGGAACACATTTTGTAAAATCATTTGACCTATACTAATGGATCTTGAGGAAGCCTCATGCTTGGCACAGTTTTTGGAAAACTATGTCCCCAAACTATGTTGTATGTCTAGTTTTAAAAATATTTGTAATTATTTAGCTACCCCCCCCCCATAATTTAACCACTTTCACTCACCATTTTCAGCCTTTACTGAACCCACCAGCCCTAGAAACACCACCCGCTTCTCATTTCCCCTCATGGCCTCAATTTTATGTGTATTTTGACCTCAGTTCTTCAAGGAAACTCTATGTAAGTGTATTATCTCCCAACATCATGGTCTTTCCACCATTATTTCTTAATTTTCATACATCCAAGTGGTTGTGATGACCTAGTATTAGCCTAATATGAACTGTATGGAATGGGTTTTTATTATTATAGTTTATTCTTGCTTCCATAGAGCCCCCAATATTTTTGTATTTCTCTTCTCAACTAGTTTTTGGTTGTTTCAAGTATATTGGTAGGTGTTTTCAGGTTGCACCATTTTTTTTGATAGATGAAATGTGCTTTATTTAAATTACAATTTATATTGAAATTGGGTTTTGTGTGTAAAGCGTTGATTTCAATGGTGATGTAGTGTGTGTGAATGGTCAATAAAATGGATTTACCCTATAGAAATGGATGGAAAGGATGTGCTTCAACATGTGGTGGTTTGGAATATGTGTAATTTGTTTTTTATCCCTTAATAAAAATGATGTTTCTAGGTGAAGCATAAGTGACATGTTGGGTGATAAATCCAGGATGTTTTTTTTGATCTGATGGAACAGTTACAAAATTATACATGATGTGAATTCCATGTCCAATGAATTTTTCGACCGTATAATGATGTATACAAACCTGAATCCCAAAGAGGGTCTTTTCAGGTTAAACTTATAATTTATTTATTTATATCTAAGTAAATAAATACCTAGTCTTAGGATCATTCTTTGATGATGATGTTTTTGATCATCCGAATTTGATTTTTGGGATTATCGTTGTTGCGCTTTTAGGATCAATGTTTAAAATCCCTCTAGTAGTGATCCATATTTTCTCCTCGGATCTCAAAATGACATAGACTGATATTCGGGTTCCATCATGGTGAATCAATCTACTTGAATTGTTTGTCTTGATAGCTCTTCCTTTTGAATAGAATGATTCTCTCATGATGTTCATGCACATGAGATGGAGACAGAAAGAGGAGTTAAGAGAGGAATCTATTAACACATTGATTCTCAATTCGACATTAACCCCACATAATAGACATAATCTTCTATTTTTATATCAAGGATTTAGGTTAAAATATTATTTAATTGTATACCAGCATTTAAATAATATTATAATCTTTAACAAACCCCGTTCCATATAATAATATTATTATTATTATTTTATGAAGTGTGCTGACTTGTGCAATGGTAAATATTATTTTACCAGATTTCAAATTAAAATTCATTTTTGGATGGGATCTTGGTACACTCTAAATCCTCAATATATATTAAATTCCTAAATAAATATTTTATTCACAATCTGGTAAATGAAAATTTATTAAAATATTCAATAAATAAAAAAAATATTAAAAATCCAATGAATAAATATATATTATTAATTCACATTATCAAATAAATTGATAATTAATAAACCAATAATTATTTATTTCCTTGTGAATATTAGTGCTCTATAGAACTTAAATAAAATTATTTCTTAATCATAACTATATTATTTATTTTATAAATTAAATTCAAGTACAATTTAATCGAAATTATTGGATACACATTATATGTGAGCCCATGGGATTAGTTCTCATTACCATTATGTGGGCCTGCATGGATTATAAGATTATTTTCTATCAATATGTTAAGGAAACCAAACAAAATAATGTAATATAAAAACGTCAAAAACCCCAAACCATCTCCCATTATATAATATGATCTGTTTTTTATGTCACATTATGTTGGTTTCACATCCATGTCATCAACCTATGTTCTTAATAAGTCTTTTTTTAACTATATGAAATAAACTCAACATTACACCATGGACATGGAATTTAATTTGACAATTATATATCAATCAATGGGTCAATATATCAACTTCTTTAAAGATGATAATGAAATACCCTTCCTTGAAGTATTATTAATAACACATCACTCATGATGCACCCAACGTATCTAACTTCACCATAAACTATTATCATTACGGTTTATGAAAAACATCAATGTGAACATGTCATAACATATGTTATTAATAATCATAAAAGTATAAGTACCATTATACACATTCGTTGATAGGATTATTCAATGACACATAAATACAATGAATTCTTATAGGTGGGTCTTTTCTCGTAATCTACCAACACAGAGATTATTAATTATGAACTTCATGAGAAGAATCCACATCTTATTATGAGTAATAAAACCTAATAGTCTGTATTCTATTTTCCCTATCAATGTAAATTATATAAACATATAGATATATTTAAGAATATTATCATAGAACATCATGGATTTCATTATAAAACATAACTACTATGACCTTATCAATGTGACTGATAATCTTGGACATTATGAAATTAGTGTTATGTAGAAAAAAATTAAATATATAACAAGGTAATTAAATTAATATTAACTTATTTGAATATATATGTAATCTAAAGTACAATGTACTTGATTATAGGGCAATAACCCCCCCCCCCCCCCCCCAAGGGGGGAAACACTTAGGAATCCTAGGTATATAGGCGGGAAGACTAGTACCAGTGTACTAGATGAGGTAGTAGGGCTTCAATATTTATTCTATTACAAGATTATTCTATGACACTAACTATATTAATTGTGATGTGATGTGAGGTGATTCTTATAGATTGAGCAAGGGAATAGAAATTTGAATCCTTGTTTTGATCGTTGAAAGTATGAGTATCCTAGGTCCCCACTTACCCTATCAATATACAGATTTCCCAGGCTTCTTGTGTTTTTGTTATAACTTTTTTACAGTTATTCCTATTTCTTTCACTTGTATTATAAGGTTTAAATAATATTTTAAACTTAAACTATTTCAATTATTCATAAATTGGCATCGTTATGTCTTATAATGGCAATGCATCGAAATCATGTTGGGATTGTAACATAGTTAGATTTATATTTATATATATATATATATATATATATATATATATATATTTAAAAAATATTGATACCTTATGTTGTATTACAAGCCAAGATTATCTTACAAAATATGAAACACCCGCATAACTTTATGTATATTAAGCACTATGTGTGGCTTGTGTTATACACAATTTCATGTTCTTTTGATAGAATTCATTTCACAAAAAGACTATGATTAAGAAAGTTTATAAAATAATAATATCACTTTTGATGAATTTTATTAATAAAATATATATTTAATATATCTAATATAATGTTTAAAATTCATATTATATGTTTTCTATACATGATATAAAAATAAATTTAATTATTTGGATAAAATAATTGTTCTTCTCAGAAAAATGAAGTTTTTCCACCTTTTAATGGCCCAATAATTTTAAATATACTTTATATTTTAAAAAATAAACTGATTATTATTAATATATATATTGAAATTTTTTTTGGAAGATTTTTTGATATTCTTCTGATAACTTGCATATATTGATGAAAAGTAAAAACGATAAATTTTAACAGATAACATCTTTTTTCATAGAAATAATTTATATGGTTAATTTAAATTATTCAATGGTTTTATAGTATAAAGAGAATATATTTTTATCATTTAATATAATTTATGTCATTCTAATAAATTTTTAATTAAATCTTGAGGAAAAAACAATTCAATCTTTCACATTGTTTTAACTTTTAAAACCCAATTTCTCTTTTTGATAACTGGAATTGATTTCTAATTAATTACTACAACTTATGTGTTTTCAATTAGTAAAAATTGATAAATATTTTGAATAATAAAATCCAAATTATGTAAATTTTCCCATTTTATTATTAGACATTATGAATTTTAATTGTGGTAATTATTTTTATTTACCATAGTTAAAGGGTAAATTAGATAAATAAGTGTAAAAATAATATTATAAAATTTAAAAATACCAAAACATTTGTCCTAATATTATTTTATGAGTCACAGATTACCAAAAAAATAAATTGGCCAATATTATGTTCCTTTTTAGCCTCTTGGGTGAGATAATGAAATTTTATAGCATTGAATTTAATTTAAAGGAAAAAATGACATAATCTTGAGTCTTAATACTAAAAAAACATTATTTTGGTTTATATAATTGATATCCTAGAATATAAATATTCCTTATAAATCTAATAATATCACTTACATCATGGTTATTTATTTATAATTTTTAGACATTAAATAATTAAATTTGATTATGACACAATGATGATGAAATAATAAAATTGTTGATGAAGGAATCGAATAAATGAGATCATAAATACTAAAATAAAAATTATTTAAATATTTTATGACATATAAAAACTTTATGGATGACTGTGACATATTAGGATTTATTTAATTTATTTTTTTGATGGAATCAATTTTTTATGTGTTTTTGGGAAGGTCATGTATGTATAGTTTCAAAATTGAAATAATTCATAACATGAAAAAAAATAGTTTATTAATTGTTATAAAATTTATAAAAATCCATTATTTTAACAAATGGTTATTATATATACTAATATTTCTAAAATTCCTCTTTTATTTTCTCACATGTTATGGTAATTAAATTAACTCAAAAATTGTAAATAACATGATATCACGGTATGATTAAAAGGGGTAAAATACGGGTTAATCAAAAAAGATATAGAATAAAAATATTAAAAAATTATATTATTTTAATATTATTATGGGGATATGACCACATATCGTATTATATTTTTAATAAACGTTTTTGGGACCATTTGAAATTTAATAACAATTTATAATAAATTAATATTTCAAGACTTTCCAAAAGTGCCCCTCACCTCAATTATAAAAGGGAACCTCCTCCCCCACCTATTCACTTCACATTGAGACTTCAAGCTTAGACATCCCCAACCCATTTACCTTTTAAAATTCCCTATTTATATTCCATATCTTTCTTCTTTTTCAGTGACCAAATCAAGTGCTCTAATAAGAGATTTAGAAGAATCACATCAAAGAAGAGGTAATCTCCTCTACCAATAATTTCATACTTATTTCATCCTTTACTTCCGCTTCATCAGTATTTTCATTATATAGTAAAAAATTTAGTAGAAATTTTATACTAAGATATTATCATAATTATGAAACAACAATATTCTACATTCTTTCGATCCTATGAAAAATGAAATCACAATGCGTTCGTACATACAACTAACCATCCACACGTTGTGGTGTAAAATGTTTTCACCACCGCCATACATGGATGGGTATAATTATGGAAGTAATAACATTATATTATTATTTTAAAATAATAGGGATTATGAAATATAATACACCATGCACATCAATACCATTCAAAAGTAATGGAAACAATATTGTCTCTCATAAGTACATAAGTCTTATCATCTCCACATTTTGATTTGATTCGTTCTACATGATCTTCATTAAAGAATGATTATATAAACGAATTGAATGAATAAAAATGATATATTTTATAAGAAGATAATTCTATGAATGATATAACTATAAACAAATAAGGATAATTTGATCATATTAGATAAAACATGCATAAGAACATAATGTAGTTAATACATTTATAATGAGTAAAAATGAAATGTTACTAACAAGAGGATTAAAATATGACCATATATGATATCATAAAAATGAAAAAGATTTTGTAATAAGTAATTAATATTATTTAAATCATTATACATGAGTTTTTAATACACACAAAGCATATCAGACGTAAGGTAATATATTATTTTGTCTTACTTTTATTTATATGGGACATATACACCAACTATTACCTTTGTGTGGTGTTTATGCTACCCATGAATATTATTATTATTATTATGAAGGTTATGATATTTAAATATAAATATATGTTTTTTTGTTTTATGAAGCATAAAATTTAAATTATTATAAATTGTTAAGGGATAATTTTCTAATCTCATTTTTTATTACAGATTGTTTATTCTTAAGTATTTACTCGGGTATATTTATCATGAACATCGGTGTTTCCTAAATATGTATTTAAAAATATTATTTATGTCCTTATAAAAATTTTTAAATTAATTTTTATCCATTGGTTAATTTTTATTAAATGTTATGGAATGAATATATTTTCTTCAGAACGAGTGACTTTTTTGACTTTTCTAAAAAATTTATGAGGATAATGATTATTTTTAACTTATACAACATGAATGGATTATTACGCTATCATAATTCCTTATTTTAATAAAGCTTAATTTAAAATATTTCACATTTATTCTAAACTATATTCTTTTATATTAAAATCTCACGTCATTTTGAGTAAAAAAACATTTTTGAAGAAAAAATTATATTTTCCTCAAGAATTATTTTCCAGTATTTTTTCAAAATTGTATCCCATCTAAGATGAAATTATTTAAATAGGGTTAGGTTTCTATCCCAATTACCACTATGATTTTATTTTCTTATGATGCAATTTTATTTATTAAATCCATTTGTTTTATATAGAGTATAATAGAATGATGTTTAAGAAACCCATTTTATTTCTTGCATTATGCTATGGTAAATATTTTTCTATTTTTGTGGAACAAATAGTGATTGTTTAATTATTATATGGGATGGACCTATATCTTCATACAATGAATTGATTATTTATTTATATCTCATGAGATAAGAATTAATGAAATTGAACTCACATCTAGTTCATTAATACAGGGTTGGAACTATAAGTACATATGGTTTAGTAATGGACTTTAACCTCTACGATGGAATTGGAAATGATCCTTGGATAATATGGAAATGATTTTCAATTCTTATGTGTTTTCCACAATTCCATTTATTAGTCCAATTCTATTTTATCATGGTTTATATTCCTTTATGATATACGCCTCAAAAACTGTCAAGATTTATTTCATGACTCATGATTTTTATATTCAAAATATATGTTCATGATTTTACATTCATAGATTATGTTTTGTTTTACGTTATGCTTGTTCACCCTTACTGAGCATTTGAGAACACACATTTTATGTTTTTGTTTCCCTAGAATATAATTTAAGGTTTTAGGTAGGAAAACTAATGTGGAAGATCTTTATGGGGGATGTTAAATGTCATTCACCATTTTAGAAGAATGTTCTCCATGTTTCCAAAGACACTAAACTAATATGGTCTTTTTGCATCTAATTGTGTATTTTATTATGTATTCCAATAAATAAATTTAATTTCCATGTACATAAAGCTTGGGGAATTTGAGTTATCCAACTAGAATTGTGATCTTGCATCCTATATACATGAAATTGGTGAATTTATACAATGTTTTTTCTGACTCAAGTAAAATAAAATCATCATATGGTGGTTGAATGTACTTGTATTAGTGTCCCATTTGAAAACGTGTTGTTGGTGACATTCCATGTGACTATCCCTTATGTTATGATAAGGATTTTGGAACTTGTATTGTTCTATTTTACGTTTTTTATTGGGTAGTCATTTATGGATGTAACATTTAAACATGTGTATGGTTCCGTTTTTTTTAGCTTTTCTTATGGATGTTTATTATATTGCATTATGATGTTGTTGAATATTGTGATCAAAAAATTATTCCTCAATAATTTCTTTAATACATATAATAGCTAATGTTTTCATCATTTTTATATATTTCCAATGATTTAATCACTACTAATTTATCAATATGAGTTTATTTCCATCAATTTTGGATTTATGGTTTTTTTGTGCTAAATTGTGAAAATTTCATAATCCTATAATTTCTACAGATTTTCATCACTTTGGTGTATTGATCATAACATTTAAAATATTATCCAATTTGAGTGATGATCATTATTAATAGTATAACATAATTTTTAGTCTTAAACATATTCTTATAGACTAGGATCAGATTTGAACATCCAAAAGCATGAAATAATAGATCAATTCGAATAGGTGATCTGAATTATTGAGTGGACCCCACATCATTAAATGTGAAATAAAAAAGTCTAAAGACCTCAAAGTTAGGTGATTGCAACTTTAATTTAAATATAATTAAAATTATAAGCTAACTATTGAATATCATGGTGTTATTTCTTCATTAATGAGGCCATTGGATGCTCAAGATTGGAGGAAGATTTTGAAATCATTCGGCCAGAATTAATTTTCAGAATTAATAGGACATATAATTTTCTACACATGGATTATGAAGAAAAATATTTGTGTTTAAATGAGATAGATATTTTTTCTCAACTTCATAGAATACCACTCTATCATATTAGACCATTAAAGGGGTCAAAAATGTACAGTATATTAGAGAGAAGATTATGGAGCCCAAATTTAACTCCTTATGAAAATAAAAATGAATCACCTCTCATTCTCAAAATTCTTGAAACTATTTGTGGCCATATTTTATTTTATTTTACTTCCTTTTAAATGTAATAGTATTATGAATTTGTTTATATATTTTACTCTTTTTATGCATCTCATTATCTTTTTTTCATCTCTTGTGTTTCATTGATATTCTTCTCCACTGTGATCTCTTATACTCATGATAATAAGTAAATAACTCATGGAAGTTCCTAAGGGATAAATCCACTTTCTAACCTAATTAATTTAAAATTAATTTTTTATTTTTCTTATTTTTTTAGAGTTAGGTTGAGGGGGATCTTAGTGGGTAAGGTACCTTTGTGTCACCACTTTCTACCTGAGGATTAAATTTCTCTTCTGTAATATTTTTCCTCTATTGAGGAGGACAATGTGTGGTCTCTTGAAAATTTTTGAGTGCACTATATACTTACAAAATAATAATAATATTATATTAATTAATTCTATAGTGTGTGTTCATTTTGTAAATTTGAAACTAATATAGAGATGATGATGGTTCACAATGGGTGTTCTCTTTAGAGGATATCCTTTTTTATTAACAAAACTTTTTCTACATCTATTCTATTTTCCTTTCATATAGAGATATATATATATAAATTTCAATATTTATTTCATAATTCAAAAACAATTCATTATATTATTTATTTTTATATTAGTTAAAATATAAATAGTGATAGTAGATATTTTCTGTTGTGTGAGGTGGATCCTTGAGACCGACCATGGGTGTGCACTATATTGCTTACTTAGATAAATAAAATATTGACTGTGGATTCCTGAAAAATCCATTCACATAAACGTGGAGATGTTTCTATGGAGGCACAACACATTCAAACTATGTTTTTTTAAACAAAAATATCATCAAAATATCATAAAAATATATAAAAATATATTTTTTTATTATTATTTCAAATGATTGTATCATTAAATTATTGCTTCAATTACCCATAGTATAAATAGACAATTAATAACTCACTATTTTCCATTGATTATGGTGTTTCTTTTAATATTTTATAGGTGAGTTTATTTTGGATATCAAATAATTGAGAGTAGGTTTTCAAGGAATTCATTGTTGGCCTAAGGGAGGACATGAACAAACCAATTTTTGAAAGGTTGGATCTCAAGATTACTATGTTCTCCCATTACATTATAAATTTTTATCACATTTCCAAGGTCCAAGAAGATAACCCCTTATTAATCCATGATTTTTTTAGGTAAATACATAAGGTTAAGGCCTAAATCAAGGACCATCAACAAAACAACCATCTAAAAGGTGAAATCAATGAGTACCATACTAAGCTAGAGTGGGTCCATGATGAGGAAGACATTCTTACTGAGATACGTGTGGGAGAAAAAAAATATGGATATATTATAGAATGATTATGTAGTGTAATATGATACTCCAAAACCCTAAAAGGTTGAAAATCTAGTACCATTGCACGTCACATAACCATGGAAGATGACAATTTGAATAAAGGATAGAAGAGCCTTTTTACCTAATTTCATCCACTGAGACTCACTATTAATAAGAACTTATCACTAAAGAAGTGATTTAACAAGAACAAACTCAAGGAGATTAAACATTCTTAAACTCTATCTTTTCTGATTACATTAAATCTTATTTGAGTATAACTCCTTATGATTTTGAATTTCTAGATTTGGTAAATCATTTTGTTTACATAGAGAAATATGAAGAAACTGGACCATTACCTATTGATTAACACATGATTCTCCCTAATATTGATTAAAATATATTTGAGAAATCCCATCAAGAAATAAAAGTAGTTGATCCTATGGAAAACAAGGAATTTTAAAATGGAGAATATTTTTTATAATTCAAATTTAAATTTTTTCAAGTAAAAATACCTTCTTACATTGCCTTTGATTATTGAAGTATTGAGGCCCATATTATTCAAGAACTATACAAGGAACATGATTTTTCACAATTATCAACCATGAAAGAGGACGATTCATACTTCATCTAACCCCATCCGTGAATGTAATTCCAAATTTTAAAGGGGGATGATCTACTGTACTCTATCCATGGATCATTCATCACTAAGAAGGAAGAGTTGGAATCTAACAAAAGCAACATGCAGTGGTTCTATTATAAGAAACATAATCCACCAACTAACAATTGATAATATCTTTTACATCATAAAAGAGGTAGAAAAAATTCATTACTCACTTGGGGGATTATACCAATAATTATCACATTTATATTCTTTCTAGTAATTTATATTTCAATTTCATTATTAAGATTAGTCTAGCATGTTGCACACTACTCTTATCATTTTAATATTAAATGAAATTATCCTTGTTCTTAAATGAATAATTTTATTTTATAGGTTCATGATTGCATAAGGAATGTCCATACAAACCGATGGAAGAGGAAGACTATTCATGGTAAATGGATTTCACTTTTCTTGTTTGTCTTTTAAACTCCTTTAATTTTTTAAACTAAAAACATGGTTTTATCTTTAAATTTGAATTTCATTCCCACACTAGAATTATTCATTTCTTGACATATTTAGGAGATATAATTATCTTATGAATCCATTTATTCCAGGTTTTATATTTCAATGATAAGGAGATTGAATGAGTGGTATAGATAATTGGATGATTAAAATGAAATTGTATAAAAAATGAGTACTCGTAATTTGACGTAATTAATTAATTCTTGTAAATGATGATTTTGAAATATTCATCATTCATTGAATTTGTAAAATTCATGAGAATTGATTGGTTATTATCAATCATAACTTGGTTAATTACCCCAAATCATATGTCTCATTCTTGATAATATTAATAGACCAAGCCCTTCCTATTTCATCTTGAGCATATTTCTTGTGTGGTCCTGAGAAATATCATCAACCATAAATTGGATTTGAAATTTTCAAATCTATGAATATGAAGAAATACATTAAAATTATTGATTCAAATTTTAATAAATCTATTATACATAAAAGACCACATTTTCATCAATCCTTATTTATCCCATAGAGACCATGAATGACCTTTATTGGAATGATATGTATTTTAATCCATTTTTATCCATTCCTAATATCCTCTCATTATTTCTGTATTTTATTAAATTGAAGTGTGGGGGTGAAGGAATTCATGGTGGAAGGGATGAAATGAAATCCAAAGAAAGTGTGGGGGTTATTATTATGGGAATAAATTAAGGTTTTTAATTCATTCATTTTAACTCCCAAAACATAAAATCTCAAATTCAAAAAATTATTTTATTTAATGGGCATGATTATAAGAAATAAAATCCTAATGGACTGATCGGATTAGCATTCATGGAAAAAAGATTACATACATGAACCTTAATTTATAATAAGAAACATTAAATAAAACATACATAATCATTTGATAATTCCATTATTCTCTTAGGTTATACATTCATATCTGTCATTATACACATATTAGCATAATGGGAAAAAATATAAGAAAGTGGTGAGATCAGATGCTCAGTTAGGGTAAATAATAAAATGGAAGCTATCCCAAATAAGAATAAAAATTTATTGTAAGGTATATAATTGATAGACAAGACTTTGAAACATAATCTTAGGAATAATATAGAAGCAATAAATCAAAAAATTCCATATTAACAATCACATGGATATTCTAATAGTTGAATAATAACATGTAATTATAATAACTAATCTCATAATGAGGGAATTAATAATGTCATACATCATAAACATATCATCAAGACTTTTCCCAATACACCATACATAAATGGGTAAAAACCCAAACAAGTTTGTCTCATGAGACCTACCGATGCATCGATGAGATATAGTAGGCATCTCCCATTACATACCATTTTCAATGCATTCCTCATATTAAAATGGAGAAACATAACCAATATAACCATTCATATTGAAACTTTCATACAAAATTTTAATAAAATAACCATAAACAATAGATGGTATCAAAATTGAACATCCACCATCAAACAAATCATAAACCCTTCAATACAGTATGATAGATTTTATCATAAAAATAAAATTAAAATAACATGAAAACCAAAAAATGATGTTGACATGGAAGAAAATAATCTATTCAAGTCCTTAAAAACGTATTGAGAGAAATACCCCTTTATATTGAAATTATTTTAAAAGGGGTGTGAAATTTTAAAAGAAAACATTTTCAGTGAACATAATATTTTAACATTTAATGGATTTTTTTTCATTATATATAATTTTAAAACAAAACATTCCATCCGTATTTTCACCAAAATGTAATAATGTACCTTATTTTTAAACTGACCAAATGATTTCATTCAAAAAAATTATAAAAAGTCGACCTTTTTTAAAAATTATTGCAAACAATTGTAGATGAATCATAAGAATATTTTTAAATAAATTTTTATAAAACATTTAAATTTATGAAAAATATGTTCCACTAAATACTTATGTATTTAGATTCCCAGATAATAGTGAGATTGGGGAATTAAACCTTACAATATGTCAAATTCCCATTGTATGTGTCTAGAACTCATGTATTGTGCTTTCAATCATATTATTAAAAAGTAATAGAATCATTATAATATTTATGATATCATATATGATTAATTTAATTCTTTATATAAACTGTTTGTTAACAATTCCAAGTTAAATAAATGCTTCTGGTAATAACCACTTGGTTTATCATACCTATTTTGAATTTATATTCTTGATCCTATTACATAGATCATGATTTACTTACTTCGAGAATGTATTAAATGATTTATATATCATATATATTCATTATATAAATATATATATAAGATATGAAATGGAATACACCATATATTAAGATGGTAGGTCGAATGTACGCATTGACATTGTTTCTATTTTCTAATCGTATTTAATGGAAAAAGGTAAATGACATATTTTTGTGTGTGTGTTATTCTAGTAGAAATATTATGTATTATTTTTACATTTATTCACTATATAAATTTTTAAATTCATTATTGAATGGTTAACATGGATAATTAATTTAATCTCATCATTGAGATAGTAGTTTGTATGTATGCATGAGCAACAATATCATTCCCTTACTGGTAAAGTGGTAAAAAAATTGGATGTTATATTAATTATAAAGATTAAATATCATGTAATATTTATAATTTATATCTATTATATTCATCATTATACCCATAAAAATATAGTTGTGATGAAAAACAAATTACACCGCAACGTGGGGACGGTATGCCTCGCATACACTCGCATGGTGATATTTTTTTATAGGATTTACAAATGGATGAATTTGGTTGTCCCATAATACTAATAAAATATCAACATATAGATTATACTAGAGTTATTAAATTAATATTTAAACATCATAGTAATATGATATATAAGAAGAAATGATCTTAAATGAATTTGTAAAATAATTACCACTTTTTCAGTAGTCTTCATTTGGATCTCCTCTTAGGGACACTAGGGTATGTATTTTTAGATTACCAGGGCCTCCGAAACATAACTATGAATATTAGTAGGATAAATTATCAGGGGTTGGACAAGCTAGAAAGCTCAAAGTGTAGTGGGTAGGTGAGGGATGAGGTACAAAATTTATAATATTGGTGAGGAGCACATTAGAAAAATCTCAAAATATTAAATTAATTTAAATTCAATTTTGATTTGAAATAGATCATAAGGGATATATTTCGAATATATGATGATTTTGGGTTGAAAACCTCCAATAAAATTATTTTTATACAATTTCATGTCAGAATATTAACCTTATATTTTTCTTTAACCAATAGTTAAACCCCTTTCCCGAAAAATTAGATTTTTACTCATTAGGGATAATGCATTTACTATAAAATACCTAATGAATCCCAAATGGATAATTGTTGAAAAATTTATCCTTATTTTTTTTAATTATCGGTATTTATTTTTTTATATATTTTAAATAATTTAATTTAATATTATTCAATTTAATGTATCATTTATGTAAATTTTTATACTATTAAATATTTTTTTTATATATCCTAAAAACATGATAACACCCAACCAAAACATCTAATAAATACCTAAGTTTCCAATAAAAATCTTTTATGAAATTAACACACTCAAATTGTATTTATTTTAATATTTTTAATATCATTTATTTTATTCATTAATTATTTAAATAATTAATACATTATCATTATATCCCCATTTAAGATAATTATTTTATAATTAAAAGTTAAAAATTAATTATCACAAAGTAGATATAAATTTTATATTTCAAATGGATATTTATAGTCATATTTAACTTTTTTATAACCCTATATTAAAAATGGTATAGTTATTACAATTTTGAGTATGACATTTCAAACTTATCGTTAAATAAAATATAATAAATGTTATACTCTCACCCAAGTGGCATAAAAAGTTTATAATTTCAGCATAAGGTCTATTTTTTATGAAACAAACTTATCAAATGAATTTAGGATAAATATTAGAGTTATTTTATAGTATTATAATATTATTTTTACCTTTAATTACCAGATTTAACCTTAACCGTTGTAAATTGAAATTTACTAAAGTTATTATTCATAATATTAAAAAATTAATTTCATCCTATTTGAATACAAAAATAATAATGATTAAAAACATGTATATCCATGTTTCTAAATTCAATTCACATAACTGGATAAATTAAATTTAATGAAAATCCCATAGACCTGGAGAGAAAGTGAGTTTTTAAAGAAATGTTCAAAAGTTAAATAAGTTTTTTTACCTAATTTTAATGTGAAATTGATTTCAATGAACTATATTGGATTAAATGATAAAAAAGGATCAAATTATATTTTAAAACTAGTCAAAAATATAATTTATCACTATAATTTAATTTGATGAAAAATTTTGTTGTCAATTAACATTTAGTATTTCTCACTATTCATCAAAACATTAAACTTATCAGAAAATACAAAATATAAAACCAAAATAAATTTGAGTATCCTGAATTAAAATAAAAATTATATTAATTCAATTAAAATGTATATATGTGTCAAAAATTGGATTTAAAATTAGTTCTCTACTAAAAGATGATAAAATCGCCTTTAGAAAAATATTGTCTTTTATTATATAAAATTGGATTCATTATTATCTTATTCCTATGAACTAATTTGGATAAATGTCAAAAAAATCGTAAAATATATAATATATAAATTTCACAATTTGGTTAATAGTATTCATTCCATCTGATGTAACAGCTAGGTTATAACAGTCGTGCTAAAATATTGATATTTAATTATATATCATTATTCATTTAGACTTGGTGTTGTGTGAAACATAATCTATCAAAGAGATTAAATTCAAAAAGATACACTCCATAAAATATTTTTGTGTTGCATTCTACCCTCCAATAAATTTATTCCTCATAATTTAAACTCGAGATCAAAAATTAGGTGTCTCGCTTTTTAAAATATATTTGACAAAATCCCACATCGAAAAAAGAATTAATGAGACCTCCAATTTAAAATAAATCAAGGTAAGTATGAAGGTCACTATATATAACACATACTAGGTTTACATGTAGTAAAACAAGGACATGTATGATAAATCTGAACATCATGTTCTGTTGGAGAGTGATTGAGAATATGGTCAAGAGAAAGTTAACAACCATAATAATATAAATCTGTGATGACCTATGTGACCAATTGAATCATTGTAAAAGAAGTGAAAAGAACCAAATATTCCATGGATATTTTGTTTCTTAAGTGCATGGGAATTTTACAAGTCTGCGAAAATTTACGGCGCTTGATTCTGAGGCCCGGTGTGCCCAGAATCAATTTTTGATGTTTTATTCGAGTACGTTAGGTAAACATACAAGAGATTTTTTATAACATTTGAACCGGAACTCGGAATTGAAATCTAAGGGCACCGTTGAACTTGTTTGACCAGTATTCTCTTAAGAAAACTTTCACCTTGATGGCAGTTGGTCGATAATGAAAGTTAGTTTTGGGGTTTTAGAAAATAAATAAAATAAAAATAATGTGTGTAGATTATTTTTATATGGTGGTTAAAACCTATAAGTGGAGGTTGGGGGTGGGGACCACCGCACCTTAACCTCCCATGAGAGGATATGGTGGTGGGGCCCACCCAAACATAACCTCCCTTGGAAGGATAAATTTTGGTGGGGACCACCTGATATTTTTTACCCCTTTAACTCCCATTAATGTGGAGAAAACTCTTGACCTTCCCCACTAAATAATTGATCCAACTCCACCCCATTAATTAAGCAAGTTATAACATTTAATTTAACACTACATTTTGAATTCATGCCAACAAATAAAATAATAGACAATCTATTATTTCATTTGGTTGGCAATATTCTTTTGTTGGTAGGGAGAATTGAGGAGCTCTTGGAGATAGAACTACAAGGATGAAAGAACTATCCAACAAGGAATGACCACCATAGAACGATAGACGCCCTCTTCCTTCATCAATTAAAACAAAGGAGAGAGCATCGCCCTTGAATAACGCTAACGAAGCCATCATCAGCTTCATCATTTTTTAGATTTCATCGAATCGACGTCCGCCTTTCTGCGACATTGTCAATGAACAACAATACGAGGTAGGGGTTTGTTTTGATTTTAGCAGTGTTAAGTATTCCTTCCATGATAGTTTTTCTTCACCGCTTGCTACAAAACATACATGGAAGGACCAGGCCAAAAAAATGGCATGATTCCTCCACCGTTCTTGTAAATGTTTGGTGTGTTCTTTGCGTTCTTCATGGGTGATGAACAATGGATGGTTGCCAGACCGTTGAGCGATTAAACGATCCCAAACTGAAGACCCAACATCACAAAGACCTAGCGGAGGTGAGACGATGATAGCAGGAAACAGATTGGACCAGAATGTGATGGACTGTACCATGACCGTTCTTCAATCGATAGAATCAAGTCATGTTTTCAGAGCCGATCAGAGGCCCAAAAACACTAGAGACGACTATGGGACATCGGGACAACCCAGTGTCTAATGTTTCGTGACGAAAGGAACATCAGAACAAATAACGGACTTCACAGGAGGTGCACTAGCCAGAGGCACCATTTTTTTAAAATTCCAAACTACACGGTGTGTACTTCAGACGAACATGTCGTGTAGTACGAGCATTTTGAGGCTTGAGATACGAACGTTAGAAAAGTAACACACGGCATGTGACCCTGATCACATGGTGTGTATTCTATACATAGATAGGCAGAAGTGTCTTTGTGAGGCATGGCATGTAATCTTGGAAGTACACAGACATGGGCAGATTTACACAGCCAAGAGGCACGGCTTATACTCTCTACGCTGACTAGAAGAAGTGGCTTCATGAGACTCGACGTGTATCTCTAGGTAACACGGACACGGGGTGGTGTACATAGGCATGTATTCCACCACACGGCCAGACATAGCCAGTAGCATGGGCTACCCCATGTACTAGTTACATGGGTTGGCGAACACGAGTTAAGGCCATGTATGGGCACATGGATAGCATACATGGAGCCGACCCCAGTTTCTTGGACACGGCGTATAACCATACCACATGCTGTGTACTTTCCTTTTTACACATTTAGTTTATTTTGACATGGGATGTTGTACACGGGTTGTACTTGATGTCTATAGACATGGCGTGTAACCATACCACACGACGTGTACTCACTTTATGCATGACCAGCCTTTCAACATCTGTCATTGTACACGGGAAGTACCCGAGGATAGAAGACAGGGAATGTAACCATACCAACACGCCATGTACCATTTTTGGAAAATGTCTTGGTTATCTCATCTTTGTGTCTTGGAAACATATTTCTTGGTTTTTCCCCTTATGAAGTAGCAGACCTTTGAGATACTTCTACATGGGACGACATGGAAGTTGATGTATCGACTCATGGATTGAGGAGCGAACCCTCCCGGATTCAAGTGTACTTTGTGGAAACATTGTGGCTAGCTGTGCTCTGACGACTATTCCTTGCTCCTCTTTCGTTCGGACAGTTCTAACGACTATTCCTGGATTCTATGTGGGTCCAACAGTTCTGACTTTTATTCCTCAATCCTATGTGGGTCTGACAGAAAAGATGGTCCTAGATCTTATGTGGGTCTGACAGCTTAGTTGTTCCTATATCCTGTGTGGGTCCGACAGCTCCAACTATTGTTCATGGATCCTGTGTGGGTCTGACAGTTCTAACTGCTGGTCCTGGATCCTGTGTGGGTCCGGCAGCTTAGATAAATTAGTGACTACATCTGATCATCTCTATCCCTCTACAAAGGATGTATACCTATGTGAGTTGAGTCAGCAACTCTTGTGTTTTCCACATGATTGAGATGGGTTACTAGATAACTTTGGTATTTGTATGGGCATATACCTATGTAATGGTTATCATTTTATTTCATATTTTGTGGTTTATCCTTGTTGGATTTAGTGAGACCTTGAGGGTCTCGGGGTCCCTACTGAGTATCATTATACTCACCCCTTCACAAGCTTTGCCCGCACCTCGTTGTGTTGGTTGCAGACGACGGACAGCTCTGAATAAGGCAGTGAGTAGCAGGACTGGATGGTACCCGGAGGTGGACCACTCAGTGTGACGGTACACGGAGGAGATGGACGGATGTGGAGTGCTGAGGAGGCCTAATGTACCTACCCTAAAGGTTGGAACCCCGAAGGATGACCTAGTAGCTTCTTTACTTTTCTTCAGTTGTACTTACTTTTTATTTGTACTTGTACTTTCCAGTTGGGCTTGTATTTCGGGGCCCTTTTACATTCCAGCATTATTTTGTATATAATGTTACTTAGTGTTTTGCTTCTAGTTGTGTACTATGAGTAGTTTTTTTATATATATAAATTAAATTCATTCCATGCTTAGGGATTTACTCCTTTGGTGCTAGTCACCAGCCTCTGGCCTAAGGAAGGCGGGCTTGGGGTAGTCACGATATGGGCCCCGGGGGATGGGTCGTGACAAATTGGTATTAGAGGAGTCATTTATATCACAGAAATTTGGACACTGATCTATCTTTTTTGTGAAGAAATAGTGTTAAGGGTACTGAGTGTGGTTTTTAGTTCAGGGATTCCAATGTTTGTGTGGCGGTCAACGTATCCATACACGAGGACCCTGACATCTAGTTTCTGACCCAGTACACGAAAACAATGATTGTGTGTCTATTTCATGAGTCTTCTTTGTGATCTCTTTGATTCATCCCACCAGGTATAACATATTGACCATGGTACACCTGTTTCTTTTAAGGATTCCTCCACGCAAATAGCCAGCCAGGGTTCTGAGAGTTGTACGAGATGACATCTCACCGAGCGATGAGGCATCAGTGTAGGGCCCCATTACAGTGGAGGCTCCAGTGGTACCACTACACATTGGTCCACTGATACCACCATCCCCATCAGCAGACGATGCACACTTCTTGAGTGCGCTGCACAAGTTCCAGCGCCAGAGGCCGCCCAGGTCTAGCGGTGAGACGGACTCGCAGGCAACTAAGTACTGGATGGAGGCAGTGGTGAGAGTCTTCAGGCAAGTAAGGACACCAATAGAATTCATGGTGATCCTTGTGATGAGTCTCCTTTAGGTAGCAGTACGTAGATGGTGGAGCATGATGCTCCAGGTGTATGACGAGGGGACACTACTCTAGGCTGACTTCGAGAGCCTTTTCGGGTGGAGTTTGTCTCGGCCACCCTTCGTGAAGTGCGGATCCATGAGCTACTTCATCTATAGTAGGGTAGCATGATAGTGGCATAGTAATCAGTGAGGTTCACCAACCTATCATGTTACTCCATAGATATGGTGCGGGACCCATTCTTCAGGGCACAGACCTTCAAGCAGGATCTCATACGGGAGATCAGAGCATCGATGATCTCACTCAGCATTCCGATGCAGGCGAGGTGTTAGATAGAGCCCTCCTAGTAGAGAGTTTCCTTCCTGAGTAGTCACCAGCAGTGAGACCCACCACCCGGCTTCACATAGCGGAGTATTCTGCAGCAGGCAGTAGATAGATGTCGTAGAGGTCCAAGCACACCAGACCATCTGGTGGGCGACCTTGGGACATGGGTTCAGTTGTGTGAGGCACACGAGATAGAGCCAGTCATGTGAGGAACATGCAGTGTTTCACATGCATCGTGGAGGGTCACATGGCACAAGACTATCTGACCCGTCGTACTGATGATCAGCAGATAGTTGAGGGACATCCCAAGCTGAGGCAGAGATTCAATCATGGCGGTCCGCAGGGAGTAGGCGGACGTGGTAGAGGAGCCGGTCGAGCAGCTGGCGGTGGGCGAAGTTTCGAGGTGTTACAGCCACCACCCCTAGGAGGTCCACCTCGACCGCAGGGAGCAAGTGGGCTATGGAGAGCTCAGCTACAGGAAGCTGAGGCATATGACCATGGCCCTCAGGAGATTATTCGAGGTACGATCAGTGTCTACTCCACCTTAGCTGCATTTCTTATAGACACAGGTGCCAGTCACTCTTTCATTGCAACATCCCTTGTTCGGAGCATAGAGATTCCGACGGAGCCATTGGCTCGATCCTTACGGCTAGAGACTCTTATGGGAGAAGACTCTATGATTACGCACTAGTTATGGTAGTGTGAGCTTACTCTAGGAGGCGAAATCTTAGGCTGGGATCTCCTCGTAGCGGCATCGAGGACTTACGGCGTCATCTTGGGTATGGACTGCTTATCTACTTTCCATGCACAGATTGACTATATTAGGCACAATATGTGGCATGTCCACACGGATGGGACCCAGTTCACCTTCACTAGCATGAAGGGAGCCTTTGTAGTGTGGGACAGACATACTCAGAGGAGGGTGCAGCTGATCACTAATCAGTTGGCTTGCCTTACCCTCAGAGTAGTTGATGTGGACAGTCTGATCTATCCTGCAGTGATGGACCAGTACGCAGGTGTTTTCCCTGATGATGTTCCAGTATTAACTCCTCATAGAGAGGTGGAATTCTACATTGACTCGTACCCCGGGATGACACTGATATCTACACCAGCATATCGGATGGCACTTCCTGAGATTTGTAAGCTGTAGGTATAGTTAGAGGACTTGTAGGGGATGGGATTCATCCAGCCTAGTGTTTTGCCCTGGGCGGCCTCAATTTTTTTCTCCAGGAAGGCATCTCGGAGCTTGAGGCTTTATTTCTACTACCGTCACCTGAACCAGGTGACCGTGAAGAACTAGTGCCCACACCCAAGGATTGACGACCTCTTTGATCAGCTAAAGGGAGCGTGGTGGATCTCAAAGAGAGGCCTCAGATCAGGATATCACTAGCTCAGAGTTCGTGACAAGGATGTGCAGAAGACAGATTTCAGATGTCGGTATGGCCACTACGAGTTCTTGGTTAAGCCCTTCGGCATAACCAACGCTCCAGCAGTGTTCATGAGTCTCACAAACAATATCTTCCATCCTTACCTCGATCTCTTTTTCATAGTCTTCATCGACGATATTCTAATTTACTCGACTACAGAGGAGGAGCATGCCGACATTTTATAGGTAGTACTGGACACACTCTGAGAGCACCATCTTTATTGTAAGCCCTCAATGTTCCAGTTCTGGATTCGTGTAATGTCCCGGTTCCGAGTGCCACACACCGGGTGCCCCAAACCTGGTTTTTCACATTACCTCAAGCGCATTTCCCCAAATTCTAGAGGCATCCAACTAGATGTGAGGGCCCAGGTCTGATAGTGGGGAAACTATGCCCTAATTTTTCAAAGTGTAGCGCAGTGGAATGAAATGAAACATACAACAACAGCGGAAGCAGTAACAGCATATATAACTGAAATTGATAACTGATAAATAAGGAACTAGCAGTCATATATATATATAGATGCAGCATGTCACTATTCTATAAAATATCTAGAACATGTTACCCAATCAATACAACACAACTGAAGTACAAGTATAGAAAAGAAAAATAGATCAGCCCGCAGCATCGCGAGCCAATGCTCGGTCCCATGCTCTCCTACACCCTAGCAGTAATCAACTACTTGTATAAGGACACTTTCCCCTATAAAAACATACAAAAACATAATATGTTTGGGCCGAAAAGCATGACCCAAACAGGGTGTCAGAAATATATCTCAGTAGGCACCAACCAAAGGCCCGTGCCCAACTAGGTGTAAAAAATCAACAACAATGTGCAGTAATGAAAGCAATAAACTAATCTGTACTCAAAAGTAACTAACCTAACAGTTATATTTCCATTTTAATATCCATTTAGTCATTTAATTTAAAATATCACCACAGTGAATATTCTATGTAAACAGCCAATGTCCATAAACAATAAAACCCTTACACTCAGGTAATCAAAATCCAACCCATAGGTAATTTCCCTCAGGCATAACAGATATTGACCTCAGGCATACGAAGTGTCGCCCTCAGGCATAGAGTCTACTACCCTTAGGCATGGAAGAATTTTCCCTCGGGCTAAGATAACAACTGCCCTCGGGGAAAGAAAAACAACACCCACATGCTAGTAAAACACCGGCATCAGGCGCAAGTAACTGGGCCATGCCCAACATGTAAATAAATAGTCCCATTCAATTCCTCTCAAGGAAAAAGTAATGCATAATATAAACATGGCATACCCTCGGGTATCCAGGCCAAACTGGTAAACAGAGGAACACACCCCCGGGTGGTCCTGGATCCAAGCACTGATCCCAAAAACAATTTTACAACTTTATTTAATCACCTATACAATTCTAGGTATTAAAAATAGCCTCTTCCTCAGCCACAAAACACCCCAAATATGGTTTCGTAGCACAAAACATACAAAGAAACACGACAGTTGGAAAATAAACACCAAGCCACCTACCTTAAACACCAACGAACGATTTACACGAACGACACTTTCTAAAACGTCCAAGAACGTCATAGATCTGAGGTAAAATAATTCTCACTTAAAAACAACTAATTCACATTAGGGGAAGAATTGGAAAAGGAGAGTGGAGGGATTACCTTTGCGGTTCCGATGAGATCGTCCGAGGTGGAAACAGATTCCCAAAGTGCGCTCGGCGGATCTCCAAAGCTCCATCCTTCCTCTCTCGAGCCCACTTCCCATTCTAAGCCTTCCCTGTGAACAGGGGAGGATACTACCCATTTAAGAAAAAAAAAACAAAGTACATGGTGTGTATTTCCACGTACACGGCGTGTACTTCCCATTTTTTAATTGTTCCTCTGGAAGCTTCCTGCCAGCGTGGCACTGTTCACCTACCGACATGACTACACGGCGTGTCTGCATGAGTACATGGCATGTGTTGTCGCACAGCTGGCCATCGCCTTACTATTCATCTGCCGACTGACTACACGGTGTGTAAAGGACCACTACACGTCCTGTAGTCGGTTTCTACACCCTTCATCACCGACATGGCCACACGCCCCATGCACTCATCCCACACGGCCAAATGTACACGGCGTGTGGAAAAGTACACGGCGTGTACTTTCCAAAATTTAGGTTTTTCCCCCATTTTCCTTATTTTCTCAAAAACACTTAAGGAAAAGAGAAGGGAAGAAACTCATACCTCAATAATAAGAACCGGGTTCTTACAAACTTCCCCCCTTAAATCAATTCTTCCCCGAATTTCCCTTCTAAGGGTGGTAAAGATATAGCTTAGAACAGATCTGGCCACTGAGCATGTACGTCGGTCTCTCGTTCCTAGCTTTCATCCTGAACTCGGCAATGATGTCATAGCACCTGTACGAGATGAACTGACCAGTCTCGAAGAACCTTTGTGCTCCTATCAAAAATATGAATCAGATTCTCCTTAAAGGACGCATCTTCATCCAGCTCAACCTCCTCTGGATGAATGATGTGGGATGGGTCTGAAAGATAGTGGTACAACTAAGATACATGGAAGATGTCGTGCATGGCCTGGTACCTCTATGTTACCTACAACCGATAGGCAACCGGCCTGACTCTCTCCAGAATCTCGAATGGCCCCACATACCTTGGTGAATGTTTACCATGTCTCCTGATCCGCCTGTATCCCAGCCTTGGTGAAACACGCAAGAAAACATGTTCCCTTCCCACAAACTCAAAAGGTCGTCTGTGGTAATCAGCATAATATTTCTGACGAGACTGTGCGGTAGCCATCCACTTCTGAATCAACTGGACCTCCTCAGAAGTCTCCTACATGAGACGTGGTCCCAGTAAAGCTGCCTCACCTGCCTCTAACCAGCACAATGGTGATTGGAGTGGCCTACCATATAAATCCTTGTATGGTGCCATCACAATAGTTTCCTGACAACTATTATTATAGGCAAAATCGACTAAGGGTATATTCTTCTCCCAAGAGCCCCCAAAGTCTAGGATGCATGCACGTGGCATTTCCTCAAGCACCTATATCGTACACTCCGACTAGCCATCAGTATGAGGGTGGTAAGCTATGCTCAAAAGCACCTGTGTACCCAGTGCCCTATAAAAACCCTGCTAGAAACAATACGTAAAGCAGACGTCCCTATCAGAAATGATAGAATGAGGGACCCCATGAAGAAGTACGATCTCTCGGATATACAACTTCCTGAGCTCGTCAACACCTAAGGCCTCCTTAATTGGCGAAAAGTGAGTTACCTTTGTCAGTTTTTCCACAATAACCCACATAGCATCATTTCCTCAAGATGTCCTCGGCAACCTGGTCACGAAATCCATCGCGACATCGTCCCATTTCCACTCCAGAATGGGTAACTACTGTAACAGCTTGTCTGGCCTTTGATTCTCCTCTTTCACCTGCTAACAGGTGGAACACCTCGTAACAAAACCACCTACATCTCTCTTCATACCTGGCCACCAGTACTGGCATCTCAAGTCATTGTACATCTTAGTAACCCCAGAATGAACCGCCCAAGCTGAAGCATGAAACTCCCGCATCAACTCCTCACATATATCCCCTGGATCCCACACTCTTCCATGGAAACACAGTACCTCATCATTGCATATCGTCCAACCAGGAGGAGGGTCCTCACTGGCCACCGACTCCTGTAGAACTAGGTCATACAAATCATATAGTTGTCTCATCCTCACTCTGTCAAGGAGTGTAGAAGTCACAGCTAAATATGAAAGATAGCTCTGCCCTTGAATGTCGTTCACCTTCAAATGCATCTCAGAGAACAATGCCATTAGCTGCCACTAGCCACTAGCCTCCTGCACAGCCTGTATCTGAGTCTTCCTGCTCAGTGCATCAGCTACTGCATTACCTTTTCCAGGTGTATAGGAAAGCTCAAAATCGAAGTACTGAAGGTATTCGACCCACCTTCACTTCGTCAAATTCAATTCACCCTATGTAAAGATATACTTGAGACTTTTTTGGTTGGTGAAAACCACAAAACGTTCTCCCAATAGATAATTTCTCCAACAGCGCAACGCATAAACAACTGTAGCCAACTCGAGATCATGCGTCGGGTAATTCCTCTCATATGGCTCAACTGCTGAGACCCATACGCAAAAACTTGATCGCCCTGCATCAACACTACTCCCAGACCGATACCTGATGCATCACAATAAACTGTATAGCTCTTCCCCTGCTCTGGGAGTATCAGGACTGGTGCTGATGTCAACTTTCCTTTCAGGTCCCGAAAGGCTGCCTCACAAGCTTCTGACTAAATGAACTTCACACCCTTCTTAGTCAGACCCATCAACGATGCTGCTAAGTGGGAGAAGTCCTGGATGAAGCGTCTGTAGTAACCAGCCAGCCCCAAGAAACTCTGTATCTCATACACGTTCTTAGGCTGCTCCAAGGAAACTACTACTCTCACCTTCTCTTGGTCTATTGAAACTCCTGCCTCTGAGATGATATGACCCTGAAAGTGAATCTGGTCCATCCAAAAGTGGCACATCGAGAGAATAGCATATAGTAGATACTCTCTTACTGTATTCAATATGATATCAAGATGGGTGACATGGTCGTGTCGAGTGTGAGAGTACACTAAGATGTCGTCCACGAATACTACCACAAATGATTCAAAATATGGATGGAACACACGATTCATCAAAGCAATGAAAACTGTTGGCACGTTCATGAGTCCAAACGGCATAACCAAGTACTCATATAGACTATATCTGCTCTGAAAGTATGTAAGCGGTATATCTGATGGTCTCTCGCGCATCTGATGATATCCTGACCTCAGTTCAATCTTCGATAACACTCGTGATAAGTGAAGTTGATCCAAAAGATCATCTATCCTCACCAATGGACATCGGTTCTTAACCGTAAACTAGTTCAGCTTTCGATAATCCACACAGAGTCTTAGGGTACCATCCGCCTTCTTCACAAAAATGATCAGAGAACCCCAAGGAGAAGTACTGGTTTGGATAAAAACCCTTTTACTGTAACTCCTCTAACTTCCTCTTGAGCTCCTACAACTCAGGCGTGGTCATCCTATAAGGAGGAATGGACACTAGTGTTGCTCTTGGAACAAGCTCAATAGGGAAATCCACCTCACGCTCTGGTGGTTGACCTGAAAAATCGTGCAGGAAAACATCCCTAAAACGATCAACCACTAGAGGGAAATCTGTCTGAAAATTCCTTTTCATCCAGATATAAACTCGCAATATGGGCAGTGACTCCACCGCACCCATGATGCTCTGTTCCAGCTTGACTCACCTGAATATCCCATTCACCCTTGTGTAGAAAATCTCTGCCTTCAGGTGACGTGAAACTCGCCCTACGATGATAGTAATCCACAAAGGCTCAAAAGGGAACCAACCAGTCCATCCCGAGAATGACGCCATAGCTTGTCATAACTAAGACATAGAATTCCCAATGAAAGTGACACCCACCAACCTCAATGGGGCACTCCTTTCACTAACGCACACCAGCCGTCCTAGTCTCTAAAGGAGTGTCTAGCATCATGATATCAGAATAAGTAGAAACAACGAGCCGAATGATCTCTACAACGGGCACAGATATGAAACTATGTGTAGCACCCGTATCGAAAATAACTGAAGATAAGACAGAAGCTACTAGAATAGTACCAAAAGACTGTAAAAGGTCCAGAATCCTGCTCCTGCTAGGTCTGTTGCACTGCATATACCTTCCCAGTGTCGCGGCCCTGCGACACAGCCTGGTTACCCTGAGTTGTCCGGCCTTGCTGCCTATGAGATCCTGGTGTCTGGCTACCACGGCCATGACCACCATCTCTGTCTACACGCCTTGACGTATTCCAGTTCCCCAATATTTAAGAAGCTACTTGTCCTGCTCCCACTTGCAGAGTCTGCACAAAACCCCTATCACTAGCCACAGGTAGAAACACCCTACAAAATCACTACAGATGACCCATCTTGTCGCAAGCTCGGCACTCCACTGGGTCTTGTGGACACTGTGGCCTATTGTGCCCCTCTCTACCACACTGGTAGCACATTACCTGGCCACCTGAAGAAACTATCTGGCTAGTACTACCATTGTGATAGAAACTCATATGTCTCTTCCTCTTGCCATTCAAAATAGTACCAGAAACTGGTGCTAAACCGCCATGGCCCACACCACTAGCTTCCTGCAGGTTCCTCTCTGTAATCATTGCTTGATTCACAATATCATGTACTGAAAGAAACCTAAACTCATTCACCAGGGCTCGGATGTCATACCTAAGACCATCCTCAAAGCACCTAGCCCTCAACGTCTCATCACCCACCATAACGGGTGAAAAATGATGAAGCTCGGTAAAGCGGGCAGAATAGTGCATCACTGACATAGCGCCCTGCTGTAGATTCATGAACTCTCGAGCTCAATATTCCCTTAGCGTCTCTAGGAAGAAGAACTCATATAAGGCTATCTGAAAATCTTCCCACGCCATGTCTCTGTGATGTTCTGTCTGGGTGGTAACTTCCAACCACCTTTTGGCGGAATCACGCAGCATGTATATCGTGAGCTAGAACCTCCACCTTGGAGGCATCTCAGGATGATTGAAAATAGTCTTCATCAACCCTAACTAAGACTCCACATCATGTGGTCTGCCATCCCCTGAGAACGTAGGCGGATGCTGCTGCTGGAATATACAAGTCAGCTCAGCCATAGATGTTGCAGCCTGTGGTGCTCCCTGAAAGGTCTTCATGAACCACATAAAGCCTTCACGGAACTGCGCATCTGTGCCTGTGTCCGGTATAATGTTTGGAGCCGCATTTGGCTCTGCTGAAGGATCAACTGGTAGCCCATGGACCACCATCTCTGGAGTATACTCGTTGCCGCTCTCCTGGTGAACAACGTTCGGTAATCTCGGCGACATGACTCTACAAGGTCAAAACCCGCCTTAGATTCAAGATTAAAAATGATCAAAAACCAAGAAACCCAAAAGGTAACAGGAGGAAGAAGGCATTCAAAATTTTCGATACAAGACAACATGACTTTTATACTGACTACACGGCATGTACCTGACTTCTCTTACCCTGCCCAGGTCCATTTACATGGATTAGCCACACTGCTCCCATTGAACAAAAACTACATGGCATGAATATCCACTACATGGCGTGTATGGTGTTATTGCCAACTGCCCGTGTCTTTTGTGACACATCCTACTACTCGGCTAAAACTACACGGCGAGTTACACCCGTACACAGCATGTACTCCACCCCGTTTCCCAGCCACATGACTAAGTCCACACGGTATGTCCTTGGACAAGACTATACAGTGTGTCCCACAGGTACACGGCATGTTCAAGGAGAGGTTACACCGACCCATGTTGTTAGTTACACGGCCGAGTCACCAGGTCACACTACACGGTGTGTTAATCATTGACACGGTGTGTATATCCTAAGTCTTCTTCATCCGCGTTGTTTGTTACACGGTAAAACTTCGGGTCAATACTACATGGCATGTATATCTTGTACACGGCGTGTTCTCCCCAAGCATTTCCCTTCCCCGTGTCATTGCCGACACGATTTGTGACACGGGAAGAGACTACACGGCGTGTACTCTGGGTACACGAAGTGTACTCAAAAACTTTATTTTTCTTCCCAAATAGAAGGCCATACACGGCGTATCTAAAACACTACACGACATGTATACTAGTTTTTCCAGACAGTATGCCTCAGAAACTACTTCGGACCCCAGAAAATACTAAAAACCAACACCTAAGTGTGAAATTCCGACTCGTGAGGGCCCATACTCCCCACGAATCAATTTTTAACATCTTATCTGTGTTATAACAAGATAAACTGTCAATGATCCACCAAATTCCAGTAAATGGGGGTCCATACTCCCCAAAAACCAATGTTTGGTGTCCATTCTATCAACAACTCATACAGAAATACCTATCACATAGCAGGTATTTATCAAGTAGCTATCACAACAGCATGCTTTTCTAGCACAACAACTATCACAACAACATGAAATTTCTAATGCACCTGCATGGCATGGAACTATGCATGGAATGTGATTTCTAGCATGTTCCTAAATGTTGCGTGAGATGGCATACCCTCATCTCATCGGGTTACAACTACATATAACCCATTAATAAAATATAAACAGCGCAATACAAGTGCGTCACCCAACGGTGAAAATCATATCAACTGTAAATTGTAAAATCAGAAAAATTGCAATACGAGGTAGACTAGATTTTCCCTTTACACGGGTTAGCTATGCCCGGTCACAGCTTATTACCAACTACAATTTCCATCCTATCCCTGACTAAGGCTCCAAATAGTATGTCAAAGAAAAGAAACCCTTTGATACCACTTTGTAATGTTCCGGTTCCGGGTGCCACTCAACAGGTGACCCGAAACCGGTTCGCCACATGACCTCAAGCGCATTTCCCAAAATGCTAGAGGATACCTACTAGCAGTGAGGGCCCAAGTTTGATAGTGGGGAAACTATGCCCTCATTTTTTAAAGTGTAGCATAGCAGAATGAAATGAAACATACAACAACAGCGGATGCAGTAACAATATATATAACTGAAATGGAAAACTTATAAAATGGGAACTAGCAGTCATATATATATGGAAATGCATCATGTCACTATTCTATAAAACAGCCAGAACATGTTACCCAATCAATATAATACAACTGAAGTACAAGTATAGAAAAGAAAAATAGAACAGCCCATGGCATCGTGAGCCAATGCTCGGTCCCATGCTCTCCTGCACCCCAGCAGCAATCAAGTACCTGTATATGGACTCTTTCCCCTATCAACACTTGTAGAAACGTAATCTGTTTGGTCCGAAAATCATGACCCAAACAGGGTGTGAGAAATATATCTCAGTAGGCACCCACCAAAGGCTCATGCCCAACTGGGTATAAAAATGCAACAACAGTGTGCAATAGTGAATGAAATAAACTAAGTTGAACTCAAAAGTAACTAACTTAACAGCTATATTTCCATTTTAATATCCATTTAATCATTTAATTTAAAATATCACCACAGTGATTATTCTAAGTAAACATCCAATGTCCTCAACAAGAAAACCCTTACCCTCAGGTAATCAGAATCCAACCTGCATGTAATTGCCCTCAGGCATAACATATATTGCCCTCAGGTGTCCAAAGTGTCGCCCTCAGGCATAGATTCTACTTCCCTCAGGCATGGATGAAGTTGCCCTCAGGCTAAGATAACAACTGCCCTCGGGCTAAGCAAAACAACGCCCACGTCTATGTAAAACACTGCCCTCAGGCGCAAGTAACCGTGCCATGCCCAACATCTAAATAACATTCACATTCAATTACTCTCAAGGTAAAAGTAATTCATAATATAAACATGGCATACCCTCGGGTATCTTGGCCAAATGGCTATAAAGAGGAACACACCCCCCGAGTAGTCCTGGATCCAAGCACTAATCCCAAAAACAGTTTTACAACTTTATTTAATCACCTATACAATTCTAGGTTATAAAAATATCCACGGCCTCAACCACACGACACCCCAAGTATGGGTTCGTATCTCAAAACACACAAAAACACAAGACGGTAGGAAAATAAACACCAAGACACCTACCTTAAACACCAACCAACGATATATGCGAAAGACACTTTCTTAAACGTCCAAGAACATCGTAGATCTGAGGTAAAAGAAGTCTCGCTTAAATGAAAATAATTCTCATTAGGGGAAGAATTGGAAAGAACTATTAAAGGAGAGTGGAGGGCTTACCTGTGCGGTTCCAACGAGATCGTCTGAGGAGGAAACAGATTCCCAGCGTGTGCTCAGTAGATCTCCAAAGCTCCATCCTTCCTCTCCTGAGCCCTCTTCCCATTCTAAGCCTTCCCTATGAACAGGGTAGGATACAGACTATTTAAGCGAAAAAACAAAGTACACGGCATGTATTTCCAAGTACATGGCATGTACTTTCCATTTTTTAACTGTTCCTCTATCAGCATCCCACCAGCATGGCACTGTTCACCAGCAAACATGACTACACAGCGTGTCTGCATGAGTACACAGTGTGAGCTATCGCACAGCTGGCCACCGCCTTACTATTCGCCTTCTGACAGACTACACGACCTGTAAAGGACCACTACGCGGTGTGTAGTCAGTTTTTACACCCTTCATCGTCGGCATGGACACACGCCCCGTGTACTCATCCCACACTACCAAAAGTACATGGCGTGTGGAAAAGTACATAGCGTGTACTTTCCAAAATTTAGGATTTTTCCCCATTTTCATTATTTTCTCAAAAACACATAAGGAAAAGAGAAAGGAAGAAACCTGTACCTCAAGAATAAGAATCGGGTTCTTACAATTCGATAGGTTTACTTCTTGGGGAGTGTCATCTCGGAGGCAGGAGTTGTAGTAGAATAAGAAAAGATTGAGGCGGTGCTTGATTTGGTGCCACCCAGGAGTGTGGAGAAGATTCGGATTTTCCTAGGTTTGGCTGGATACTACCAGAGATTCGTTCCAGACTTCTCCAGAGTTGCACCTCCACTATCCTCCTTGACAAAGAATGGGCAACCCTTCGTATGGTCGGATAGATGATAGTAGAGCTTTCAGGAGCTGAGGCAGAGGCTGACCAGTGCCCCCATATTGAGGCTTCCATAGAAAGGTGTTGGGTACGTTGTTTACTACGACGCATCATGGACCGGACTTTTGTGTTTCCTATTGCAGGAGTTAGTTGTGATCGCGTATGGTTCTCAGCAGCTAAGGCATCATGAGCAGAACTACACTACCCATGACATGGAGTTAGCAGCAGTGGTCTTCACCTTGAAGATGTGGCGACACTATCTGATTGGAGAACATTTTACCATGTACTCTGATCACGAGAGTCTCAGGTATATATTGTCTCAGAAGGACCTAAACCTAAGACAGTGACATTGTCTTGAGTTTCTCCAAGACTATGACTTTGAGATAGTCAATACTCCTGGAAAGGGGAATGTTGTTGTGGATGAGATCAGTAGGATATTTGCTATATAGTTTCTAGGAGAGGCGACAGAGCAGCTAGATTCTTTATAGATAACCATTGTGGATAGAGATGGAGCATCCTTTCTACAGTCTCTTACAGTCACTCCACCACTTCTTCAGTGAGTCAGGGAGGCACAATATGGGGATGCTGACTACGAGACATGACGTGTTCAGTTATCCATAGGGTAGGCACCTTATGGATTTTCCGAAGGTGGGAGCATGTCATTCTCTACATAGGACAAACTATGGTTCTAGTGTCTCATCAGGAATAATTGTTGAGGGAGTTTCACACATCCCCTCTAGCGGTACACCCAGGAGTGTAGAAGATATACCAAGACCTCCGATGATAGCACTGGTGGCCAGGTATGTAGATGGTTGTAGTAGAGTTTGTCTCTTGGTGCCAAAATTTTTAGAAAGTGAAGGCGGAGAAACATGTACCAGTAGGCTTGGATAAACATTTAGAGGTCTCAGATTGGAAATGGGATGGGATATCCATGTACCTCATGACGGTTCTTCCACGTACATCCAGGATTCATGACTCGATTTGGGTGATCGTTGACCGACTCACCATGTCCTCCCACCTCATACCGATCAGAGAGCAAGATTTGGTAGAGAGCATAGGATACATCTACATGAAAGGGATTGTGTGGATACATGGAGTACCTTCTTCTATTGTCCTTGACTGTGACGCATGGTTTACTTCCTTAATATGGAAGGGGTTGTAGGAGGCATTCGGGACGCAACTACGTCTGAGCATGGCCTTCCATCCTCAGATGGATGGCCAGACTAAGCGGACCATTTAGACCCTAGAGGACATGATCCATGCTTTTTTCCTCGACTTCGATGACATCTGGGAGGATCACTTACCTTTGGTGGTGTTTTCCTAAAACAACATCTATCACTCCACCATTGGGATGGACCCTTTTGAGGCCTTGTATGGTCGACCTTTCATATCACCACTATGCTGGATAGACCCTGTAGAGTCAGCACTAGTAGGACTAGAGATGGTATGGGCTACCACGGAGAAGGTGCAGATCATCCAATAGAGGATGAAGACTACACAGAGCAGACAGAAATCGTATGCCGACAGGAGATAGAGACCTCTGGAGTTCGAGGATGGAGACCATGTCTTTCTATGGGTCTCACCATGATGAGGTCTACAGATATTTGGTTGAGGTGGCAAGTTATCTATGAGGTTAATTAGACCTTTCCAGGTCCTCAGCAAAGTAGCCAAGGTGGATTAAGGCCTGGATCTTCCACCTCAGTTACACCAAGTGTACGATGTCTTCCACATATCCCAGCTGAGGAGATACCTGCACAAACCTTCCCTTGTCATCAAATATAGAGAGTTGGATGTCGACGACGGGGAGACTTTTACGTAGGTTCTAGTGGAGAATGGGGATAGACAGGAGCAGGTCCTATGTGGACAGTCGATACCTCTTTTGCGCGTACGCTGGCAGCACTGAAACCTCAAGTAGAGAACATGGGAGTGGGAGGCTTAGATGCATGCTCAGTACCCCCATTTTTTCCCTTAGTTCAAGTTGTGGCTTATGGGGACATAAATCCCTAAGGTGGGGAGAATTTAATGTCCTAGAAAATCCATGGAAATTTTTTTCTTAAATACATGGGAATTTTACAAGTCCACAAAAACTTACGGTGCTTGATTCCATGGACCAGTGTTCCTTGAATCAATTCTTTATGTTTTATTCACGTACTTTCAGTAAACGTATGAGTGTATTTTTATAACATTTGAACTGGAACTCGGAATTGAGGTCTGAGGGCATCGTTGAATTTGTAGCGCTGGTATTCGGTTAAGAAGACTTTTACCTCAATGGAAGTTGGTCGAGAATGAAAGTTAGTTTTTGTGTTTTAAAGAATAAATTAAATAAAAATAATTTGTGTAGCCTATTTTTATTTGGTGATTAAACCTCCAAGTGGAGGTTTGGGGTGGGAGCCACCACACCATAACCTCCTATGAGAGCTTATGGTGGTGGGCCCACATGAAAATAACCTCCCTTTGGAGGATAAATTTTTGTGGGGACCACCAGAGCTTTTTAACCCCTTTTACTCCCATTAATGTGGAGAAACTCTTGAGCTTCCCAATTAATTAATACAACCAACTCCCCCACATTAATTATGTGAGTTATCTCATTTAATTAAACACTACATTTTGAATTCATACCAAAAAATAAAATAATAGACAATATATTATTTCATTTGGTTGGCAACATTATTTTGTTGGTAGGGAGAATTGAGGAGCTCTTGGAGATAAAACGCCAAGGAATAAAGAACTCTCGAATGAGGAACGACCACCAAAGAACGACAGACACCCTCTTCCTTCTTAAACCTGAACAAAGGAGGGAGTGTTGTCCTTGAAGAATGCTGACGACGCCATCCTCAGCTTCTTCATTTTTTCGACGTCAACGAATCAACGGCCAGCTTTCTGCGACATCATCAAAGAACAACGATATGATGTAGGGGTGTGTTTTTTATTTGAGAAACATTAATTCTTCCTTCCATCTTGGTTTTTCTAGACCACTCGCTATAAAACATATGCTGAAGGACTGGGCCAAACAAAAATGGCTTGATTCCTCTGATGTTCTTGTGAATGTTTGGTGTGTTCTTCGCATTCTTCATTGGTGATGAACAACGGATCGTTGTGAGACCGTTGAGTGATGCAACGATCCCAAATTGAAGACCCAACATCACAACAACCTAGAGGAGGTGCGAAGACGATAGTGGGTGATGGATCAGACCGGAATGGGAAGGATCGTATCTCGACCGTTCATTGAGCGAGATAATATAGTCGTGCATTCAGAGCCGATCTAAGGCCCAAAAACACCAAAGACGACAATGGGATATTGGGGCGACCTAGTGTCTGAAGATTCATGACGAACGGACCGTCAGAACAAAGAACATACTTCACCGGAGGAATGCTGGATAGAGGCACCATTTCTCGAAAATTACAGAATACACGGCATGTACGTCAGATGAACACGCCGTGTAGTATGGGAATTCTGTGGCTTGACATATGGACGTTAGAAAAGTAACACTCAGAGTGTGACCTTAGTCTCCCGGCGTGTATTCTCTACGCAGATTACAAGAAGCGACTTCACAAGACTTGGCATGAAATCTAGGAAGTACACGGACACTTACAGATTTACACGACCAAGAGGCATGGCGTGTACTCACTATGCAGACTGGAAAAAGCAGCTTCACAAGACTCGGCATGTATCTTGAGGTAACATGGACACGAGGTGGATAACATGGGCATGTGCTCCACCACACGGCCAGACAAGGATAGTATCACGGGTTACCCCATGTACCAGTTACATGGGTTGGTGAACATGGGTTAAGTCCGTCTACGGGCACATGATCAGCGTGTAACCATACCACATGCCATTTACTCACATTCTACATAACCATCCTTTTGACACGAGCCATTATACATGGGAAGTACCCAAGGATATAAGACATGGCATGTAACCATACCGACATGTTGTGTACCTTTTTGGAAAATGGCTTGTTTATCTCATCTTTGGGTCTTGGACACGTATTGCTTGGTTTTTCCCCCTATGAAATAGCATACCTTTGAGATACTTCTACATGGGACGACATGGTAGTTGATGTATAGACTCATTTCTTAAGGATCGAACCCTCCCGGATTCAAGCATACTTTGAGGAAATCATGCAGTTGGGTGCGCTCTGATGACTGTTCTTGGATCCTATGTGGGTCTGATAGCTCTAATGGTTGTTCTTGGATCCTATGTGGGTCCAACAGTTTGGACTTCTGTTCCTGGATCCTGTGTGGGTCTGACAGAATAGCTGTTCCAGGATCCTGAGTTGATCTGACAGCTTAGATGGTCCAGGATCCTGTGTGGGTCCGACAGCTCCAACTACTATTTGTGGATCCTGTGTGGGTCTGGCAGTTCAAACTGTTGGTCTTAGATCCTGTGTGGGTATGACAGCTTAGATGAATCAGTGACTACATCTGATCATATCTATCCCTCTAAAAAGGTTGTATACCTGTGTGAGGTAAGTCAGCAACTCTTGTGTTTTCCTCATGATTGAGATGGGTTACTAGATAACTTTGGTATATGTATGGGCATATAGCTACGTAATGGTTACCCGTTGATTTCATACTTCGTGGTTTATCCTTGATGGATTTTGTGAGACCATGATGATCTCGGGGTCCCTATAGAGTATAGATATAGTCACCCCTGCACGGGCTTTGCCCACACATCATTGTGTTGGTTGCAGATGACGGACAGTGCTGACTAAGGAAGTGAGTCGTAGGACTGAACGATACACAGAGGTGGACCACTAGGTGTGATGGTACATGGAGGAGACGGACGGACGTGGAGTGCTGAGGACGCCTACTATACCTACCCTTTAGTTAGGAACCCCGGAGGATGACCCAATAGCTACTTTACATTTCTTCAGTTGTACTTGCTTTTCAGTTGTACTTGTACTTTCCTGTTGGGCTTATATTTCTGGTCCCTTTTACTTTCCAGCACTTCTTTTATATACAGTTTTACTTAGTGTTTTTATTACAGTTGTGTACTCTATGTAGTTTGTTTACAGATATAAAGGCAATTCCTTCCCAGTTTAGGGATTTATGCCTTTGGTGCTAGTCACCAGCCCCTGGCCTATGTAAGGCGGGCTTGGGGTAGTCATGATATGGGCCCTGGGGGATGGGTCTTGACAAGAAGCTACATGGGTAAAAAAATTCAAGATATTTCCCTATATTTAAATAATTGTTTTACTTCATTGACCAATAACATAAGGAAACATGATTAATTGACTAGTAGAGTATCATACTTTAAAAAATTTCTACCACAAACTCATCTTTTTTTCCAAAAAATGAGTATTTATGATGAATTTTTCCTTCCTGATGAACTGCTATAAATCATTAGATCCCCAAGTATTTTCCTTCAGCCGTTAAATGTTATCAAAACCAAAATGGTTTACCCAAGTTATCCAATTTGATAAATCAAACATAAACCCCAAAGTATAAAATCATATGTTTATCATAGTCCAATCTAACATTAAAACCCATCCAAAATAAATTTGTTCAGATTCACAATAACAAAATTTATATAGAGGGTCACTAAATTTCCAAAATCAAAATAACATCAAATTTTCCCCAGACAACATAATGCAAACATTTTTGTCACGTACAAAATATATGAATTCCATTATCGCCTTAAAACATTAATTAAAAAATACTTTCTTCCAAATCAATAAAGAAGTAGTATTGTTGTACAATCTTTTTATATGACATGATTCTTTTTAAAATAATATAATTACATTATTCTTAAATCCAAAAATATAAATAAATTAATTATTCAACTTTTCCTTTTTATCTTTATGAGATTGACCTCAATCCCTTTTCTTTTTTTGAGTAATATTTCCTTGATTTTTGGGACATTCATTTTCATAGTTCCCCAACTCATTATAGTTGAAACAATTCACATTTACATCTTCTTTCCTTCCCTTGCAATCATGAGCCTTGTCACCTTTATCTCTATAGTTGTACCAAACTCACATTCCCCTCAAGAAATTGTTTGGGTGTTTCTTCCAAAAATTATCACATGTAGGAAAATCCTTCTTTACCAATTTCCCTTAATCTTCATCTTGCTCCATCATTCAATTCTTCTATTTCATTCCCTTAAACTCATATGACATAGATAATTATTTCTATTTCTTGATAGCACATAAGACTATATCTTCACATGATAATAATGTTTGGGATATTAATGCATTTAAGAAGAATGGTTGTAACCCATAAAAGAAATGATCAATATTACTTCATGGTTTATGTATGTAGTCCATAAAATTCCTTGATATCCCTATAAATTTGGTTTCATATTTAGAAACATTTTCATCTTCCTTTTACCTCAGACATAGAAATTGCCTCCCCATATTTTCCTGATGTTCATGATGGAAATACTTTTTCAATGAAATTCACTAAAATCCTTCCATTCAATTCTTGAAATGTATTCCTCTCCCTTAGTGTTTTGAATAAATGGGCACTATTGATCCGCATCTCTAGAAATATTATAAACTGAAAGGATACTTTCTTTCTTTTCATACTTTCCAATGAGAGAAATATCTTTTCTGAGGAACTTATCCATTTCTCATACTCTAATGTATTTGTAGTCCCATTGAATGTTAGAGGATGTTGTCTCATGAAGTTGTCTAAATTTTTTCCTCCATGTTGTGGATCATGTTGCTCTATATGGGTATGTTTCTTAAGTCATTTGTCTCGGTATATTTATATGTTTTTTAGCACCCGTTGCAGTTCTAGCTCCAACGTCAATATAATTCAGGGGAGGGAAATCCCTCCATTGATTACATGTGTTGATCAGATTTCCATTTGTTCCACTAGGTGCCATTTTTAGATAATTTAATACACTATATTATATCATAACATCTACAAACATAATGTATTATCAAAAAACTAGTGAATCACGTAACCTAAATTGATTATTTAGGTAAAACTAAACTCTATACCATAAAAGTGGTTTATTTAGAGAAATATATATTTTAAAATCATTAATAATGGTTTGTAATGAAAATAGGAACTATCATAAGCATATCCATAAAGAGTGATCAACTAGGTGTGCAATAAAGACCTTTGTCATGTACTAGGTTACACCATGTCAGGCTCGAGTCGCCTTCTAATATTTAAAACCCATAGGTACATATGTTCCAAAACCATGATCACTTTTAGTTTCCATACAGTAATTTATTGATAGAAATAACCACATAATCTCTATATTCCCAAAATTACAAGATGTTATTATATAATTATCACCATGTTAAATTTTAGTATCCAGATAGTGATTTATTGATAAGAAGAACAACACAATACCTATCTTCACAAAATTCTAGGATGTAATATTATGATTATACTCAAATACTATTTTATGGATATGTTCCCTAATATAGGATTTATAAGTATTGTTTCTAAGGTTTATATGAAATTTACCTTGATAAAAACTATAATTCCATAACCCTAGAATCCTAGATCCATTGCATTATTTTATTATATTGGCATGATTACAAGAAATAAAATCTCGAAGGACTAATCACTTTATTAGTCTTTGAAAATATATTACAGAAACGAACCTTACATTACATTTCAATAAATAAAATGCAACATAGATTATCCTTTGATAACACCATTATTATCCTATACTAACCCTTCATATAGGTTATAATACACATATTAGCATCCAAGGAAATGAATTCATATGTAAGGGGTGAGATCAGATGCTTACTAAGGGTAAATAATATAGAAGAAGTTATCCTAAATAAGTATAATCATTCTAGGAAAGGTATATAACTGAAACACAGTCCTTTTAACCATAATATTGAGCACAATATGGCATGAATAAATCAAATAATTCCATATAAATATTCAAATAGGTATTCTAATAGACGAATAATCTTATGCAATATCAGTATTTGATATCATAATGAGGGAACACATCATGCCAATCTTCATTAACATACCATCAAGGCTTCTTCCAAGATACCATACATAAATGGGTAAAAAGTAATAATATTTTATCACAAGATACCTACAGATTCATTGAATGGCTATAGTGGGCCCTCAAATCTGTTACAAATTCCAATGCATTACTCATATGAAAAGGGTGAAACATAATCAACATTAACATTCATACTGAAATTATAATATTAATTTTTAATACATTAACAATAAATAATGAATAGTATAAAAATAGCATATCTACAGTAAAACATATCATAAACCCGTCAATAAAATATGATAGATTGTCTCATAAGAAATCTACTTTTATTATTCATTAAATCTAACAAAGCATGTTGATATATATGAAAATAATCTAATAAAATAATTAAAAACTCCTTGATTGAAAAAACCCTCTTATATTGAATTTATTTTAAAATGGGTTCACAATATTAAAAGAAAAACATTTAGTGAAAAAAATATTCTAATCTTTCAATGGATTTTTTGATCATGTATTGTATGTTAAAAAATTAACATTCCAACTGTATTTGCACGAAAAATTCATAAAGTAAATTATTTAGAAAATTACAAAATCATTTCATTAAAAACATTTTATAAAAATTAAAAATTTGGTAAAATGAAATTAAAGTATTATAGAAGTATAATAAAAATATTTTAAAATACATTTTTAAGATACATGGACATGGATGATAAATATAACCTAGTTAATACTTTTTTTAAACAAACTCATATAAAAATGAGATTTCGAAATTAACTTTTACCGAAGGATCAATTCCCTTTATATGTGTCTCAAACATCATTATAGTGTTTTTAAAAATATTATTAAATTTAACCATAATCATATAAATATTTTTGATATCATATTTGAATCATTTATGACTTTATATTACCATTTTTTTAACAATTCCAAGATAAACTAACGTTTCAGGTAATAACTTCTTTGTTTGTCATACGTGTTAGGACTTTTCATTTATGATCATATAACTTAGAAAATGATTTACATACTTAATAAGTGTAAAAGATGATTTATATATCATATATATTCGTTATATAAATATATATATAATATTTCAAATGTAACACACCATTCATGGGGACGGTGGGCCGTATGTACCCATGAACATTTTTTTTCTTAGAGTTATTGAATAGAATAAGGTTAATGAAATGATTGTATATATATATATATTATTCTAGTAGAATTATTATTTCATATATTTATAATTATTCGTTATATAAATTTCAATAATCATTTCTGAATGGAGAATGTGGATAATGAATCTCATTGTGTCATGGTGGCAACTGGTCATACATATGAATGAGCGATAATATCATTCCCTTAATGGAATGGTATAAAGGAATTAAATGGTATATTATTTACAAAAAATAATATTAATGTCATATTTATTATTTATATCCTTATATTCATCATTATACCAATGAAAATAAAGTGGTGATTAAAAAAATTACACCATCATGTAGAGACGGTATGTCGTACAGATGCACACATGGAGATATTGTTCTGCCTAGGATGGATAAAAGGAGGAATTTTTTTCATAGTAATAATAACATCTAAGAGTATATATAATAATAGAGTTATTATTTTATTATATAAACAACATATGAATATATAGTAGAAAATGAAATAAACATTAGTGAATTGGTAAAACAATTTCCACTTATTCAGTGGTCTTCACTTGGATCTCCTCTTAGGGACACTGGGGTTGGTATTTTTTGAGTACCAGGACCACAAGAACATAAATATTAATGTTTTTAGGAGAAATGGGAATATTTTTGTCAAGATATAAGGCTCAATGTGGTGTTTCTTGGTGTGGTAGGATGTACCCTTTTATAATTGAGATGAGGGAAACTTTAGTGAACTCTCAAAATATTAAATTAATATCAATTTATTGTTGATTTCAAATGGATCCAAAGTGAGTTATTTAGAATATAAGATTATTATGGGTTTAAAACATCTCAACCAATTAGTTGTAGAAATATTTATGTCACAATATTAAACTTGTTTTTGGATTTAACCCTTAGTTAAACCCTTTAATTATTACCATGACAAGTTCGGTTTTTACTATTTAGGCTTAATATAGTTACTATAAAATGACAAAAGAACACCAAATGGATCATTTATGACATATATAACCTTATTATAGTTATTTGGAATAATTTAATATTTATGTATTTTATATCATTTAATAAAATGTTATTTATTTTAATGTATCATTTATGTTAATTGTGATACTATTCATTATTTGATTTTTTTAAAATATACTAACAGCATGATAAAATTGAGCCAAACATCTAATAAATACATAAAATATGTAATTTGTCTAGAAAAGTAGTGTATGACATTAAATATCTCATATTTTATTAATTATATTATTTTTCATATCATTTATCTGATTCCTCTATTATTTAAATAATTACTCCATAATAATTATGTCACCATTAAAGATGCTTATTTTTTATTTAAAAATTATAAATAAATTATCATGATGTAGATATACATTTTATATTTTATGTGGAAATTATAGTCTAATTAATCTTATTTATAACCATATATTAAAAACATGAGTATGAAAATATAAACTTCTCTTTAAATAAAATATAATAAATGTTATAATCACAGCCATGTTCTTTAAAGAGGTTGTAATTTCAACCTAATGTTTATTTTGGTCGAACCCACTTTCAAAATTCAATTAGGACACGTTTTAGGGTTATTTTATAGTATGATAATATAATTTTTACATTCAATTACCTGATTTAACAATAACCATGGTAAATAAAATGTTCCTAAAGTTACTATTCATAATAAAGAAAAAATATGTTGATCCTATTAGACTCCAAATATCAAACTGATTAAAACCAATTATATATGTGTTCCTAAATTCAATTTATAGAAGTGTCTAAATTAAATTTAATGTAAATTTCACATACATGGAGACCAAGCTGGTTTTTAAAGAAATGTTCAAAAGTTCAAAAAAAATTATATCGAATTTTGATATGAAATTGATTTCAATGAAGTAAAATTTCATAAATTATAATATCATGATATATTTATATTTTAAAACCAATAAAAATATTATTTGACATTATAAATTATTTTGATGAAAAATGTTGTTTTCAACTAAAATTTATTATTTTTCATTATTCCTCAAAACATTAAACTTATCATAACAATATCAAATATTCAAAACAAATTAATATTTTATATCCTAAATTAAAATAATAATTTTATTTACTGAAAAATATTTATAAATTTGTCAAAATTTTGATTTAACATAGGTTCTCCATTAAAAGGCGATAAAACATCTTTTTCAAAAATATTGTCTTGTAATGCGTAAAATTGGTTTCATTTTTATCTTATGAATATAAAATTATTTTTCTGAATGACCAAAAATGTGATTAAATATATAATTAAAGAAATGTATATTTTGATTAATACTATTCATTCTTACTAATGTAACATCTTGGTTATAACTGTTGTTTTAAAATATTGACATTTAATTTTATATCATTGTTCATTTAAACATGGTGTTGTGTGTAACATAAGCTATCAAATCGATTAAATTTAATATGAGACATACCATAAAATATTAGGTTGTTACATTCATTATAATTCATTGTTTTCCCCTATTGAATTAAATAAATAAAAAAAAGGAACCAAAAATAAGAAAAATAGGTTGGGATTTTGGAAAACAAAAAATCACCATTTCTAGAACTATGATTTTTATCATATGTGGCTAGGTGGTGGATGTGAGTTTTATTATAAGAAAAACTATAGAAAAAACATTTGATGAAAACGTTATTTGGAATAAAAAGAAGTATAAAAGTATAAAAAATATTCTAAAGGGTGCACAAATCATTCATTATTCTTTATTTGATGATAACCATTAGTTTGTGTTTTGGGGAAATGAATGTGGATATTTTAACGGGATAATGTCCATGATCTTATACTTTTGATATCATGCACTTTAATTTAGAGATTTTCCTCCACCTTGAGCATTAATTATGTATTCCTAAAAACCTTAATCCTCTTAGTCATTAGAACCATTAATGCAAGTCCTCGTGATTTCATGTCTTATTTATCTTTACAGAGGGGAAAAGTTGTTACTTTTAAATAAATATAGATAAGGTCCATATATTCATGATATTATCATAACAATAATTGAATAAATATCATTATTGATGAGTGAAATGTTTCAAAATAGAGTTAGTCCATGATTTTTTATGTTTAATTATAATTAATTAAGGAGTTTGAATGAATGAGGGAATAAGTTATACCATTCTCAAAAGGGAAAAAAGTAAAATACATGTATTGGTTGTTTTATTGAGAAATGCTAACATAAATTGATATTATATGTAGAAATTGACTTTTTAATTTGAAATTTATACTCATTTAATTTAATTACATTGAAATTTGAATATTTGCAACAATGGTTCCCTTTGATATTTAATGTTGTGATTTTTTTATTGAAGAAAAATAGGGTTTACCTGTGGTGGAATTCATATAGCTAATATTTTCATAATTTTTAATATTTTTTTCAATGATTTAATCCCTATAAATTTATCAATTTAATATTATTTACACAAATTTTTAATATATTTTTTGTTTTGGGCTAAATGTGAAAATTGATTAATTTTGGAATTTAGAAAAAATTTAATCATGTTGGTATTTTAAGAAAAAAATTATAATATTTTTATCAAAATTAAGTGATTTTTTCCATAGGATTATAGGATTTGTTAGATTCAAGTTAGTAGTATAGAACTGGGACTTATTTGAAAATCCAAATTCCTAAAATAATCAATCAATTTGAAAATTATTCTAGATGACTAACTGGACCCCACCTCTGTAAATGTAGAATTTATCAATCCAAAGACCTCAATGTTAGATGATTATCGTTAGAATTGAAATTTAATTCAAAGTCACATCTAAAAATTGAATATTATGGATATATTTATTCATCAATTTTTCTATTGGATGCTTAAAATAAGTAGAATATTTATGAAACATTATTCGAGAATAAATTTTCATATTTAATGGGCCATGTATTTTTATACACATTGAGGATGAAGTTTAAATTTTTGGGTGACAAGATAAAGACATTTTGAACCAATTTTCATAATACCACTCTTATGGATTCAGCAATTATTAAGGGCTAACATGCACAATAATTTGGAGAAAAAGTTTTAGAGAAAAAATTTCACTACTTTGTTTATAAAAATGCATCACCTCTCCTTCTGAAAATGTTGTAAACTATGTGTGTCCATTTTATATATTTTTTTGTTCCTATTAAATGTAATATTATTATGAATTTTTAATATATTTTTTTCTTCTTCATCATCTCAAACTCTTAATTTCACCTTTTATGTTTCGGCCATATTCTTCTCCACTGTGATCTATTAATATCAGGATCATGATTAACTAACTCAAGGTTGTTTGAGGGATCATTATAGTGTTAAACATGTGTCATTGGAAAATCATGTTTATTGTTTTTTATTTCTTTAGATTAGTTCATGGGGGTTCTTATTGGGTAAGGAACTTTTGTGTCTCCACTTTCCAACCGTTGATTAACATTCTCTTCTGTAAAAATTTCCCTCGACCGAGGAGGTGGATTTGTGGTATCTCAAAAATCATTTTGTGCACTACATATTAACAGAAATGAGGAAGAATGTATATTCATACATACAATGGATCATGTTCATTAAGTAAATTTGAAACTAATTATGTGATGATGAAGGTTCACTTTGGGTGTTCTCTTGGGAGGATCTCCTTTCTACATAACATCATATTGACTCCATCCTTTCTTTTTTCATTACACATATATTTATATTTATATTTATATTTATATTTATTTCATAATTCCAAACCACTCAATTATATTGTTTTGTTTTATAAAATCTAAAATATAATTAGTGATAATATAAATTTAGTATTGTAGAAGATTCCTCATTGAGACAATCCCTAGGTGTGTACTATATTGCTTGATTTGGTAAATAATATATTCACCAAGGATTCCCAAAAAAATCACCTAAATAAATACCCATGCATTAAATTTTAGCCCATGAATATTGGGAACACCCTTCTAGCCATTTCTCTATCCAGGTCAAGTGTCTGTTTTAATGGAAGCTTGGGACTATTCATAAAAAATAGTATTTAAAATGGTTTTCCATTTCATTGGATCTTGTAATATGGGTAATGTATGGATATAAAGGAGTTAGAATTATCAAGGCTTGAGTTTCTGGTTGTGAGTGGGGTGTTTAGCCAAAACAACCCATAACAGAACTTAGTCACCATGGGATGTTATGGGTTTTTTGATACCTCCAATGGGTGTAAGGAACAAGCTACAAACATGCAATGAGAACTAAGGTAGGGTGGAGTAGTTTGAGTCATGATATAAATTTTGGTTATTGAAAATTTTTTATTAAGTTTTTGAACTGGTTCCTAGTGTTCTTATGTATTTAGTATTATCATTTTTTTATTTTTGTAAAATAGAGCTTATATGAAGACCTCATGTGCTGACACAGAGGATTATGGTGAAAATAATCCACTTTTAACCAACCAAATGATCAGAGACTCATAGAAGTGGTGGTTTGTGCTATTTGAGAAATATATTATTGGTTGGGATCAGGTCTTGCTCGGGCTAGGGATGTTGAAATAGGTCCTAAGAAGTATTGGTCTAAGAAGTTACTTAAGTATAATCACCATTACATCAAGGAAATAACTAAAACCTAGAAAGTTAAAGATTGAGTTGATAATGTAGAGAGTGATCTGTTTGTGTAGGATGGCAAAAGTCACAAGTTATGGTGGACTATGGCTAAAGGTGGGAAACATGATAAGGTTGTAAGGAACGGTTTTATGGGATATTTTCAAACTTGTATATGAGTATCATAGTGTGGGGTAGGGGGTAAATTAGTGATATATTTTACTTTTATGTTTCCTTGCGTTTGGAACAACATTCACCACTTGTTAAATATTTCATTTCCTTCAAAAAAATAAACACACATCCATAGAAACACAATAATTTACGAGGATCACTACTCAATAATAGTAGATACATCCATATTAATGTTTTTAAATGATAAAATACCACACAATACTCTAGAAAATAATCCTTTTGTGTTGAATACAACGTGAAAGATATGCCCTTACATTTTTTAGCACTATGTTCAATACAATAGTGAATGTGTTTAAATTAGCACAAAATGATCTAATGAAAATTATGTAGAAAAAGTTTTTTAATCCTTCTTGATCAAATTTCACAAATATAAATTTCAAAATAAATTCTTCACTCCATTTCCCAGAATCTAACAAGAACTTCCCTAAACATTGTAATGATAATCATTAAGATTTAACAGTCTGATTCTTCATTCTGATTACTCAATACAAAAATAATACTCTATTAGAATACTGCTAAAAATAATCCTGAATTGCTTCTTCTTCAGTCTATAAATCCATGTCCTCTTACAGGATTATATTATGGGAACTCTGAATAATATAATTTATCCTCTCCTTTTCTTCTTATCTCTAGAATCCTTCCTTAAGTAATTATGATTTAAAAACATCTACTCTCTACAAAATTTCAGATCTTAGCCTTCTCTCTTAAATAGTACATCTATATAAGAATGTACAATGTACCTCCACTATTTATAAGCAACCCAAATGTGGTTTAGTGGGGATTCTGAAAATCATTCCCACTCAACCAAATTTCCCAAAACATAAACTTTACTTGAATTTAATATTAATATTTTACTTTTTCATTACCTCTAAACACATATTGAATCTTATTTAATCTTATCACTATATCATATCGATTCATACATATTAAAAAAACTCTAGTTTAATTGAAATTTTCATTATGATCTACTCATTAAGATGAACAAAAATTTTAAATAATTTATTCTTCAATATGTTACTCTACACTAATTGAAAAAATTGAAAAAATATTCTTCAAACATCTTATTACCCATGAAAACACTTTTTTATCTCATTCGAAATCTTTAAGAGATCTTCCATACCCCCTTTGACAATAATTTCAAAACTCTACAACCATTATTCATTTTTTTATTTTTTTCTAGATCGATTATCCTGCATCTGATAATGTTAATTGGTGTCATATTGCACTAGGTGAATCAGTCTCTACTTCACTCTAAAAAATGGTTTTATCTCAAGTCTAATAGTCTGGATTTCATAATTAAATATATGAGTAATTATTTTTCTTAAACTAATTGAAAATTATCTAATAAATCATTTTTAGTGATGAAAATGGTTCACTACATTGTTGAATGATCTTTGAATTTATTTCATTTCTTTTTATTTTAATTAGTCCCAAAAATTCCCAATGAAAACCATTATTCCTCTGATTTCCATTTTAAATCATCAATGCATATAATAATCGGTGTTAGGATTAATCTGATGATTAGTGGCACATTGTGTCTGATAGACAAGAGTTAGCAGCAACTTCATTCCACATCTGATTACAATACCAATAAACTATAAAAAACCACTAACTTATTTCTCTAAAAATTTAAATCACTTGGCTTATTGGTATAATTGAAAACAAAAATCTTCATATTTTCCTGTTTCCAACAATCCTTCCAAGCCATCAAAATGTTTTGTCTTTGGTGTCCTCACACCGATGATCTATGACTAGAAATATTCAACTACATCAAATTCCTAAATTCAAAAACGTCGCCTTTTAATCATTTATTCCTTGATGAATATGATTTTATTTAAAACCGGTATAGTTTCATTTCTACGATAATGGAATTTAATTTAACTTCTCATTCCTTTAAAATCTTCATTATTTCCTACCAACCATGAATATGATTAACATAATCAACTTTCCCCTATTCTATCATAAAGATTTTATCATAAGTTTTGCAGATTAGTTATAATTTATAATAACTCTAATATTAGCAATGCATAATCAGATTATCATTTCAACAATACAAACTTGGATCCTCATTACGATAAATTCTTTCATTATCGGGCCCAAGGTGGATTTGATGATACTTTTCACCCAGAAACCTTATTCTCAATCCACTTGACTTTCATAATAATTTTGAGTTTGATATCCTAAATATGATGGTGAGTCTGGTTGTCAAAAAATACAATGTGATTGATTTCTTTTTTTCTTTTAATCTTCCTTTAAGAAAATATTATTCATTGACATCGAAAAATAACACATCTAACATGAAATTCTTTTATCTTCTAAAAACAACTTCCTGCTAAGTTTGTCCCAATAATACTCCTCTTTATATTTGTTTTTCACCCAAGATTCATAAATCACTAAACCATGAGACCTCAAAAAATAGATTACATATCAACAATTCCAAGCCCATGTGAGCATACTAATTGTAGAAAAAAATTATTGACTAAAAAACCATGTTTTCTAGATGAAGTGACCCCTGAAACTTCCTCATCTTTCCTTCAAAACAAGATTCACTTAATCAAATTTTCATATAAACAAAATTTTTCTTCAGCCACTCCAACAAATAGTTATAAAAGTTCACCCACATGCATTATGGAATCACAACTTTCCCACAACTCCCCCTTTATACATAATTTCATGATGATGGATTTATGAAACAATTATCTCCATTGGCAATGCTATATATTTTAATGATGAGAGATGGGATTGAATCATGTACCTCAACCTATTTGAGATAGTGTTTGGAAGCCCTTGTTCAGCCCCAGTTTGTGAAAAGGATCCTTCGGTGAAGGTTTTATGAAAATTCCACAACTTGATTCAATGTAGGAATATACTCCGGTATCACTTCATTATTTTACACATGATCTTTGATGAAGTGGTACATAATATAAATATGATTTTAAGAGGAATATAATATTGGTTTTCTTGTATGGTCTACATAACTTTAATTATCGCAACCCTAGATAAAGGATAACTTTACTTTAACATTTAAGTATTCTAACTGTGTTTTCATGTACATTATTTGAGTATTAGTTTGAGTGGCATAAATATAAAAAATTTAGCTATACTAAGAGTAACTGTATTTTTTTCTCTGTATTCCAACTAACTCAACGTTTTCCCAAAACAAAAAATCCATCATATGTAGATATTCTATCATCAATATTTTCTAACCAATCAGGATCTGAAAACCAAAAGAAGTCAATAATTTATGAGCTTTCATACCTGATTCTTAAATTTTTTGTTCTTTTGATGTATATGATAATTATTTTTACAATCAATAAATTCAATTATTTTGGAACACTCTAAATTCATACACATAAGGTAATTGCATAAACAATTTCAGGACTTGAGGTAGTCAAATACAACAAACTTCCGATCATATTTTGAAACACTATTTAGTCTAATTCCTTACCTTATACATCATTATTCAAATTGGTTCCCATATAAATCAGTGTGGAATTTGATTTCTAATTTTCAATGCAAAACATTATAAGTATTTTCATAGTATACATTTCTTGAGAATGAAAACTTTATTTCTTATTTTGTTATATTTTTGACCTAAAAACTATTTCATTTCACCTGGAATAGAAATCTCAAATAAATTCTTCATTTATTTTGAAAATATATCAAAATTTATTTCATCATTTTTAACAATGATAAATTGATCAGCATAAGCAATTAAAATTTGGGAAAACTCATGTCTTTCATTAATGTAAATATTTGTATCAATTATTCCTTTCTTAAAACTCATCTTTCTCATATAAGTATCCAATTTGGAATACCATTCCATGGGAGTATGTTATAGCCCAGACAAGGAGTTTTTTCAACTTACACACATATCTTTCATCTTTTTAGACAATAATGCTGATTGGTTGCTCAATATAAACTACATCATCTGTATCCCCATTTACAAAAGAAGACTTTACATCGACCTAAAAAAAATTGTAACTTCATTGTGTAGTTATATAAATTAAGATTATGATTGTTTCTAAACATAATACTGGTGAATATATCACATCAAATTCAATTAATTTAATCTATGAGTAACCTTTTCACACTAATCTTTCATTGTTTCTTATCACATCACTGTATTCCTTCATCATGTTCTGAAAAACCCACTTTTTACTAATAAAATTATTGTTATCTATCTTGGATATGAGTTCCCAAGTATCATTCTTCTCTATCTGATCCAACTCATCATTCTTGGCCTGAAGTCATTCCAGATTCTCAAAATCATTAGCTACATTTTTTTCACTAATTTTAATATAGGGATGTATGTGAAATATTATATAATGTTTTTATTTTTTTAACCATTCAATATTGGTCACCAATAATGTTTTGAGAATATACATGATTCCTCATCCTAGGATGATATTTTCTTTTTTATTCCTCATTGCTAGAAAAAATTTATTCTCATTATTCTTCTTGAGTAGGATTACAATTTTTTATATACATATCAAAATTGTTAAAAAATACCCTATCAAGATCATCTTCATTATCATAATGCATGTTTTTAGAATCTTACCCAGCATTTTCAATAACATTCACATAAAAAAATCAAAAAAAAAGTTTTCATTGTTAAAACATATATACCTTATTTATTCTGGGGAATAAATGATAAAAATTCCATCTTCACGACTCTACTCAATCTTTTCTAAGTTTTCACCTTTCTTATATATGATACCGGGACTCCCAAAAACTCTTTTCAATTTTAATATTGTACTTTTTTCATAAAACATTTCATATGAAATCATATATAAGCTTGTCATGTAGAAACATCATTTTTAATATAAATAATATTTTTCATGGATTTCCTCCAAAACTAATGAGAGAGACCATGTTCAAGTAAAAAAGTTCACCCCATTTCTACCAAGCTTCAAATTTTTCTTTAAACAAGACTATTTTTTTGATGACTATATGGTGTACTAAACACATGTATAATTACATTCTTTTCAATATTATTTTCAAATTATAAATATTTTTATTCCCCACGGTTATTTGTTCTAAACTTCTTCAGTGAATAGTCACATTACATTTCAAAGTTTGTCTTGAAACTTTTAAACATGTTCATATTATCTGACATATGATTCATATATATAAGACAATTATTATGATTAAATTCATCAATGAATGTAATGATTTACCTATCTCCGTTGGCTGATTCATTTCTCATCAAAACAATGATATTTGTATGGATAAGTTTGAGGGGTCTTTTTTAAAAAAATTAAATATTATTATGAATAACAATTGTTATCCTTTCTTTCTAAAAAATAGTGAAACACCAATATATTCTTCCTAACATATCAGGAATATATTAGACACTCTATCACATTGATAATTTTGTCATGTTTCATTGAAACATATGTCCCAACCATTTATGCCACAGCTGATTCTCTTCCCCTTTTCTTAAGTAAAAATAGTTTTGAACCTCACCAACATGAAATACGTTTCCTTTTTTTTTGTCATGTTGTAACTATCTTTCCATATTCCTCATATTTTAAAAAAACCCTTCTTTTTTGAAGATAAATTTTTTTCCTTCATTACAATGTTGTGAAACACATAGTATGTTGTGTTTTATACAATCAAAAAACAAAGCATTCCTGGATTTCAAATTTTCATTACAAATGATGGATGATCCAACAACTTTAATTATGAAACATTCATCATTTCCAAATTTAACAATTCCTTTTTAAATATATTTCACACTCATCAAAAAATTTAATTCTACTTTTATATGAGAAGATCACCCACAATCAAGAATCTAGTATCGATCTCCATTATTGTCTTTTAGGGCAGTTTCAACATCAAGAGATTTTTCTATTCCTTTATCTCTCTTCACATATGGATTTTAAGAATTTTTACCAAAATTTTGTTATGTTGGTAATAAATTTAGACATCATTTTTCAAGGTTTCTAGGTTGGTCAAATATTTCATAGATATTTTCCATGGGTTGGAACCTATTTTAAACATTTACACTAAACTTCTCAGTCATCTTCAGAGCATCCTTTTCAGAATTCTTTTGAACATCCTTCTTAGAATTCTTCCTTTGATGGGATTTACTCAACATCCAAATGTGCCTTATGTATCTTCTGGAATAAATGTAATTTTGTTGATTAAACCAAAAAAATATTTTTTTCTGAGTCCACCATAATAACTTTAGAATCCATAGAAAGAATATTTTCCTCTATAGCTTATATACTAACCAGTGTTGTGAGTAGGTTTCTTACAAAACTTTTTATCTTTCTTATAAAAACATTGTTTACAAAAAACCCTTATTATATCTCCTGAAACCTTTTTCTTCTACTCAATTTTCTTTTTATTTTTTCAGAAACATAAGTAATCAAAATTTCACAGATTCAAAATGATTAGAAAAATCTAAATTTTCTACTTTTTTACTTTCTTCCACATGCATAAATTTCCCATATTTCTTATTCTCAAGAAATATTTCCTCTTTTTTCAACCTTTGAAGTTAATTTTTTATCTTTATCATATTTACCATTTCTATATCATTCACCAACTTTAGAGATACAATTATTTAAACTTGTAACCCTTTGTTCATATTTATAATGTTTTTGTTGGACAATATCCAACTCATATTATTTTTCCTTTAATTTCACTTCCATATGTTCATTAATATTCTTTTCTTTATCAATGTATTTCTTCAATGAATAAATATAGTTTAGTAGATTAAAATTCACCTGAGGAAAAACAATTTGATTTTTTGTGGAAGATTCTTCACTTTTCAGCTTCTGGACATCATTCTGAAGACTCTTAATCTTTCTCAGACATGCATTTAGTTTATCTTTCAGATGAAATTCAAGATGAAATTCTTATCCTTTAGAACATATACTTATAAATTAATCATTTTTTGTCATTGTAATAAATGAATTCCCATTAGTATGCTTAGTAGACTTTTCATATTCAACTTCAATATCTTCTTTATTATGATCTTTTGAAAAAAATCATCTTTCGGATTTGTAGGAATTTATTTCTTTCCCATTGAAATATTATTTAGCTTTATCAACTTATTTCTTCCAATACCATCATGGATATATTTCTTCTCCATCCCTATCATCTCATTTCATTATTGAAGGAAAATTAACTTTATTATTCCCAATGGTTCAATATTGACAGAATTTTAAAGTAATTTTTCCCTTCTACTTTCTTGTACCTATTATATCATTTTTTGAAAATAAAAATAAAATTTCACCATGATTTTTACATACCTAATTTTCATATTCATACTCAGCAACATAATCTTCCTCAAGATCCTTTTAATGTAATTTCATGATCAGTGTTTTCTCCTTTCATATATTTCTCCATTATCATCTTATATGTGATGAGATAATGATAAACACTATAATAAGATAATGTTTTAGGATCTCTATATTCCAATGAAGAAACTATTTCATCAAATATGTCATGAATATTTTTTAAGATCTTCTTAAAATGTTTGAGTTGTCTAGATTCTCAACATGACAAGTTATAGTACTAAAAATTCCATTTACCCTAGTAAATAAATCACTAACTAATTTTTATTCACCCATCATGTGATCTTCATACATGAATATCCAAATTTGAAACTTTTCCATTTTCAATTTATTATTTTCCTCATAATTGTTTTTCATCTTTTACTATAATCCTTTGGTAGTGAAAACACCCTTCACTCTTAAGAATTTATTTTCAAAATGTGTTGATAGTAAAACATTCTTAAAACATTCATCATTTAAAATATTCAACTTTTCAATAGATGAAAGATGAAAATTATCATCTGTATGAGAAGATACATCTATTGCAGCATTAAGATCATCATATACAAGAGATATAAGATAAGGAAACATAATATCTTCCCAGATATCATATATGATAATCCCTACCATTTCATTATTGAATCCATTTATTGTTCATGAAATTCAAATTCTCAATTAAGTATTCTCTTCATAACATTATCAAATAATAAATAAAGGGAACCGTGGATTTGATTCCAATTTAGATTTCACAACCAGGATAAGAGTGTCCCTAAGAGGGGGAGGGATGAATAAGTGATGTATTTTTCTTTTATTTTTCCTTATTTTTGAAACAATCATTGCCTCCTATTAAATATTTATTCCCCTACTGGAAAAAACTAAACACTCTTCCATAGGAAGATAAGAATTTACATGCTTCACTACTCAAAAATAGTAGTTACGTCTTTGGTATGGTTTGGAAATAATAAAATACAAAAAAAACTAAAAAACTATCCTTTTTGTGGAATAAAAAAATAATATCTGATATCTAGGATGATAGAAAAAATAATACTCTACTTGAATACCACTAAATGATTCTTAAACTACTTCTTCTTCAGTCCAAAAATCATTATCTGATTACTTGATCTGATTGCAGAAACTCTGAATGCAATATAGTCTCTTATCCATTCATTCATCTATTTAGAAACCTTCCTATGAAATGAACGATATTTAAAAATCTTCTCGCTTAAAAATTTTAGTTCTCTGCCTTATATATTATATAATAACTCTACGTCAGAAATTAAAATGTACCTCCACTATTTATAGGCAACACAAAAGTGATTTAGGTGGAATTCATAATATATTTTCCACTCAAAAATATTTCACAAAACATAAATTCTCAATGATTTTTGGATGAATATTTGACTTAATCAGTGACTCTAAATGCTTCCCAAATCTTCTCAAATCTTATCATGACTCTATCTTGATCCAAAAAACCTTAACAAAACTCTAGTATGATTCATATTTTCATTATCATATTCCTTATTATGTTGAAAAAAAATGTAAAATAACATGTAATTCATTATGTTGACCCTCACTAATTTAAATAAATGAAAACATATTCTTCATTCATTCATGTTTCACTTGACAACTCTTTTGTATCTCCTTCTAACTCTCCAAGCAAGCTTCCTAACCCCCTTCAACAATACTTCCAAAACACTCCAAACAAGATTATTCTTCTTATTTTATACAAATAAATAATAATATTTCTAATAAAGCTCATCATTATCCTTCTTCACTTAATGAATCGGTCTTTTCTTCACTCCTAAAAATAGCATCAAATCTGGTTTGATATTAGTGATTTCATAAATACATCATAGAGTACTTATTTATTTTGAAATAATAAGAAAACAAAAAAAAATATTATCTTGGTGAAATTGGTTGAATAAATTTTTGATTAGTCTACGTATTTATTTCACTTATCCTCCTTTTCATTGTTCGTAAAAATTCCCAAAAAAATTATTCTTTCGATTTCGTGTGGCATTAAACAATTCATCTGATGATCAGGGTTAGGATTACTCGAATGATCAGTGGAAAACTATTTCTAATGGAAAAGTGTTAGTAGAAACTTATTTCCACCTCTAATTATGATACCAATAGAATATAATAAACCACTAAATTCTTTCTCCAAAGAGTTAAACCTTTTGGAATATTGGTCTTACTGAAAACTATAATCTTTATATTATCACATTTACAACAAACCATCACATCTTTAAAACAATTACTTGTCCAGTGTTTTCACTCTAATGACCTGAGATAAAAAAAATAATTGGCTTAATAATATTCCTTCATTAACAAATATCATCTTATAATAATTATTTTTTCATGACATTGATTACGTTGAAGATTGGAATATCATTGTATTACTTATAATGGAAATTATTGTAACTTCCCCTCCCCTAACATATTTATTCATTCCTACCAACACAAAATATGATTGTAATCACATGTTCTACCATTTTCCATTATAATTGTTGCATCAAAATCTTTATAGATTATTTATGATTTTTTTACTCCATGATCAGAAAATAATTTTCAGATTTACATCATACCCATTCAGACTTTGATCCTTATTACGATTAGATATTATTTTATCAGACCCCAGCTGGATCAGATGATCATTTTCTCCTAGAAACATTCTACTCAATCCATAGAACATTGTTAATCATTTTTAGTCCTATTTAATGAATATTATGGTGAGTATGATTTTCACAACATAAAAATTGAATTGATTTATTTTCTTCTTTGACACTTATGTGATAATAAATTTATTCTTTGACCAAAAAAGGAAAAAAATTTAATAAAAACTTATTTAAGCTTCCAAAAACAAAATCCAACCAATATGATCCCAATATTAAGGCCAACATCACTGATAAATGTTATCCTAAGACATTTACTCTCACCAAGTCTAAATAGATTCTTACCCTTAAGCAGGGGGATCATTACGTGATGTAATATGCCAAACACATGGCTAATATAGTTTAATTCTCTACTATGTTGATCACTAATTATAGGTTGACATACGGATGATGTGAAATGGGGATGTGGATAGATAAATGATCTCTCAAGTATTCATGATTAAATTAAAGAGCTATATTAATGGGTTTGATCTATCATTGATTAGTGAAATTGACTAGGTATGTATATTAGGTCTAATTAGGATTATTCCAGTACCTAGACAATGTGTATTTAGATCAGAGAAAAATAAGAGTAAATGGTAAGAGTAAGTATAAAGGCTTTTAGTGGCCTTGGATTTTCACCTCCAACGCCATCATCTGTAGCATTAGGCATAGAAACTATTATGTGCCATCACTACGGAAGGATCGAGCACATGTGATCCACGTGATCTATCCCTACTAGGTAATGCCACATTTTTTGATTCATGGGCCATCTATAAAGGATTGTTATAAAATTTCCACCTTCCCAGAATGGTGCAAGGTTTCCCACTCCTAGAGAAACTGAAACTCAATCTGATTCTTGAAGGAAAATGGAGTCTTGCTTCGATTTAATTGGTGGGATGGACAGATATTCTTATGGGAAGATTCATCTTAAATATAAGCCATGTTTTAGCATTCAACCTTGGGATCAGGAATATATAATAAATATTCATTCTATGGAAAAGTTATCACTAGAATCTAATATAGGACCTATGATGGTCTGAGGTACTATTCTTTGTCAATCGCCTGTAGTAATTTCTTTGATTGATATAGGTGCTTCATGCTCTTTTATATATATTCACCATAAGTATTTACTCAAACTATTGTCTGAGATTAGGTAATATGGAATGGATTTTGTTATAAAACCTATAAATCGGAAGGATAATGGTTTTAAATTCTTGTAATGTATGGTCTCATTGTCAAAAGTTGTGATCAAATGTGATTTTCAAGTCCTGGAGATGAAATTTTTGGACATGATCCCAGGGTTTGTATGGATGGCATTCATTAAGGCCAACATTGACTGATACTATCAATTGGCGGTCATTGCAACCCTCTAATGGATAAATCGGGTTTTTTGAGGGAGAATGGGATTAATGGTTTTGATGAACAGGTCCTCCATTTCTGATGTTAGGTATACTTTTTGGTCAGGTAACAAAATTTATCTAGAAGTTGATGGGTTATATACATAGATTGGGTTTCTTCCCATGGTTAATGAGTTTCATGATGTTTTTTTAGATTATTTCTTGGGATTTCCACAAAAAAGGGAAGTGGATTTCACCCTTTCTTAGCTGTTAGGGACACAACCAATATCCCTCTAGTCATGTCATATGGCATTGGATGAGTTGAGGGATTTAAATATTCAACTAGATTTTTTGGTGTCCAAAGTATTCACTCATTTTAGTGGATATTGAGGGGAAAATATGGTAATTTTTCTAAAGAAAGATGATAGATCCCTTTGGATATGTATTTACTCTTAGAAGTTTAATAAATTCAGGGTCAGGAATAAATACCCATTTCCCTATATTGATGATCTCATTGACCAGATCACTATGAAAATATGATTCTCATAGATTGACCATCATGCATGGTATCCCCATATTAGGGTGAGGGAAGCTGAAGTTTCGAAGACAACTTCTTGAAGAAGGTACAACCATTTTAAATACCTGGTAATTCAATTTGGATTAACAAAATCATATTATGGTTTTCATGGATATTATGAACTGTTTGTTCTATATATACCTCCACTCCTTCATATTTTTTTAGGATGGTATTCTAGTGTACTCTAAATCGGAAGATTACCATGGATATCATTTGAGTAACATTATGGTATTATTGTTGGATAATCATTTGTTTTCTAATTTTTTGGAATGAAATTTTTGTATTCATGAGTTCATGTTTCTAGTTTATGTGATATTAAAACACGAGGTTTCTCTTGATCCAAAGATTGTAAGTGAAGTGATGACATGGGAATACTTGAAGAATATTTTTGAAATAAAATATTTTGGGACATGGAAGAGAAATACTTTTGGTGCACCCAGGAATTCTCATGACTTTCCTCACTTCCGATGGATCTTACCCAAAATATAGTATGGTTTTCTTGGATCTTGGAATTTTAGTCATATTTTTATGTGCTCAAGCAGAGGTTGACTTCAATACTTGTATTGATCTTAGATGAGGTAATTGATGGTTACATGGTCTATTGTAATGTATAAGGTATGGGTTTTGTTAGTGTGCGTATTCATGATGAAAATGTGGTGGCTTATGAATCTTTCCAACTCTAGCCACATGAGAGAAATTTCTCAACCTATAATTTCAATATTGTGATTGTGATGAAATCCCTAAATTGTTTTCACCAATATCTTTTTAGGGAAATGTTTGTAGTATACTGAGATCATAAAATCCCATGATTTATCTTTTCTGAAAAATATTTGAACATGTAATAATGATGGTGGATAAATTATCTTCAAGGTATCAACTTCAATACCACCTAGACTCCACATAAATTAAATTCATATGTTTATTCCCTAGGATAGATTGTATTTCCTAAATCTCTGAAGGAGTCAAGAATTGAGTGGAACCTTATAGGACTTGTTTCCTGGATAAACCTAAAATCTAATATATATAAAGGGGTATTTTTTGGCTAACATGAAGTTGATTCCTTCTCATATAGATATAATATTTGAAGATCATCCAAATAATTAGTTTTTTCATTGTTCCATCCATTGTATATATGGTGGGGAGGTACCTAGTGAATGGTCTTTGTCACCCGAAGGAGTTATTTTATTCAATGTCTGTTTTTTGGTGTCGTTTTCTCTAAGGAATGTGACAATGCAAGATTGTCACTATTCATTGTGGCCTCTCAATCCTAGTAACATCAAGATAAATTAATATTCTCAACATTGATTCACGTTTTCGGGCATGGAACATGAAATAACTAACTATGTTTCTTTATGTTATACATATTAACAATTCAAAATGAACATCAGAGGCCTGTTGGCCCCTCTCTAGCCTATCCCCATTCCTACCTAGTGCTGGGATGAGGTACCTAGAGATTTTATCTTTAGGTTACACCATACACCTGGGTGAAGGAATCATATTTTGTTTTCATTGATAATTTTACCTAATACACTCAAATTATTAAAATCTAGGACACCACAAAACTGGATGAGCTTGAAAATTTGTATGTTCATGGGATCGTGCGGTTGTATTGTGTGTCATCATCTTTTACTCCTCATAGGAAACCCTGATTCACCTCCTGTTCATGGTAAGGGAACCAAAAGTAAATGGGGTCATAGTTTAATCTTAGTATGACATATAATACCAATACAGATTTCTAGATGGAGCTGACAACATAGATTTTGCAATACATGCTTCTTTCCATCGAGACAGATTTGAAAGATTCATTGGATTATAATATGGGGTTAGTGGTATTTTCCTATAATAATAGTTATTATTCCATGATCTGGATGGATCTATTTGAAGCTCTATATGGTTGGCCATTTTAGTCCCCTCATTTATGGATAAAACTTGGTGAAACATTCTTAGTGGAACCAAGAATCATACTAGAAATGACCACCAAGATTTGGATGATCAAGAAGTTTTTGATGGCATACGAGAGCTGTTACACATTTTATGCCAATAATTGTTGTTGGACCTCATTATTATAAATGGATGAATAGGTGAATCTATAGGTGACACCATTATAGGTCCGTCAAATATTTTGGGAAGAAAGGGAATCATACATGGGTATTGTTTGTTTTGTTTTACCTTTTGTTATGGATGGTTGTTATAATACCTTTTGAAGATGTTGAATAATATGATGAGAATTTCATCTACAAATGAGTCCAATGATGCCTATAAAGTAGATTATATCCCATGTGGATCAGTAACACCCTTCGGGACATGCCATGAGTCGGGTCATATTTTGGTTTAAATGGCAGCTTGTGCCAGTTTGTGACATTGGATCCACCGCCTGTAACACGTGATGATGTGGTGGGAAATAAAACCGATGATACAAAATATGTGCATATCCCATAGTGTTAATATTAATAGAAACTACATGGACACACTGAATGTACATCAGGTCATGGTATGGAGTAACATCCAAGACAGCGATCCAAACCAGAGTGATATATTTACCATTCATAAATTCTTAACAAAGATTGATGTTATAAGTTTATAGAATTTTTAGTTTCACTTTACTTTATATTACATTTTATAATTAGTGAAAAATATTAATATTTATTAGTATAATTATTATTAATAAGAAGTTAAAGTTTACATTAATTTCATCTAAAAAACTTCTAATTAAAAATTATATTATTTATATTATTAATCCCTAAATATATTAAATATATTAATTAATTACTCATGTATTAGTTATTATAATATTAAAAAAATAAAAAATAATAATATTTAATGCATAATTAATTATTATTAATATTTTATTTCATTTCGTTAATTATCTTATTAATAATTCAACTAAAAATAGAATATTTCTAATTATATTATATGGGACCTTGACCCCCTGTCGAACACAACCCAGTATAAGAAATCGATATGGGGGATCGACCATTCGACCGATGCTCACAAACCCTTCAACCGTATCCATCCTGCCATTGGGGAGGGTTGTTTTTCTTATTATATTATTAATATAATTATTAATTATTAATATAATAGTATATATTATTAATTTTATTTCTAATTATATAATTAATAATTAATAGTAAAGATAATAATTATTATTTACATAATTTGTTAATAGATTATTATTAATTATATTAACAATTACAAATTCGTACCTTACAAATAATTAATAGTAATTAATTATATATTATTTAATAATAATAAATAATTATATACATATTAATATATTACAATTATTTATATATACGATTATTATTAAAATATTAATTAAAATTTTCTAATATATTCTATAATATATTAATATATTAATATATTAATATATTAAAAATTATAAAACTATTTACTACTATATTTAATTAATAAAATAATTAATTAATATTATTTGTTATAATTAATAAGTATTATATATTATATTATTAAATTCCTCATTAATTACTACTTATAGTTAATAAACTAATAATGAATAATTATCTTAAAGTATTAATTAATTATTTATTATTTATTATAAAATTAATTAATTATTATATTTTAATTATTATATTTTAAATCAATTATATATATATAAATTGGGAAGAAAATATGTCACTAAAAGACAAGTAAAAATAATTCATGTGAAAATGAGAATGTAGATGCACGAATGAGGTTTACCCTTCACAAGGCCTATTTTTTTAAATAATGAAAACTCAGTCACAATAATGTGGTTGAAACTTCATTGGACATGTTATTTAAAAATCAAACAACTGTATCCTAAGGGTGTAAATCTGTCCTGAAAAATCATTACTCGGGATAAGCTACCTCGAATGCTGGGGCTCATGGCCCAACCTAAAACCCCAAACGAAAACCTAAAAGTTTTTGGAAATCATGTGTTATGAGTGATTAAAACCCCTTATCGTTGCCTTATATGGTCTCAATTGGACCAATTAGTTGAGGAATTGTGTCTAATATATTTATATGATGTTAATAATTATATATATATTTTAAAAAAAATTATTAAAATGGTAATTTTAAAAATTATATTATTATTTACATTGATATTAAAGGACCGATCACTTACGCCCATGGCTCAGTCTAGAAAACCTAGCCCTTTCTGATTAATTGGGTCAGCTCAAGGTCAGGATCGGGCTAAGCTATGATACTATTCAGTTCATCCCTAATAGTTTCTTGCAACCCTAAGATTTAAGGGTCAACCCCAGCTCGGTTAGTTTTTACACCCCTTCCCAAGGACATATAGGGGAAAAGGGATCCATTTCAGTTACAATATATTATTCCCATGACATAAAATTATTATTTTTATTATTTTTATTATTATTATTATTATTATTATTTTACACTATGCAATCAATATTGATTATCCACATTTTCATTTTTACACATGAATCTTATTTTAATGGTATTTCCCATTTAATTTGTAACAATGGATTTGAATTCAAAGGATTTATTTTCATTTAAAAATTAATATACCCTAAAATATTCATTGCATGGTCTACATGTGAGCCAACTCATGTCTTCTCTTACCTGTAAAAGTGGGATTCTAATCCTATCAATTACCCACAAGAATTGGTGGATGAATTTGGACCGTTATATGGTGATGTGTGGGATAAGAATAGGTGGCAAAATTTCCTCTATCCCACATTGTTTTTCTAAATGATAGTATATTTATTGACACAAATACCATTATACGAACATCATCATACACCACCTCTTTATATATTTATATGAATACATATTGAAATATATTAATGTAAAAGTATGTTAAAAAATGTTTACAAACATTACTACAGTGTTTATATATCAACATTTATTAATTAATGATTATATTTTCTAAACATTATATATCAACGATTATTATAAAAATAAATTGAGAGGAAAAAACCATTATAGTAATATATTTATTAATTTAAATATTTTAATTCACAATTTCTTAAATGTATTTTAGAAACTATATTAATTAAAATGTATTAATATTTATTCTTTAAAATTGATAAATCTATGTTCAATATTTTTAATATGATTATATGATGATAAAATTATGGTCATTATTTACAAATATAAGTACATTTATGCATAAATGCAGACATGTATATAGGAATATACATCATTAAATATTTATAGGTATATTTTAATATATGTATACACATAAATCTAAATATTATAATATGTTAAAACATACAAATACACAAAATCGTAGATATGTTACAGTTATATATATATATACACATATATATATATATATATAAACATACATAGGGAATTAGAAATACAAATATCCTGGTAGAGAACTATCCTGTAAACCTCCCATTGGAGATTATCCTTGTGAATCACCAATTGGATATTTTCAACAAAAATATCTCATATTTTTTAGAGGAAGTAAATAGTCATATTGGTTATGAATATCACACAACCAGGGAAACATGTCAACCAAGAATGATTAACCACCAAACTCTCCCACCCACAGAAACAGCCTAGGATGCCAAATAGTGGGCCTCACAATTTCCTTTTAACACAATGAAATAAAATGAGTAGGATGAGAAATGAAGGAGAAGGTATTTAATTCTTCCGACCAGTGGTCTGGTGGGATGAAGGCCATCATCCATGTTGTGTAAAGAGTGTATAATGATATGATAGTCTGATTCTAAAATAATGGAACTCTATCATATCTTCATAGAAATGTTTATCCCAAAAATAATCTATTGGGAGTCAGGTACTGTAGAAATCTGTTTAGAAAGAAATTTTCATTGGAAAAATATAAAATGGAACCAAAATATTCCTAGATGCCCAACCCACACCAGAAAATCCAGGAATCATTAATGGGGGCATCAACATTGATATTTAGTACATCTATCAAGTGGGGGGTCCAAATGTAGGAATTCCAAGAAGATCTTGTGGAAATCCTACTACAGTGAAAGGGATTCTAACTATCCATATAGAATTCAATAGATTTGACCCATGGGGTGTCGGGTTTTATTGCACCCTTGAAGATGAGTTCATTTCTACAAATCTAGATTTTCCATGTCAATAAAAAATGTTTTCTAGCCATCTCCAGAGAAAGTGATGAAATCCAATTATCATGATGTTTTGGTAGCTTGAGTAAAGGATCTAAATAATCTTCAATTCTTGAATTGTAGGCCTTAAAAATATCCCTGGCTCAAGAAAATGAAAGATTATCTTAAGTGGCGGAATCCAAATCCACTTGGAAAAGCATACATACAGGTTCAACAATGGAATTATGAATAAATAGAAATTCATTAATTGGAATAATGAATATCTAAACCATCTACAAAAAATGTTTCCATTATAAGGATTAGTGAGCTTCCATAGACATTCTAGTATTGAGAGTTCCCATGCTAAGAGATAACACACGCTTGTTTATAACTGGGTTTAACGTAGTAAACCCCGAAAGGCTCTTTAATTTAATAAAGATAACCTAGAAGACGAGCTTCAACACATGGGATGCTCATAATAATGCTAAAATCCTTCTCATTATACTTGGAATTCATCTTATCTATGCCAAATCCACTCCCATCCTACTCAAATAAAGAATGAACATTTTCATTCACAATCCCCATAACAATAGCATAGGTCACCAAAGACCCACCTAAGTCTGGAAGCCAAGAATCCTTCCAAATTTTAACTCTACCACCATTTCCAATTCTCCAATATCGTCCCATATTCAAATGATCAAAAGAATCCCATATAATTATATATAGATATATATAATAATATGTATATAAAACTATACATAGGATATTGATAATATAAATATCTTAGTGGATATTTTTTCAATCAATATCACATTTGATATTGACCCTATGAATAATGGTCATGTGAATCTCTTATTTGAGATTTTCCCAATGAATCTCCCTTATAGATGCATATAATTATATGTATATACTATCATATATAAAAAAAATGGAAATAAAAATATCATAGTGGATATTTCTCATGGGAATCTCCCATTACAGACTTTTCATACTCATATCCTATCTTTAATAGGCCATATGAATCTCCCATTGGATATTTTCCCTACAAATATCCCATATTACATTATTATATATATATTCATTCATGAGTCACTATAAAAAATGAAATATTAAACAGAAACATAATGATATAGTATATATCATTAGGTAAAATTAGTAGTCTGAACATATATTAATTTTTTATGATATTAATTTAATGTAAGAAAAAATGTTTTTTCCACAAAATATATCTATTAATAATAGTTGTTCAATTCCTGCAATTATTTTACTAGCAGTTAAATCTATTATTTTACTATGTCAACATGAAAAGTTTTTTTCATGGACATGAATCTATAATTAAGAAATGTCATTACTAATAAATATTTTAACATTATAAAAATATGTTGCAATAAACTATTAACTTTTTTTCTTCATTATCAAATTTAAAAAAAATATTTTTTAATATTATTATCAATAAATATATATAATTAAAATAATTCCCTTAATGGGTTGAGATATTTATCCTAGGGTTTTCATTGGTTTGGAGATTCCTATGGTTTTCCTAAGCACATTGGTAATTCACTAGTGTCCCTACATCTATTGGATAATGTGTCCAAACATCCCTCTGTCATCCCATCCCTATTTATTTTCATGAGAAGTGTCTTAATGGAGTTGGATTTGATAAACCATTTGAAACACATATCCCTGATTGATAATGAGAGTGTGAAGGTTGTGGCTAATAATTATTAGGATTTGTTTCTTATGCATCAAATGTCACTCGTGATCGTTGAAATATTTTTGGTCAATCGGACCATTAATATAGGAACACTAAAGAACATGCTTCTAAATGATTGTCATCTTGAAGAGGGTGTACTTATAAGAGAAGTTGGAGTGGTCTATATGATCTTTGAATTATTTCACAAATAAAATAAATAGAAGGTTCTCAAGGTAAGTGCATGGTCCTTTGAAAAACAACTCATTCTAATGAAGGATTTAATATATGGATAGGATATCCTTATGAACATTCTATCCCAACCCCCATTTTATATAAGACATAAAGGAATTTAATTTTGTGGTAGTATAGAGTCATTTATGCTTGAAGTCAGTGGTTAGATAAAGAATTTATGGAATTGGACTGATCAAATCCTACTCATTGGGGACCGGTATTGTAGAAAATGGTATCGGTTGATGTTGAGAAACCACTTATGAGGTGATTATTTCAGATTATAGAGTAATTAAAAATGTGTATATCGTTCAAAATTCAAATGAACCCAAACTATGGATTTTATTTGGGTGTCTTGGACCCACATTTAATGATTTTGTTCCAAAGGTGGATGAAGACAGACACATAATTATGTAGTATGGTCCATGGCTCTGTGAAAAAAGTTTGAATTCATCCTTCATATCTAAACTAGAAAAATAATGGTATTAGGATATAATTACAAAAAAATTGTAAGAAATCATTCCATAATAAAAATAATATCATCATGTTGAGGCCTCTGGAATTTTTGTCAAATCAATGTGAGGGCCTATGATTAGATAAAGGGACATACCAAACTATCATTGTAGGTTATGTCATCCTTGGTATTTTGTTTGATGACTATGGAAATATGATATGGAGATGGTTGCTCCTCAAGACTTATTCATGTATCCATGGAGGGATTGAAGAAACCAAAATTATGTATGGCCCATGTCTCTGTGATAAAATTTCAAATCCATCCTTTATAGCTAAACCAGAAAAATAATGGGATTGAGATAGAATTACAATAGAATTTTATAAGCAATCTTTACATAATCAAAATAATATCATCATTCTAGGGCCTCTAGATTATTCATCAAATCAACGTAAGGAAAAATGAGTAGATAAGGGACGTACCGAACTAGTATTGTATGTTCTGTCATCCTTAGTATTTGATGTGATTACTATGGAAATATCCTATGTAGAGGGTAACCCCCAAAGACATATTCATGAATCCATGGAGGGAATGAAGAAACCATTATCCATCCCAAAGAAAAACTACTCAGATCCACTAGAACTGAATTCTCCCTTGATACATGAAGGACCCTTTATTTCATCTTATAGTGGGTGGTATTATCGATTCATCTATAGAAGGTAATAAAAATAGTTGTTGTGGAAGAGAAAAGTGTTAGAGGGTAATGGTAATGGAATGAATGAGGGAGAAAACAGTGAAGTTAAAAGTAGTACATAGGGACCACTGGTTAATGAGAGATTCATTAAAAGGTGGTATGCGGAGGGTGATGGAACATAACTTGAATTATTAATGGCAGAGTCTGTATTGATCTATCCCCTCTTATCCCAATAAAAATACTATGTTAGAGCTATCGTGGCCTTGGAAACCGACAAATAGTTAATATTCTCTAGCTTTGTTGAGCCAAAAGTATACGTGATATGGTTTTTTCTCAAACCATATTAAAAAGAAAGGACAAGGATGGTGACCCAAAAACGGGTCATCTATAAATTTCCCAGTTTCATAGAAATCCCATGCAGGTGGTATTGGCCTCCATTATAGGGAGGAAGTGAATGATACGGTTAAATAATTATCTTTTAATCACATTGGTGCATTCGTCTATCAACTATATGAAATGGCTGAACTTTTGTTAGATTTTCTGGATGGCCCACCCCAAGGGATAAATGGAAGCCCTAGAAGTTACTGAATACCCCTCAGGGGAACCAATCCAAACCACTATTTATTGTGGGTATTTCAATGAAATTTTATTCCCTAATGATAAAAAAGGGTAAAGTATGACTCATGAATCTATGTTGGAATATCAATAAGAAAAATAGATGGTGGTACATTCTAATTTTGGATATTCTAGAAACCCATTTACATGGTTTTTTTTGAATTATAAAAAAAATTCATTGTAGAGAGGTTGAAAATATTCTTAGGTTTAGATGATTGAAATATTATTTTCAATTATTTCGTTGTTTATTCACCTTTCTCCTACCACATCAAACCTGTCATGACGCGACTAAAGCCTAGGCTAAAGTCGCAACTACCCCATGCTTGCCTCCTTAGGCCATGGGGTGGAAAAAAGTGCCAAAATGAATATCCAAAATGGGATGGATTTTCCTAAGTACCTATACATACACCAAAATCCATCTCAATGAAAAATTGTAGAGGATGAAAATTAAAAGTTGAAAACAAAACTAGGGAATCAACCATGCCTCTAAAACCTCTAGACAGTAAAAGAGTATAGTAGTGTAAAATGAAAAGTAAAGGAGAAAAATACACACCAAACTAGAAGAAAATAGAAAAGTAAAACTCTAAAATTAAATTAGAAATGTAAAACACAAAAATAGCCCAGCTCCTGATCACTAGGATCCAGCCACTATATGTAGTCTAATTTACCAGGAATCCTTAAGCTCATCTAAAGTCATTACAGACCATTTATTTGTCTTTATAATATACAACCCATGTGAGAAACCCCCATGAAATGGGGAGAATATAACTACCTAATATGACACCCTAGAAGATGAATGGGGTAGTAATAGTTAAAATAGGAATATAAATAATGTATTTAATACACAAGATGCAATATATAGTGAAATATAAAAGATCCACACAAAACAAGAGAGAAGTAGCATCATCCAAACACAAGGGGATAAACACAATGTGTATATGAATCACGTGTCGACCATTTTATTGATTTAATAGGAGAGTAGACTCATCCAACCATCAGAATCTAAACATGGAAAAAACAATTATACCCAGCACATCTTTACAACCCTTGGAAGGATAGTAACCAAATCCAAAGGTATGGATACATATGTATGTATATATATATAAATTCCCAATAACAACCCCAAATGAGATAGAAAGTTGATCTCTATATCTTAGATCAGCCTATGAAAAAGATTCTCCAATGGTTCCAAAGGTCCATCAATTATTCCCAGCATCTCACTCGTCTGCTCAAAATTTATCATCCATGTCCCGCCATACCTTGTCACTGTGACACAAAATCTATGGGCCATAATCACTAGGTATTAGACCCATTCCCTTGTGCAAAATTAGTTCTCTACTCAGTGGTAGAGGACTCATGCCTAAACAAATTTTAGGGTTCAACTCTACAAGTAGGTAGAGGACACATGCCCACCTCAGATGGAGGGTTTTACTCTAGAAGTTGTTGAGGACCCATGCTAAGCCACGCTAGAGGGTTCCACACAAGATATCTATAGAGGAAACATACCTTGTTCCAATATGAGGGACCCACTCTGATAGTCAATGGATAAACCATTCCCTACCTTGTTGTAGGGTTCAACATTTTTGGTAGAGGTCCCATTCTCAAACTATCTTGAGGGTACCACACTAGTCATCATGTACCCATTCCCAACCCAGTTATAGGGTTCTACTCGGAAGTCACTAGAGGATGTATGAACCGTGATAATAGAAAGGTTCTAAAATATGAGTTTGTATAGGACCCATTCCTAGTATATCTAGATGTTTCATCTCTAGAATTTGTTGAGGACCCATTCCCATCCCATCAGGAGGGTTCTACTCGGGATGCCTTAGGTGATCATGTGTGATCACTAACATCATCAAGCATCACCTAACCAATAATCATTCCCATAAAATTCTACATCATATCTAAAAATCCACAACTTAGGTCACTATCATATTCTATGTGGTAAAACACTTAGGATAGACTACACATTAAACAAAATAAAAGTTCAAATGATGGAGATACAGAGGTGCGAAGTTTCATCAAAAGGAGCCATGGGGTACACAGCATGTGAGGGGACCCACATGGCATGTTGTCCCACTACTTCACATTTTCTTGTCCCTAGAAGTAGATGGATATCCAATCGTGTATATTTATATGATGTTTGGGGGATAAACATGGTGTACTTGTGCCAATAAGGGTCTCACCCATGTGCTATTTCCATGTATGTGTATCCAAGTTGTGTCAATGTACTTTACCCAAAGTTCATGTACTTTATTAAATGACATGACACTTCACATATTGGGTTTCCCGTGTGTTTTGGTCATGCCTATGTACTCAAGCGCATTTCAGAAACTTGGATGTGTTCTCTACCACATGGTTCATCTGCACAGGGAAGGTGGTACATGGCATGTAGGAGGACTACAAATCTTTCCATCTATATAAAATCTCAAAATCCAAACCTCCTTATCCAGTGAGCCACATGTTGTATTTTCATCATGGTGCATGGAGGTTAATGATTTTTCATAGTTTTCTAGATCTCTTTCCATGCATTGAATAGAGCTATTCCACTTTGACTCCAAATTCGATTCTGTTAGAAAATAGAGGATTTAGATGTGAATCATAGTTTTTGATCATCATTCATTGGAAATTAGATTTCGTCGATCCTTGGACATATGTTGCATGTTCTGCGCACCACTAAACCTTCCTAGATTTATTATCTAGCCTTATATCATTGAAATGATCATCCACAACCAATATAGATCTATGATCTAACCTTTTTCTGTTGATTGTATCCTCATTTATGAATCCATCATGATTAAGGTGTTTTGATTGGGCTCATTATATCCCGAAAATGTTGAACTGGGACCGTGGTGTCCTACCAGTGATGAATGGAAAGAAAAGTGAATTAATTGCACCAAATTTTTTAAGTGATCCTTTTCAGGTTTTAAATTCCAATGATAAAAATTGGGTATATCTAGGGTTATAAAACAAATATTAATCAATTTATTTGGCACTCGGTAATATTCTCAAGACACAATGGGAACAGATCAATACAAGGGATTGATTTTCACAATCAAATTAATCATAAATGGCATAAAACATAAATTAAAGAGGATGGAGATTGGTTTTTTCTTTTTTGAATTATGAACTTGAAAATTATGTAAGTTGTTGCATTCATTGTTCCATAATATGCTCTGATCTAGTGTTTCATCGTGGTCTGAGGTGATTCCCTAATAGAATAAGGGGACAAAGCTCTAGAATCCTCCTAGGTTATATGCATCTAAACCTATAGGATTAACCATATAAGTATTATTATATAGTTTCATTTAGGTTGAACAGATTAATTTATTTATGTATCCACTGAACATACCACCAATGGGATAGATAACTTAATTCTCTAGGTTATCCTATTTTATGCCTATCATATGGAAATCAATGAGTATCGTACTCAACCATGGATTAATATTTTTTATCTAATCTTCAATTTAATTTTTATCTCATTTTCTTTAAAAAACTACATGTATGAAATAAAAAAAGATATTTAATATTTTTTTAATAATAATTCTAGGAACATCAGCCATGGAATTGCATTCCATCTCAGTGTCCTGCTTTGGAAGTATATATATAAATATTTCAAAGTATTTTAATGAAAAAAATGGGTCTCTACATCATTCACTCCTTTAATATTTTCATCCCTAAAAATCAAAATTAAACAAAAATCATAGGATATTGAGCATGTACTTAGATCCCTCACTACTAAGAGCTCTCCTACATGTTCATGTAATGCCAAAACACATGACCCAAGACGATGGTCCATCCAAATAGGTTTATTTGTTGTCGATCCTTGATCACCACTGAGTTCTCCAAAAATGTGGCTCCATCCTCGATTTCCAACTCTCCCTAGTCGATGACGTGAATGGGGTCGTGAACGTATCTCTTCATAAACAACTTGCAGAAGATGTTGCCCATGCTCTCTAGTTGTGGGGGTAGGGTGAGGTGGTAAGTATTCTTTCAAACCCTCTACATGATATCAAATAGTCTGATGAACCTCAGGGATAACATGCCTTCCCATCCGAATCTCTATAATCCTTATCATGGGGAGACTCTGAGGAAAATTTGGTCTCCATGCTAAACTCAAATTTCATATAAATTTGATATGTATAATATTTTTTCCTACCCTGGGTCATCCTCATCTGGTCACGGATGACTTGTACCTTCTTGGTCATCACCTGCACCATCTATGGGACAATAAGTGATGTCTCGCCAATATCTATCTAGCATAATTGTGGCTTATAGGGTCTCCCATATAGGACCTCAAAAGGTTTCATGCTAATGGTAGAGTGGTAGCTGTTGTTTTATGAAAACCCAACAAAGGGAATGTGATCCTCCAAGAATTGGCAAAAATTTAACCTAGAATCCCTTAGAATGATCTCCAACATCTGTATAGTGCACTTGGTTATCCCATCGGTATGCGGGTGAAAGGTTATACTCATCCTCATTTTAGTCCTAAATTACTTCTGACAGGCCTCTCCACAATCATGATGTAAATTTCACATCATGACTAGAGATAATCATTGAGGGAAACCCACGATGGAAAATGATACCCCTTATGTACAATTGTCCCAAACTCTGTTAAACTATGCTCCTTTATTGTAGGGAAGTGTTAAGTCTTCATGATTTGGTCAAATATAACCCATATGGTGTCATGTATCTTCATATTTCATGTAATTAATGTCAAAAATTACAAGGATATGTCATCCCACATCAACTCTAAGATTTCAAGGGGCTTCAACAAACATGCTGGAACTCAGTGCTCAGCATTCACTAACTAACAGATGATGTATCGAGAGAGAACCTTAGCTATGATCCATATCATTCCAAACCACCAAAAGTTTCATAGATGGTCTCTATACATATTCCCCACAATATAAGGTATATATATGGGGATAAGTTTGAAACTCCCACATCATGAATGGAGCCACTATATTCCCCTAGAAAAGGATGGTGTGATTCCATCCTTTATAATATCCATATGTTGAAATCCCCATTGATATCTTCTCACATAGTTCCTCACAGCTGATGTCTCCCAGCTATGACTCTCTCACATGATCAAGAAGCAGGGGAGTAAACACCATCGGCTAAAGAAAAGCAATACCCTCCTTCTCCACCAGGGTCAGCTACAAGGAATCTAACAACTATTATGCCTCATGGACCATTCAATATTGGGAATTCCTTTTAAAGGATTAGTATAATATGTGGTGCTTCCCTAGTGTATATATTATATCAATGTCATAGCCCCATAGGAACTCCAACCAGCATTGATGTCTCCAGGTCAAGTCTCTATGAGTGAAGACATACATGATATTCTAATGGTCTGAGTAAACACCACAACATTTCCCCTTGAGGTAGTGACTCTTCATCCTCGGGGTAAATACCACCGCTGCTAGTACTAAGTCATGAGTCACATAGTTTTTCTCATGTATCCTCAAATGCATCGACCTGTATACAATAACTACCTTTTGATGCATCAACACGTAGATGAGCCCAAATACTGAGTCATCTTAATACACTACATACTCCATGACCTCCTCTGGTAGTCTCGATATAGGATAACTTTTCGGACTCATCCTCAACTCTATGTAGTCCCTCTATCACTACTCAGACTAGGTAAATGATCTCCCTTTCCACATTAGTTAGGTAAAAGATTCTACAATTTTGGAGAATTCTTCCAAAAACCTCTGGTTGTACCCTACCATGTCAAAAAAGCCATACTCCTATGATATGCTCTTAGGTGTCTCCAAAAAAAATAACTACATCAATCTTCTCTAGGTCAATGTCTAAACCATGATAATAATGAAATTCCCTTGAATGTGAACCTCATTAATCCAAAAATGATACTTTGAGAGTTTCCTTGAATGAAGGTTCTCTCGAAGTAAATCTAGAACCATCTTCAAGTGATCTGCTTCCTCATCTATTTCAATGTATATGAATATGTCGTATATTAATAGAACCAAAAATTAGTCCAAGTATGGCTAAAAGATATGGGTCATCAATGGAATAAACACGATGGGGTAAATCATCACACCAAAGGGAATCACTAGGAACTTATAGTATCCTTAGTCACATAGGAGTGAAAGATTTGGAAAATCATCCTCATGAACCCTCAAATGGTGGTGTCCAAACCAAAAGATCAATATTCAAGAACCATATTACACCTTGCAAATATTTAAAGAGTATGTTATCCCTTGTAAAGGGGTACTTTATCTTTATCATGGATAGGTTCATGTAATTATTAACCATGAAAATATGTAATCTATTGTCTGCCTTTTTCATGAACAACACTGGAGATGCCTAGGGGAACATTGGGCTTGATGAAACCCTTCACATGAAGTTCTTCCAACTGAAAATATTTATCCCAGATCTTAGTAGAGCCCATATTATTTGCCTCAAATGATATCAGAGTAGTCATAGGATGAAATTCACTGAAAAAATATATATCTCTCGCCTTAGAAGTATTACGCAAACGACTTTGGGGAAGATGTCCATATAATCCTCAACAACTAAAGGAATACATATTCCAGAAGATCCTGCAGCACCAATGGATATATTATCCAACTGATGGGTGATGGGATGAAACACTTAACTTACATAACCTAGTTTTCCTATGTGGGATCAATCTCATTAGAAAATGATAATCTCATCCCATCAGTGTGGAGTAATCTGGCTTTTCAATGGGGATAGAAAATCTAGGCTATGAACAAGGAAACACAATCCATTCCAAAAAAAATACACTATAGGGTTCCATCATTATTACCTAAATATCCCACATGGACCTATTTTCATCAAGTGATATCTTGACCTTTTGGTAGATAAAAGACACAGAATAATATTTCCCTATAGGAACCTCAAGTTCAATTTGTTGGGATAACACATTAACTCGGAGATCCTCCTCATAAAATATGTGTATATATACGAAAGAATGAATGGAACAAATTTTTAATAATAAAAAATCATGTTTATGATAAACACATATCATACCTTTAATCATATCATACATTGCAGGGTCATAAGCCTCCATGGATTACAGCTAGTCACGACCCCGACCGAAGGCTCCCTGAGCCTAACATTGGCCGCGTAGGGGTGGTGGTGGAAAGATATCATAGTTTAATCAACCACCCACTACTCCTACTCCTCTTCTAACTCTGCCTCCTTGGGTTCCACGATGACCTTTCCTGGGGGGTCCCTAATCATGATAGTGCGTCTACCATGGTGTTATGTCAGATGACTTCTTATACTCTACAAAATATTTGGTCGAACAGTCAGGTGCTATAGGACCACACCCATCATAAGAATTGCAGTGATCCTCTTCAGGTTTCCCTGGTAATCTACATTTTCCTTATACTTCATGACAATGTACCTGAGTCTGATCGCAAAAGTATCTACTGCTTCATGATCCCCCTTATTGGAACCTACTAGATATTGCAAATGGCTCAGCTCTATAATGCCCACTTCCATCTCCAGCTATATGGAATCCCTCCAACAGAAATATCTTTATCGCTAGTTCCCACTGCATCACCCTATTCATATGTGGGGATGCACAGGGGCACCAAGATACCATGAATATATCTTTGGTGTCCCATATCAAATATCTATTTTCGAATGTATCCATCATGTATAATGTTAATGGAGTATCATGTAAGGTATATGAACCTCGTTTTATACTTGAACAATGTTATGCATCCTTTTTTTATACCCATAAGCTCAGGAATCCAAACAGAGCACACATATGAAGGGCAGTACACCTCGCAGAATAGCTACCATAAGTCAGGCCATGAAATTGTTGACTCATTATTCATCTATGTAACAAGGCTCGACCATATCACAGCTGCTCTGTGGAAAAGTATAGATATTAGGGAAACCACTGGATCCACCTATGTTCAGATGACCCTGAAGACACGATCCACTGACTCTAGCCTATCATATACTGCTAGAGAATCTAGCTCACCATGCAACCTCAGGGGTATCTAGACCTTGAACTCACAGACCATGCTAATCCTATGAACATCCTTATCCTACTCATATTGTAAAATACACTTCATTACTGGTGGAGGTTATTCTACCTTCCCACCTAGAGGAAGAAACTCATGGGATGGACCCAAAGCTGATCACTCATCCCTCATCGAATCATCATCCTAATGAGGAACTAGTATCCTGGTCGGCTGTCATCATGGAGGCACCCTTAGATTTATCAACACGTACCATGGATACATGAGCATAAATTATATATATAAAAATGGGGAGCTAACCCCTGATGTGAATTCAATGACTAAATAATACATGATGCAGGTATCATTGATCCATGCAACCAATGTCTCGGTATTCATTGTTGAAAAGTAGATACGTAAGGTCCTGGTGAATAGATATGTTGGTTGGCCATACCATAACTATATTCCCTATCCAGAGATCCCCACACAATACACATTGAAACTATTACCCCAAATAACATCCAAATTTATATAAGGTGATTACTAGAAATAACATTATAAGGAAGGATCTTCTTTAAAACCTATCTTTCACAACTTGACCCATGTTGGGGCCTAAGCCGCAACTACCCCGAAACTACCTCTCTAGTCCAGTCAGTGGCAACAAGCATTGAAATTCAAAAAATAAATTGTGGCCATTTCCTATGTAACTACACACACACACAACCATCTCGATGAAAAATTAAAATATGAAGAAAATTAATAGATTCAAGACACTATAGAATCAACCATGCTGGTAAATCCTCCAGAAATTATAAGATTATGGTTGTGTCAACAGAAACATATTGAGTAAAAAAACACACACAACATGAAATATAGCCCAACCTAGAAAAACTAGAAAATTAAATGACAAATAGATCCTAGTTATTCATCTCCATGATGTGACCACCGTGCGAGGTCTAATGTACCAGGTATCCCTACACTCTTTTGAAGTCACCATAGACCTAACCATCTTCTTCATAAGACATGACACATACAGAAAAATAAAATATTGGGGTGAGTATATACATACATAGTAAGATTCCTATAATTCATGAGCGAGAACAGTAAGAGATATAACAGGAATATGATGATGTTAGTTAGTACACAAGATGCAAGATATAGTGGAGGAGAATATTTCAACTAAAAAAAATATAGAAGTAACCTCATCCAAAATCAAGGGTTTTGAAATGGTGTGTAGATAAACTAAAATCAAGTTCATAACACATATAGAAAGATAGTAGACTCATCAAACCAAAATAAGAAAAACATAGAAAGCAAGTTGCGTACCCCTCACATATTTACAACCCATGGAATAAGAAGAACCAAATCTGAAGTTATGGATACAGATGTGTGTGTATATATATGATCATTAAAAAGGAACCCAAAAAAAGAAAAGGGGGATAGCCATCACACAGATCAACCCAAGTAGAAGAGTCACCAACAACTCAAAAATCCCAACAACAATGGCCATCATCTCTGATGTCTACTCTGAAGTAACCATCCAAGTCCTTCCACACCTCATCATAGTGTCACATATTCATGGGGCTATAATATCTAGGTAGAGAAACCATTCCCTATTACAATTGGATGGTTCCACTCAGTGGTAGCTGACCCATGACCAGACCAGTTAGAGGTTTCCACTCATGAAGTCAATAGAGGACCCATGCCCAGCCCATCTAGAGGGTTCCACTCTAGAAGTCACCAAGGACCCACGCCTATCCTAGCAGGAGGGTTCCACTCGAGAGGTATTAAGAGGACCCATTCTGTATTCTGATATGAGGATAACACTCTAATATTCAATAAAGGTCCCATAACCTACCTAGTAGGATGGTTTCACTCAGGTTGTAGAGGACTCATGCCAAGCCCATCTGGAAGGTTCCACTCTAGTCATCGATGACCCATGCCCAGCCCAACTAGAGTGTTACACTCATATGTTAACAGACGACCCATGCCCTATGATATTAGGTGGGTTCCACTCTAATTGTTAGTAGAGGACCCATTCCTAGACCATCTGGAGAGTTTCACTCTTTAAGTTGTTGAGGACCCATGTCCTGCCCAGCTAGTGGGTTCCACTCTAGATTCCTCTAGTGATCCTAAGTGATAACGACCATCATTAAGTGTCCCCTAACCAAGAGTCATGCCCAAAAAATTCCACATCATGTCTCAAAATCCACAACTAAGAGAACTAGAACATTATTCATGGGAAAATACTCATTATAGGGTACCCATGCACCAAAATATGATTTAAACCGAAAGAGATAAAAAATTATAATGTTTATTCAAATGGATCCAAGGGGTACATGGCATTTGAGGGGACCCACGCAACGTGTGGTCCAACTCCGTCACCTATATGTTTCCCATTAGGAACAAGTATCTCCAAGAATATTTTATTACATGAAATTTTGGGGATATACATAGAATTCCCATGCCACTCGGGGTCCTACCCGTGTGCCCTAGACATGTTCGTGTATCCAATCATTGTTTGTGTACTTTACCCTATGTCAGTGTACATTACTACATGGAATACCTCTTTAAACGTGGTGACCCAGATGTGTTCTGGTCTTTCCCGTGTACTTAGTCACATGTTGTGTACCTTACTGTGTGCTCCCCCACATGCCCTATCCAGATGGGGAAGGTGGTACACAGTGTGTACGAGGGATACATGCCATTCTATCCTTATAAAATCTTAATCACTTAACTTCCACAAACAACGGTTAACACATCGTGAGTTCATCATGGTATACAATGGGTAGTTAGGTTTTTCAAATTTTTATAGATTTTCTCTCATTCATTGAACATATCCACACCCCTTTAATTTTGTATTCAAATGCACCAGAAAAATAGTGGATCTGGACGTGGAATGTAGTTCTCGTCAATTATTCACTAGAAATCAGATTCCATGGATCCTTGGAGATACATTGCATGTTCCACGCACCCATGAACCTTACTCTATGAATGGTACATCCTCCACTCATAGAAACAATCATAAAAACACTTTAAAAATCCAAAAACTAATATTGTTCCATCAATCCATTCTTTATTAATTAATTTTTCATGATTCTGTGTATCAAATTGGGCACGATATTGGCCAAAAATGTCGAATCAAGGCCAGAGGGTCATACAGATGATGAATTAAAAGTAAAGGGGAAGAAAGGAAAAAATGTTTAAACAATCACTTCCAATCATTCTTTTCCACATATATATAATGAGGATATCTAGGGATAGAAAACAATGATTAATCAATTTAATCGGTACTTGGGAACATGCTTCGACCATCGATTGTGTAGATCAATAGAAGTTATTGATCTAATCAATAAATTTAATAAAAAAATGAATAAAATATTGATGAGTCCTACCTAGATAATGGATCATTCGTCATAGAATAATTCAATCTATAATGGTAGAATGAAGTCATTGTGTTTGTTGCGCCCCGATCTACTCTGATCCATTGTTTTTTCATCATCCAAGGTGATTTCACAATGGAAGGAGGGGAAGAAGATATATAATCCTCCCCAGGATTATGCAGATATCCTTATATTATTCTCCATGGTAGTATTCTTATGTAATTTCTTTGAGTACAAAAAAAAATTATTTATTTATTTATCCAATGACTGTACTACCAATGGGTGAGATATTTTAACATCACACACTGACCTATTTAAGGTCAAAATTAATGTATAAAATGAAATATGGTCTAAAATATGGTATCTAACATTTTATTTAAAATTATTTTTAGGAGTTATACCATTTTTATATGAAATTGTTTGTGTTCAATATAAAATATATTTAATATTTTTATAAAATAAATTTTGGACACACCAGGCCTCAAAATCACACACCATCTCAGATCATAGCTCTAGAAATATGTATTGAAATAATTAAATGTCTTAAAATAAAAAAAAATGGGTTTCTATAAGACCATTTTATGATAATCATTTAATCCTCTCTTATGTCCAAAACCATGTCGTGAAAGAATCTTCAGAATCAAGAGCATCTGGGTGAAGGATAAGGAGTGAAAAGATGTGATATTCTCTTATTAGAAGGTGGGGGATCCTAAAATCAATTGAAATATCCATCTTGTAGTTTCCAAGTTGAAATAGAGTGACATAAAATTTCATATATATAATATTAACATTGATTTTATTAAATGAAATCTAAATGAGTTATATTCTATCCACCTTTATGATTATGTTCTCTCCACTATCTCAAGACTATAAGTAGACCTGGATGTGGCACTCAAAATTAATGATTTTTTTTGTCTATACATGCCAAAGAATTCCACATAAATGTGGGAAACTCCAGTACCTTATATTTCAATCATGAGTACTTCAAATATTGTCACATGAACTATATATCTTTTCTCACTAATTTTTAAGGTAGTCTTATATTGGATTAGACAATAATCCAAGATCTTATCATGTGTTTTTATCATTATATTTTCAAGATTATGGGGTGGGGTTCCTTCATTTATTTTGATATTTATACTTGTATAGAACAACTAGTTTTGGAAATGATGAATCACCCGAACACATCTGATTTTACTAATGGTGATATTTTTGTGGCACTGAAACAAAAAAACTCAACCAATGTTCCTAGACAAGAAGGTTTTTGTGATTTTGTTTCTTTAAAAAATATTTTCATGTTGTTGTTCCTGACATTTAAATTATCATGAAAGTAATTTGGATGGGAAAATCCTATCATTTTGATCTTAATGAGACTATTATAACACTCATTCTGAAGATTAAAAAACCCTATTTGGTCTCATAATTGATGCCTGTCATTTTATGAAATGTTGCCTTCAAAATATTTTCAAAAATTTTGGTTAACCATCTATGGCCATGGATATCATCCAATATTTATTATAAAAAATGTGATTTCATCCCTAGCTAACTCATATCAGATAATTTCATTGTTTCCCTTGATGTTTTTCACTATATGAATGGTCGATCTTTTTCTGAAAGAGGTATCCTGGCTTAGAATAGGGATATGAATATCATGTATGATATATTTTAATGGCATTTTCTCTATTTATTTTGTGAGTAAAATGGGTTTTTATAATAAATTTATTAAATCCATCTTGAAATGCATCTCCACTATCCCTTTCAAGATTAAAATAAATGGGGGTCTCTCTGAAATCATTCCCCCTACTAGGGGTCTTCAGTGGGGTGACCCTATCTTCCCTTTCCTATTTTTTGGTGTCAAATGTTTTTTCACAGTTAATTTATATGGAATCTAGGGTCAATCAAGTGCATGGGGTGATGGATTTTTGGTATATCACACCTATTTCCCACCTATTTTTTGATGATGGTAGTTTACTTTTTTTATAGCTACTTTGGTGTAATTCATTACTATATACAAAATTATCTATAGGTATGAGATGAAATATGGGTAGTTGGTTAAAATTTCAATGTATGAGATCTTCATTAGTCCTGGTATTCCTACAAGATGGAAGGATGATCTCAACATTGCTTCTAGAAATCAGGTGGTTTAAAAGCACCAATAATATATTAGGTTTTCCACTATTTATGGTTGTTCAAAAAAGAAATGTTTTTTTGAATCATTGATAGGGATGCTAAAAAAATCAAGTGTGGTCTGGTAAATTGTTTTCTAATGAGTGAAAGGAAAACCTCATCAAGGCCATGGCCCAACCTATCCCAACCTATCATAGGTCCCTTTTTAAATTACCTAGTTTTTTTATCGATCAATTAAATTCTAGATTGGAAAATTTCTATTAGGGAAGTATTAATGGAAAGAAGATAACCCTATGGAAAGTGTTGGAAATTATTTTCCTCTATATGTATAGTGAGGATATGGGGATATAATATCTAAACATTTATAATTATTCACTTATTTCTATTCTATGATGGAAACTCTTGGATCACTCTGATTCTCTTTTTTTGGGCCATTTATGAACAATATGTTCTGAATTCAGACTTAAGTGGGTGGAAGCTTGGAACATGAACAAACTTCTTTTGGACAAGTTCGTGGAGTTCTTATGATCTTCTCAATAAAGTCCTATATTGGAGGATAGTTTACATAGAAATTTTATATACATGTAAATACCCTTCGTTGATGGATAATAGCATCTCCTTGGTAACGTCACTGATTATTGAGGGTTTGGAAAATGAGATGGTGAAATAATTGTTTAATGTAGATGGTAGTGTATAGTGTACTGGAAATTTTAAATAATGGTTTAAAGAAATGAAGAGAAATATTATTTTGAGTATTCTTGGTACAAAGTATTTGGGAGATGACCTTTCGCAAACCTACCAAGACACCCTACTACACTGGTTCCAAATCTTGTAGTGACATAGCTCAAAGGGAATTCTTGAAATCCATAGGTTAGATACTAGCACCTGAAATCTTACATGATAATAGAGGGAACAAATTTTCCACAAAATAGCAGAAGATAAAAGTTACAAGTTAGTATACTCAACAATCAAAAAGAAGAAATTACTATAAACCAAATTGGCATAACAAAACCCAAAGTAGTACATCAACATAGTTCTCAACATATATCAACATAAAACTCAAAAATCCAATAAAATATGTGGATAACATATCCACCAATCACCTAAATTACTCCAAGCCATATAATCTTTAACATCCACCTACATTAAGTGGTTCTTTCCCTTTGTTAGGACCTAGCATACGAAGATATACAATCACACGAATGAAAAGATATAGTGTGAGCTATAAATACAAGTAGGGTATCACCGTGTCTTCCAAAATAAATAAAATAAAAATTTACCATCAATTATATCAATTTAAATAAAATCGGTCCTGATATTTCATTTTCATATTTTTAAAAAAACATTCCTTCATTTCAAAATGATGGAACATATTTCAAAACAACTATCAAACATGATAAAATGAAAATTTTATATAAAAATGTGTATATAAATTAGTTGGCATGAATAAAATAGTTAAAAAATTCTATATCAAGTATAATAAAGTTAAAAAATCATAGAAAAGAGTGAATAAAGTATAGAATCCCTGTGGTAAGCCAGTTTAGCATGTAATTGTATCCTCAAAAATATTATAGTGATCATACATCTGGTTATGTGTGAACAAAAAAATAAAAACCAAAAATGGGAACCCTTTAGAGGAAGTATACATAAATGTAGGGGAACACATTATGGGAAATCCATCAAAATATGATTTAGTAATATTTATCATTATCAATCAATTTCTAAGGAGGCAATGACTTATCGTTCTTGTCCTAGTTAACACAACCTACCCAAGCTAACAAGTACTTCAACAATCAAGCAATCAATGAATTTGGTAATTAATCATTTAAAATAAATTAAAACATAATTCCACAATTTCAATTTCCAAAACACCATTCCCTTTTAAAAATAAAATCATATACCTTAGTAGTTTCATTCCATTTCAAATAGACATTAAATTTAATCCTTTTTCTAAAAAAACAACAACAAATAATTTCTATTGAAATTATTTCCAAAATAATGGTTTCATTTTCCATTAATCTATCACAAAATATCAATTACAATAGAATTGGGGTTTTCAATTTCTATATCCCTTTAAAATCAAGCATTAAGTAATCAAAATTCCATGATTTCAAATTAATTAAAAACTTAATTCAATTTAATCTATAAAATCAAGGTTTCAATTGTAGGGAAACGAATTATGGAACCACCAACCATTAATCAAAGATAAAAAAAATGACTCTCATGATGTGATCATCCAATGAAGAAATAATGCTTCATATATCTAGAAATTAAACCTAAAATAAATTTCCCATCAAAGATAGTTTATATAAATCAAAAACATCATGATATAATACTCTCTAAGGAGGAGATAATGATGGCGTATGAGAGATTAAACAAGAGGATATCCATTTAACATAGAGAGAGAAGATCTTCCTCATCCACTTTGATTCATCAAAGGAAGGGGTTAGTGGAGCCAAAATCACTTCTATGTATCGTTCTCACCCCTATAAATGTTGTTAGGCCCGATTAGGGCTGATAGAAAACTTAAATGGGGGTTCGGGAATTAAAAAATAAATTGTTGGATTAAATAAAATACTTTCACAAAATTTCTTAGAGAGGTCCAAATTGTTAGACAAACGGTGTGCCCTAATTGTGTACCATGTTTTAGGGTGCATAGTTTCTAATAGGTGGTTTCATGGTTTTCCAAATCGTGAACCAGCTGTGAAAACCCTCTCTATCTAGGGTTTCATGTTTTGAATAGGTGGGGTGTATGGTTTTGTAAAAAGGTGATCCAACCATTCACATCCTAAAAAATCCCCCAAATATTTCCCAACTATCACCTAAAACAACACAACATAAACCCCAACCAAAGAATGAGGAAAATAATGGTTGAGGAGTACATGAAAATAAGTAATTGGAATTTACAACCTCCCCACCATTAATACATTATATCCCTATAAATCCTATCAATAAATTTCCATATGAAAAAGATAGGGAAACTCCACTCTTATCGGTTCCTCTCTATCCCAAGTCCCATGAGAATCAGAACCATACCTCCATAGCACAAAGACCAATGGTATAATCCTCCCAATAAGTACCTTTTTCTCAGAATCAACTATCCTGAATGGATTCTTAGTCATGGATAAATAAGGCTCAACATAGTGATCCTCCCATATCAAGACATGAGATGGGTCAAAAAGAGACTCAGGAATGTGTGATACATGGAACACACTATGTTTCAACATCAAATATGGTAGAAGTTATAAAATGTAATCCCATTTTCCCACCTTCTCAACATCCTAAAAAGGTCCCAAAATATATGGAGCACGCTTTCCTTTCCTCCAAAGTAATTGATGACCGAAATGAGGTAAAACTATCAAAAGAATCTAGTCACCAAATAAAATATCCAATTCTTTGTGATGATGATCAGAATAATATTTATACCACCTTTTTACTGTAAACATTATATGATTAACAAACTGGATCATTTCTAACATTTCTTAGTACAAAATTGGTTCAACCGTGGAACATTCACCAATCTACAACCAAAACAGAAGAGATTTACAATGCCTAATATACAAGGAATCAAATGATCCATTCTTATCATGAACTAACAACTACAATTATAGTAAAACTAAACTAGTCCCAAATTGTAATCCCAATATCTACCAAAATCGATGAAGTGAGCGAAAATCATATCATTAATAATCTTTATATTCCTCTATACCAGGCCATCTACCATTGGATGGTATTACAAAGTTAAATGAGCTTGAGATTCCATCACCATCTGAAGTGCTTACTGAAAATGAGCATTAAAATAAGGATCTATATCAGAGACTATAGTAGATGGAACTCCATGAAGATGAAAAGACCCTTTAAAAACTAGATTTCCCAATTCTTCAACTTTGGTTGTATCCCCAATGTGTATAAAGTGAGTTTATTTTATCATCCTATCAATAAAAACCATACTCATTTTTTTCTAGGGGTACGCAGTAACCCCAACACAAATTCCATAGAAATTTGGGGTCACATCCAAGTCAAGACTCGAATGGGTAGAAACCCCGAAGGTCTCTAGTTCTTGCCCTTCATCTATGGGAAAGTATAACAATGTGATACAAAATCAAAAATGTCTCATATCATACCTATCCACCATAATCATTAATGTATGTTATCAAAAATAATTTTTGTTCTTGGGGTCATATCCCCTTGCGAATAATGAAAATACCCCATCATAACTTTTCCCACTAGAAAAGGTACTATGTACAGGTTCTAAAAATATATGGTACCCACAAAATATTCCACATGTACTGAGAACTTCACTTCTTATTTCAATGAATTACACTTTGAATGTTTTTCAATGTTTCTGTGATCTCTCGAGATTTATAGAATAGTTCTTAGTTGACAAACAAAATCCTCCTCAGACATAGAGTAAACCATGATGTTATATACAAAGATCACCATGAACATATCAATATATTCATGGAAGATATTATTTATAAAATCAAGGAAGACAGTAGGATCATAGGTTATACTAAATGGAATTACAAGATTCTCAAAATGTTCATAACTACTCTGAATGGTTTTTTTAAAATTTTAGATTCGTGTATTCTCAACGAGTGACAAATAGATTAAAGATCATTCTTCATGAACCAAATATCCCTTTTTAACTGGTAAAATAGATAATAAAACCATGGAAACAGATACTTTTTCTATACCATAACCTAGTTTAGTTTCTGGTAGTAAACACATAGATGAAATGTTAAATCATCTTTCATGCCAAAGAGAATATGTTCCTCCCAAGGAAACAAAATCTACTATATAAATCCTTTCTCTAATAAATCAACCAAACTGAGTCTTAAAATAATTTATTATATTAGGTTATATATGATAATAATGAATTGAAGTTAGTTGATTACCAAGAACAAAATTAATATAAAACACTACATCTCTTTGCAGTGGAAAACAAGAGAAATCATAAGGAAACACATTAAGAAAATTGACAATAACTCAAGGTAGATCATCACCCAAATAATACCACTCCAGATAAAAATAAAACACTAAAATTACTTTCCCCAACTCTAGATAATATGGTGTGTCCCTACTCGACCTTGGGTCCCATTCTCCCTAAATGATATTGCACACCCCATCAAGTGCAGCAAAGGAGACCTTTCAAAGATAGAAATCATATTAGGCATTATTATCAATGATTCAATCCATTTCAAAAATGAAATTAAGATTTTCCATGTATATAACCATGAATCCCTATAAATCTCTATATCTAAAAAAGAGAATATACAAGCCATACAATATTCACCCTTCCCCCTTTTTGTTATGCGGTGCATAGTAATATTCATCACATAAGATAAAATATCCATAGAAAGATTTATCAAGTTTACAATATGAGTCAATATAAATGAATAAGTTGCACCATTATCAAATTATGAAGTCTCTAAATATGATTCTACAGTGATGGTACCTATTAATATCCAAGTAATAGTATCTTCTCCCTATAGAGAATCTTCTACTATGTGAAGAAGCTTTGTTCTGGATTCATGTGGATAGAACCCCAGTGTTTGTGAATCATATGATTTCACCACATTAATTTTGGGTGTTAAAGAACCCATTCCACTATGTATAGCATAAAATAAATTGAATAATTTAGGTTGGATTCTTGAGTGACCACAATAACTATAGATCATTGGTGCCACATTACAACCACCTATCGAATACCCAAACTTTCCACACTGGAATTATGTAAATGGACCTCTGTTAGGAACTTCAGGAGGTCTAGAAGACACCTACAATAAAGAACCACTATGAGACTCATCAAACGTCTTTTTACCTTTAGATGAACTCATAGACCAACCACTAGAAGAAAAATAACCTCTCAAAAACCCTAGCTAACCATCCAGGTTAAGTTCAACCATCAATTCCCTATCCATCACATCATCATAATAAGTAAGCATCATTAAGAAAACCTAAGAATTAATATTAGGTTGAAGACCCAAATAGAACCGTCAAGTATTCAACTTCTCATTTGATACAATCTCATGTGAAAACTACATAAGCTCAGAAATTTAATTCACGTACTACATCATGGTCCAGTTAGGTTGTTCGGGTTTGAAATACTCCATAGAATTATCCAGCATAATAGACTATTCATGGTACTGATCTTTGATAAGAACCCTGATTTCCTTCCACTATAAATCCTAAAAATTCTTTTCTATTACCATTAAATCCCACCAACCCCTTCTAGGTCCCTCCATCATGAATGTGTCACATTTTACCTTAATCAAATCTAGAAATTTAAAAGAAATAAAATATAAGATATGTCTTTAATAACCAATCATCAACCTCTGCATGATCATTTGAGCCTTGGAATGCTATTAGATTATAGTGAAGTAACACTTGAGAATGATTTTTAGATTCATCCCATGGAAGTTTAGTAGTGGAATATGGAATGAGAATGGGTGCAGGTTATTTTCCCACATCTTATACAACACACACAATAATCAAAAATGATTTTAGTCCACAGGAGGATCCACTAACTATAATTCACCAGAAGATTCCTCTTTGGGAAAATTCACAAATATTATTGGAGGAATGATGATACAAAACAATAGAAAACAACATTGAAGACATTATAAAATTACTCAAATCATTACCTAAAATAATGGAAATTAGAATATGAATCCCATTAGATAAGATTTAAAGATTTTAATTTCAACATAACCAAATAAAAAGCTGGTAAAATAGTATAATTAGATCATAATATTCCTTGATATGTCCTTACCAAACCACAAATGTTTACTTAAGGCTATAAATAATGAGAGTTGTGTAGGATCATTCTTGCAACTACATCCTTTGTCTTGAAAAAACAACCCAAACTGCATACTAACATCACGGAAGTATATTTAACCAGGCTCCAATAACACTTTATAATGAAAAATACCATACACTCTGGTTCCATGATACCTTATCCTACACTGAAATAGCCCCAAGGGTGTTTCCAATCCCCATATGTTGGAGACTATCACCTTGGATCATACACAAATAAAGATTGAATGAATTTTCCTCAAAATGATGGAAGATAAAAGTTACAAGTATGTATTCTCAATACTCAAAAAAGTGAAAGTAACAGAATAAAAATATTTATAAAAAATCCAAATTATTAAATAATCAATGTAATCAAAATCTATTTTGATAATTCCCAAACATCCCATGCAACAGGTGGAAAACATCTCCAATGGTCACCTCTATCACTCAAATCCAAAGGATCAATAACATCCACTTTCTCCAAGAAACGCATTCTCTTTTCTCAAACATGTAATAATAAAATATTAAAATTCCCAAATGAAAAGGTAGGGTGTGAGCTATAATGTCTATTTGGGTTTCATCATGTTTTTTATAATCAATACTATAAAAAATTACCATAACTTCTATCAATTTAAATAAAACATATCAGGGATTTTTATTTTCATATTTTCATCAAAACATTCTTTCATTTCAAAAACATGGAAAATATTTCAAAAAACACATTCCAACATGATTAAATGATAATTTTATATCAATAAGTTTATATAAACTAGTTGGATTTAATAAAATAGTATAGCAATTTAATTTCATGTATAATCAACTAAAACACATATAAAAGTAATCACCATTTACAAAAACCCCATGGAAATTAATTTTATTACATAGTAGGTTCCACACACATCTCATAGTGATCATGAAATGAGTTTGTTGTGAACATAAAAATACATTCCAAGTAGGGGAACCCATCAGTGGTATCCTACACCCAAATTGGGGACCCCATTACACGCAGTCAGGAAAAATATGTTTTAGTAATAGTTGTCATTTACAATCAATTTATATGGAGGTAAGGTCCTAGAATTATTATCCTAGTTACCACTAACTATCTAGGATAATAAAAAATAAATAAATCAATAAAATTTTCAATTCATAATTTCAAATCATTTAAAATATAATTTCTCAATTTTAGTTTCCAACATACAATTGTATTTTCAAAACGAAATCATACGATTTCATCATTTCATGCCATTTTAAAAAAATCATTAAATTTTAGTCTTTTCTCAAAAACAACATAAAATCATTTCCATAAAAATTATTTCCAAAATCAATCCATAATTTTTCATAATTCCATCTTACAATTTTAGTTCCATTGAATTTGTGATGTTTTATCAATTTCGAAATCCCTTTCAAATAAAAAATCAAATCATCACAATTCCTTGTTTTAAAATCAATTTAAAACTCAATTCAATTTAATATTGATTTTCAAGGTATAAGTTGTGTGGAATTGAATTATTGAACCACCTACCATTAATCAAATATCATGAATTTACACTCACAATAGGATCTTCCAATAGAGAATGAAGGTTCCATAGATCTAGAAATCAATCCAAGAATCCAAATTCCATCAAATAGAGTCTAGATATATAAAAAAATGATATAATAATCTTGAAGGATGAGATAATCATGGATTTGGATAGATCAAATGAGAGTATATCCACTTATATTATAGGGATTTGATCATCCACCATAGATTTGATTCATTAAATGAGGGGGTTGGGGGATCCAAAATCACATTTAGGGAGCCTAATCAAACTTAGAAATTGAGTTAGGTCCTATTAAGATTTATAGTACACATAAACAGGGTTCATTAATTAAAAATAAAAATTATTAGATAAAATTAAAACCCACATGGATAGTTTTCTGGACAGAGCCTCACAGTTGGAAAAATCATGCACCCTAATTGTGTGCCCCTATTCCATGGTGATGGATTTCTCTTATTTGGGTGCATGGTTTTTTCAAACCATTCCCCAACCATAAAAACCCTCACTATTCATGGTTGAACAGTTTTCACTAGGCGGGAATATGATTTGGGAAAACCATTTTGCAACCATGCACAACATAGAACGCCTCCAAAAAATTTCCAAATTACACCTAAAACAACAAGAGACAAACCCTAACAAAATAATGATCAAAAGAAGGTTCAAGGAGTACCTAAAAAAAGTAACCGGGTGTTACATGATCATATATGTTAGAATAATAGTGCCTTGGAAGCATAATTAGTGAAATTTGTTACTTTCTAGTGCTGAAAATGTTCGAGTTGTATTCGGTGGTCACTTGGAAAGCCCTATAGAATCTCCCAATCCCTCTAATTTCATGATACATCTACTGTAAATATTTCACATGTATCCTCCCTAATAAAGATGTCCTCATGGTTCACCATTATTCTGTTGATCCATTATGACCTCTCTTAATTTGTATGTCAGAATCCACTTTCAAGTGATTGTTGATTTCTCCAATTCCATGGATGTGTGGAATGCATGGAATGATATGGCTGATTGTATTTGGGAGTCGATGACTTTCTTTATAGTGATACTAGAGAACTAGAATTTAACTCTACTCAAAGATTCTATAAATATCCTATAAACCTTAGACTGAATGATATGGATCTATAGAAATGATTTTTTTCATTAATCATGTGTCTATCCCATTCTCCTTATGGTTTTATCATCCCATCCCAAGGCATACCACATGGGGTCACAATGATTCCCAGATAAATGGCATTGGAGGATTTAATTTTTTAAACACATAGAATCCTCCCACGAATGCTACTCTGAAGATTAATTTGGAAACGCTGGTTACTGGTGGATCCTTTTCAAATATCAATTTCATCATCTGGAACCCCATCATATTAATATTCACTTCATTCTAAAAATCCATTTATGTTTGGTGGTCTCCCCTGGTGGATTAAGCACATGCGATTATTTCTAGTGTGGAGTTATCTCATTGTTTATGATGGAGTTATATTATCCTATAGTGCAACATACTTGTTATTTTCAATTTCATATGGTCCCTAGATAATTAAAATTAAAAATTTAGTCGGTTTGATGGAAGGATCTACTCTTTGTGTAACCACTTTGCATCTTCCTCTTTCCCCTTCATCAAAAGATATGAAAATAAGGTTACATAGCTTTTGGTGACCCATGATCTCTCAGGTGAGTTACATGTCTACCTATATGATTTCCCCATTTGGTTAAATACCCATGTATTGGATGATTTTAGATCTTCTATCTAATAAGTATTCTCCTTTCAAAAAAATCAATTTATCATTTCTGCCTATTTTGATAAAATAATCCATTATATATAGTACTATAATTTTTATATATAAATTTATTATACATGAAAAACTAATCAACATAAATCCAATAAATTATTAATATAAATTTAAAAAATAAAAAATACCAAAACTAAGTAATATTATTTTATTAATAATAATATTTACATTAAAAGTTTATTTTAAATTATATAAAAAATTAAGAATGGTTTTAGAAAATTATACAATTGATAATTATATTTGAAATATTATGAAATAATTTTATGTATTGAATGTTATTTTTTTTATTAATTTCCCATTTCAAAATAAATATCAATAAATAATTTACAAATGAATTTAAAATTTCTTATAATGGTAATAGGAATAAAAAAATTTTATTATATCTTGAATCATCCCATTTTTTATTATTAAATCCAAAATAATATATCTTGAAGGCCCCTCCACAAACATTCTCATGCCTTAACATCAATGAATATTAATTATGCCCAGTTTCCATTTTAACTGGATAGTCCAATACATCCATGGGTTTATGACACGTGTCTAGTTTCATTTTCATTTTTAATATTAATTAGGTATAGAATTCCACATATTTGAATTTGTATATGGGTTTTCCCTCCAAATCCCAAATCTCAAATCCCTAATACTGATCAATTTTATGTTCTCTAACTCCAAAGATTGTGGCAACAATGATGAATCCTTCAGCAATGAAAACTCTAAAGACTCTAGATAACTTCTACGACAACATCACCAAAATATTAGGAGTGTCCAAGGAGTTCAGTGACACCAACGAGTCCACCAAACATAGTTTCCTATTTCCCCTAAGCCTACTCCAATGAAAATCCACTATTTTTATTCCCTTAGAACATTGGTGAATCTTGTGGTCCTTATTTTCATTCACTGACATTGTTTTTTGTAGGAATTTGGTGCCAATGGTAGAATAATATGGCATAGAATATCTATTTATACTAATATATTCATTTTCCTTATCAGTAAATATTCTCTTTTACAATTCGAAAAAACTAAATATTCTCTTATTATAATTTAATTTTAAATAGGTGTCTCTTATTTGCAGTTTTATTTAAATTTTTAATATCTATATTTTTTTCAATTATAAAATCATCTATTGAGAAGACACTGCATTCCATCCGAACAGAGAACTAAAAATTATTTTACTATTTTATTGATGAAACATCCATTGAAAATTCTGCTCGAGGTTTCACTAAAACCTCAATTGAAAATATCATAGGAATTTATACTGTATGATCCACTAAAGGTGCCAATATTATTTCATCTTTGTATTTATTTTACATGGAATTCACTTTGGAACATGCAGTGGAGATTCCATAGGAACATTCAGGTGATATTCTATTGGAACATTTAGTGGAACTTCATATCTAATTCTAAGAGGAATACCTTATGTTTTGACTAAAACCTTTATCTTAATTTTTGGAATCCTCATAAAATAATTTTTTCTATTGTTGTGTAAATTTTTTAGGATATAGGTGGGAAATGTGTTATTTTTCCCCATTCAAAATTCCAATGCATCTTAAATAGAAATTTCCAATGGGGAATCCACTAGAGAATCTTCTAGAGGTTCCATTAAAGGTTCCACTAGAGGTTACATGGGAACATCAACTAGAAATTCCATTGGAATGGACACTAGACCTTCCACTAGAGAATCCATTGGATATTCCATTGAAACATTATATGTTACTACCACAAAAACTTCTAGCGATGTTCTATCTAATTACAGTGAATGTTGAAACCTCTAATGTAATTTGTGGAATCCCAAAGGAAATTAATGTTTTCTATATTGTATTGAAATTCTTATAGAATTCAGAAAGATATTTTGTTATTTTATTTTCCCCATTGGTTCCACTAGAACTTCTGGTGGAGCTTCCACACGAACTTCTAATGGATATTTGAATGGAACAATCGGAAGAGCTTCTACTGGGACTTCCACTAAAACTTCTAATATAGGTTCCAATGGAACTTCTAGTCTTATTTTACCTTATGTTATGACTAAATACTATATTGTAATTTGTGTAATCCAAAAAAAAAGTGTTATACATTTCACATAATATTATACATGATTTAGTACGGGATTTTTTTCTATTATTTCCCCATTTTAACATCTTTTGGATCTTCTACTAGAAATTTTAGTGTTGATTCCAATGGAACATCCAATGGAGAGTCCAATGGACCTTTCCCTAGAAATTATATTGGGGGTTCTATTAGAAAACACACTAGAACATCCAATAATGTTCCATCTAATTACAATGAAAAGATATATTAAGTTGAAACCTATTATATAATTTTTGGAATCCCAAAAAACTTGTTTTCTATGTTAATGTAAAGTTTTTACACGATTTAATAGGGAATTTGGTTATTTTATATCCCCCCTGGAACCTCTAGTGGTTCTTACACTAGGTCATATTTTTGTTCTTCTAGTAGAGCTTATAGTGAAACTTATAGTGGAGGTTCTTTTGGAAATTCAAATAGAACTTCCAGTCATGATCTAGATAATTACAGTGCAAAGATACATTTTGTTGAAACCTATACAGTAATATGTGGTATCCCAAAAAAAAATTTCTATATTTTATTGAATTTTCTATAGTATTCTGAAGTGAATTTGGTAATTTTCTTCCCCACTGGATGTTCTAGTGGAGAATATAGTGGAACATCAAGTGGATCTTCCAGTAGAACATGAAGTGGAGGTTATATGGGAACTCTAACTTTAACTCATTTTCCTATTCTATCTAATTATTGTGAAATGATACCCTAAGATAAATCAAAAACTATAATTTGTGGAATCCCCAAATAAAACATGTTTTCTAAACTGTAATTAATTTTTTATAGGATTCATTAGAGAAATTTTGTTGTATTCATTCCCCACTGGAACATCTATTGCATCTTCTCCTAGAACTTCTAGTGTAGTTTCCAGCGGAACATCCAGTGGAGGTTTTTTTTTACAAGTTAATGTTTTTGTTTTTTTATTATAATTTATTATATATTTTTCATATATCCTAAACCCTTTATGATTTTGTTTGATAACATGTGTCTTTTTATTTTAATTCCTTTCTTTATTTTAATAATTACCTAAGTTATAGAAATCAAAATTTAATAATTCCCATTTCATATGTATGAAAAATTTCATATCTCTATTTTATTAAATTGAGAAATAGTATAATTATTTTTTTAGAATGTTCTCATTTGAGCCCGAAAATGATTCTTGTTTTTAGCCTCAAATATTTTTTTCAATATAAAAGACATTATAATTTTCCACTATATTTTAATGACATCTCAATCCACAGTTTTTTTATTTTCTTGGTTATTATCAATCTAGATAGATAATTTATTTATATAAATTTCATTAGATTATGAGGAAGTATAAAAATTCTTTTCTATTTCTCAAAAAAAATCAATGATGTTTCTGCTACTGTTTTAAGAAACTCTACAGTCTTCCATTTTGAAAAGTTACTATATTTAATTTACTTCATGTTCTAGATATATCAGATTGGAATGGAACATAATTGTATATAAAACCAAAATATTTACCTTTATTTTAATAGATTATATTTAATTTTTAATATGTTATTTATATGGTCATTAAATTATCTGATGTTCTGTTATGTTGTTTCACTACTATAGTTTTTTGAGAATGTTGTTTCTTCTATTTTTTATGATTTTAGGAGTAGTACAAGTAGGATTTGAACAATTATTATTTCATTGTAAGTGTAATAAAAAAAATTGTATCTTCTATTAAGATCCTATAAAAATAATTGAAATTTGTTAATGTATGATGTCCAACTTTTTCTAAAAGTATGGTTCAATAACCATACCTTCAATAAAGTGGAATGTATGGTTCAAAATCCTAATTTCAAAATATTGCAATGTATAGTTCAGAAACCATACATACAAATAGTGAAAAATATGTTTTGGAAACCCAACATTCAGAATAGTTAAAAGTATGGTTCGACAACTGTACTTTTGTAATGTACCCAAATTTCATGTACCCTACATTTTATACCCAACTTTTTTGTGGAAAATTTGTGATTTTAAGATGAACATTGATCTACTGTATATAAATATATGTGGATTAAATGTAAGCATTATGATTGAAGAGATTTGGATTATTTTGGTGCAAAATTTAAATAGAAAATTTAATAAAATATTTCTTCATCTTTTTCCAATAAAATCGGTTGTCACAATATAAATCAAATTAAAATATTTTAATTTACTTTCTGATTGTGCTACTAGTTTTCAACAACTATTTTGAATATGTTTAAAGAGGTCTGAATTGATTTAAACTAGATTTTTAAATTCATTAAATTCTATTATTATTTTGGATTTAATATATGAATAGTTATTCAAATTATTTTAAATTATTTTATTTAAGATCGAATCAACATGAATAAAGGGGAAATGGTGTTGTGATTTGTGGGGAGATATTTATGAAAGTTATTGACTAAATTTATTTTAAAAATTAAAAGGAAGTGGAGTTTCTGTAGCTGATGAATATAAATTATATATCTCTTAAAGTTTAATATATATATATATATAACAATACATAAAAACATCATGTGATAACATCTTTGACATGCAGTAATCCTTTTCAACCTATCGTACAAGCCAATTCTCTAGAACCATTACCAATGATTTCATTGTTTGTCTTCTCATGTATATTTTCTGAGTCTGTAACACTATTTCCCATATCTCACCCATGATTTCTATTTTTCACTTTTATTCTTTTACAAAAAAAATCCATTATTTGGTATTATTTTTCCTCAAGTTATGACTCATGGATTCTAAAGTCAGGATCTAAGGGTTTTGAATCCTTGTATCTAATGGCAGGACTGTCTGGGTTGTGACTCCCAGTGTCTAAAGTCAGGTTGTACGGTTTGTGACCCCACATAAAAAAGTCAATGTCATGGTTATACCTCGACTAGAATAGGATAATATGAATGGGATGTGATTCCCCCCTCAAAAATCATTTTTAGTGCACATGTATCTGTCACCAAGTAGATACATATAAGTGTAATGTAGGTAAAATTTTGACCAAACTACTATAAAAAATATCCTTGAGTTATTTTCACTTTTCACTAGTAATAAACCATAATAATTAACATTGATAATTAATTTAATTCATTCATTCGTTTACCTAAAAACATTAATCTGGTTTATTCACCCCTCTCTAGGCCATCATCCATATCCCTATTGGGACCTAATGATTTGTGTGAGAGCCAAATCCTTTTTATAATTTATTAGATCGATTATAATATTTCTCAATTCATTTCAATCTATAACAAATGTTTTTCCTTTTGGAATTGTCAGATCCCTCTAAATAGTATTATTTTATATTTAATTGTGCTTTTATATTTTTATACCTCATAGTCTAAGGAAAAGATATTATAATATAACAGTACTGAACCTTAATGATACATGTATTCCTTAATAGGCTTCATCCATTAATGGAAATAATTATGGCTTCTGAAGATCCTGATTGGAGGCATACCTCAAACAATTGAGCACTAATCACTAGTCCATCATTTCAAAATCATATACACTACCTAAAGTCAGCCTACATAATATAACAGGAAATGACGCTACTAGATCTATTTTAAATTATAGAGTTTTTAATATTTTATATTGTGCTACTAAAATAAGTATTTTTTGTCATGTGTCTTTTTGTAGGAGAGCTCATGAAATATGGAATATTCTCCAAGTCACTCACCTTATCTCTAACAAAAAAATATGAACCAATCATGGAATGATTCAGGATGAGTATCAATAAATTAACATTGGATAATAGTAAAAAATAAACCAAATGTTCCATAGATTTACAATAATTTATAGTGGAAATAATTCTCTTGGAGAAGATATTCAAAACCTAGTACTTTTTGAAGATTCCTACGAGCATTACCAATGAAATGGAATGAAAAGAAAGTTTCCATTGATGAAAGAAATAATTTCAAATATTAAACACTTGATGAATTGATTGAATAACCAATACAAAATGAACTACAACTAATGAACATAGCTGATGAGGATACCACAAAAAGAAAATATGTAGCTTTAAATTATGCTAATGTAGTTTTTACTGACTCTTTTAATTTTGATCAACAAGAAACTGAAAAAGAAGATAGAGCTCAGATTATGACTGGAGTTTATAAAATAATGAAAAGGAAAGGGTTCAAGAACCTTTTTTCAAGAAATCCTAAAAAATAAAAATATAATGGAGTTAAGAAAGGTGGTATAAATTTTTGTTCTTCATACATAACCTATTATGAATGTAGAATGAAAGGAAATACCAAACATGATTTTCCTAAACTAAAGAAGAAAGAAAAATTAAGAAAAAAGGATATAAATGCTTTGAGAACCAGTAATAGTTGTATAGAAGATTATTATTCTAGTGAATGATCTAGAAATAAAAAAGAATTTACTAACTCGGGCTTCATGGAATCACTGAATGTGTTTAGTAATTATAAATTTTATTCAGGATTTTCTAATTCTGACTATGATTCTGATAATTTGAATATTTCATAATTACATGAATAAATATAAAAACTCAAAAAGTTATTTCCATTTTGAATGATTTATATAATATGAATAAAGTATAAAACAGTGAACTTTTTTATGAATATAAAATAATTTTTTAGGATAATGATAAATTAAGAAACACTGCTTCTACTTCTCATTCAAATGTTTATGAAAATTTTAAACTTATTAATGATTTATTGGGAATTTTGAAAAAGAAATATGAATGTATTAACCAATTTTTATCTTATTTTATTCAATTTTGAGAATAATATCATGAGATGATATCCTTGACTAAGATAGATAAAAATAATTAGGGTTACGTATAAAACACATTTTATTAAAAGTAAAAATTCTAATACTTTAACTATTACTTGTTTAAAATGTGGAAAGAAATGTCACTATGAAAATGATTATTCTCCTAGATTCAAAAAAAAAATTTGATATAAAAATAATAATACCTATAAATCATTATTATCTATAGTACCTTACGTCACTTGTTTAAATCTTTTATGGGTACCTAAAATGTTTATAACTAATCCCATTAGACCAAAATTAGTTTGGGTACCCAAATTGTAATGTAATTCATTTATTTAGGAAAAATGACTTGGATTTCTCAAGAATGAGATATGGTACATGGAAAGTGGATTCTATAGGAATATTAATGGAGACACATCCAATTTTGCCTCCTAAAACACATGTGATGGATGAACTATTACATTTGGATATAATTTCAAAGGCAAAGTAAAAGGTTTTTGTACAAATGGTATTTCAAATTCTACCTTTATTTCTATATTATTATATGTTTAAGGCCTAAAAAATAATTTAATTAGTATATCACAATTATGTGATTATGTAATAGTTGTTGACTTTCAAAATGATAAATGATTACTTTTAAATGATGATTATTTATTTTTTATTCCAATCAAAAGGATAATTTTTATATTATTGATTTTAAAGAACTAAATATTAAACTTGTAAAGTGTTTGACTGCTATATAGAATAAAAACATCTTTTAGCATAGACATTTATGTATTATAAATTTCATAATGTTACATAATCTCTCAATACATGAGAATGTGTTTAAGCTTACTTCTTTAAAGAAAAATAAACTTCATATTTGTGATGATTTTATGATAGAGAAGCAACATAAAGTATCTTTTTTACTCATCAATAAGATAAGTAATAACAAATATTTATAGTTTGTAAATATTTATTTATTTATCCCCACTCAAATTTATATTCTTAGTTGAAATAAATGTACTTTGGATATTATTGATGATTATAGTATACTTATATGGGTACACTTCTATCCTCAAAAAATGATATATTATCAAGATTTACTTCTTTTTGTAAATTAGTTCAAAATGAAATGGGATGTTTGATTATTTATATCCGTAGAGATAATGGAGGGGGATTTCATAATTTATATTTTGAATATTTTGTAAAAATAATGGCTATTTTCATAATTTTCAGCTCCAAGAACACAATAACAAAATTATGTTGTAGAATAAAAAAATAGAAATCATATTGAAATTTTTTGAACTATGTTAATTGAATATAATTTACCAAGAGTTTTTTTAGATTAATATATTTTTATTTATTTTTATTTTTCAAATATATATTTTTAGACATTTTTAAATAAAAATAATTTATAATTATTTAAAAATATAAATCCTAAAGTTGGTTATGTTATAGTTCTGGGTTATATAGTTTTTATTTCAAATTTAAAGGATAATTTCGATAAATTTAATGCTAAAAGTGATTATTGTATTTTTATTGGTTATTATAACAATATAAAATCTTATAGATTTTATAATAAAAGAACTAGGGTTATTGAAGAATCTATTAAAGTAATGGTTGATTAAAATAATGTTAAATTAAATTCTATTTATAATATTATTGACGATGAGTTTGTAGATTATTAATGTAGGTGAAGAAATGCCTTAGGAGTAATATGAATCAATTGAGGGGGAGCCTACTCCTTCTCAACCTGATCTAAAATAATCTATGATTCACAAATATAATCCTATTGAAAATATAATTCGCAATGTTGATTCTCATGTAAAAACTAGATATTAAATTTTAAATTTTTGGGCCAATTCTACTTTTATTTCTAATTTTCTTTCTATTAATGTAATGGATGATTTAAAACATTAAAAATGTTTTTTTATATGTAATAATTATTAAATAAATTTGTTCGAATGATTATTTTTACTTTAGTATAATTACTTGAGGATAAGCTGGTGATTAGAACTAAGTCGATCTATAGAAACAAGTTGGATGAATTGGACAGATTTTTAAAAACCATGCCAGACTTTTTTCTCAAGTATAATCTCAAGAAGAATGTATATAATTTTATGATTCATTTTCAAAAGATTCCAGGTTAAAGGAAATTAGAATACTGTTGTACTTTTCATGCATTCAAGGATTTAAATTTTATAAAATGGTTGTATAAAGCTCATTCTTAAATGGTTTTATAACTGAATAAGTTTATGTTTCTCAACCCCATAATTTTAAATGTGAAAATATTTATGACCATGTTTTATAATTATCTAAATATTCGTATGGTATTAACCAATCACCTCATTCATTTTATGAAATAATTTATTTATTTTTATTAAATAATGTTTTCAATAAAGGTTGTGTTGATCCTACAATTTCTATTAAAAAACATATAGTGATATTTTAATATTTCAAATCTATGTTGATGATATAGTTTTTCGTTTCTCTAGTGAAATTATTTGTAATAATTTTTCAACTTTTATGTCTTATATGTTTAGCATTATTTTAATGGTTGAAATAAAATTCATTCTTAGAGTTCAAATTTAACAAATAAAAGTTGGAATTTTTCATAATAAATCAAAGTATACTAAAGAGTTAGTTAAACGATTTTCTCCTAATTCCTCTAAATATATGAAAAATTCAATGGTTAATAATTCTAAATTAGATATTTATGCATTTGGTAAATCAATTTATAATAATTTTTATAGAGGAAAAATAGGTAACTTCATAAATTTAACTGCGTCCATACCCAATATCATATCTAGTGTTTTTTATGTTCTAGATTTCAAAATACCAAATAAAAACATTTTAAGAATTAAAAATAATAATTATAAATATTATAGGAATATTTAATTTAGGTTTATTTTATCTAAAATATATTTCTTCCAATTTAACATCTTATTCTGAATCTAATTTTGGAGGATGTAGAATTGACCAAAAAAGCACATCAGGTATGCATCATTTGCTGGGAAAAAGTTTAACGTCCAGTTCATCTAAGAAACATCTATTTATAGCTTTATCTACTATATAATTTGAGTATATATCTACTAAAATTAGTTGTACTTAAATTTTATGGATAATAAAATCTTATGTGATTTGGTTTTTTATCTAGATAAACTGCCTATATATTATGAAAACACTTTTAAAGTATTCTATTTCTAATAACCCCTTACAACATTCTAGAAAAAATCATTTTGATCATATATTTTATTTTATTCAAGATCATGTAAACAAGAGTGATATTTCTTTAGAATTTATGCCTTCTTAAAATCAGCTAGAAGGTATTTTTACCAATACATTATACATTGATCAGTTTAAAAAATTAAATTTGATCTTGTTATCATGGAATTTTAACTGCATTTTTATAGGGGGGTATTTTTTTTATTTCTCTTTTTGTTTATTTATAAAGGGTGGGGATAAATAAATTAGATTTAAATGGTTTAGATGTTTTGTTTTTTCAATAAAACAAAAGGGGAAGATTTTTTATGCATGTACATGTTTTCTTTTGTTTGATTACATAGGATTATAAATTTTCTCCAATATCCAAAACCCTTTATGATTTTTTTTATTACATGTGACTTTCTATTTTTAGACCGTTCTATATTTTAATTATAACATGAGTTATAAAAATCTAAATTTAATAATTACGACTTCATAGGATAGATAAAATGTATACCTTCAATTTCTTAAATTGTGATGAAGTTTAATTATTTTTCTATCATGTTATCACTTAAGTTCGAACATTATTCCTATTTTTAGTCCCAAATAATTTTCACTATATAAATTACACTATAAATTCCCTCTAAATTTTGACGATATCCAAAACCAAAGTGTTTTTATTTGGGTAATTATTAGCAGGATGAATATAAAAGATATTTATATAAATTTTATTTTTTTTATAAGGATGTCTGAAAATTCATTTCTAGTTCTCAAAAAAAATGAAGTTTCTCCTACAGTATTCGAAAACTCAACAGCTTGCAGTATTAAGAAGTTACTTTATTTAATTTGCTTCAATTTTTGAAGATATCAGATTCACATGAAACATGATTTTATATAAATACAATTTTTTTATATTTATTTCATTAGTTTACATAGAATTATAAAAATCATTTTTGATGGGCATTAAATTATCTTATGTTCTATAATGTAGCTTTACAGATATGGTTTTTCTAGAATGTGGTTTCGTATGTTTTTGGATAATTTCGGGAGTATTAGAAACCGGATTTATTATATTCATGATTCACTAGAATTCTAATATTAATTTCTAAAATAATATTTTCTGACTAATGGATTAATCTTCTATTAAGCACGTTTAAAAATTTGTAGAAGTTTTTTAATGACTGTTGTCCTATATTTTCTAATAGATTGGTTTAGAAACTCCTCTTTCAAACCAATGTAATGTATGGTTCAAAACCCCTACTTTCAAAATAGTGAAAATATGGTTCAGCAACCCTACTTTCAAAATAGTTCAAATTATTTTTTGACAACCTACATTCGAAATAGTACAAAGTTTGTTTCAGAAACCCTACAATCAGAATAGTGAAAAGTGCGGTTCGATGACCCTACTTTTGGAATAATGAAAATTATGTTTCAGAAACCCAACTTTTTTTAATGTAGCCTACATTTGTGTATCCTATTTTCATGTACCCTAATTTAGTGTACCCAACATTCATTTAAGCTACTTTTGTATACCAAAATATTTTGTACCATTCTTTTGTGTACCCTAATTTCATTTACCCTACTTTTGTGAACCCTACTATTGTGTACCATACTTTTGTTTACCCAACTTTCGTGTATCCTACTATTGTGGACCTAATTTTTTTACCCAAAATTGATGATGCCACATTGTGATTTTATTCTAAACAATGATATTTTTCTTATATATAAAGATTATTTTCAATGATTATTCTACTTGATAAATTCACATTAAATCAAATGATTATGGTCGAAGATATTTTGATGATTTTTTTGAAAATTTTAAAGAGAAAAATTAGTAAATTATTTCTATGTCTTTTTTCAATATTGTTGAAGGTTACATGAGAATTTAAATTCAAATAATTGTATTTGATTTTGGATTATGATATTCGTTTTTAGAAACTATTTTTTCTATGTTTAAAGTGGTTTTAATAGATTTAAACTGGTCTTTTGAAAGAATTCAACACTATTATTATTTTTGAGATATTATTCAAATAGTTATGAAATTTATTTTTAAATTATTTTAGTTAAGACTTATTCTAAAGGAATAAATAGGCCATGGTGTTATGATATTTGTGGAGATATTTATGAAATCTCTTGAATCAATTTATTTTGAATCTCTTAAGGAAGTGATGCTACTAAAAATACTGAATATCTATTCTATATATATCTTTATCTTGCAAGTTAAAAAATATATAACAATAAAAAACAACATTGTTGGATAACATATTTGACATCTTGTGAACCTTTTTAACTTGTCATACAAGACAATGTGAATGTTGTAATATTTTTCATTTCCTAGAAATTCTGTTAAGTGCTGAGTTACATATACTTAGACTACAATTTTCTTGATGAGATGTGTTAGTCCAAATCTCAAGAACCAGTACCAGTTATATCATTGTTTATCTTCTCTTGTCTGGTCTGTAACACTATTTCACATCTGTCACATTTACATTCTATTTTTTTATTTATTATTTTACTCACAAATGTATTATTTTATCTTCTTCTTCCTCGGGTTGTGACTCCAACATTCTAAGTTTACGATCTAAGGGTTTTGACTCCCTTTATCTAGAGACAATACAATTCGAGTTATGATTCACAGTGTCTGAAGTGATGTTGTAAGGGTTGTGACTCCTCATAAAAAATTTATTGTCGATGTTATCCCTCAACTAAAAAATTAATCTATAATTGGGTTATGATTTCCCATCAAACATAATTTTTAGTGCACACATATCTCTCATAGTGTAGAGAGGTATAAGAGTAGATTAGTACCACATTGGACCAAACTACTATAAAAAATATCCTTGGGTTATTTACTTTTTAATCTACTAGTTAACCCTATTAATTAAATTTCACTGTTAATTTAATTAATTCATTAATGTACATAAAAAATTTTAATCTATTATTTTAACCCCCATCCAGACCATCATCCCTATCCCTATTGAGACCTAATAAAGGTTCTATTGAAACTCCCACTTGAATTTGTAGTCATGTTCTAGCTAATTACAATGAAAATCTACCTTAATTTGAAACATATACTAAACTTTTTGTAAAACCAAATAAAAAAAATTCTATATAGTAGTGAAGTTTTTATAGGAATCAGTATGGAATTTGGTTATGTTATTTCCCCACTGGAATTTTCAGTGGAGGTTCCACTAGAACATCCATTAGAAATTCTAAAAGAGATTCCAGTCATGTTTTAACCAAATTTATCATTAAAACCTATACTATAATTTATGGTATACCAGAAAAAAAACATGTATTATATATTGCACTTAATTTTGTACATGATTTAGCATGTAATTTTATTATTTTCTTTCCCCACTGGTTCCACTGTAAATTCTTGTGGTGCATCCATTGGATCATCCTATTAAAATTTCATTCCTATTCAACCTTAAGTTATCCCTAAAACATGTATTCAAATTTGTGGAATCCATAACAAAAATCATGTTTTCTATATTCCATTGAAATTTATACATGATTCTATGGGGGGTTGTTTTGTTATTTTCGGAAATTTTGTATGTTCTGTGATTTTCATGAAAATTTGTTACATTCAATTTCCATGTGTGCACTTTAGGCCAAGTATGACATATTTAAGAAGATTTATACATGAAATAAAACTAAATTTGAAATGTATTCATAAAATGTCACTATAGACCAACCTTTTTTTGAATATGTTTGAGTATTTTCTATTAAATATTGTATCAACATCAGAATGTATGAAATCTGAGAGCATTGTTTATTATGTGATTCCTAACTATGATTCCTCGTAAACTTATTTCTGAATTTTTGGATTGGAATGATAAATCTATTATGGTGATATCCAAATGATATTATGGATAACTGAAGTTTAAATATAAATGTTTGAATCTTATTATTTAAACCCAAAAAAACACTATTATATATATGAATATTCCCAAAAGGTGTAATATTATTAACACAGAAGGAAATTAAAGTATCTATTTTGAAATCTACAATGGGAAATGAACCTAAATATCTTATTAACACAGCAGTACTCATGTTCTTGTATAGTTTTGCTACTATTTTTTTCTCTAATATGGCTTCTTACATGAGTTGGGGTTTTATCAATTATGTGGATAGTTTGATAGACATGAGAACACTAATGTGTCCTGTTGTAATCTACTAGAAATTGATGAATTCAATTATAGAATTTCACATGTTTGAGTCAATGATTACGAGGGATATTTTATTATTTCATGAATGGATTAAAATTTATTTTCACTTAAATATAGTGTGAGTATTTATAACATTATTGTTTTTATAGTCTTATTATTGTGAGAAATGCATTTTTCTAAAATGAAATCAACAAGCTGACAATCTTAATTTCACAAAATGAAGTTTATCATATTTCAAAACTATTGTTATCAAACTTAAGAGTCAATAATATGGATCTAGTGGGGTAATTATACCAATTAAGTATGTAAATTAATAATTTTATAAATATTGGTTTTGAAAAAAGAAAAATATTACAAATGTAGAAACATGAGGAACCCGCTACAATTATTGGGGTAAGACTTCTAATTAGAGCCTTAAATTAATGATTTTCTCAACCCATGTTTATGTAATAAAGAAAAATAGTACAGATAAAGGAATATAAAGATGGTGTTTTATCTAGTGGGGTAATTGTACAACCTAGTCTTAAAATAATGATATTCTCAACACAAGGTTAGGTTAAAATAAAAATATTAGAGTTACAGAAATATGAATAGGGTGATGAAACTAGTGTGGTACATCTACCAATTATAGTCTTAAATTAATGATTTTCTCAAGCCATGTTTATGTAGAAAATAAAAATAATACAGATGCAAAAAACATGAAGAAGGTGAAAAGGAGACAACATCTACTATGGAATGTGGTGTTTCAAAGTAGTAAAATGAGGGTGATAAGTAAAAAATAGATAGTCTTAAAGAATAAAATTCCACATTTAAAAGAAAACAAGAGACCCTGGAAGAAAACATACAGAAAATAACTGGATAATTTAAGAAATTTATGTTATTGATAAGTCAAACCCCTATGTAAGAGGCAGGTAAAATAGAATATTTCATTTCGATAGAAGAAATGATAACTATTATAATAGAGATAAATCAGAAATCAGGTCCTAGTGAAATGTGGATACATGACGCTGAAACACACCTAGATGAACCTATTAAAAAACCCACACCTCCCCCTAATAGTATCCAAGAAGAAAAACCAAAAACACATACCCCCCAAACCAAATCATTATATATTTTCAATCAAGAACAAGAAAATAAAATAAAACAAATTGGATTTAGAAAATGTTTATGAAACATAAATGAAGAGAATAAGAACAACAATAGAAAAATAAAATTAGTAGAGGGTCTATTTGAGCATCAAAAAAACATTGAAATAGCTATTATTTCCTAAAAACTAGAATATAGAATGGATATTTCATGATTGGATGTAATACCAAAATGGGTTAGGTAGAGTCAGTGACTCCAAAAAACATAGTATGATCACCTCAAGAAGATTCTGGATATTGATTCATCTTGGTATGTTCCCTTAATTGAAATCTTTATGTTAATTACCCTTGACTAATAATTATCATCATCATTGATTTATTTAACATAAAACCATGGGTATAATCTAGGTAAAACAACGATCATGTCAAGGGGGTATAATGTAATGAATCCTGAGGGAATCTGATCAGACTAAATCCCACCCCCTTTGGGTGGAAGGAAACCCAAGGTAGAGAAATAAGTAATCAACATGCCACTAGTATCTTTTTGAGGAATGGAGGTCCAAAACATTATTTACCTCACAGTATGTAGAAATTCCACATAATTTTTTATGATGATTTTTCACTTTCATATGAAATAAGATACTAACTAATGAATGGGGTTGATCAGTCTTATGTATTATGATTGATTTTGGAGTCGTTTTCAACTACATCAAGATAAATATTGTTCTGTTTGAATTTGAAGAGACCTTCATGAGTTTCCCTTGCATTGGCTTAAAAATATTTACCACCACTAAATAAATAAATAAAATATATAATAACAAAATCCCTACTATCACCAATAATTCCCCCTTCCCGCATTATACATGTGCTTTAATAGCCATATGTGTTTATCATAACCCTTGGACATTTATAATTCCAACTAATTCACTAACCATGCTAGTCCCAAGTGGAGGTTTGAATGGGAGATATAGTATTCATTATAAACCTAAAGGATTGGTAGTCTATCCCATTATTTTTTATTTGAGAGTGAGGGATGAGTAAAATATTAATTTTGACAATAAGTACCACCTTCGGTTAGCAAATCCCCCCGTACTGTGCTTAGTTACTATCCTTCCAGATGCACCAACTTCCCACTGCAAGAGTAAATACTCTCACATTAATTTCATGGTTTTGGTTCTTTGGCCCTTGAAACTGAAGATTAAATAATTGGAAACCTAATGACACCTGAGAATGAATACTTGTGAAATCACTAAAGGTGTTCAAGACTTCTTTCTCCCATTCCCCATCAAAAAACAAGTGACTAGATGATTCACCCTGAGATTCTCCACACAAAAAAACCTATAAATAAAGATGATACATGATTACTTATCCTATTCATCCACGGAAATAGAATTAATCCAAATACTCTATGTGAGGAATTTGTGTTTTGGAAGATTATATTTTCAGGAGAGTAAATCCCCCTTATTGTTTTTCTCAGTTGTGATAGACACTTGAAAATGGTAGTCTTTACCAAAGAGAATTTCAACTATAGAACCTCTAAAAATCCATTTCTCTAGATGAAAATAAAGATTGATGAGGTAAAATAATGTATGATAGTCCTTTTCTAAAGACACATGGGTGAAACATGGGTACTCCCTGGCTTATTTAAATGACATTCCCAGCACGAGATGTCCTAGAAAGAATAGTGGTGTTCCAAACCTGTTGTCATGCTAGAAATTGATATCACCTCTACCCACAATCCACCAGTTGTGACTTTGGAAAACTATGACATTAGGATGGATTGTGATCCATAATAAGAATGATATCCTATTATGAGAACTGATATTCATTCAATACTTTTTCCCCATGATCCACCCCCATAGAGTTCTTCCTTCGAGAACTTGTCATTCAAACTTGTCATGAATTTCATGCATCTCTCTAGAGATAATTCCAACATTGATGCCTCACTCATTCACTATTATCTCTATCCTATCCCAGGACTCCCAATGATGCCTCCCATATGAGTGGGCATCCCAATTTAAAGGGGCTAGTGTTTTCTTTATATTCCCAATTAGCTCTTTTGAATCCCGGAGAGTTGATAAATGTGAATTGGAATTGAGTTTAACACATTGCTAAACTAGGTGATTATGTTTTAGAAGGAAAAAACTTATTATTCTGATTATTAATACGTTCATTTATTCTATCAACCAAATAATAAAGTAGTGGACACAATTCATGCATTGATATGTTAGTATTCCAAGATAGTAGATCAAGAAATTGTGCCTTTGTATGCCTAGGCATCATTCCACAGGGATAACACATCTATCTGTGAACCTATTTGATATATACTAGATACATTTATCTAAATTCACCACATTACTAGTCAATTAGTAGTACTCCTCCATAATTATATTAATACCTATAATTGAATTCTTACTTCCAGTCAAGAAAATGATTGTGTCATTGACATACAAAAGGTTGGAGATTCCTTATTGTTGGTACAACAATTATATATAAGTATTTGGAATTACAAGAGTTGGATGAGTATTAGATTACATGTATTGTTATAAAATAAAATTCATCTATTTTCACATCCTCCAATCCTTTTCAATGATATCAGGTAATGGGAAAATAATAAAAAAATAGTTGTGAAATATGGAAGACAGCTAGAATATTACCATATAAAATGACAATTATTACAAGTTCTTACACGATGAGTATATAATTCTCTACATTAGTTAAATTTAAAATTTAATAATTAATATTTTGTCTAATTAAATTTATATTTATACATCATAATTTCCATGAAAAATAAATATTTCTTACAGATGATTGTAGTGAACTGGTTGCAGATACAATACAGTTGAAGGGAAATCTTTTGGTCTCCATTAAAACTATAAATCTACATTGGGAATTGCATATTTTTTATATCAAGAGAAATTTCTCAGCCAAAATAACTTTATAAATTCATGTTTGGGTGGTGGTATACATGATCTTTATTAGAAATATACATTAGTATTGGTATATTTTCTCCAGATTGACATGAAATTCATTTTAAAATAAACTGATGTATTTAAATTTATATAACATGCACAAATAATATATCAAAAAAATCATCAATAAATGGATCCTTGATTACACGGACAAGACTAATATAATGTTCATAGTGGTAGATTTTTCTCAACAAGGAGGTGAAACCATGGACTATGAAATAATAATTTTTTATCTTATGGGGAAGTTAGAAATAGATTTGTCATATAAGAGGAAGATAACCCAAGAAGAAGTGGATGACATTAAATTGTATATGAAACATTGATACTTTTCCAACCCTACTAAAAACTAGTGTGAAACATCATTTATAAGAAATATTTTTCTTTTGATTTGGTTCCTCCATCATCGATATAAACAATTAAATAGCCATGTTTTTTGGGTGTGACATGAAATTGATATTGAACCTATCCTCAGGGTATTTCCTTTTTTTAAATCATTGGTATAGTATTACCTTTTATTGAAAATCAAATGAAATGAAAAAATTCTATCATATAAGGAAATTGGTGTTAAGTAACCAGCTAGATTTTTAACCATTGAAAATAGAATATCTTTTAATGTTTTTCAAGCACTGTTCAAAGTTCATTAAAACATGGACTATAAATGGTCACAAATACAAATCTGGTTGTTTTATAGATAAAAATAATTTTTTCATCTGTAATAATTCACATATAGTACATCTACATACAAATTTTAGTTTCGTAAAATGGTGTTCCAATCCATTGCAATTAAGGACAATCTTTAAATGGTCTCAAATAACAAAGTCTCTATTTTAAAAATACCGAAATTTTGTCCCAGTATAAATTATTCAATGAATTAGTATAAAAATTCTTATATACCATATTTCCATACAACTTGATGTTTCATAAAATCATGTGAAAATATAATAAAATTCCAACTACCCTATAAATTTTTCAATGGATTCATATAAAAATTATCATATAGTAGATCTGAAAAAAAAACATGTTGAATCTTAAAATATTTTCCCAATTTATTAAAATTCAAACCATCATATTAATTATTTATTGGATTCATTTAAAGTCAAAAAAAAATTTCTGTACATGGTGTAGAGGCATCACAATTGAACCCAAAAACAACATTTAACCAATGTTTTCTCTAGTTTTCCTCTTCAAATTCTATGGTAGTCTACCTATAAAGCTGAACATACAAATTATTTTTCTACTCTTCCTCTAACAGAGTAAAAAAACAATTAAATATCTTATATAGAAGAATTATTTTGTTAAATAAATTACATTTTACGGTGTTTTTCTGGCTACAATAACAAAATATTTTCATGTTTGATCTTCAATTCCCTATGTGAAAAAAATGATATGAGATACCAAATTACTAATAGAATACTTCTCTTGAAAACAAAAATCATCATAAAATAAAATCATATTATCGTTATAGCACATAACATGTTTATATTTTTATTCAATTGTGTACAATTTTGGCCACCATTTTCTAAAACGATTTTATTCTATCACCCCATTTCCTCTTTTTTTTATTTTAAAACGAGTCCTTTCTTAAAATTTTCTCAAAAGTATCATGACCAAAACCTATATCCATTGATGTAATTTTGATAGTCAAATATTTGGAAAACATAAAAAAATTAGAGAATGCATTGTCATAACCTACATCTATTTAACAATATATAGTGACTATGTTCATTCCCATTTGTTCAAATTCATTAAAATATTTTTCTATAACTTAATTTATATCATAATTTACATCAAAAAATATTATTCAAACACTAGAATATTTATATCTGATCAGTTCCACCTCCCTAAAATCAATTTTTCATGTATTGATATCACATTAAGTTGATAATAAAAAAATTATATGAAAACAAATATACTCAAAAAATTCCAATTTTGGGCAGGAACATTGAACAACTTAATTGGAAGCTTGATATGATACATGGAATTGATCATCACAACCAATCATTCTAATAACATACATAAATTTAACTTTGCATTCAATACGTGATACCATAAAAAAAGACACTAATCATTTGATATTCATGTTGAAATAAATCAAATAACTTATGTTTATATCTAGAAGAAACATGGAACATCAATGCATGGTAATGGTAAATATTACAAGGCAACTTCTCCAAAATCTCAAATTCGGCCTTTGTTTCTTGATAGTGATTATTCTCCAACAATCGCTCAAACTACTTAAATAAATTGAAAATGTAACACCCCATTAATTTGTTTTCTAATATTAAAAACATTATCTTATGAGAAAAATAATTTAAAATTAATTGTTTTAATCAATAATAATAATTATAAATAATTATATTTTGAATTTAAAGTATTCAAATTAATTATAAATTAATGTTCTAAAAAACTTTTTTAGAGTATTATTTTTGGTAAAATAATATATTAATTTGAATATATTTATTGGATTATTATTATTAAAAATTCATTTTTATAAATGGATTATTTAAATAATTATTTTAATAATAATGTATTGATTGAATATTATAATTATTTTGACAAATACTAAATTATTTTACCGATATATTCACTATTAATAGAATACCCCAAGATTTTATGGTATATTAATTCATTAATAATTTCAATTATTTAGACAACTTAAATGAACACAACACTAAGTCTCTATGAAACAACACTTTTTTATAGTTATATCATAGTGGTTAAAATTAATTTTTTCAGTTCGGTGATTTGAATTTTGAAAAATAGATATACACAGTAGCAACTAGTATAATTTTTATGGTCTGATAGAATCAACATTATTTATGGAAAAAAGTACCATATCATTAAGAATATTAATTTTACCCATAAGAATAGTAATGTACTCTTATGAAGAGTAATATGAACCATATGAATGGTAACCTCGCCCATGTAAGTATAAAAAAAATTAGTCACCTTAGAAATAAGAGTGAATATTTTAAAAATTAATAATTAAGTGTTGGTATTTTTTTGATTAATAATTATTTAACTAATATTTTAAATTAATAAATTGATTTAAAAAAAAATTAATTTTCATAAAAATTATTAGTAAAAAAATATTCTTCTCTCCTATGATTTTAGGATACTTTTAAGAGACCTCGGAAATTTTTTGATAATATTATAAAATCATTTTGTATTTAAAATATATATTTTCACAATAAATAATTATTTTATTTAAAAATATATTTAAAAAATTTAGAAAATTATTTTCATAAAAAAGCATCCATTTTTTAATTATCCACATCAAAAAATGGTTATGGATATTTTTTTTGATTTTTCAAAAATACTTGATGTTTTTGTGAATGATAAAATATTATAATTTACAATAAATGATACATACATGATTTATTGTATCATTAGTGATTTATGGTTTATTTAATAAAACATTAGTTCGAAATCAATTGAAACTATTACTATTTTGGGTCACAATAATCAACACTTCTTCTTTTCTTGAGAAAAATAATAAAATAATGAATAAAATATTAAAAAATCATCCCTCTCCGCCACTATAAAACCACCCCTCACTCCCTCTTCTCCTCGCTCCTCTAAGCCTTGAATATTCTCAATGTTATACCCAAATACTCTTATCTAGTCTATCCCCAAATCCATGATCTCTTTTTCTTACTAAAATACCAAAACCTATTCCCTTAAAAAAGTTCTCAAGGAGGATATTTCAAGAGCTAAAACTTTCATACATTTTCTTTTAATTTTATTTCAAGTTCTTTTATTTTCATATCATCTCCTCACCTACTCTATCCAAATATTCATGAAAACTAAAGAGTCATATATATATATATATATATATATATATTATATCTTGTTAATTTATGAAATATCATCAAACTCTCACTCTTTAATTTTAAAAACCAAATCATCATCCGAGATGTGCCGAATTACAACCTTCGTGGAAGACGAACTTTCATTCTTCCATTTAATCTTCAAGGTTGGTCAAGAAAAAAAATTATGATTGAACTATATTATAAAATTTTTATTTTATCTTATTTATTGATTATGTAAATATCATATACACATAATATTAAACAAATGAACAAAACTAGTTCGTTGTAACCGAAAAACCACTGTAAAAATATAAATGATTATCATTAACTGTATTATCTAATGATTCATACTCATACAATGTGACAAATGATATATATTTATCCATTTGGAATTCATTATTTTCATTAATAATATATGAATTCAATTATTTATAATTATACCCATTCTATATGAACTTCCATACTAATATACAAGTATATCTGTCGTGAAAACCAAGGAAATGACCGCTCCTAAGTGATAAAATTGTATCTTATAACTCTATAAAAATTCCATAAATGAACATAATAAAATTATAATAAATAAAATTAATATATATATGGTTATTAATTAATTAATTAATTTTTTTAATTTTAAAATCTAGGATTTTAAGATCAAGTTAAGAATACATTTAGACATAATGTACGGGGTTTCTCATATCACTATTTTCCGTGAGATTTCCATTATTCGCAACTTATTTCTTGTATGTGGTGTATGTGTACTGAAATTTGATATATTATAAAATTATTATATTTATATTTATGTTATTAAATTATTCATTTTATTTTTATTAAGTTTTGGACATATGATTTGATTGATTACAAAGTGGTAAGGGGTTTCTCATCTCACTTTTATTTTCATGAGATTCCCATTATTTCCCACTATTTCGTGTGTATGGTGTATGTATGTTGACCATTGATTTTTCATATCATTAATATATTAATTTTAATTGTATTCAAAGTATAATTTTATTATTATTAATATTTTCTCATATGAATCATTTCATTACAAAGTGGTAATGGATTTACCCGAACCCCCGTTTTTCATTCGAGTTGCTCTTTAAATACCATTAATCAAATGTAATGATTCATTATTTTTGTATATTTATTCTATATTCTGTTTATATGTTACAAAATCATATATCAATACCATATAATCCTTATTTTATTGGGATATACATGTTTTAAAATGGTTCTCTTCTCAATTTATCCCGATAAACAATCCTGATTCAAGTGAACTTCTCGAATTCTTACCTTTTTTCAAGTGCACTCTAGAATAGTTTTTAGTAAATAATTATTTTAATAAAACAATAATTTAATCATGAAAAAATATAATGGTCAAATTTTTGTTTTATGAAAAAAATATTTCGTTTCTATATAAAAAAACTTTAATCTTTTCCTTAAAACGTACAAAAATGTTTTATTTCTAAAGTTTCTTAAAAACTCTTTTTAAATGATTTATCTTTAGTGGGAAATCATTTATTCCTAAAATATAATTTAAATGTCCTTAACATTTCATTTTTTTTAGATAAATGTTTAAAATATCACTCTTTGACAAATAAAAAATTATTTTCCCAAATAACTGTTTTTCGAAAGTAAAAAATGGATTTTTCTCATCTTACCTTTACTTTTGGTAGATATATGACTTTATCACCATTTATTCCAAAAATAAGGTATATGTAATTCCCTTTTATATATCATATAAATATTATACTATTTTCTAATGATATTTTATGGGATTATTATTTTAATATTTAAAATTTGGATGCGACACTTTGTTATAATTATAGAATATATCCTCATGAAATTTTCAATGGTCACATTTAAAAGTATATTACTCTATGCCAAAATAATTTGTTGAATATTGTACTTTAATGAGTTTTATCTCTTATGATATCATCTAAAATATGTTGTTTAAGGGTTGTGATGTGAATCATGGCACAAATTGGAATCGAGGGGTAGATGGAAGTCCTCAAGTGGTGGGTGGAAGGTGCTTGATTGCACAAGACTCATTGCAAGGAATTAGTGTCCCAATGATTAGGGAGAAGACCAAGATAATTAAGGACTTAAATGGTTAAATCATGGAATTACAAGAGGAGTCCCAACACCCTTTCTTAGAAGAAGCACCAGGGCCTATAATTACATTAGTTAAGGCCCAAACATTCGTTTAAAAATAAAACCCAAGTGGTGTTATAAATTTTCAATCCCACCCCACCATGGAATCTTCTATGTCAAAATTTGGTGGGCTACTTTTCATTAATTTTCCGAAATGGGGTGCTACAAGTCTCTTGAAGTAATGTTCAAGGGCCAAATTTATCAAAATAAACCATTAGGATTCTTTACTATAGAAAACAAGGAATTAGACTAATGTAAATAATCACCCCATGTGTAATTATAATTTCATGTTACTTTTTCTATAAATATCCACCCCCATGTAATATTTAGAAATCACGAATTAAGGTAATGTTATTATGGTGAGTTTTTCTTGGAATCTTGGATTTCATGCTTAATTATTGACTTATCAAAGGATCGGTCATCCTTTGTGGAATATTTTGTCTAGATTTTTTAGAGACAATATCTCTTTGGGTTCTACCTTAACAATTTACCCCCTTCCTTCTCATTTAAACTATCGTCACACCACCTTCACAAGTTCTCTTTCAATGATCCAGGTGATCAACATTAGAATATTTTACAAGGTTACTAGGACACTTTTTAGTGGGACTTTCATCATGTATCATTTGGTATCATATCCCACATTCCATAAATAGGGTTCCTTTATTCTTATCCCTTATTCCATCTTCATTTGTCTTCGAATTGGGCCAACATAAATTATATTTAATTTTATTCTTCACCTATGGACATCATTTATTCTTCATTTTGGATGTATATCATGTCATTTTTTATAGTTGAGAAGCTCATTTTTCTTCTCCATCTGTAATCATTGAAATCAAAGCTATATATTCTGGGATATAGAGGGTTCAAATTTTTCAAATAATTATGCAATTTTAAATCCATGCAACTCACACTTTGATTCCATTTGATGTTAAAAATTATTTCTTCTCCAACATTTAAATATTAAAAATTCAACTTTTTTTGATAAATTTATTCAAAAAAAGATCCCAAAAATAAAAAAAAATAATCAAGAAATTAAAAGGGTCAAAATAATTTAAACATTTTGAATTATACATCCCATTTTTATTCTTCTTTATCCATTTTCATCCCATTCCAAAAATTTTCATCTTGAGTCCATTTTTATTTTCATGTTTGAATTCAACTTTGGGATTCCAAATTTCAACGATCCTTTCAATTTATTGAAATTCAGTAAGCATGATATAGGAAGCATGGTGAGTGGTAAAAGGCAAGAGTGTTACAATTTGTTAAAAAATACAATTTTTGGTGAAACAAGAGAGAAGAAATTATTTTTCATTACAAACACATGATTCAGTGTGGGGGGTCCATTTTCCTGTCTCTTCAAGTTTTCTCACAGGATTCCAAAAAATGGAAAAGGCAACTAACACCAATGAAGAAGACGTTATGTTGTTCATGAGGTTTGTACAAGAACAATTACAAAGGTTGAATGTGAGGATGGATAAATTGCAATCTCATTCCAATTATAGATCACCGCCAATGAGTTAGGTTGCTGAAGAAGAGGATGAGTTGTCTAATATTCATGAGTCCCCAATTTGGAGAAATCAACCACCATGGAGGCAAGACAATGATCTTCGAGGAGTAAAGTTTAGGATCTCTTAATTACATGGTAAGAATAACCCCAAAAATTATTTTTAATGGGAAATAAAGGTAGAACATGTTTTTGGTTGTCACACCTATTTATAAGAATACAATGTGATGTTAGAAATCATGGAGTTCACTGAATATTATAGTATTTGGGGGGACCAACTACAAGTGAGTTAATGACAAAGTAGAGTAAGACCCATCCACACTTGGGGGAAATGAAAGCAGTAATGAATAAGAGGTTCATTTCTATCCACTATTATCATGATTTTTTCCTCATGTTGCATGGTTTGAAACAAGGGGCCAGGAGTGTTGAGGAGTATTACAAAGAGATGAAGATCATCAATATTTGGGTCAATATTTATGAGGATTGAGATGCCACCGTGGAAAGGTTTGTGAGTGTCCTTAACCATGACATTCGTGACATAGTGGCCATGCACCACTACTTGTAAATGGAGGATCTACTTCACATGGATACCAAAGCGAAGAGGTAAGTAAATTCTGGTGGGATGCGCCCTAAAGACTATGGTAAGGATTCAAAATCTTCATTCAATTTCAGGGATTCCTAACCACAAGATAATGTAATGGAATACAAAACAGATTCAAAAGAGGTGGGAAAACCAAAACCATTCATTTAGAATCCATAGGTAAAATGGAGGGTAAGGCTTTTTACAAATCATGAGATATAAAATGTTTTAAATGTCAAGGATTAGGAAATATTGCCTCACAATTCCAAAACAAGAGGACAATGATTATTTTTGGATGGTGGAGATGTTATTTTTTATAGCTTAAGTTAATATGAAATTCCACCACTTGATGATGATTTGGAAGTGGAAGTATGAAGCCTTGTACATGGAGAAATGCTTGTGCAAAGGCATCCTTTGAGTTTTTAACCCAAATGAGAACATGATCAAGAGAAAAGGGAGAACATTTTTAATAATAGATTCCTCTTAAAAGATAAGGTATGTAGTATGATTATTCCTAGAGGTAGTTGTAAAAATGGTGAAAGTTGTTTGCTAGTTGATAAATTTGGATTATCTATGATTTGACATCCTAGTCCTTATACAGTTCAATGGTTAAATAATAGTGGGGATGTCAAAGTGACTAAGAAAGCACAAGTTCCATTTTATATTGGGAATTATAAATATGATGTGTTATGTGATGTTGTTCCCATGAATTCTAGTCACATTTTGTTTGAATGTTTGTCGAAATTTGATAAGAGGGCACACATGATGGATAAACCAACTACTATTATTTTGGGTACAACTGGAGGACATTTGTTCTTACTCAATTGAGGTATTTGAATGCTTACGAAGAATAAGTGAGGATTGAGAGATATTGTGAGAAGAGATAAAAAAAAGATAAATAAATATTGATAATGATTAGATTGTAAAAAAAGAGTGAAAAAGGGTTGTTGAGTGAAATCAAAAAAAAAATAGGGGAACTAAAATACTTGAAAACAAGAGTGAAAATAATTGTGAAAACAAGAGTGTTGATGGAAAAGTGACCATATTTTCTAGAAAAAGAGAGATAAATATAGAGCATTATATGGGAAGGAAACTCTTGTGCTTAAATTCAAGGGAGAATGTTTTACCAGTAACACTCCTAACCCATTAATGCCTTCTACTTTTAGGTCTCATTTTTAGGAATTTGGTGATGGTTTTTTAGAGGAAATTCCCAATGTCTTACCTCCCTTGTGAGGTATCGAGCACCACATAAACATCCTCCCAATAGACATGCTACCCGACTAACCAGCTTATCAGGATATCCTAGAGGAGAAATTATTAATAATATGACAAGTAGATGAATTTTTAAGAAAATTATATTCTCGACAGAGCTTGAATTCTTCTGCAGTAATGGTAATTCTTATCCCCAAAAAAGATTTTTAGCAGAGAATTTATGTTGATTGTCGAGATGTCAATAATCTATGTTAAAGTATCTGTATCCCATATATTTTTTGGATGATATGCTTTATGAACTCTATGGTGCATACTTGTTTACTAAAATTGACCTAGGGAGTGGATACCATCAAATTATAATGAGAGAGGGAAATCAATGGAAAAATCATTTAAATCTATGTTTAGATTGTATGAATTGATTTTTATGCCTTTTGGACTAACTAATTCCTCGAACACATTCTTGAATTTAATGAATCACGTTTTCCATCCATTCATTGGGAAATTTGTTGTTGTTTATTTTGATTACATCCTTATTTATTCTAAGAGCCTTGAAGAACATCATGAAAATTTGAAACATGTTTTTGTGGCTCATTGGGAAAATAGGTTGTTTTCAAACTAGGAAAAATGTACATTTTTTAAAATCGGTTGTTTTCTATAATTTTGTGGTTGGTGATGATAGAATTAGGGTTGATAAAGAGAAGGTGAATCCAATTCTGGAATCACCAACACAAAATAATGTCTATGAGGTGAGTAGCTTCTATGGACTTCTGTGTTTTTACTAATGGTTTTTTAGGGACTTTTTGACCATTGCGTCTACATTTAATGGGTTCTTCAAGAATGTGGTGAACTTCAAGTGGGTAAAAGCTCAAGAATATGCCTTCTCCACACTCAATGGTAATTTTACCAATTAACCTCTCTTAATTCTACAAGAATATTCTAATGATGTTGAGGTTTAGTGTGATACCTCTGCAATAATAATTGGGGCTATTTTAATGAAATACTCTAAGCCTATCGCCTAATTTAGTGAGAATATTAATTCACATGAATTTAAGTACTCTACCTATTACAAGTAATTTTATTCCTTAAAAAGTACTTTAGAAAATTGGAAACATTACATGTAACCAAGAGAATTTCTGATTCATTCAGATGAGGACAACCTAAAATTTATTAACTCACATGGAAAGTTGAATAGGTGCCATTAAATATTGATTTAATTCATTGAAACATTTCCATACATCATTAAGAGTAAACAAGGAAAAGAAAAAAAAATTGTCTATGATTTTTCTAGAAAATACTCTCTTATTACTTATATTTATAATAAAATACTTGGTTTTGAAATGTTGAAATGTATGTATGAGAATGATGTGGATTTTTAAAAATTTAATGTTGTGTGAAAAACATCGGAAAACTGACTTTTTAAAACATGATGGATTTCTTTTTCAAAAAAATAAATTATGTGTACTATCTTGTTCCATATGGGAATTTATTATTAGAGAAACTCATGGTGGTGAATAATTAAGGAATTTTGGGGTTTAGGAAACATTTTTCTTATTGATTGAACATGTTTATTAGCCTCACATGTGTAGGGATCCAGTTAGTGTTTGAAGAAATTGTAATGTGTGTAAACATGAAAATTTGAATGTTCTTCCATGTGGATTATACACCACTTTTTCCATGGCTTCACATCCTTGGGTTAACAATTCAATGGATTATGTGGTAGGCTTTACAATATCACAATTAGGTATGGATAGAATCATTGTGGGGGTGGTTAGGGTTAATAAAATGGCTCATTTTATTTATTGTTCTAAAACTAATGATGAAACTCATGTTTCAAATATTTTTTAGGGAAATTTATAGGTTTCATGGCTCACCCAAAATATTTTTGAGTGATAGGGATGTCAAATTTTATAGTCACTTCTGGAGGAAATTGTAGAATAAACATGGAACCAAACATTTTTTTCTCCACCACAACACACCCATAAATAGATGGTAATACTGCGGTGGTCAATAGAACACTTTCCATATTTCCACATGTCATCCTTAGAAAAAATTTGAAACATTGGGAAAGATGGTTTCCCCACTTTGAATTTTCTTGTAATCGAGTTGTTCAATCCACTACTAATGTTTCTCTGTTTGAAGTTCTGTATGGTTTGAACACATTAACTGCACTAAAAATTTCACCTTTTTCTACTAATCAATTTTTCTAATCATAAAGGTTAATAAAAAGAAAAAAATTTGTAGGAGGTTCACCTATAGGTAATTGATAATATTTAGTGAAATAATGAACAAGTAGAAAATCATTCCAACAATGGGTGTCAAAAATGGTGTTTCAACCTAAATAATGGGTGTGGTTACACTTGAGGAAGGATAGGTTCCCAAAATAATGAAAATCAAAAAATAATCCACTAAGAGATGGTCCTTTCCAATTCTTAGAGAAGATAAATAATAATTCCTACAATATTGTGTTACCTGATATGTATGGGAATGTTACTATCATATTTAATGTTGTTGATATTTATCCCTTTTAACGTTTATATTTGAGGATGAATCATATTAAGGAGGGAGGATATAATGAGATTCATGAAACGAATGAGAATGAAGTGGTAGAAGGCAGTCTATATGAGGAGGGTGGAAGGAACATGATTGCACAAGACCTGTTGTGAGAAATTCATCGCCCAATGATGTGGGAGTAGACCAAGATAATTAAGGAGGCCATAAATGGGTTAATCATGGAATTCCAAGAGGAGGACCAACACCCTTCCTTGGGAGAAAATATAGGAATATAATTACATTAATTAAGGCCCAAAAATTCTTTCAAAAATCCATCCTAAGTGGTGCTACGAATTTTCAAGCCCACCCCACCATGGAATCTTGAAAGTCAAAAGGTGGTGGGCTACTTGTCTTTACACATTCTAAATGGCGTGATACTTGTCTCCAAAAGTCATGGTCATGTTCTAGAGTTGTAAAAATAATCCTGTAAGGTTTTTGACTATGGAAAACTAGTCATTAGACTAATGTAAAGATCCACCCCATGTGTAATTTTAATTTCATGTTCCTTTAACTATAAATATCCACCCCATGTACTCTTGAGACATCTTGAATTAAGTTAATGTTATTATGGTGAGTTTTGATTAATAACATTGTTTTCTTTCTTAATTATTGACTTATCAAAGGATTGTTCCTCCTTTGTAGTGTCTTGTGGCTAGAGTTCTTAGAGACAAGTTCTCTTTGGGTTCTACCTTGACCATTTCCCCCATTCTTCTCTTTCTCACTATCCTCACACCACCTTAAATTGTATTTTTTTTTTGCGGTGATACAGGTTATCAACACACGAATATTGTACAAGGTTCATAGTACACATTCTAGTGGGTCTATCATCATGTATCAATTTTATGATCAGTTTAACTATAGATGTGCTAATTTGATACAATTCATGGGTTATAGTTAAATAAATCACAATTCATTTGTGAGTTTTTCAATATGAATTTTTTGTTGTATATATATCACCATTTTGATATTAGGAATTTATAATACATACTAATTTAATGGTGAGGAATTCTATATCCCCTATTTGTAATGTTAGGTCTCATGATAAAAACTAGTTTTTAATTTTACCCGTTTATGTGTGGTCTTGGTATGAGGCCTTGATAGTATGGTTATGAATTTTTCCATTATAGAATACCTTAATATGAGAGTAGTATTTTATATTCCATGTAATTATTAGACTAGTATAATATCCATGGTTATGTTTTATTATGGAATGATTTATTCATCTTTTATTCCTTCCATATTATGCTCAGGTATATTTATTCTTAAAGGTGTGTGTTTTTAGTTGTTCACCATTCCTATTGTTTATGTTTATAACCATTTTTTCTGAATTACTAACCCTTAGTGATAATCTGATCTCACCCCTTTCTTATGTTTCTTTTCCAATGTTATGAAGAATAAAATTTTGAATAAGATTTCAAGGTTAAATATTTTTTAATATTATATTGTATCATTATATATTATAATTTCCCAATGTATTTTGGGTATCATGAATGTAATATGTTCTTCCATGACTACTAAACTGATATATCCTTTGGGATTTGATTCCTTGTAATCATGAAAATCTAATATAATAATGTGTCGACTCTGGGAATCTTGGGATAGGGTTTTACAATTTGTATCAAAGGTTTATTAGTAGAAACCTTAGAAACTAAATTTAGAAAATGTAGATTAGGGAACTTAACCATAAGATACACTTTGAGGATAAGCATACAAGAGAATCATAGAATTTTGGTAAGGTATATATTATGTGTATATTAGAAAAAAATACATCACTGTTGGGATACTATAAGTGGGTGTGGTTCTGGCATTGATGTACATAGGAGTAACAACTCTAACAAAGTGTTATGGGCCTGACTAGGGGTAACTTGGTACATGACAACGGGCCTTAATGTGCACCTTTTTTGACACTCCCGGAGGATATTCTTATGGTAATTCACATTTTAACTAGAAAACGTTATTAGGGATTTTAATATATAATTAAAATGAATATCCTAGGTTAAACATAAGGTGTTTTAGGTTGAAAATAAGTTTTCATGATATTCTATAAATGATTATAATTTTATCTCACTGTCACTATTGTCACTCACATTATGCATTATGGTTTTAGTAAATGGATGGAATAAAAAGGATACATGTTAACATTGAACATGATGGATAAGGAGGTGGTGATGATAAATGAAATGGAATATTTATTTGAGTGAATGATATCATGTTCATTCCTAACTAGTTTTCCAAAATTATCATTAACAATGAATAGATTAACCAACTCTCGAAGCCACCAAATAAGAGAAGAATGTGATTTTTTAAGAGCTTTGGTGGTGGATACCATGGAGAAAATAAAGCTCAACTTCCATCCTGCATTAAATATAGAAGAAGACACCCAAGAATGTGTCTCAAAGGAATAGGGAAATTCTTTATGTGTGGGAAAGAAGGACATAAATAAAATAATTACAAAGGAAAATTAAAGAGTATGATGGAAGGTAATAAAATTGATCCAAAAGATATATTTTTTGTTATTTTCCTTAAATTTAAGGGATTGGGGCAATACCCATGTCAAGTGCCTATTATATAGGATAACCTCTATACCAAAGAAGGCCCTATGTGGAAATAAATGTATGATGTATTTAAGTATATAGGTTGTATTGAAAATCATAGTTAAAATAATGTATAGTGATTGAATGTATTTTTGGGATGTCCATCATATATATTTTTTGAAGCTATATGGTTTTATAGAAATGACAACCCATATGTTGGGGGCCAACTTATCACATCCCGTAAGGTTGTGGTGTAAGAACCCACAACCTAAGAGCGATAAGGGTGCAATGCCTACCACTAGCCTACGTGAAGTTCTGGTTATCATGAATTGTTTTAGTTAAAACATATAATGGATAAATTTTATTTATATTTTAGGGTATTTTTATAAAATATACAACTTTGGGGTTGGAAATATATTTTTCAGTTAAGTGATTAATTTCATTTTATAAGACATTCACAATTTTGGAAATCCTATAAGACATTGGTAAAAATAATATTTTTAGGAATAAATATTGAATTGTATTTTGGAGTAAATTTTTATTTTATTGTCTACCTATTGTGATCCTAGTAATTCATAGAAATGGCTAGAATAATATGGAGATTATGGGAAAAGGAAAATTTATTTTTTTCTATATGATATTAAGAGGTATTGATGTCATTTGGATGACTATATGAACAAATACTTATGTTTTTTTTGTCATAATCTAGAATAATTTTTTTGATGAATGATAGAAATTTCCAAAAAAATATCTATGTTAAACATTGATTTTTACATTTGAATTTTTTAGATAAATTTTTTTTTCAACATATAAAGGATTATTATTTTTGAGGAATTTTCTTATCTTATCCTACCATTTTGGATTTGGATAATACATAATTATACATTCAAAGGATTAGTGATCCATAGAGGTTGATATGAATTCATTAGGAATTAAGAAAATTCATCATGAACATTCATTTATAGGTTTTAAGAATAAATTGAAAATAGATAATTGAACATCCCATGTATGATATTATTCTTATGAAATGGAATGTAATCAATTATGTTTAATTTCTCAAGTGATTTTATATATAGTAAAGGAATCCCTCAATCCTGGGAAAAATATTTTTAAAAAAAATGATATCTATGTTGTTATCTATCTAATAAACCAATGGTATTTTAACCGATCATAAGATTTATGGTTTTGTGATGCTTAAAATTATAATTACAAGGTCACATTTCACTCTCCACCAGAACATGATGATTAGTTTATTCAACCATGTCCATATTTTCACTTCACACTAATTTCATCCTATTAGAATTCATAGATCTATTTTGACCTCATCATTTACATTTCCCTCTTCTTAAGAAGGAATTTTATTAACAATATTTCCATGGTTGGTTTAAAACAAGGGAATTATCAAGTATCAACCTTTAACTTTCGACATGTAATTTTAAATTGTGAGGACAGAATTCTGTTGAGGGGAGAATAATGTAACACCCAAGTAATTTGTTTTATAATTTGAAAAACATTTTGTTATGAAATATTATAATTTTAAATTATGTGTTTCAATTAATAATAATACTTATAAATAATTATATTTCAAATTTATTGATTTAAAATTAATATTAAATTAATGTTCTAAAAAATATTATTTTATTGTATTATTTTCTGTAAAAGAATATTTTAATGTTAATATATGTATTTTATTATTTTTATTAGAAAATATTTTTATCAATAGATTATTTAATTAAATATTTTAATAATAGTATATATATAGACTATTATAATTATTTTTATAAATACAAAATTATGTTATAAATATTATCACTGTTAATATGACACCCCATGATTTTCCGGTATATTACTTCAAAAATAATTTCAATTCATTAGATAGCTGATATGCACACAACACTAGGTCCCTTCGAAACAACACTTTTTTATAGTAATAACCTTGCTGTGAAACATCATTTTTCCACTTCAATGATTTGAATTTTTAAAAAATATCATTCACGGTTGCGATCAGTAAAATATTTAGAGTCTGATATGATCAACTTAAATTTTGGTGAATAATAACGTACCCTTATGAATAGTATTTTACCATTATGAATTGTAATATGACCCTTATGAATAGTAACCTCACCTATATAAGTATAAATAAAATTTAGGCACCATATAAATGAGAGTGAATGTTTTATAAATTAATAAGTAAGTGTTGGTATTTTTTTGAGTAATAATTATTTATTTATAATTTTAAATTAATAAATTGATTTTAAAAAAATATAATTTCAAAAAAATTATTTCCAAAAAAAATATTTTTTTGTCCATTGATTTTAGGATAATTTTATGAGGTATCAAATAAATTTTGAATGTATTATAAAATCAATTTAAATTTTAAATTTTGTATTTTTCAAATAAATAATGCATTTATTTAAAAAATAAAATTCAAAAATTGAGAAATATATTTTCATAAAATGGAGTCTATTTTTGAATTATAAATGTTGAAAAATATTTATGGTAAATTTTTTAGATTTTTCTAAAATAATTAATTTTTTATGAATAGTAAAATATGATAATTTACAATAAATGGTATATACGTTATTTATTGAGTAATAGGTGATGTATGGATGATGTAAGAAAACCTGGTTTAAACTCACGTGTGCTTTTTACTATTTTTGGTCACAATAATCAACACTATTTCTTGTCTTGATAAAAATAATAAAATAGTGAATAAGATATTAAAAAATCAACCCTCTCTGCCACTATAAAATTACCCTTCACTCCATCTTCTTCTCAATCAACTAATCCTTGAAGCATCTGAATTTTCTTCCCAAATACTCATCCATGGTCTCTCCCCACATATATTAGCTCTTGGTATTTCTAAAATACCAAAACCCCTTCCCTTAAGGAGGTTCTCGAGGAGGATATTTCAAGAGGTAATACCCCCTTCCATTTTCTTTTAATTTAATTTCATGTTATTTTATTTTCTTATATTATCCACACCTCATCTTTCCAAATGATCATGATAACTCTTATATCATTTATGTACTAAAATTATATAATTTTAAGTGAATAACCAATATCAATATCCTTACTCTCTCTCTTATTTTAAAAATGAAATCATCATCCGAGAGATTCTGATTTTCAACCTTTGTGGATGACGAAATTTTGTTCATCAATTTCATTTTCAAGACTGGTCATGAGACAATTTTTATGGTAGAAAAAATTTATAAAAAATGTAATATGTCTTATTAAGTCATTATGGAACAATCATATATACATCATATTAAATAAGATAACCAACAAATTTCGTTGTAATCAAAAACCCGCTATAAAAATCTAAATGATTATCATTAAATGTCATATCTAATGATTCATCCCCCTACAATGTCACCAAATGATATATATATATAAATATATATATATATATATCCATTTTAAATTTTATATTCTCATTAATAATATATAAATTCAATTTTAGAGAATTATATCCAATTCACATGAACTTCCATACTCATATACAAGTATACCGATCGTGAAAACCGAGGAAACGAATGCTCTAGAGCGATGAAATTGTATCTTATATCTCATCAAAAATGACATAAATGAACATAATAAAATTATACTAAATAAAATAAATACAGATAAGGTTATGAATTAATTAATTAATTGATTAATTTAATTTTATTATTCATGATGTTAAGACCAACTCTAGAACACATTCGGACATAAAGTTAGGGGTTTCCCAGCTTGCTTTTGTTTATGTGAGATTTCCAATGTTTGATACCGTTTTATTTTATGTATTTTATGTGTACTGACATTTGATATATGATACCATTAATATATTTATATTCGTGTAATAAAATGATTAATTGGTTTTTTTATTAATTTTTTTACATATGATTCGATTGATTACAAAGTGGTAAGGGGTTTCTCTTCTTACTTTTCTTTTCATGAGATTTCCATTATTCACCACTATTTAATGTGTATGATGTATGTATGATGACAATTGATTTTTCATATCATAAATCTCATTATTTTCATGGTATTGAATGTACCATTTTATGAGTATTAATATTGGTTCATATGAATCGATTGATTACAAAGTGGTAAGGGATTCTATCAGAACACCTGTTTTTCCTTCGGGTAACTCTTTCACTACCTTCACACAAATGTAATGATTCATTATTTTTGTATATTTATTCTAAATTATATATATATTTTCCATAATCATATATATTGATGTTATCAACCTTATTTTATGGGGATATACATGTTTTAAATTTCGTCCATTCTCAATTCTTCTCGATAAACAAGCCTGATTCAAAGGAACTTCTCCAATTCTTACCCATTTTCAAGTCCACTCAAAAATTTGTTTTAACCCGCCATTATTTTTATAAAATCAGTAATTTTATCAGGAAATACTATCTTGTTTAATTTATTTGTTATGAAAAAAAATCATCCATTTTGATTGAAAATCTCTTAATATTTTCCTTAAAACTCACTAAAATGTTTTATTTTTAAAGTTTCTTAAAAACTCTTTTTACAATATTTCTCTTCAGTGGGACATCATTTATGCCTAAAATATATTTTATATGTACTTAAATATTATTTTATTGGATATACATTTTTATAATATGATTTTATGGTAAATACAAATAATTTTCCAAAATAACAATTCTTTCCAAAGTTAAAAGTATTTTTCTCGTCTTACCTTTACTTTTGTGAGATATAGGTCTTGATCACCACTTAATTGTTATCTGTTTTGTATGTACATCCATTTTATATATAATATATTGATTATATTTATTATAATTATATTCTATGGGATTATGATTTGAATTTTTCAATGTGGTATGGGACACTTTGGAATTTTCAAAGAATATATCCTCAAGAAATATTCAATGGTCTCATTTAAAAGTATCTTGATCTATTTCAAAATCTTTTGGTAAATTTTATACATCATTGAGTATTATCTCTTATGATTTAATCTACCATATGTATTTGAAGGTTTTATGATCCATTTGGCTCTATATATTCTACTTTGATACCATTTATGGGTTATTGTTAAAGTATGTGCATTTCATATGCTAGTTTTTCAATATGAATGTTTATGTTGTCTATGTATCACTATTTTCATATGTTGAATTTATTGGACTTAGTAAGTGATGGGTGGGGACCTCTATATCTCTTTGAGGCATCATTAGGTCTCATGATACAAACTATTTTGTGTTTCACTACTGGAAAACAGCCTATACCCACGGTTCAAAACCGTGGGTATAGCCCCCAAAACTGTGGGTATAGGCTATACCCACGGTTTTGGGAACTGTGGGCCGGAACGGCATCAGTATAGGTCCCCAGCCTATACCCACAGTTTTCCAAAACCATGGGTATAGGTTTTCTTCCACCGTGTCAATGAAACCTACCCAATTTCCACGGTGTCAAAGGATTTTACCCACGGTTTCAAAACTGTGGGTATAGATCCTAAAATAATGCACGCGGAGGGTTTTGATCCCGCAACCTCTTCGCTGCAAACACCACATCTAAACACTACCCCAACATCACTTATGTATATATATATATATTTATTTAGTTAAATATAGTTATATAAACTGTGGGTATAGAGGGGAGAACCGTGGGTATAGGACTCCAGCTAAAAAAATTTCCTTCCCGCGGAAATTTTTTTTCCCGCGTACACACGAGTGACCTATACCCACGTTTTTTCATAACTGTGGGTATAAGTATTTTATCCCATACCTATCCCCATGGTATTTGGAGAAAACATGCGTATAGTTACCTCTATACCCACGGTTTTCCAAAACTGTGGGTATAGGTGACTTTAGGGGACCTATCCCCACGGATTTGGAAAACTATGGGGATAGACCCCCTTATACCCACGGTTTTGGAGAACCGTGGGTATAGGTCTTGAAAATTGACCTACCCCTAAGATTTTCAAAAACCGTGGGTATAGGGGTACCTATCCCCAGGGTTTTCAAAAACCGTGGGTATAGGGGTACCTATCCCCACGGTTTTGGGGAAAACCATGGGGATAGGTCCATTTTCTAATAGTGTTTTTACCCTTTTATGTGTGGTCTGGGCTTGAGACCTTGACAGTATAGTTATGATGTCTGCAATTATGCATCCCCTCATAATGATACTAGTATTTCATATTACATGTGATTATTTTACTAGTGGAATATCCATGGTTATATTTTATTATGGAGTTCTTTATTCAGCTTTTATTCCGGCCATATTATGTTCAATAATATTTACTCTTAAAGACATGTGTTTTTAGTTGTTCATCATTATTAGTTTTTATGTTCATAATAACTTATGATGTATTAAATACCCTTGTTAAGTATCTAATCTCACCCATTTCTTTTGTTTCTTTTCTCTCGGTTTTGAAAAATAAAATTTTGAATAAGCTTTCATGGATGAATTTTATTTCATTTTATATTGTATCATATTATATTATCATTTCCCAATGTATTGTGGGTATCCTGAAAGTAATCTGGTATTCCAAGACTACTAAAACCGACCACCCCTTAAGGATTTTATTCTTTATAATCATAAAAATGTAATAAAATAATGTTTGAGCTCCAGGCTTCTAGGGTCGGGGCGTTTTAGAAAACACTTAATGTGCGAGGAAAATAATCATTAATCTGGCCATTAAAAATTTCAATTAATTAAGTTCTATAAATACACAAAGTTAAATAATCTTTAAAAAATTAACACACCCAATTTTCATGCACTAAAAATACCTCATCTAATCGATAAATACAATTTTAGGTAACTTCATGTGATGCACCTATAATTTTTTTGAACAACCATGAAAAAAACTCATGGTTTCATCATATAATAATATAACCTCAAAAATGGAAATCACTTGATGATGATTGAATCTAATAAAGACACATATGGGTATGTAATCTTCATTATCACTAAAATTGGGGTCAAAAACAACATTTCCAGATAACTCATAATATGTATTAATTTTTTGATTATCCTCAAAAATATTATTACTTTTCCTGAACAATTCAAACTGCATAGTACAGATGAATGATTGATTCTCCTAAATTTGTATTTCCATGTATTCTATCATGAAAAATGAATCCCCATGAACCAATTCCATTTCCCAATTAGACCTTAAAATTTTCAACCAATCAACACATGTATACCTAAGAGAATCACGGCCCCTATAATAGTTGTCCCCCAGGTGAAGGAATCATTTTGTTTAATGATTGTTGAATCATTCACATCTGACTCTACTTCTCATGCTTCTATTATTTTTCTTTGATACCTCATCATGTGAATTTATTTAGAATGGTTAAAGGGATTATTATTACCTTTTACAAATACATTACATTCATATTTCCCCCATGATAACAAATTAAACCCCATTCGAGAAAGGGAGCCTATACATATCTCAGCCTGATTAAATCTCACCATTTTTTCACTTTTTTCAACATTCTTATGACCATCTTTGCTACATGCATAAAGACAATTTGTGAATATTTATTTATCCTTTCTAAATTTAGTATAGTATTTCTAGCATACACTAAAACCATTTTGTCCCCCATTCATAACATAGAGACATTGCACATCATCAAGTTATTTAAACATCATCCCTACAGTTAGTTTAATAGATGATGATGAAAAATACAATTCATAATCATTAGAACAACATGACAAATAAAAACATAAGTTCATGAAAAGTATATAAACACAAAATCATTCTAAATATAATTTTTAAATCATTTTGTGGAAATTTCAAAGGAAGAACCAGTAAATGTTTGATTGCAACTTACAGTAAATTTTCCATACAAATCACTACAAATGTCATGTGGAAGTTATGGTGGAAGTTCCACAATACATGTAGAAGTTTAAACTTATAAATATAAATTTAATAAAATATAATTCTATTAAATTAATTTATAAAAACATTATAGTACATTTGTTACATAATTTCTAAAAATAGACATTAGGAAATGTATAAACTATATAAATGAAAATATAAATAAAATTTATATATTTAAGAAAATAAGTAATTATAATTATAATTATATTTATATATATAAATAACTAAATTTATAAGATATATTGAATAATCTTTTTATAAAATATCTAGTTGAATTTCCAAAATACAAGCAATAATTTTAACGTATAAAACAAAATTTAAATAAATATAATTTTGTTAAATGAAATTATTGAAACTTTTTATTATAATTGTTATATATTTTGTATAAAAATAAATATTTTGAAATGTATAAAGTATATGGTTGAAGAAGGAAAAAAATTATATATATAAGAAAATAATTATTTTGAAATATAAATAAATTTCTAAATATACAGATAAAACTAAATTTAAAAGATATATTAAATAAACTTTTTACAAAATATCATGTAAAAGTTCCTGTGAAATTTCCAAAATACATCCAACTATTTATACTTATAAAAATAAATTTAAATAAATATAATTTTTTAAAATACAATTTTAAAAACATTATATTGAATTTGTTACTTAATTTTTTATAAAAATAAACCTTTGTAAATGAATAAACTAGATTAATAAAAATTTAAATAAAAATTATTTATTAATTAAAATAATTAATTAATCATATAATTATATTTCTAAATATATAAATAAAACGTCATTTATATGATATATTGAATATATATTTTTACAGAAAAATCCATTGGAAGTTCTAGAGGAATTTTTAGTAGAAGTTATAGTTGAAGCTTGAGTGGAAGTTATAGTGAAAATTTTGATGGATGTTTCATAGGAAGTTCCAGTCATTGTTCTAGTGGAAGTTCTAGTTGAATGTCTAAGCCAAGTACCGGTGTAACTTCCTAGCCATGTTCTAGTGGAACTTTCGGTGAATGTTGTGATGGAAGCTACCACTAAAACATTCACAGTAAGAGTCAAAATCAATTTTATTTTTTATTTCTGTAAAGAATCCACATAATTTCATCCCTTCAGTAAAATTCAGAATATAGTATTGGAAAAAAAATAAATCATGTTTAAACACAAACATAACCTGAAAATTTTCAAATATAATCTGGAATACCATCATTTGTGGACATTATAAGAAGAACCGAAAATTGAAACTCTAAACTGCAACAGAACAAACAATAATACCCCCACCATGGTAAAACTCAGAAAAAATGACATGTACCATCAATCCTTCTCTCTAGAGACTCTAGTGAAACCTCATACTACACTGAAAATGGTGAAAACCTGAAAAAATTACATCCACACTTGAAACTACACACTGAAGACTCCAGAAAAACTGGAATCTAGTATGAAATATTGTGAAAACTAATGACCTTGCCCAGTAAAACCACATACTGCACCCACAACAGTGAAAGTTGAAAAAAAATGACATGCACAGTCGCATCTGCTCTCCGATGACTCTGGAAAAAATGGCCTCCAATGTTTGGTATGATTCAAACTACTTCAAAATGTTGTTTCCTTTCCTAGAGAAACCCCATGAAAATGTAACATCCTATAAAATCCCTCATTTTTATCACCTCATTTGATAGGTCACATTTATGATGAGATGGAAATTCCCTATTGGAAATCAATTCAATGGTGCCACATGTAATAATGTGATAAAATCACATTTTCCCACATTACAATCCTAAAAAAAGGGAATATGATATGATAAATTGTGATTATAAATAGGGGTCCTCTGCTCTATTGAGCACTTCCACATCTCATTAGATGTCACTGCTTGCCAGCCTTTCCCCCTATTCTTCATCAGATGTCGTTGTGCCAAATCACCACCACCCTCATGGTCGCTGGTCTCATTGGGGGCCGCTACCCAGAGGCTGATACACCTCCCCACTAGGATTGGTCTCACCTTCTTCCACCTCCCTACATCCCTCTAGCACAAATATCATCACTAATGACCCAATTATGCACTCATTCATTCATCCTAGAATTCATTTTCAATCACTCAACCATGTAAGTCTACAACCTTATTTATTTATCTTCATTCCATACAATTAGGGTTAAATCAATATTTACATCAAAACCTTTGAAATTTTCCTTCTCCGGGAAAATCCATCTAGTTAACAATTTTAAAGGGTCTCTCGTAACCCTAGTAATGTTTCTTGTTGAAGTCAAATCATTCATATTTATAATTATTTGTATTCTCCTTCAACATAATTTTTGTCAATTTATTCCTCTAGGAAACTCTATTTAATTGTCTCACTATATCCTGGTCAACACATATGTTATTCACTTATACATGGAGCCCACATTGAAATAGTCATACTAGGATCATCTATATTTCCTACATTTCAAAGACCTCAAGTAATCCTTCAACCTCTTTATGTAATTTCCATGCATCCTTGCATCACTATGTCTTTAATTTTTTATGCCTATATCTTTCTTTTATTTTCACTCCATATTTGATTCGTCTTGTAAGCCCATTTCACCAAATTTAAACCCAATTAATTTTTTTATGTATATAAAAAATATATATATTCCACTTTCTCCATCCATGTTTACATGATTATATATTTCATGCATATATATATATATGCATGTGTGTGTTTCCTTTATGTGTATCATTGATTCTTACATATAGGGTAAGGGATACATCCATTGTGTGCATATCAGAAGAGGGGAATGGTGACTATCAGAGGCTAAAACAATATATGGTAAAAGATCATTGATGCCCATGTTATGTCATTCCATTCCATGATTATATTTTTTTCCCAATGATAGGTTTATAACCATTTATCCTCATTGGAATCATCAATTAATTTTTTATTAAAGATTTTATTTCATAATATTGCATCCCATTTTCACGTATTCTATATGATATTCAACATGTTGTGTTAAACTCATAATAATAATGAATGTTTTTCATATCAATTTGGTTTATATTTTATATGAATTTTTCCTCTATTTTCTTAATATAGACATAAATTATGACATTGGTTTTTTTAACAAAATAAAATATTGAGTAGTTTTGTGATTTTAGATTATGAAAAGGATTTGTAATGATTATTTTGTTCTAGATGTTCTAATGATTAGGAAGAAATGGAAATGTAAATTATGTGACACAAAAAGAAAGAAAACTAAATAAAATGTTTGGTTTAAGATATTGAATACCCATTATAGGGATGTTATACTCAATGAACTCTTTATAAAACATTTAAACAAGATATGTTTCTAGTTTAATGCATGCTTCCTCCTAAAATATGTTCACCCTCTATGAGACACTCCACTTTCATTCATGAACTCTAGATAATTTGAATAAGCTCATGAACCCGAAAAAAATATACCCTTGAAAATGGAAATGATTTACAATAACTATCATCTATTACCATTATTTGAACATTAATATTTTCTTATGAGATCATATATGTGGGGAATCTACAGGATACTCTCTTATGTGAAAATATACAATGTATAAATATTTATTAGTTAGTAGTTATTTTAAACACGGTTTTTCCTAATTTTGATCATAATACATAAATTATCATCGGAACATTTGTTCCAAGGTAAATCAAACCATTCCATTCCATAAATGATGGTTAAGGACATGTTTCCAATAATCACATACATCCTTATGAAGGAAATGATGGTTTTCTCTTTTACTGAATCAAAACCATTATCTATGTATCATTCACTAAAATACAATATGGGTAATCTTTATAATAGATTAAAATTAATCATATGTGTATCATTCAACACAATTCATTAAAAATATATAATTCATTCAATATTTTTGTATCATTAAATAATTATATGTAAAAGGATACAATCAATTCATTATTTGTATCATATTACAATTCATTAATCATTTCTGTTTCTTTCATTCATGATTTGTAATAGATTGCAATTAATTCATTATTTGAATCATATTATAATTCATGTATCATTATTTTATCATTCATTATAATTATTTCATTATAATTCACTAAAAAATTTCTATAATATCTATAATAGATTATTTACATATTCTTTGTCATAGATTATATGTGTAATAACTACAAAAAAATTGTCTTTGTAATATTTATATGTGTAATATATCAATATTTTTTTTCTCTATAATGGATTCACTGTGTAATTTCTGTAACATATTAAATGTGTATCATTAATTTCAATTCATCAATAGGTTACAATTTATTTCCATATTATTTGTTTGTGTTATCTATGTAATATGTTTAACAGATTCTTATCTATTATATAATATGTGTAATATGTGTAGTATATCAATATGTGTATCAGTAAGTACCAAGAAGAGGATCAAAGGATAAATATGTTATATCAATTATTATGCTGGATTTTTACCAAGATAATGTGTGGGAATGGATCACATTTGTTTACTATAATATTTTATGGAGGATTGGAATTTTGAATCTAGAGGCTAGGTGACTTCCATTCAATATTGTTGGTCATGAATAAACTAAAGTTAGGGGTTTACCTAGTTCATTGATTCATTATATATTTTAGTAGGACAATCAAAATAGGTCTACTAGAATACAAGGAGTGGTCTTGTTACGGTTCACATTTGAATTTTATCAGAAGATTCCATATAACCGGAATGTACATAGGCTACCACTATGTGATGATTCAAGGTTATTTTTGCACTTTCACTTATCTATAAAAAAACGAAGAACAGTTTTTTATATCTATTACAACATGGGATAGACTTATTCTGTTTTCCCTATTTTTTCATGTTCAATTCCTTTTTTTACATTATGTTAATGTTTAGTTTTTGTATTAATATGTGTATGGGTGGCCGGAGGTGAAGTAAGTATCCTTTATTAGAGGAGGTGAAGTGTAGCATCATTTCAAAGAAGAATGATCAGATGAACATTGTGTGCATTACCAGAGGTAGTGGATTTATTGATTTAAAAATTCTATACCTCTTCCTCCATTGGGGATACACCGTTCACACCACCATCTAGCATCTCAATGATTCAAGAAATATCAAGTACCTATGAGCCTTGTAAGGAGTCGATTATAATCTCCATATCTTCCAGATCGATCTCCTCCACTACGACTACATCGCCAACAGCATCTACTGTACCATCATCATCTTCTACCTTACATCCCCTTGCATCGTTGACTGTATTCTAGATCACTAATAGCATTTGGAGCTAGAAATTCAAGGAATGAAAAATGGGCTAAATTTTTTTATATTAAAATTTTAACTTTTAGGAAATTGGGACTCGGCGTGTTGTAGTGACATCATATACTTTTTCCATTATAGAAAATCCTAATTTTTCATCTAATGTCCTAAAGGGTGAGGATTTCTAGATTAATGACTAATAATGCAGTCAGAAAGTTCTATGGTATAGCATTTCTAGGACACTGGATAAAAAACAACTTGGGAATTAATCAATGATGATGGATTCTATGTGTTTGTGTTGAATCTAAGAACATTCATGGGTCGTATTCTACCCCCAATGTTGATTGCAAGCATGAAAATACTTCTTTACTTTCTATAGGGTGTTTCTCTATAAAATTGTCCTTCTAAATTCTATTTTAGACCTATGAAACATAAGTTTAAAATTATGTAGAACTTTTAATTACTTAATTACCTTATATCAATATGTGTATGAATCAATATATTTGTAATATATCAATATATTGTGTAATCTATTTATGCTTTATCTGTGAAATCTGTATTTTTAATCTGTTAAATCTTAAATAGATTATTATCTATAATGTAATTTTTGTGAAACATGTTATAATATGTGTATCATTCATTTCATATCCTACAAGGTGTCTCATGTTAGTGTCTATTAGTTCTTAGACTCGAGGACATGATGTTGGCACATTGGTTTGGATGATTCTTCTTGGTGTGTTGGTTTGGAATCAAGTCTAATGTGAGGTAATTATTAGTGATCATTGTTGTCAGACCCTTTGTGAGATAGTTGTTTTAAAAATCACAACCATTCCATTTTACAAATCATGATAATTCATCCACTATATTTTTACTACTATTAATCATGTCAATAAATATTTATAAATTAATAACTTATGTCACATAGTATAATACATTTAAATAAGTCAATAAATTATGGATATTTATGTTTCAATATACATAAAAATGTATATTTACATAGTCCCTCACACCGATTGGTTTTAAGAGTCACTGATGGCTGACTCACTGATCGAAGAACACACCGGTGTAGGACTAACCGATATAACAAACATCACACCGATAGTTCAAAGGACTTGTTGATGAATGACACATCAATGGGAAATGCGTCCATAGTTCAAAGAACGTACCAATGAAAGATTCACTAATGAGAGACACACCGATAGTTCAAAGGACTTACAGCTAAATGAGTCAATGATGGGAGATACACCAATAGTTCAAAATGAGTCACCGAAGATGACTCACCAATGCCCAGACAGACTGATAGTACAAACGACTCATCGATTCCTAGAGTCACTGATATCAATGGAAAGGACTCACCAATACAGAGAGTCACTAATGCTGAAAGACCGATTCCAATGACTCACTAATACTTATGAATCACCGATATTCATAAAAATTGTTTTTAATTAAATAATTAAAATTTATATCTAATGGTCATATTTAGATAAATTATTGTTTCTCACATTATTTAATATTTTTTGTAGGATATTCAGAAGGCATTATGAGGTACATGCACGTGGAAAGATCATTATGCCTGTTGGAACTCAATGTATAAAATAATTTCAAGCTAGATCATTAAAGAGATGAGGAAAAAAAGTGTAGAAGTCTAGGAAGAAAATAAAAACCTACGAAATCCTGCAACTATCAAGCACACATCCAAAAACCCAAGAACTCAAAAGGAAGAACATATTGGGAGATCAACAAAACAAGATAAACCAACTGAGTTGACCTGAACATCATACCAACAAGAAGCTGAACATTTCACACTCCTAGAAGCCATATCACAGATACTTAGATACTATTTTTTGGAGAGAACATCTAGAGGAGGACTCAGACTTTAATCCCCTACATTTAACGAGTCCATATCTACCCTGCATAAACCATATAGACCTCTAAATATTTATCTAAATCCTTAGCTATGTTGTTTTCTTTTATTTAGATTTTTGGGCTGTGTGTGTGTATCTCTCTGTTACAGACACACTGACTCATGTGCATAACTAGAGGATACATGATATCCTCAAACTCCCACTATACATATTTTTTTGTATCCTACATTTAGATATGGAAGAGGTAAACTATGACATGTTATCTTTTTTCCAACGAAAAATGTGGTAGAGGTCAAGTGTGACCTAGACAACCTTGTATGCTACTGTGAACCCTGATCCAGGGTGTGGCTCAAAAATCTTTTACCAATTTAAGTTTCATGGTGGAATTTGATCACCATGTAGAGAGGACTATGTCTTATCATGAGACTGAACCTCTTGTTTATATCTGATGTGTTTTTACCCTTTAGTTTTAATCTATATTATCACATATTTCATAAAACTAAATTTAACTATGATAGTGATTTTTCAATTGATTATAATTTTTTTGAACCAGTATATTATTCTTAAAAGTTATATTAATATTTGTATTAGTATAGCTGAGAACTAATCAATATTTTGAAAAATTAATTGAACATTCAGGACTCTTATAAATTCCATACAAACTAACATAAATTATTTGTTTGAATTTGGGGAAATTTTTAATTAGACAGTTTATAATATAAATTTTTTTATATACCCATTTCATCCCCCCCAAGTACTCTACTCCAACCAACATTTGGTATAAGAGGTTAATTAAAAAAAATCCATTTTCAAAGCTTTTTCGTACTTTTAAACTGTGATTTTAGTTATATTTCAAAGATCATATAATTTTTGTTAATAATAAATTTTTATATCTCTAAAATCATGTTCTAAAATTTTATTATGGATAAAGGGTAGGAAGGTACTGCTACCAATAGACCTCCATTCTTTAATGGAACTAATTATGCCCAATGGAAAATAAAAATGAAAATGCACTTAGAGAGTATGGGTTTTGAAATTTGGCCTTCAATTGTAGATGAGTACAGGATTCCAGCTACTGCTATAACTAGATTGGATGACCTCAATAGGACTACTTATAACAATAATGGAAATGTTGTGAATGCCTTATATTTCTCTTTAGAAGATGAGGAATTGAACATAATTTCTGCATGTAAAACAACCAATGAAATTTGGGATACATTTTTTGTTTCACATGAAAGAAATTATAGTGTTAAGGAAATGTGAATTAATACATATACTACTAAATATGATAATTTTAAGATGAATCCTGATGAGACTATTTTTGACATGTATCTGGGATTTAATGAAATAGTGAACACTATATATGATTTATCTGGGGAGAGATGTTACGACCAAAAAACAAATTATGAGGATTCCTATATTCTTACCTAATATATGGGGAGGAACCCCTATCTCTATTAGAGAATCACGTGACATCAGAAAATTCCATGTCAAAGAAATCATTGGAAAACTGATGATATATGCAGAAGAGCTGAAAGTAACCAAAGAAGAGGATAATAAACCTAAGAGAAATTTTGTAGCCTTAAAGACTACTTACTTTAAGAATAAGTAAAAATAGAAAGTTCTATAATCTTTTGAAATCTCTAGTAATAATGGATTGGTATTAGATAGTGATGAAGAGATGGATCAGCATGCCAGAAGATTCAAGATACTCTATATAAAGAAGAAGTTTTTTAGGAATCCCAATTACAAGGGAAGATATGATAACAAGGAAAGCTATAAAAATGACTAGAAACGAAATGAAAAATCAGAGGATATTGTATTCTATGAATGCAAGAGGACAAGACATGTCAAAGATGATTATAAAAATTTAAAATAAAAAAAGAAGTTTGAAATAAAAGACAATAATTATATGAATTTTATGAAATCCACCTAGAGTACCTCCAATGACAGCTCCAATGAATCAGTATTATCTCATAAAGAGAAAGATGACATAGAAAATATGTGTTCTGTGACAAACATGTCTGAGGTAATTATAGACTCTCCTACACATGATTTTTATTATTCTAAAAATAAATGTGAGTCTGAAAATATGAAAAATGATTAACTCTTGGAATACTTTAACATGATAGAAGAGACTTGTAATGAACTAAAAGGTAAGTATAAGTCTTTAATGAAACAATATGATCTTACTGCAACTATTAAGTCTAAACTTACTACTAAAAAGAAATGGAATTCTCAACTACTCAAATAAAACAACAAATTAATAATGTCTAATGAGCAATTGTAGAAGGATTTAGAAAAGTTTACCCATGGAAAATATAATCTTACTAAAATTATTGGTCACTAGAGATCTCATAATTAACGTTTGGTATTTGATATCATCCCAGACAAAAAATTATCTAAGATACATTTTATTACTAAATCTGGAAAATCAGCTTCTTTTACAAAAAAAATCACGATTTTATGACAACTTTCAGTTCTACAAAATCTTTTACTGCATCATGTTTCTCTAAATAAAATCAGGTTAATTTTTAAAATAATTTATATTCTACATATAGGAAACCCATAAGACAACTGTGGGTTCCTAAATCTTTTATTACAAATGTTTCTGGACCTAGACATATAAGGGTACCAAAATCATTTCTTGAATGAATTGTTTTGTAGGTAAATTTCCTAAAGAGTTCCTATAGAAAACTTTGTTACTTGGATAGTGGATATTCAAGACCAATGATATGATACTACTCATGATTCAATAATCTCATCAATATTGATGGATTAAATGTCACATTTAGTGACAATGGTAAAGGAAAAATTATCAACTTATTCCATATTGGTAACCCAAACACTATTTCAATTTCCAAAGTACATTATGTTGATCGATTAAAATATAACATTCTTAGAATATCTTAACTATGTGATGTTGGATTTAATGTTATATTAAAATATGATTCAGTCCCTATTTTTTATTACAAAAATAACGGGGTGTTTACTGATCTTGGAAATGATAATGTATATGCTACAAACATAGACACACTAGCATCACAGAATGTTTCCATCATATGTGCCTTTCACAAAGAAGATTGGATCTGGAACAGAAGACTAGGACATTGAAATGTATACTACCTTTGGAAATTAACTAGAAAATATTTGGTTAAAGATCTTCCAAAGGTAGACTTTCTTGACAATAGAGTCTGCAATCCATGTCAAAAAGGAAAGTATCATAAAATCTGATTCAAACTAAAGAATGAAGTTACAACTTCTCAACCACTCGAGTTGGTTCATGTGGACTTGTTTAGAACATCTGGAGTATCAATAATAAATGGGAATAACTATGTTTATGTTCATATAGATGACTTATCTAGGTATACTTGGGACTTTTTCTTAGCTCACAAAAGTTAAGCTTTCTCTCATTTTACCATGTATGTTGGGAATGTAGAAAATCTTAGTGGACCTAAAATTAAATCCTTATGTTGTGACCATGGTTGTGAGTTTTAAAATATATAATTTGAATCTTTTTTCCCAAAAAATAGATATAGTCATAACTTCTCTGTCCCTAGGACACCTCAACAGATTGGTGTAGTATAAGGAGGAAATATAACTCTATAGAAAATTTCTGGAACTATGCACAGTGAATCTGACCTGCCAATTTATTTTGGGGCTGAAGCTGCTAATCCATATTATTATATAATAAATTGAGTCTTAATCATTCATATCCTTAAGAAAACTCCTTATGAGTTGTGGAATAATAGGAAACCCAATGTAAATTATTTATATTTTTTGGATTCAAATTTTATATTCTTAACACTAAATATAATCTAGATAAATTTTTCTCTAAAGTGAGGAAGGATTTTTCCTTAGATATTAAAAATTAATAAAATTTTATAGATTCATTAATAAAAGAACCAAATGTGTGGAGGAACATGTACATGTCATGTTTGGTGAAATAGATCCACGTGAACCTAAGACCCCACTAGGGAATCTTGAAAAGGATATGTCAAATTTGGATATTAATTCTAAACCTTATGACCATCCTATAATGGAATCTGTTAAAACATACACTTCATGAAATTCTTTATAATATAGCCATAAAAAACTAGAACCAAGTGATGAACCTGAAATAACTATACCTACTTTTACTATACCACTTAGGACCCTTAAAACCCAACATTTAGATACTGTAGTAAGAGATTTAGATAGAGGGACACAAACTGAAGCTTATTTGAGAAATTAGGTTGAACATCAATCATTCTTCTCACAAATTGAACCTAAAAATACCAATGATGCAATCAATGATGAATTTTGGGTGATGGCTATTCAATAAGAGCTTAATAAGTTTAAGAGAAATAATTTCTAGAAGCTAGTTGATAGGCCAAAAGATACCTTAACTATTTTAACTAAAATGGTGTTTAGGAATAAATTAGATTAATATGGAGATATAGATAGAAACAAAGATAGATTGGTTTCACAATGTTATAATCAATATGTGTTAATTCATTATGAAGAGAGCCTTCCACTAGTAACTAGTCTTTAAGACATTAGAATCTTACATACCTATGCAACACACTTGGATTTCAAAATTTATCAAATGGATATAAAATTTTAATTATTAAATGGTTATATAATTGAGGATGTTTTTATTGAAAAACCTCCATGTTTTAGAAATCCAAATTTCCCAAATCATGTTTTCAGATTATCGAAAGATTTATATGGTTTGAAACAACCTTTAAGATCCTGGTATGATAGGTTAAGTAACTTTCTTATTTATAAATGTTTTAAAAAATGAATTTAAAATACTACTTTGTTTATAAAAATAATTTCAAAATATTTTTTAATAACTCAAATATATGTTGATTATATTTTATTTAGATCTTATAAAAATTCCTTATGAAATGATTTTTCAAAAATGATGCAAAGTGAGTTTGAAATGAGATTGATGGGGGAACTTAAATATTTTCTTGGTTTTCAAATATTTCAAAAAAAATATAGTATTATTATAAATAAATGTAAATATACTAAATATATTTTGAAAAGATATGTCTTTGTTGGAATTAAGAGTAGTGAAATACCTATGAGTTCCACTTCTATGTTAGATCTTGATGAAAATGGGAGAATTTGTTGATCAAAATACTTAGAGAGGAATGATTAGGAATTTGATTTAATTAACTGACAGTAGGTTGGAAATCGTGTTTAGTGTGTGTATGTGTGAAATACCTCAGGAAAACTCAAAATAGTTTCATTTAAATGATGATAAAAGAGTTTTTAAATACCTCAAATATTCAGCAAACATAATATTGTTCTACCCAAGAGGATAGCCTTTTGATTTGTTCAGTTTTTCTGATGCAGACATTATTGGGTGGAAATTAGATATAAATACCACCTTTGGAACATGTCACTTTTTAAGAAAGTATCTAATTTCATGGTGTAGTAAAAAGAAAATTTTGGTTTCATTATCAACTGTTGAAGCAGAGTACATTTCTGGTGGTAGTTGTTGTGCAAAAATTTGGTCAATGAAACAGAAATTATTAGACTATGGATTTCAATTCAGACATATCCCTATAAATTGTGACAATAAAATTTCTATTTACCATTATAATAATATAATTTCTCATTCCAAATAAAACATATTGATTTAAGACATCACTTTTTGAGATATCTTTATCAAAAAAGAGATATAACTCTTGAGTTTATTAGGACTGAGCATTAACTTACTGACATTTTCACCAAACGCTTAAAATCTACGAGAATTTTCTATATGAGATATGAAATAGAAATGATAAATATATAAAGTTTATCTGGACTTATCCCCATAGAAAAATCTATTTATCTGTGTAACTGATCAGTAAAATCAATCAAGTGAAACTGATCAGGAGAAACTGATCAGTAAAACCAATCAAGTGAAACAAATTAGGTGAAACTAATCAGTAAAACCAATCACGTGAAACCGATTAGTGAAATCAATCTGTAAAACTGATCAGTGAAACTAATCAAGTGAAACGGAACACTGAAACCGATCCATGAAACTGATCTAGTTAAATTGTTTGAGTGAGACTGTTTGCATTATATTGATCGTATTAATCCAACCCGGTGAGACTGATACTGTTAGTATGGAATGAATACTTATAGGAACTTTTTAGTAAATCAGTCTGTGTGCTTTTTTAGTAAAATGAAAAAGTTTCATTCTTTTATTTTACTATTATTATATTTCTACGAAGTACAATCCCTAAATGAGAAAATTAATTTTTCCACACTTTGACCTTTCACTACCCTCACTCTACCTTTCAAACCTTCGACCTGTCAACTCCCTCCTTTGAACCCAAACCTTCCAAATGGAGAGGAATAAGTGTGTGATGGAAGGACTAAGTGAATTATCGATGGCCTAGTTTCATAAAAGAGAGTTGAGTATTGAAGCCTGTTCTATGAATCCATGATTGGGAAGCCATGTAGTGACTACTGATATGGAAGTATCTACCGAGTGGCTTCTATCGAGAAAGTCTCTCTTGCTGAGAGTTTTGGAGTCACAAGGGTGGATCATCTAGTTTGAAAACAATGAGAGATAGTTCTATCCTCGGATGCTACATCAATTCTATCTCAATATGAAAGTGTCTTTAGAATGATATGAGGATGCTAGGATGAAGATAGTTGTAAATTAATAGGAAATAACCTTTTCTTCTAAGGAGTGGGATGAATGCATGGAGATTCCACACAAATGGATTTATGCTGACTACTAGTGTAATATTCCACCGTCCTCAGATATGTATTCATTTGAAAATTATTTGAAATAATTTACTGGGAATGGGGATTCAAGGAGAGCCACAACTATAGAGTTAGATGGAGATTCCATATTACTTTTCATGTTCATTCAACATCAAAACATGCCAAAAAAGGGAGATTTTCATGATGTGAAGTATAAGGATGTTTACATGATTTATTTGTTGAGGAATGGGGGAAAAGTGAATTTGTGCAGGTACATTAGGGTACATATTTCTAATATGATCAAACCATCCAAGAAGGATACCTGTTTATATTATCCAAAGATGTTCTCAACAATTTTGAAGAGGCTAGAATGTGTGGAATATGGATATGAAGTTATCGCTGCCTGTAGTGGAATTTTCCTACACAAATATATCTGCAAGGGAATGAATACCTTTTTGAACCTGAGGAAGATATGTTTGATAGTAAATTAAGAGAAACTATATGAGGATTAAAATCCCATAGATCATCTACTAGACTAAGGGATCAAGATGATTCAGGTCTTAAACTTGTTGAGTAGGTGGTTTATTCAAATGAAGAGGGAGCTGAGACTGAGATACCTAGAGAAGAGTTGTCTCCTGTAAATTATAGGAGTGAACCAGATATTGTTGAAATCCCTAAGAACATGTCATATGGACCTTCCATTCCACCTTTGGATTTACCTTCTCGAGAACAATTTTTGGGTGGTGAAGATGAGGAAGAGATTGATGTCTCTAGAGTTAAAGGATTTGTAAGAAAAATATATGGTGATGATGGTGATGATGGTGATGATGGGGAAAATGATTGTGATCATATTAGTGACTCACTAAATGTAGAACAAGAAGATGTTAGTTTTGGTGGATAATTTGTACATAGAGATGATGATGAGATGGGTAGACAGGATGTTGTTAATCCTTTTGGACAGGATGATATTGATCCCCATGATGATGCTTCAGGTATCATTCAGGAGCATAATGATATCATTGATTTAGGGAAAGAGGAAGAGTTTTAGGATCATATTGCACATATTCCTAAGATTTAAGAAGTGCCAAATGTGTCTCAAGATGCTGGAGTGGCTGGATTTCAAGTAGAACCTCAAGTTCAGTTAGTACTAGTGCCTCAGAATGCTGTTTTGGCTGGATCTCCGGAAGAAGAAGATGATGAAGCACTAGTTGAGGATGATCCTCAAGGAAGAAGAGTATGAATTGAAACTGTAAATCCTAGAGACTATAAATTTTCTTGTGAGTGGAATAGAAATCCAGGTTATATCCTATTTGGGTTGGATTATGACTCAGATGAGGAAGTGGTAGCTCCTTATCCTCCTGCTCTACAAGCTGAAGTGGAACCGATTGCTCCAACTTCACCTTTAGTATGTAATGATGTTGAGCCAGTTGTACTGATAGTTCCTAGTGACTATGTCACCAAGTATTATTTGATAAGTTCAACGAAGATGTATGTGAGTCAGTGAGAGCCTCTATTGGATTCAGAAATGAAGCTTCTACTTCCATAAGTATTTCAGAGGCATATGCTACTAAGTTTTCAAGAATGGTGATTCAAGAGATTCAGCCTAACCTAATCACTACACTGGAGACTATTATTAGAAATAATACAATTCTGAGGGAATAAGTAAAGATAATGAGTAATGAATTGGAATCTCTTACAACTTTTTTCATTTCCACACTTGGTGGTGTTATGAAAGTTCATAGGAATCTGGTTACACATCTACTGGGTGTATATTTGAAGAAGTTAAAGGAGGATCTTGGCAAGATGATTTTTGGTGAACCTAGTTCTAAAAGTAGTAGAATTTCTACTGCTGATATGGAGTCCCTAGGGACTGTTATTAGGTAAGAGGTCAAGGGTATTTCGAGTGACTCTGATGAAGAAACTTTTTCCAAATTACACATGAACACTAACCTTGTTTAGAACATGGTTAGACAGTGTACAAATGAAGAATATGCTGCTCAAAAGGAGATCATAGAAAAGGTGGAAAATTATTTCTCAAAAATCTACACCAAGTATGATCAGATTAACAAATTTAGTTACTTGGATAAGAATCTCAAAATCCCTTTAGTGACTGAGGCCTTCAAAAGGCTAGTGGGTCAGTTGAAATATTTTACCCCCACTTTGGAGAAATTCATGGAGAACAAGGAAGATTTTGAAAAGGAAATTCAGTATGGGTTGAAATAATAAATTATTATATCAAGATATTTAATCCCTTCTGGCATGTGAAAGATGAATCAATAGTGGTTCCTGCAGCTACTTCTATTGGACCTAGTTCTCTACCTCATGCACTGAGGACAGTTTCTCAAGCCTTATCATAGATTCAGCTAGTGATTCAAGGAAAACCTCAGAGTCATGTTCGCTTTAAAAGGAGACCAATCCTTGAAGTTAATGTTCCTATAGGTGTTTCCTTACCCAGTGTTTCCATTTTATTATCCCTTTATAAAACCATAGGACCACCTCTTGCACCTACAATTGACCCTTCAGACAAAGGGAAAGCCCCTCAAAATCCAAAACATTATGTTGTGGATCCATTTTGGATAGGGTTTTGTACTTTTATTTTTGATGAGTGTATTTTTTTGTTTATACTCTTTTGTAAAATAATGCTTATCAATTTGACTAATATATGTTTCAAGTTTCATTGTGTTATTTTTATTTATTCTTTTTGTTTCTTTTCATCTTTTCTTAAAATCCCAAAAGGGGGAGAAAATATATTGATAAAATAAATTATTAATATTCGGGGGGAACACTTCCATAAGAAATATGGAATGTATTCAATAGAATATATATATATATTCCCTCTAATATGAATCACTCAGACTGATCTTATACAACTTACTAAGGGGGGCATGAAAATTCTCTGATATATAACTCTCTTAAAAGGAACCTTTTATATATATATTTTGATGTAATAATTAAGGGGAGCATAAAAGGAAATACTTTATCGTTAAATTAAGAATTCACATTCACTGTTGATATGATGAGTCAAGAAATTTTTATTCCTTAACATCTTGTAAAACTTATTAATTCCATGATTTGTGATTATCAAAAATCGGGAGATTGTTGGACCCTTTGTGAGATATTTGTTTTAATAATCACAACAATACCATTTTAAAAATCATGATAATTCATAAATTATATTTTAACTACTGTTAATATTGTCAATAAATATTTATAAATAAATAAATTGTGTCACATGATATAATACATTTCAATAATTCAATAAATTATGGATATTTATGTTTCAATATACTTAGAAGTGTATATTTACATAGTCCATGACACTGATTTTTTTATGGAGTCACTGATGGCTGACTCACCGATCGAAGAAGACACTAACACAGGACTCACCGATAGAAAAAAAAAGTCACACCAATAGTTCAAAGGTAATACTGATGAACGAGTCTCCAATGGGCGACACATCGATAGTTCAATGGACTTACCGATGAATGAGTCAACGATTGACGATGCACTGATAGTTCCAAAGACTTACTGATGAACCAGACTCTAATGGGACACACACTCATAGTTCAAAATGAGTCACTGATGATGACTCACTGATTCCTAGACATAATGATAGTACCAACGACTAACCAATTCCCAAAGTCACCGATACCGATGGAAAAGACTCACCAATATAGAGAGTCATTGATGTGTACAGACCAATGGCAATGACTCAACAATACATACAACTCACTGATAGTCATAAAAAATATTTTTAATTTATTAATTCAAATTTATATCTAACGGTCATATTTAATAAAATTAATGATTATTAAATTATTTAATGTTGTCTATAAGATATTTAGGATACAGTACGAGGTACATGAACATGGATATATCATTATGCATGTTAGACCTCAAATTAAAAAATAATTACAAGCTAGATCATTAATGAGATGAAGAAAAAAAGTGTAGAAATGTATCAAGAAAAGAAAAACATGTGAACTCCTAAAACTCTCAATAAAACATCCCAAAACCCAATAACACAAAAGGAAGAACATATGGGGAGATGAACAAGACAAGCTAAATCTACTGAGATGACATGAACATCTTACCCACAAGAATATTAAAATTTCACACTCCTGTAAGCCATACCATAGAGACTATGATACTCTCTTTTGGAGACAACTTCTATAGGAGGACTTGGACTTCAATCCCAATACATCACATGAGTCCACAACTACACTACATAATAGATAGAGACTTATAAATCTTTCTCTAAATCCATATCTCTATTGTGTTCTTTTACATACATTTCTTAGTAGTGTGTGTGTGTGTGTCCTTCTGTAATAGACACACTAACTCCTGTGCATAACTAGAATATTCTTGATATACTCAAACTCTCACTCTACTTATCCTTTTGTATCCCATGTAGAACTCTGGAAGAGGTCAGGTGTGACCTATTTTATGTTTTCATGTGAAAGTCATAGTAGAGGACAAGTGCGACCTGGACATCCTTGTATGATATTGTGAACCCTAATCTAGGGTGTAGATCAAAACATGTTTATGAATTTAAACTGCTTGGTGGTAGATGATCTTCAAGTGGAGAGGACTAAGTCTCATCTTGATATTGAACTTGTTGTTTATATCCACTGTGATTTTATCATTTAGTTTTAATATGATTTATCACATATTTCATAAAACTAAATTTAAATCTTATAGTTAGTTTATCATGTTTTTAAAAGATTTTTTAACTAGTATAATAGTTTCAAAATTATATTAATCATTAGATTATTATTGCAGGTAATTAATCAATCTTTTGATAAATTAATGAAACATTCAGAACTGTTATAAATTCAATACAAAATAACATAAATTATTTTTTTTAATTGGGATAAATTTTTATTTAGAAAATTTATAATAGAAATTTTTAGAGATACTCAATTCACCCCTCTTGAGTACACTACTCCGACCAGTAATTGTCATTGTGGCCATTTCATGACTAAGTTATTGAAATGCATGTGTTGATTCCATCACCATTGTCAATCATTATTGTGATAGATAATGTATGAGAAAAATTATGGATGAAGTTTTATAGAGTTTCATTTATAGTATTTGGGAATTTGGCCATTCTTAATCATGTTTGTAACATGTTTTGTGTGGTTTTATTAATTTTCTTGGTGTTTCATCACGTTTTTATGTTATGTTTTAACTTTTTTTTCAACGTCAGTTTTTTTGAGTTTAATATAACCTAATTTCATAATTATTATATAATAAATTTATTATATATAATTAAGTTAATAAATATAATAATGGAATATTTTCACCTAATAATTTATTTAAATCATAATTGATAAATAAATATTATTTTTTGGTGTTGCATATATAAGTTAATAATATTATTTACAGATAAATTTTTCATATGAGTATACTGCTAAACATTTTGATCAACGTATATATTATATTTTTTAATATTTTAGTATTAAAAGACCTATTTTATCTATCATAATAATATTTAGAAACATTTTTTTTACCAATAATGTAGTGACATGGACACACTACTACAAATTTTAGCATTGTTGTATGTGTAAGCTGCTGATCGCCATTAGTGTTTTCGTAAGGAAGTATTATAGACCACTAATGGTGGCTGATAATTCCAAAATTAAAAACCCTATATTTCGCTAGCATACAACATTTTCTTCCATAATATCTCACTGCAACACTGCCATGTCGCCCCCATAATTTCCCCACTTCCTCCGGCCACCCCAGACACTCCTCGATCAACACTTGACTCCCCCCCATCCATTACAACCAATAATCATATCCCTCCCCCAAAAACCATGAGATACACTACGACATCCCTCTATATACCTAACTCCCTCTTTCCATCGTGCATTTTCCATGTTCGACATCAAAATGGTTGTTCTCCCTCCCTTTCACCCCATGGGTATTGTTGTATTGGAAACATCAAATAGCACTAGAATGTGGGTGTTTTCATAGAGGACTTTTAGAGGCCACTTCAGGTAGTAGATGTTGGTCCTTACTGATGGAGAAAAAAAGAATTCCAAAAATGGTCTCATGGTTGCCTCTAAAGTTCATTATTGGCCACTTTTGGCGGTCTCTATTGGACAGTATTCTAGTTGTGACATATCTATTGTAAAAATGATTTACCAACATAAAAGGTATATTTACCAAAAAAATATGTTGCATCCGTAATTTTATTTTGAGGTATTATTTTGTTCATTTTTGGTCTTATATTTATTCATCAGTTTCCCTAGGAGTTTTTGGTGAAAAGTGGATATTTTGGGCTTGACACCTAGTGGTAAACGGTTAAGGGAAATCATGAACCATCCTCCTAGTAAGCATACAGCCAGTTTCCTCCTAAATAGAAGAGACCACATATTTGATGAATTGTTTGGGAAACCATACAGGATAACCAATGACATGTTCCTCTTAGACAGTGAGAGATTCGCAGTTTCAACATAGTTTGGAGAACTATTTGGGAAAACCATGAAACCTATCCAGGTCATTAAAAAGTGAAATAACTAATTTCTTTCCCTCTACATATTTAACCCTAAAACACGTGTAATCCAAACCCTATGGGATTTTCTTGTCACGACCCATCCCCGGGGCCCGTTCCGTGACTACCCCAAGCCTGCCTTCCATAGGCCAGGGGCTGGCGACTAGCACCAAGGCATAAATCCCGGTAAAAAGGGAAGTCATTGCCTTTGTAAATTAAACAAGCACAACAGAGTAAGAAAGCGGAAAAAGTAAACACTAAGTAAAAACTAAGTACAACTGTAAGTGCGGAAAGTAAGTGGGAAAGTATACAAAGCCAAACTGAAAGTAAAGTACAACTCGAAAGGGAAAATAGAAACTGAAAAGTAAAAGCCGCTACGCCGAGCTGTCCACTAGAAATCCCACCTGAAGGGTGGGTACAGATAGCTCCACTGCTCCTCGGGTCCCGCCGTCCGCTCCGAGTGCGTCCCGCCCAGTGGTCCACCTCCAGGTACCGTCCTTCTCTTCAAGCCTCAACCACGATCAATGTTGTCTGTCGTCTGCAACCATCACAACGTAGTGCGGGCATAGCACGTGCAGGGGTGAGTATAAGCTACTCAGTAGGGACCCCGAGACCCCCGAAGGTCTCCCAAAATCCACAAAGGATAAACCACAAAGGAAATATACAATCACGAAGTAACAACCGACACTGCTTAGGTATATGCCCATACATATACCTAAGTCATCAATTCCAATACGCTCCAACCTCCGAGCCCAAGCACAACCCAGTCCACACAGGAAAGTAAATGTATTCCACACAGGAAAGCAAACGTAATCCACACAGGATAGCACAACACAATCCACACAGGAAAGTAAACAGGATTCATCTCACACAGGTAAACTTCGTCGAAAAGGTGAAAGGGATGATCAGATATAGATACAGATTCATCTAAGCTGGGACCCACTGAGGATACAAGACCAGCTGTCTTCATTGATTCATCTATGTTGGGACCCACATAGGATACAAGACCAGCACTGAATCATCTAAGCTGGGACCCACATAGGATACAAGACCAGCACAGCTGGGACCCACATAGGATACAAGACTAGCACTCTTCATTGATTCATCTATGCTGGAACACACATAGGATACAAGACCAGTACTGAATCATCTAAGCTGGGACCCACATAGGATACAAGACCAGCACGGCTGGGACCCACATAGGATACAAGACCAGCACTCTTCATTGATTCATCTATGTTGGGACCCACATAGGATACAAGACCAGTACTGAATCATCTAAGTTGGGACCCACATAGGATACAAGACCAGCACGGCTGGGACCCACATAGGATACAAGACCAGCACTCTTCATTGATTCATCTATACTGGGACCCACATAGGATACAAGACCATCACTGAATCATCTAATCTGGGACCCACATAGGATACAAGACCAGAACAGCTGGGACCCACATAGGATACACGACCAGCACTCTTCATCGTCGCAGTCCACTCAGGATCTTTGCACAGTCGTCGTCGTCGAAGTCGCAGCCAGCACTAGGTTTCCCGCACACAACAAGCTCGTTCGGGGGGGTCCGCTCCACGAGCTGAGAGGCTGATACATCAACTGACACAAAGTCCAGAGTTTATGTATCCAAAAGTTTCGTATCGTCAACAGGAACTCAACGTTGCAGACAGCGCGTCAATCGGACGCCTGGTCTGAGAGTTATTGGCTTTTTCGTCCCAGGGGCCCGGTTGGTTTTTAAGGCAAAACCAACCCGATCGTACTCCACCTGCGTCCAAACCTCAGGCGGAGTATGCCAAAATATCCGTCTCACTAAGAGGAACTCAGAAAAGTCGACAGCACATTGATCAGATGTCCGAAGCTCAAGATATGAGTGTTTCCACTCCGAGGGCCCGGTTGGTTTCGTGTACGAACCAACCCGGCCGAACACAAAGTATTCCAAAACCTTGATTGCGATATACCGAAACGACCGTCTCGTTCCAAGGATCGCTACGCACCTGACGGTGCGTCGATCGGAGGTTCGTGGCCCATGATATGGGCATTTGACAGAAAGTAGTCCGAAATTAGGGGGTCTGGGCCCGGCCCGACCCGACCCAGTACTCCCTGGGTCGGCCGAACCGGCTCAACTCGGCCCAGGCGGCGACCCGGCCCGACGACCCGACCCGGCCCAGATGCCCGGCCCGGCGCGGCAGCCTGGCCAGCGTGCCGCGCGAGCGCGCCCAAGGGAGGGGTTATGCCCCTCCTTTATTTCAAAATGGCGGCCCCCTTTAAGGGGTCGCGCCACGTGTGCAACCCGGGGGGTGTAACCCCCCAGCTTTTCCCCTGTAACGGCCGGCCAGTGCAGGGCCGGCCCATTTCTCGCTGCGGGACCCCGTGGTCCCGCACCTTCCGGCGCCGGCGTCCGGAGTTCTGACCGCCTTCTTCGAATTCTCTGGTGGGTGGTTTTTCCGACCGCTACTTCCCGAATGGCTGCAAATTCGTCCAGTACGGCGTGACGACGCCGCGTCCTTCCGCTGCGGCCCGACTCCGGCCGCGGCCTCATTCGTACCCTTGATGTAGCGCGACAGCGTCGCGTTTCTTCGTCATGGCCCGCATCGTTCACGTCTCCTTTCGCTCAAGCGCAGTGCAACGATGCATTACCGTCTTCGCTAATCAAAACGAAGAATAGCAAAAAGTGGGGAGGGGTATCGGCCGTGTTTGTGCGGACCGATCCCTCCTGTTATCTCGATAGCAGTTGGCCGAAATGTAAAACATTTAACCTTCACAATTTTTAATTTAAATAAAAATTGGAACATGGCCGTCAGATTTATCATTCTTATTCGAAGGAAAGAAATCACCAACTTAAAAAGATTCAAACCCCTACCTCGATTCAGGAACGGTGCACGTCAATCGAGCCGTAGAAGACGAGCGTCGCATAGGTCGGGCATCGTGGGAAACAAACGTCGATTCTGTTGTCGTCGAGGTGCATTCTAAGAGGAAATGTCGTTGGAAGTAGACGTCACATTCTTCGGCGGAGATGTTCTTCGTTGAAGAACGGTGTTCTTCGCGTTCTTCGTCGAAGTTGAAGAAGAAGAAGACTTCCTTTAACTTTCTCTCCAAAAGCTCTCAAACAACCCAAAACTAACCCAAATAAAATAAGTTCCCAACTTATTTTATTATCACAAAAAGGCTTTTGAAAATTTAAGAGTTTGAAAATAAAAACCCACACTTAACTCACTCAAGTTATTAACATGAGTTGTAAAAATAAATGAGGAGTTAAGTTGGCAAGACTTAAATGGGGGGTTAAGGAGTTTAAAGGGGGAAGGTGAAAGGTTGGGGCTCGTGTGGGCCCCACCCTTTCAATTATCCACACATGGGAAGTTGGGTGGATGTGGGCCCCACCACCAACTTCCCATGGGAGAAATTAACCACCTTGATATAAAATAAAATTGATCCAACAATTTTATTTACTTCTTAATTAAACCCCCTTAATTTAACTTCTTCTTCCGCACAAACGCAACTACGGTAAAGGTTCCTTTAACCGATTACCGGCGTTGCGAGTTCATCGTTTCCATTAGATTTAAATTCCAAGCACCTATTCAAAAGATGGGAAAACCCGCTCGTTTTTTAACTGAACGTACCCGAGCCAAACTTCGGAAATTGATTCCGGGCACTCCGGGCCTCGAAATCAGGTTCCGTCAGAAACCGCGTTCTTATAAAATTCCAAAGGAAATTAAGAAAAAAAATTTCCCTTTAATTTTACGGGTCTTTACATTACTCCCACCTCAGGGATTTACGTCCCCATAAAGATACATCAAAACTAGGGAAACAAATGAGGGTACTGAGCACGCATCTGAGCCTCCCGCTCCCAAGTGCTCTCCTGGAGATTTCCGTGATGCCATCGGATGCGCACTAGAGGAATCGACCGTCCACGTAGGACCCTCTCCTGTCGATCCTCGATCTCCACTGGGACATCCGCAAAAGTCTCCCCATCATCGACATCAAGATCCCCATGGTCAATGATATGCGTCGGGTCGTTCATGTATCTCCTCAGTTGAGATACGTGGAAGACGTCGTGCACCCGTTGCAACTGAGGTGGTAGAGCCAGACGATAAGCCACCTCGCCAATCCTACTGAGGACCTGGAAGGGTCTGATGAAGCACGGAGATAACTTTCCTCCTCGACCAAATCACTGTAATCCACGTCGAGGTGAGACACGCAAGAAGACGTGGTCGCCATCCTCGAACTCTAGTGGCCTCCGCCTCCTGTCAGCGTATGACTTCTGCCGGCTCTGAGCTGTCCTCATCCGCTCCTGGATGACCTGGACCTTCTCTGATCCCACAAGAACTGCTAAGATTTCTTATTTGCCGATAAGAGAAATCTGGTCTCATCCCCTGGATGAACCACTTCCTTTACCTAATACATTCAATCCCGACATGGATGTTACTAATACATACCAATGATGACGTCGTAAGGCCTCGACGCTACTACCAAGAGATCCAACCATTACTCTAACCTCCAAGGGTTGAGTCACACTGTCGGCATCAATGTGTGGTAATTGGGTCTCCTCCAGTAGATGTCTCACAAGTGAGGGTCAAGTCAACAGTCTAAACTGGAACCTCTTAGTAACAACACAAAAGAGGACAGGAATGAAAACATCACAAAGGTAAGCATCTTTTACTATTGCAACTTATAATACAAAGACACTACACAACAACAACAAGGAACTAGAAGTACAAAAGACGTATCCACTAGTTCTGCTCCTGTCCATCTGCTCCCAGAGCTCCATGATCGAAGGCCTCAGCTGCCTGAAGCTGAGCTCTCGCATGTCCACCAACTCCCTGCGGTCGGGGTGGACCTCCTGGTGGTGGTGGTGGTGGAAACACCTCGATGTGTCTCCCACCATCTGCTACTCAGCCAGCTCCTCTGCCTCGTCCTCCTACATCCTGCAGACCACCGTGGCCGAACCTCTATCTGGGAGGACCCTCTACCACCTACTGCTCATCTGTAAGACGAGTCGGGCAGTCTCGAGCCATGTGACCTCACCCGCTGCATGCGTAGCAATGCTTGCCCCTCGTGTAGCTGGCTCTCCTTCGAGTGCCCCGCACAACCGAATCTTCATCCTGAGACTGCCCATCTGATGGTCTGGCCCGTTTGGACCTTTGCGTCCCCTCTCTACTGCCAGCTGCAGAAGACCCTGCTACGGGCCATCCTGTGGAGGGCCCTATCACTGGAGCCTGCTCGGCGAGAAAACTCTCCACTAGAAGGGCTCTCTCCAACACCTCTTCCTGTGTCGGAATGTTGAGGGAGATCATCAAAGCCCCGATCTCGTGCCTTAGTCCCTTCTCGAAGGTCCGGGCCTAGAAGAATGGGTCTCGTACCATATCTGTGGAGTAGCGCGAGAGATCAGTAAATCTCGACGAGTACTGGGCCACTGTCATGATGCACTTCCGTAGCTGTAGCAGCTCTTGGATGGGCACCGCACGAAGGGTGGCTGGGACAAACTCTGAGCAGAAGAGGCTCTCAAAGTCTTTCCAGAGTAGAGATGCCTCATCGTGCACCTGGAGCATCAAGATCCACCATTGGCCCGCTGCCGCGTGCAGTAGGCTCACTGCGAGGATCACCAGGAGGTCTGCTGGTGTCCTCAGTAATCGAAAAACTCTCACTACTGCCTCCAGCCAGTCCTCGGCTTCCTAGGGGTCCGTCTCCTCGTGGAACCTGGGCGGTCGCTGGTGCTGGAACTCATGCAGTGCACTGAGGCGACGTGCATCGTCAGCAGCTGGTGCTGGAAGCATCGGTGGCTCGGTGGGTAGAGCTACCGCCGGTGCCATCGCTGACAAAGGGCCCTGCACCGAGGCCTCGTCGCTCGATGGGCTTTCGTCACGCTCGACTCTCGGAACCCTAGCTGGCTTCCGTCGTGGGGCCATCCTGAAAAGGAAACAGGTGCGCCATGGTCAGAACAGTATACCTAGTGAGATGACACAAGTAATCACAAAGAAAACTTGAACACACATGCAATCAAAGTTTTCGTGCATTAAGTCGGAAATCAGAAGTCAGGGTCCCGGTGTACGGATACGTCGGCCGCCACACCAACGCTGGACTCCCTGGACTGATAACCACACCCAATACGCTGAACACTATTGCTTCACACAGAAGAAAGATCAGAGTCTGTGGTAGAACCAAACTCCTCTGATACCAATTTGTCACGACCCGTCCTCGGGGCCCGTGTCGTGACTACCCCAAGCCCGCCTTCTATAGGCCAGGGGCTGGTGAATAGCACCAAGGCGTAAATCCCGGTAAAAAGGGAAGGCATTGCCTTTGTAAAGTAAACAAGCACCACAGAGTTAGAAAGTGGAAAAAGTAAACACTAAGTAAAAACTGAGTACAAATGTAAGTGCGGAAAGTAAGTGGGCCAGTATACAAAACCAAACTGAAAGTAAAGTACAACTCGAAAGGAAAAATAGCAACTGAAAAGTAAAAGCTGCTACGTCGAGCTGTCCATTGGAAATCCCACCTGAAGGGTGGGTACAGATAGCTTCACTGCTCCTCGGGTCCTGCCGTCCGCTCCGAGTGCATCCCGCCCAGTGGTCCACCTCCAGGTACCGTCCTGCTCTGTAAGCCTCAACCACGATCAACACTGTCTGTCGTCTGCAACCATCACAACGTAGTGCGGGCATAGCCCGTGCGTGAGTATAAGCTACTTAGTAGGGACCCCGAGACCCTCGAAGGTCTCCCAAAATTTACAAAGGATAAACCACAAAGGAAAGATACAATCACGAAGTAACAATAGACACTGTTTAGGTATATGCCCATACATATACCTAAGTCATCAATTCCAATACGCTCCAACCTCCGAGCCCAAGCACAACCCAGTCCACACAGGAAAGTATACGTATTCTACACAGGAAAGAAAACGTAATCCACACAGGATAGCACAACACAATCCACACAGGAAAGTAAACAGGATTCAGCTCACACAGGTAAACTTCGTCAAAAAGGTTAAAGGGATGATCAGATATAGATACTGATTCATCTAAGCTGGGACCCACTGAGGATACAAGACCAGCTGTCTTCATTGATTCATCTATGCTGGGACCCACATAGGATACAAGACCAGCACAGCTGGGACACACATAGGATACAAGACCAGCACTCTTCATTGATTCATCTATGCTGGAACCCACATAGGATACAAGACCAGCACTGAATCATCTAATCTGGGACCCACATAGGATACAAGACCAGCACGGCTGGGACCCACATAGGATACAAGACCAGCACTCTTCATTGATTCATCTATGCTGGGACCCACATAGGATACAAGACCAGCACTGAATCATCTAAGCTGGGACCCACATAGGATACAAGACCAGCACAGCTGGGACCCACATAGGATACAAGACCAGCACTCTTCATTGATTCATCTATGCTGGGACCCACATAGGATACAAGACCAGCACTGAATCATCTAAGCTGGGACCCACATAGGATACAAGACCAGCGCATCTGGGACCCACATAGGATACAAGACCAGCACTCTTCATCGTCGCAGTCCACTGAGGATCTCTGCACAGTCGTCGTCGTCGAAGTCGCAGCCAGCACTAGGGTTCCTGCACACAGCAAGCTCGTTCGGGAGGGTCCGCTCCACGAGTCGAGAGGCTAATACATCAACTGACACAAAGTCCAGAGTTGATGTATCCAAAAGTTCCGCATCGTCAACAGGAACACAACGTCGCAGACGGCGCGTCAATCAGACGCCTGGTCTGAGAGTAATTGGCTTTTTCGTCCCAGGGGCCCGGTTGGTTTTTAAGGCAAAACCAACCCGATCGTACTCCACCTACGTCCATACCTCAGGCGGAGTATGCCAAAAGATCCGTCTCACTAAGAGGAACTTAACAAAGTCGACGGCATGTTGATCGGACGTCCGAAGCTCTAGATATGATTGTTTCCGCTCTGAGGGCCCGGTTGGTTTCGTGTACGAACCAACCTGGCCGAACTCAAAGTATTTCGAAACCTTGAGTGTGATATACCGAAACGACCATCTCGTTCCAAGGATCGCTGATGGTGCATCGATCGGAGGTCTGTAACCCAAGATATGGGCATTTGACTGAAAGTAGTCCGAAATTAGGGGGTCTGGGCTGGGCCCGCCCCGACCCAGTACCCCCTGGGTCGGCCGAACCGGGTCAACCCGGCCTGGGCGGCGACCCGGCCTGAAGACCCGGCCTGGCCCGGCGCGGCGGCCCGGCCAGCGTGCCGCGTGAGTGCGCCCAAGGGAGGGGCTACGCCCCTCCTTTATTTCAAAACGGCGGCCCCCTTTAAGGGGTCGCACTACATGTGCAACCCGGGGGGTGTAACCCCCCGGCTTTTCCCCTGTAACGGTCGGCCAGCGCAGGACCGGCCGGTTTCTCGCCACGGGACCCTGTGGTCCCGCGCCTTCCAGCGCCGGCGGCCGGAGTTCCGGCCTCCTTCTTTGAATTCTCCGGTGGGTGGTTTTTTTGACCGCTACTTCCAGGATGGCTGCAAATTCGTCCGGCGCGGCGTGACGACGCCGCGTCCTTCCGCCGTGGCCCGACTCCGGTCGCGGCCTCGTTCGTACCCTTGACGCAGCGCGACGGCGTCGCGTTTCTTCGTCGTGGCCCACATTGTTCACATCTCCTTTAACTCAAGCGCGGTGCAACGATGCATTACCGTCTTCGCTAATCAAAACAAAGAATAGAAAAAAAAGGGGGGAGGGGTATCGGCCGTGTTTGTGCGGACCGATCCCCTCCCGTTATCTCGATAGCAGTTGGCCGAAACGTAAAACATTTAACCTTCACAATTTTTAATTTAAATAAAAATTGGAACATAGCCGTCAGATTTATCTTTCTTATTCGAAGGAAAGAAATCACCAACTTAAAAAGATTCAAACCCCTACCTCGGTTCAGGAACGGTGCACGTCAATCGAGCCGCGGAAGATGAGCGTCGCGGAGGTCGGGCGTCGCGGGAAATGAACATCGATTCTGTTTTCGTCGACGTGCGTTCGAAGAGGAAACGTTGTTGGAAGTAGACGCCGCGTTCTTCGGCGGAGATGTTCTTCGTTGAAGAACGGTGTTCTTCTCCTTCTTCGTCGAAGTTGAAGAAGAAGATGACTTCCTTTAGCTTTCTCTCCAAAAGCTCTCAAACAACCCAAAACTAACCCAAATAAAATAAGTTCCGAACTTATTTTATTATCACAAAAAGGCTTTTGAAAATTTACGAGTTTGAAAATAAAAACCCACACTTAACTCACTCACGTTATTAACATGAGTTGTAAAAATAAATGAGGAGTTAAGTTGGCAAGACTTAAATGGGGGGTTAAGGAGTTTAAAGGGGGGAGGTGAAAGGTTGGGGCTCTTGTGGGCCCCACCCTTTCAATTATCCACACATGGGAAGTTGGGTGGATGTGGGCCCTACCACCAACTTCCCATGGGAGAAATTAACCACCTTGATATAAAATAAAATTGATCCAACAATTTTATTTACTTCTTAATTAAACCCCGTTAATTTAACTTCTTCTTCCGCACAAACGCAACTACGCTAAAAGGGTCCCTTCAGCGATTACCGGCATTACGAGTTCATCGGTGCCATCGGATTTCAATTCCGAGCACCGGTTCAAAATATGGGAAACCCCGCTCGTTCGTTCACTGAACATACCCGAGCCAAACTTCGGAAATTGATTCCGGGCACTCTGGGCCTCGGAATCAAGTGCCGTCAGAAACCACATTCTTGTAAAATTCCAAAGGAAATTAAGAAAAAAAATCCCTTGAATTTTACGGGTCTTTACATTTCTGTTGTGGGAACTTCCTCAAAAACTTCATGTAGCCTTTGATCATTAAACATTGGTTGGTTTTGGTGTGGATTCGTTAAGGAGTCATCAAGTATGCCTCTTTTCCTTTAGTTTCTTTATTCTTCTAGGGTTTCTCTACCTCCCTCCTTGGGTTCTTCTTCTTCAGTGGGGTGTTTGACCTAGTGAGGGTTCTATTTTTGGGGTTAATATTCATGGATTTTGTTATATCTTTCCTTTATTGTTTAATAATATGGTTTGGTTATAGTTTTTCAGTGGTTTCTAGAATTATTTTATCTTTAGATAGAAGTTTCCATGATTTTACATTATTAAATGTTTTTAAAATGGTTTATTGGTTGATTAAATGTGTTCTAAGGATTATGTTTGTGGTGAAAAATGTGTTTTGTAAATTTTTTGACATGTATATGTGATAATTTTTGGATATCTAAATGAAATTGGTTGTGTATATTGTGTACCTAATTGTTTTGTTTCTTGAAATTGTTCCATGATTTTGTGAAATGTGAAATTTTTGTTTTCAAAGGGATTTGATGGTTTTAATGTGTTGAAAGTAGGTTTTTCCAATTAAAATTGCTTTTGTTTCATGTTGGATTCTTATTTTCACCATAAAAGTTGTTTTTGAATTGTGAAAGTAATGTGAAACATGTTATAAAGTGTATTTGGTGTGTATAATGTTGAATGGGGCTCTGCCCATAGAAATGGTTGGATTTCATGTGTGTGCTTCATGTAGTATTTCCAAATGGGCTATGTGAATTGTTCAAATGTCACAAAATGTGTTTTAAATTGGGTTTGGTGTGCATGGGAAATGAAAGTTGTTTTGTTTAAGGAAAAATGGTGGTTTTAAATTGGGAATTAATCATTGGATAAATTTTAATTCTATAAAAAGGAGACTTTCTTGTGTGTTCATGATTCTTGGTATGTGTTTGTGAAAGTGAAAAAAAATTTGGAATGTGAAATTGAAATTTGAGCACAAATGGAATCGTGGGTATCTTGGTTGGAGAACTAGAACCATTATTCTTCTTGAATCGGTAGTGTAAAGGCTTGGATTCTTCTAGCAGGATTGATTCACCACAATAATAACTAATCTTTTGATATGATCGGAGACCACTAGACAATGGGATGGGATTATCTCTAGTGGCTCAACCATTAGAATGATGTTTTTTTTAGATTATTATATGGAGACCACTAGACCTTGGGATGCCTTCCACTCTAGTGGAACATTCATGAGAACATTTTTGGTTATTGTTGAAAGATTTTTATCACTCGGGTACAATGTTTCTAGGTTCCATTCATGCTAGTTACTAGATGAAATTATCCATGGTACTCACTTGTGACATGATACTTTTATGTAATGCTTATGAAATGTGGTGTTAACCATCGGTATACGGTGGACCTTGTGTACATTGTAGTTTTAAAGAAATTTTATTTTTATAAATTTTTTCTGTAAATTTTTTTTCTTTAAAATGTATTCCTTGAGATGTTCCTTCAAAATGCATTACAATTTTTTATTATAATGTGAATGTAAATTTATCTTCTAATGTTATAGAATGAAATCATTATTTTTAGGTGAAATGATACTTGTATTTGGATCACACCCTACATACACATTTTGGTGTATGAAGACTTTGTTATGTATGAACCAGATGAAGGAAATATGTATCGTGGTAGTTTTGGTGGATAAGGGTTCTAGTGTTCCATTTCATGTAGGTGTTGGTAGTGGTGGCTTGATGGTGATGATCCTCTTGTTTCATGGAGGTTTTTTGGATGGTATTTTTTCCATTCCATTGTGTTGTTATTATTGTTTTGGTTCAATATATAAACCATGTATATAAAAAATGATTTATCTCATTTGGTTATGGTTATTGGTTATGTGATGTTTATTTCTCATGGGTTGTTTATTATTATATACATGGGTGAAAGCGTTCCCAATTTATATTGTTGATACCCAAGTAATAGTTACCAACCAATGGAGATCGACAATTACCTTTGGTCCATGACACATATCGGCTTGGGTGTGGGGTTGTATCAAACTCTAGAATGGTTCGTGAAAAAATGATATCAGAGAAGGTTTCTCACTTTTTGGGTTAAGTTATTTGCGAAGAGTCTTGATAGATCAGTGCTAACACTATTGGGGCATGAGGTTATGGTTAAAATTGGGGTGTATATCCCCCAAAACTCATGATAGGACTCGAGTCTCTATGTGATGTTGGGAATTTTTTTTGACATCTACCCTATGTGATACTTACAGGATGCAGAATGTATATGAACATCAGGTGAGGGTAAAGTGGTTTGGGACTTCTGATTTTGTTTCTTATGACATTTTTTTGGCTTACATTTTTTTTTTGGAAATCATTTTTATTGCTGAAATTTTTTAAAAAGTTGTTTTGATGGATGTACTGATGGTTTTCCCTTCTATTTGTAACTTTTTTTAGAAGGATGCCTCCCTAGAGACTTCTTATGTAGTCGTGAGAAAAGTCTGAAGAGATTTATCCCTCGTTAATCGATCAGAGGTTAGTGGATGTAGAGGTTTGAGCTGTTCAAGATTTGGGTGGAGGGGAAGGTCCTCGTCCTACTCAACTTAAATAAGATGAACATGGACCTATAAAGAAAAAAGATTAAGATTTCCTCAAGAACAATCATCCTTTATTATAGATCAGCACAAAACCCCAAGAATGAGAGGAGTGTCTTGAGTTTATAGAGAGAATGTTCAAGTTTCTTAAAACTCTCAAGGCATTCAAGGTGAAGTGCACTTTTTCAGGTTTTAAGTTCCCATTCAGATGTGTTGGGACTTATTTGTGAATGCTGGATATCTCGAGTAGATAGGATAGAAATATTTTTAGGTCATCTTCAAAAATCATCATTGTCCTGATATTTTGTCCTTCACCAAGTCCTAGGAGTTTTTGGAGCTCATAAAGGGAGACCAAACCGTGATGAGTTATGCTAACCACTTTGAAGAGTTAGGCTGACTCTCACTTGAGGTCATTTCAATTGATAAGCTAAAGGCTTTGATATCCAAGATAGGGTTGCAGCCATATATTTGATCCCATGTATTTTTGTTCAAGATGAAAACCAATGGTGACGTTGTTGATCAGCTATGATGGTGGAAATTGATTGTAGAGGAATTTCTGGTTTCTTTGGAGCTATGTCAGCTGTGGGCAGTGGCAGTTCATATTAGAAAAAGAGGAATACTGATGATTAGGAGAAAATGGTAGGTTATAGATCAGGTCATCCCTCCTGACTGTCTTCATCTATGGATTTAGGTTCTAGGTCGTTTGTGTACCATTATTTTGGGAAGGCAAGACACATGTGATCTACGTGTTCATCTCCACCCATACCTTACCATAGGGGTAGAACTATGGAGAACATGCAATGATTTTGAGAGATGGAACACCCATAATAGAGTGGTGCAGGATTTGTAGATTTTAAAGGGATTCCATCTTGGTCAGAACATTCCAGGATAGTGGGCTCTTGATTTGGAGCTCTTGGAGGCAATTTTAGATCTTATTTAGGGCAGATTCCGTTCAAGGTAGGGCCACAGGTCTATGATCTTTCTTAGGCTCGAGCTAAGATGTGGAAACATATTTATATAGAACGAGTGCTAGTGTAATCGGATTCTTTCCCTGTGAATGTTAGAGGAACCATTCTTATTGCATCATCTTTGGTTGTTTCATTTTTTGACACTTGTGCTTTTGTTTCTTTTATTTCTAACTATTTTTAGGACGTGTAAAAATTTCAAACTAATATTATTACTTATTCAATGGAGTTGGTGATGCTTCTTAGTAAAAAGTGAGATAAGAGATTTAGGTGTCCATCTTATACACTTATGGTGTTAGAGGTTGAGTTGTAATGGTATTTCCTAGTTTTGGAGATGGACCTATTCGATGTAATCCCCAGTATGGATTGGATGGTTTGTTTTTAGGAACACACCCATTTTTATCAATGGTGGGTGAGTATTGTGGCACTTGATGGGATCACCCATTTTTTTCATGCTGAATGTGATCCTATCTCAAGAATTATTAGACCACAACTTAAAGATTTGGTCAATAATAATTATCAATTCACATCACTCATGTTTTAAGATGATGGTATTGTTCCTAAATATGGATTACCACTTATAGTGGTTGAGTTCCCAAAGGTATTTCAGATGATTTATCAGGTTTTACTCTAGATATCTAGGTGGAGTTCTCCATTGATTTGGAATAGGGAAAACAACTGATATATCTTCCCTCATACCGTATTACCTCCCACACCTATAGAGTTGTGGTAATTAAATGTATATTTGGATTATTTATAATCAAATGGATTTATTCGCTCGAGTGTCTCATATTGGGACTCCAAAGTTCTATTTTCTATCAAGGTCAGTGGGTAGCTCCAGTTGTGTATCGATTACTGAAATTTGAATAAATTCTAGATTAAGAATAATTACACTTCGCCTCATATTGATGAACTTTCAGATAATCTTAAGGGGGTGAGGTGGTTCTCTAGGATTGATATGTGTTGCGGTTATCACTAAGTCGGGGTTAGGGAGGAAGATGTTCCGAAAAAAATATTTTCGAAGAAGGTATATCCATTTTGAGTATTTGATCATGCTTTTCAGATTGACAAATGCTTCAGCAGTATTTATGGCACTCATGAATGGGATTTCTATTAGTATATTATCTTGTTCGTTGTGGTAAATTTGGATGAAGGTCTATCTAATTTGGGACTATGGAAGAGTATATCATCATATATGGATTTTGTTAGGCATTCTTCATGATTATCATCTCTTTGCGATGTTTTCTAAGTGCACCTTCTGGATTAGAGAGGTTGGGTTTCTAGGTCATGTTATCTCAGAATGATGGGTTTCAGTTGATCCTTTGGTGGTTAAATCTGTGATTTCATGGGATATGAAAAAGAATGTTTTTGATATCTGGATCTTTTTGGGTTTGGAAGCATATTACAAGAGGTTTGTTCGAGATTTCTCACACCTTTATTTTTCCATGACTGTGCTTACCTAAAAATGGGTAATGTTTGAATAGATCCTGGAGTGTCAATCATTCATTGAAGTGCTTAAGTGGTGGTTGAACACATCACCTGTTTTAATTTTTTTGAGTCTAGAAATAGATATGTGGTTTACTGTGATGCCTCATGTATGGGTCTTAGGTGTGTGCTTATTTAGGATGACCATGTAGTGTCATATGGTTATCTCCAACACTAATCACATAAAAATAATTACCCAAACCATGACTTGGATATAGATGTGGTGATAAATGCTTTGAAGATGTGGAATAAATATCTTTTGGGAGAGAAGATTGTGGTATTTTCCAATCATAATAAAATAGACTACATTTTCTACTAGAAATATATGATTGTGAGGTAGTGTCGGTTGGTTGAGTAACAATAGGGGTTTGATTTTGATATCATCTACACCCTAGTAAAAGGTAATGTGGTTGCAGAGGCATTAAGAAGAAAAATTTTTGTGTGAGTGTTAAAGAAGTCCATTGATTAGTGGACTTTTATGGGAATATTTTCCCATATACACCTGGAGACCAAGGAACATAGTAGAGGTGTGTTCATTGATGGTTATTAGTAGACACCTTCCCTTTTGTAGTTGATTTGAAAAGATAAATTGAGTGATGAGTTGTGCTAGCAATTTATGCAGTTTCTAAATGGTGGGGAGGTTTCATGTGAGTGTTTTTTGTCTCCTAAGGGGGTTTTGTTCTTCAAGGGTCACATTGTGGTATTTTTGTGGATATATAAGCTGGTGATGTAGGATAACCACTGGTCTTTGTGGGTCTTTCATCTTGGTACCACCAAGATGTTATATGATGTGAATTGTCAGTTCTGGGGGTTGGGTTTGAGGAGATACATAGATGTCTCGGCATCACGGCATTATAAATTTCAGTAGGTTAAAGCACAATACTAGAGGCCCTCTAGTTTTCTTTAGCCGCTTCCCATTCCTACCTAGAAGTGGGATAATATATCCATGGATTTAATTATTTTCCTACCTCATACACCTCAGGGGTGGAATTATAGTTGGGTGGTGATTGAATGCCTGACAAAATCAGCCTATTTCATTCCGATTAGGGATTCATCCAAGGTGGATGAGTTGAGTTCCTTGTATGTCGAGGAGATGGTGTGGCTTCCTAGCATGCAGTCAATAATTATTTTAGATAGGCACCCTCATTTTTCCTCATAGTTTTGGGAAGGCCATAAGAAGATGATGGGGTCATAGGTTATGTTGAGCATGACATACCACCCTTAAATGGATAGTTTGAAAGAGTGGGTGATTTAGATCATGAAAGACATGCTCTAGACATATTTGTTAGATTTTGGAGGTTCGTGGGATATCCATTTGGTGCTGGTAAATTTTTCATATATTAGTTACCAATAATGGTTTTTAATAGACCCTTTTGAGGTTCTTTATGGTCATTTGTATCATTATCCTTTTTGTTGGGCAGAGGTTGGTGAGGCTGAATTGTAGGGGTGAGCCTTGTGCAGGAAACATCTGAAAATGTTAAGTTAATCAAGCATTGATTTTTGATTGTGCAGAGTCCTTATAAGTCCTATGCTGATTAGAGTCGTAGATGTAGGTAATTTTTTTTGGGTGACTGGGATTTACTGAATGTGGAACCTCACATGGGTCATTGCCATATTTTTAAGTAATGGAATCTAATGAAGAGGTATGTTGGACCTTTTTAGATTACTGAGAGTGTTGGTACGGTATACTATCATTTGGATTTTATGTATCAGTTGATTTCAATTAATTTTTTCTTCCATGCCTCATAGCTGACAAAGTAAAATCCAGACAAATCTTTTGTGTTCAATTCGAATAAATTTGAGTTAGATCCCAATTTGTTGGTGTTTGAGCATCCCGTGCATATTCTAGATTCTTAGTTGAAAGTGATTCATGGGAAGACCATCCCATTAGTATATTTTATTTGGATGCATTATAGTGATGAGAAAGATACATTGGAGAAGATGTCTTAGGAGGACGAAGAGTATCTATTTTTTTCTGATCAATCCTTAGAGTGACATTATAAAGGTGGAAAGTTTTCATGTTGGAGAGAATTTTCACATCTGTGATTTTATTTTTAGGTGTAATATTGTTTATTTTTTGTCTTATATTTATTCTTTAGTTTACCCAGGATTTTTTTGGTGAAAATTGGAGATTTTGAGCATCACAGCTGGTGGTTCATGGTTAACATACATTTAAGGGAAACCATGCACCACAATTTAGGTAATTATGTGGTTCATTTCCTCCCAGGTAGAGGGGACTACTTGGTTGATGAAACTTTTAGAAAATCATTTGGGCGAGCTGTACGGCATGTTCCACTTGGGTAGTGAGGGATTCACAGCTTTCACATGGTTTGGAAAACTCTATGAGAAAACCATGAAACTTACTATCTTGGTCATTAAATGTGGAAAATTACCTTTTTCCATCTTCATATTTTACCCTAAAACACCTATAATATGAACCATATAAGATTTTAATCCATGGGAGCTTCCTATAAACTTCATGGAGCCTCTGAGAATCAATATTTGGGTGTTTTTGTTATGGATTCATTAAAGAATCATCAAATAAGTCTCTTTTCCATTGGTTTCTTCTATCATCTTGGGTTTATCTTGCTCCCTATTTGGGTTATTCTTTTCTAGTGGGTTTTTTAACCTATTGATGGTTCTATCTTGTGTTTTTCGGGGAAATATTGATGGTTGTTTGATAATTTCATTATAGGATTTGTTTAGGTGTGGTTGTGGTTTTTCATTGGTTTCCAAATGTTTTTGATCTTGGCTTTGGCACTTCTATGATTTTACATTATTATATGTTTTTAATGTGATTTCATGGTTGTTTAATGGTGTTCTATGGATTAGGTGCATGGTATGAAATATGTTTTGGAAATTTTTTGACATGAATATATGATGAAAGTTGTTTTTATAAAGTTAATTGTTTATGTATTACATGTTACTTATTATAGAGTTTTTTTACAATTTTACATGATTTTTTTAAAGGTGATAAATGTATTTTCAAAAGGAATTAACGGCTAGAATGTATTGAAAGTGGATTTTTCCAAATAAAATGGATTTTTCATGATGGATTATTATAGTTCACCTTGAATGTGGTTTCTGAATTATAAATGTGATGTGAAGCATGTTATAAAGTGGATTTGGTGTTTGTATGAATTTGAAAGGGGATTTTCCCAGGGGTAATGGTTGGATTTCATGTGTGAACTTCTTATAGTTTTTTCAAATGGGCTTTTTGAATTGTGAAAATGGTGATAAATTTTTTTCCAAATAGTTTTGGTACTTATGGGAAATGAAAGTGGTTCTATTTATGAAAAAATGGTGGTTTCATATGGGATCTGATCATTGGTTAAATTTCAATTGTGAAAATGGTGATTCCATTTTTGTGTTTATGATACTTGGAATGTGTGTGTGAAAGTAATGATTTATTTGACATGTTAAATAGATATTTTAGAACCAATGGAATCTTGATTATCATGGTGGGAGAACTAGAAATACTATGTTAGTATACATAGTTGTGGAAAGGCACAAATTATTCTAATAGGATTGGCACTACAACACTAACTAAACATGTGATATGATCAGGTGCCACTAGTCCTTGGGATGGGATCCCCTCTAGTGGATAATGAATGGGAACATTGTTAATTTTGGATTATTATATAGAGACCACTATACCTTGGGATGTGTTCCCCTCAGGTGGATGATACATGAGAATGATGTTGGTTATGGTTGGAGAAATTTGATCAATGATGTACGAGGATTTTGGGGTCCCATTTGTGCTAGTTATCGGTAGGGATTTCCCATGGTTCCCTCTCATGACATGATAATTTTATGTGATGCTTATGCGATGTGGTTCTAATTGTCGGTATACTGTGGACCTAGTGTACATTGTGGTTTTAAAGAAACATTCTTTTGAGAAATTTTTTCCCAAAACTTGTTTTCTTGAAATAAATTCCTTGAGATGATCCTTGAAAATTCTTTCCCATGTTTATGAATATGTGCATGTTTATTTATCTTCTAATGTTATAGCATAAAATCCATCCTTTTGGGTGATATCCTACTATGATTTGAATCACACCCTACATACAACTTTGGTTGTATGTAGATATTGTAATGTATGACCCATGTAAAGGAATGATGTCTCATGGTGGGGATGGTGGATCCATTTTCTAGTGTTACACTTATTAGAGGTGTTCGTGGTGGTGGATTGCGGGTTATCAACCTTTTTGTGCATGCTGTTTTTTTGGAAGGTTTTATTTTTCACATTTCATTATTGTATTGTTGGTTTTTGGATAAAATTGTAAACCTTGAATATGAAAATTTTTGTATCTCATTTGGTAATGGTTTTTGGTTATGTGATGTTTGATTCTCATGGGTTTTTTATTGTTGTATACATGGGTGAAATCTTTCCAATAGTATATTTTTTTATACCCGAGCACTAGTTGCCTGCACATGGGGGTCAGGACTGCTCTATGATCCATGCCACAAATTGGGTCGGGTGTGAGGTCAGATGGCACTTCGGCTTGGTTTGTGACAAGATATGTCCTTGTTGGAAAAAGATAAATATTTTATAGTTCCTTTTTAAACTTTTATTTATATATAAATATTATTATTTGCATATTTATGTATGTAATACAATAATATTTAGATGTGTTTATGTACATGTATTGAAATATACTTACAAATATTTATAGTTTTATATACCTATATATATGTATGTATGTATGTATGCATGCATGTACTTATATCTATAACAATAATTACATCAATTATATTTTCATATAATTTCAATAATATATGTTAACGTAATTATATTTATATTTATTTATATATGTATTTGCATATGTACCTACATGTAAAGATTGGGTTGTAACTATATATTTATATGACTATATGTATTTTTATGTATAGATGTATGTATGTGCTTATATATAAATATATTATTATGTTTCTATGTGTTCATTGGTTTTTATATTTGTTTTTGATCAATAATTTTTATAGGTATATAAAAATATAAGTATTTTTAATGATATTTTAATACACGTACATACATGCATCTAAATATTATTGTATGTGCATACATACACATAGATATAAATATGCATACATGTAATCATATTAGTGTAATTATTTAGAATTATAAATTTGTATAAGTATATATAAAATAAATATTTATGAGTTTATTTTTTGTATACACCACGTATAACACTTAATTTTTACCTTTTTTGTACATATTCATGTTTATACCTATTTTTATATGTATTTATATTTAAATATGTTTGTAAATAATTAAATTAGCATATATGAATATATGTATGTATGTATGTACTTGAAGTTATATATATGTATGTATGTATGTATGTATTTATGTATCCATGTAGATATAATAATATTTATATGAATATATGTAAATATATTTAAATACTCTTATAAATATTTATATTTTTATATACCTATATTAATGTATGTACATATGAATATATATTTATTTATTTATTTCTATATGTGTTCTTGTAGATAAGAGTATTCATACAATTGCAAATCTTTATAGGTGTATGTACCAATATTTATATGTATGTATGTATGTATCCATGTGTGTACATATAATTGAAAATAATTACATTAATTATATTTGTATATAATAGAAATCATATATATTTATGTTTTTGTATTAATATAGATTTATTTATGTATGTGCATCTGATCATATTTAAAAATATTTATTTATATTTATATGAATGTATATCACTATATTAATTTTCATGTATGCATGTACATATGTGTTTATATATATATATATATATATATATATATATATATATATATATTAATACTGATTTTTGTGTGTATGCATATATTTAACACATACATATATGTACGTTTGTAAATAGTAATTATTTTTCAAGTATATATATGTGTCTCACTGATCAGTAATTTATATATATATTTATTTATACATATTTACATTGTGTGTAAGTAATTAGGTAAGATTACATTATAAATGTACTCATTGATCTATAAATGTGTGTGTGTGTGCGTGATCAGTGATTTTTATATATATTTATTTATATGTTGGTATAAAAAATTAATAACTATGCAAAATGTATAAAAAATTTACATTCTAAATTTTATATATAAAATTTATATTATATATATAATTATAAATATGTTTATGTATATATACATATGTAGATGTGATATATGTATGAAATTATATTTATATATATATACTTGTAAATAATTATATAAGTATTTATATACTTTAATAAATATATATACACATATATTATCATTAATTTTCTAAAAAATTTATCGATATGTAGTTTTTTTAATGTATATTGTTTTCAATAAAAATAACCAGCGGAAATTTAAACTTACATTGCAAACCTATAAAGACATATGAAAATTAAATTCAAAATAATGTATCATATATGGGTCTAGAATTATTCTCATTGATGTAACGATCACATTGGTGTTGAAAAATTGAAATTCTGATACCATTTTAATATAGAATAATAGATCAAAGATTATTAGTGGAAAAAATTGAATGGATGAGAGTAAATATCATTTGTGATTATCTATGGGCCATTCTCTTAAGGGTGGTTTAGGTATTTCAAAATAATTATTCAGAGACTCAATTATATGGTAGGTAAATTATGGGATGTTTAGTCATCATCATCTTAATTTTCCACCTAAAATGGTGAGTTAATTAGGAGCCTACAATTGTGACATGTGGGTTAACAAAATGATATGGTTTATCAATTAGTAGGCTTCCCAAACCACCCCCATTATATGCAGTGTGTCACATTAATCCTCCATCAACCCCAATTCAATTTCTCTCTTAGAAATTCATTTTTTCCTATAATAAATCATTGATCGAATATATTTTTCTCTAATTGTATCAGAATTTCAATCTTTCACCACCAATGTGATCGTTACTTCAATAAGAATATTTATAGACCCATATATGATACATTTTTTTAATTTTAAAAATTTCATTAATAGGTGTTGAATTATAGTGTAAATTTACAATATATTTTTTAAAAATTCTTAGTCGTTATTGGTCTATACAAACAAAATTCATTAAAAATATTACATATAAATAATTATTTTCTGAATTTTAATAAGTCTACATGACTATATATTTATTTATTTACTCAAGTATATTATTACATATATATATATATAATTAAAAACATAATTATATTACTATAATTATTTACAAATATAGATATATAAGTATATGAAACTATATGTATATACATGCATGCACCCATGAAAATATAAAAGTATTAACAAATACAATTATTTGCATTACATATAAAAATAAATACATACATACATACATATATCACACTTATATACATATATCACACTAACATATGTATATATAAAAATAAATATGTACATTCTTAAAAACATATATAACATTAACATATATATACACATAAACATATATATAATTATATATACAACATAAATTTTGTTGCATAATATTTAGAAAGTGTTTTTTTGTATACACTTTATGTAATAAATAATTTTTTTATACCAACACATCAATAAAATTATCTAAAAAATATTGATCGCATAAACAAACACATATATAAATCAATGAATATATATATATATAATGTATTCTTACATAATTACATACACACATAAAAAACATTTTAAACAAAAAACATACATATATATATATATAATAAAAATCAATATATGATTACATATATACATGTGTATGGGTTAAATGTTTTTCTAGATACATACATCAAAATATATATATATATATATTAATAGGTAGATGTATACATGAAAATTAATATACTCATATATATGCATATATATCTTGAAGGTTCAGGAGACGATCAGATGCCCGGTCCTAAAAAATTATTCAAGAAAAGTAAATGCATAACAACAACATAGATCATATCGCACAAAAAGCACCGCCTTACACAAAATTGGCAGACAACACCACCCAAAAAACAACTACAGAAAAAAAAAACTCCACATGCATAAAGGATCTGAAGACCTCCAAAAGTGAATAGCCCATTGATCCAAATTAAATGGATCATAAACACATCATAAATGATGAAACACATAGAAATAGTCCAAATACATATGAATCATGACACCCCTCAATCACCGTGGACCATCCATTACATGACTAAAATCAATGGAAGCTATAAGACATCCCAATCCAAGCCTACATCCTGAGCACACGCCATTGCTCCCTGAAGACATCGCTCGCACCAAGCGATAGCCTGTAGTGCAACACGTTCATTTCCAACTCGTATCCCATTGTCTTCAACTTCACAAGGCCATCACAACCCAAAAATTGATGTCATCCACACACCCTGAGAACCATTTCCATCACCTTCTGTCACTTAATAACGACCCCAACCCATTTTGTACGTCATCTGCGACAACCAGACATCACTCTAATCATGAGCACTATCCTAGAATCGAATTACATCATCATCACCAGAGTGAACTCTACCCCTTAAATAGGAATTCCATGAATCTTGATTGCCAACCAGAAACACCATCGCTGGCCACTGGGATCTCCAACCACCAGAATCCCAAACCAAACGTCATCCATTATCTTCACACCTCACCCCCTATCACCGCCGTTTCAGAGACGGCCTCCTGCCAATATACCCTCCATGACCCATCATCAGCTTCAACCATCGGACAAGATTTGGGCACCACCTCACCCACAAATCTTGTCATAAATGCTTTAGAGACGACCTCACCGACCTTACACCACTACCACATAGTAGGCTCATCCGCACACATCTTAGTTGGGAAACAACTCCCCTTCACAAGAAAATGGCGCCACTTGAGTCCCTCATCTGATTTCTATGAATCTTCATCCCTAGAACGGGCTTACCAAAAATTTCAAACCTCCCATCCTCATAGCCAGGAGTAGCCTTTGTCAACATCACATCAGATGTCGGCTAGATTCCATCCAAATCACCTCCATCAAACATCTTATCTAAAATAACTCTCAGTAACATGACCCTATTGTGTGAACAACGGATGGAAAACATCTTCATGTTCCCAACAACATCCAAAGAGGATAGATCATCCTTGCGGGAGCCCCGTTTAGAGGGATCCTCAAATTGATCGCCAAAAAATGATATTGAGAGAAGCTCTCCTCTAATGAGAGATGGCATCTCTCTTACATGCATATATACATAAATTCATATATTTAAATATGAACATAAACACATACATACAATCTTATATACATATAAATATTATTATATACATTTATGAAGGCATGCATGTATATTAATATAATTATTTACATATATATATAAGTATAAGCATAATCTTATATACATGCATACGTACATATATATATAAGTGTAGAAAATCGCATACATAAAAACATATATACATATGGATATAAGTACTCGCATGAATGCACACATGTGGGTACCATATTTCAGTAGACATTTCTATTGTGAATCTCTCATTGGAGATTTTTCCTTGGAATCTCTCAAATTAAATTAATATATATAAACGCTTTCATATATGTATATACCTGTTTTTATATGAAAATATGATTTTATATATATGTATGAATATATAATAATATTTACATGTATGTATTTTCACGTATTAAAATGTGTTAAATAATATTTGTAGTTGTATATGCATGTATATATATATGTATGTATGTATGCATGAATGCGTGTACTTTTATCTATAATTAAGTACATTAATTATATTTTCATATAATTTAAATAATATATATTTATATAATTATATTAATATATATTTATATATGTATATACATATGTAATTGTACTTACAGAAATGTATATAACTATGTCTATATATAGCTATATTAATTTGTATGTATAGAGGTATGTATGAGATTATATATAAATATATTAATATGTATGTATGTATATATGTATGTATATATGTATGTATGTATGTATGTATGTATGTATGTATGTATGTATGTATGTATGTATGTATGTATGTATGTATGTATGTATGTATGTATGTATGTATGTATGTATGTATGTATGTATGTATGTATGTATGTATGTATGTATGTATGTATGTATGTATGTTTGTATGTATGTATGTATGTATGTATGTATGTATGTATTTATGTATGTATGTATGTATGTATGTATGTATGTATTTATGTATGTATGTATGTATGTATGTATGTATCTATGTATGTATGTATGTATGTATGTACGTATGTATGTATTTATATATTTATTAGTTTCTATATATGTGTCTGATCAATAATGTTTATAGTTATATAAAAATACAAGTATTTATAATAATATTTTAACACATGTATGTACATGCATCTAAATATTCTTATATGTACAAACATACACATTGATATAAACATGAATGCATATTAATGTTTTGGTAAATAAAATTACAATTACACAAATATATAAATATATGCAAATATAAATATTTATAACTGTATTTTAATGTGAATTTGTAAAAACATGCATAAATATATATTAATATAACTACATAAATGTATATTATTGAAATTATATACAAAGATAATTAATGTAATTAATTACAAATATAAGTGCATACATGCATGTTCACACATTCACACAGGTATATACAACAACAAATATTTATAGGTATATTTTAATTCATGTACGCATATGCATCTAAATATTATCACAAATATATACATGCATATACAAACTATCATACATGCATGTAAATATATGTGTGTGTATACATATTCACTTTCATCCATGTGTTTATCTTAATGTAATTATTTATAAATATACATATGTATATGGATAATATTATATACATTCATACGTACATATATATAAGTGAATACAAACACATACATAAAAACATATGTAAATATAAATATAAGTACCCACATTAATGAAAATATATTAATGCAATTATTTAAATTTTGATATATAAATATAATAATGTACAAATCTCCTAGTAAAGATTTACTAGTGTAGATTGAGATTTACCTATGCACATGGGAACTGTGAATCTCCCTTTGGAAATTACCCAGTCTATATTTTTAGTTTAAATATCCCATGTGAGATTTCACATACATAAGAATATAAATACATATAAATATAAATACCCACATTTATGCATATATATATATATATATATTAATGCGATTATTTAAAATTTCATATATAAATACAAGAATGTACAAATCTCCCAATGGAGATTTCCCGACACAGATGGGTTGTGTGAGTCTCCCATGGGAGATTTCCCAGTGCATATCAGTAGTATCAATCTCCCTTGAGATATTTCACATGGGAGATTTGTAGTATGAAACTACCATCAAAGATTTCCTTTTCAATATTTTTATAAATTTATATAAATGATTAGACATATGCATGTACTTGTTTTTCTATGTAACTATGTCAATGTATAGTTTTAAATAATTACATTAAGAAATTTAGATATGTGTAGATAATTACATTAATATTTTTCTATATACCTCTTTATATGTATTTATGTATGCATGTACTTATAACTATTACACATATGGACTTTTAAACCATGAAAAATTGCCTTCAAAAGCACTGAAAAAAAAAGCGTTGTTAATCATAGCGATGATAAAGGGGATGTCCCCTTTATTAGTGCTAGAAAAGAACTGAAGAATTGGGTCTTTTATCTACACTAATAAAACTCTAATAAATACCACCTTTATCAGTGCCAAAAATAGCATTGACAAAGACCTAGATGCCTGCATCTGCTGTTAATTTAACAGCACACCCATAAGAAATAACCCGAAATTTCGTAATAATTTTAAAAAATTCTATATATATGTAATTGAAATCATGAATAAAAATATGTCCACAAATAGTATATATAAAAAAACATTTTTATTTACATTTAAAACAAAAAATTTATATAATTACATTTACAATTGTCCATCAAACTTTCCCAAACATTAACATTTCACCTTTTGAAGTCTGTGATCTCCTCTCAAAAATGTCCACCCATAGTATCAGTTGCTAAAGAAATCATCTCAACCTGAGCAAAAGATTCCACCTATATAAGAAAACAAATATTATATTAGTAATTCTATAAAGAAATAAATCAAATATTAATATGAAATAACACATTAATAAAATGTATATATTTAATAAAAATGACACATTTGGAGTTATACCAGTCACACCACACATCCTATTAAGTTTGGGTTGATTCCTACACATAAAAAATGAGTTATGGGTCATTTTCCTAAAAAATCAAAACAATTCGAATTTGTTTTCTCAGATTGGAGTATGTCACTAGTTCTTTTACTAAAATCATTGTCAATTTTAAATAATGACACATTTAGAGTCATATTGTCCACATCATGCATTGTATTGAGGTTTGGTCGATTCCTACCTATCAAAAATTACCGATGGATCATTTTTCCAAAGCATCAAAACCATCTGAATGCATTTTCTCAGTTTTCAGAATTTCATTTGTGTTTTTTTAATAAAATGTCATTTCCAATTGGAAACCTGTATTTTGAGTATTACTAGTTAGATCGTGTGTCTCTTTGACATGAAGCTACATCATAAAAATCACAAATTACTTATGAATCACTATCCTAAATTATAAAGACAATCAAAGTGCATTTTCATGGTTTTCAGTGATGGACACTTTTTAAAATAAAATTTCAATTGTAAATGGAAAACATATAATTTTAGTTATACTAATTACCTCATGCATCATATGGAAGTTTGGTTGACTCTTAAATGTCACAAATGTCTCACAGATCATTTTCTGAATGTATCAAAATAATTCAAATGCATTTTCTCAGTTTTTATTATGTCACATGTTGTTTATAATTAATTTATGGTCAATTTTAACTAAAAAGAGGACCATTGAGTTATGTGGGAACACCATGAATTTTATTGAGGTAAATTTTTCTCCTACACATAAAAAATGACTCCTAGAACATTTTCATAAAATATCAATACAATATTAATGTGTTTGCTCAGTTTTTAGTATTTCACTTGTTGTTTTTACTTAAATTAAAGTCAATTTTAAATAAAAAGAGATATTTTGAGTTATATCGGGAACACCGTGAAACGTATTGAGGTGATAATGATTACTACACATCACAAATGACATATATGTCTTTTCCCAAATGAATCAAAACAATAAGAATGTGTTTTCTCAGTTCTTATTATGATAGTTGTGTTTTTTAATAAAATGTCATTTCAAACTTGAGTCACGCCTTATGAGTCATTCCAATCGCATCATGTGTCAGATTGACATGAGACTGCTTCATAAACATCACAAATGACTTATGAATCACAATACCAAATTATCAAGAAAATTAAGCTTTGTTTTATGGTTTTTTAGTGAGTAGCATATTTTGAAATAAAATGTCAATTTTAAACTAATAATAGGCACTTTTAGTCATACCGGTCAGACCATACATCCAATTAAGGTTTGGTTTAATCCTATAACTAAAATATGACTCATGGATCATTATCCATATATAAAAAAACAATATTAATGCATTTTCTTAGCTTTCAGTATGTCACTTGTTATTTTTTCCCAATATAATGTCAATTTAATATAAAAATACACACTTAAAGCCATACCGGCCACACCCTGAATCATATTGAGGCGAGGTTGATCTGTACACATCAAAAAACACTAAAGGATAATTTTCCTAAAATATGAAAATAATTTTAATGTGTTTTATTAGTTTTTAATATATCACTTGTTCTTTTTACTAAAAGTAATGTCAATTTTAAATATAATGAAACACTTTGATTAAAACCAGTCAATAATTATTTTTTCGCAATTTTGAGTAGTTTAGTTGTTATGATACCAACTTTATTGACCCATAAATTTCATACATAGATATCACATCTTAGTATATTAATTTTCATTACATAACATAATGACCCTAGCTAGAATAGTTTAGTTCTAGTGCTTTTGGAAACATGAAAAGAAAAATAACTGGTTCACAAGAATCTCCCATTACTTTATTCTTTTCTATATAGACATATAATTTCTAAAACTATTCTTTATAACCTAAGGATATGAAACATAAGAGAGGGTTATCATAGATACTCAATAAGTGTAAACAATAGAGATATCAATGTTCACATAAGGATAACATGAGCATAAAGATGTTAGAAGATGATATTAACATTAGAAATTCATACATTTCATATCATAGATCATAATAATGAGTCCTTGATCCAAGCATAGTACTTTAGAAAACCTGAATATTATTGTATCAAAGAATATTATAAACTAAAAACATACACTTTGATTTATACCGATCACACTGTGTATCCGGTTGAGTTGTTTCTAATTAAGTTGTGGCTGATTACTACACTATTCATGAACATGTTCACGATAGATCTTTTAGGAAGTAATACGTTTCATTCAACAACTAAGAATTCATACTTTTGATTCAACATGTTCTCTCTTTTCTCGCTTATTTATAATAATTGAAAAGAAAATATTACTTCCCAAAAGATCTATAAAAAAATATAATTATTAGATAAAAATGATAAAAAAATTAACTTACAAATAGTAGTTAATATGATCAAAAAACTAATTATTTAAATATGTAGTAGAAATTCACATTTATAAATTCTTGACCCATTTCATTGTTGTCATTATATTAGTTGTTTCGTCGATTTCCAATCTCTCACGAGCATGATCATCTTTAAAAAAACCACCATTTCTCAAACAAAAGAACCCACCTATATATGAAAATAATTTTGATTTGAGTAATACTAAAAAAATTAAATTAAACATAAATATTAAACAATCCACTACTTCTATGTAAGTAACATATCCATTCTATTTGTGTACGTTCCTCCATCAGGTATGCTTCCCACTCATTTCAGAGCATGTCAATATCATCTTGTGAATATAAGTCTTATCAACAGTCATGGTAGTGATGGAAAAATATAAATACCCAAAGTATTATTAAATATTTAAAATTAAATAGTAATTATCATTTAAAATACCTCTTTAGTAATGCTAGTGTGTTCATGGAATATGATCTCTCTCATAAATTTACAAACATAATAACGGAAATCATTTCCCTTGGTCTGTTTCAAACACTACAGAACCATTGAGTAGAATAAGTAATTTGTTTTGATATGTGTTTGGATAGTGAAATATTATTATATATACCCTAATAATTATCTAGTAATAGTACATATCTTCTTGATCATCGTTATCCCCTAGACTCATTCATTTTTTTCACGATAATGATGTACCACCCTATAATAATAGAATCCTCATTAAAAGATAATATAAATTATATGACATGATTTTTATTTCTAAAAATTTGGATGTAGAGTATTAAAAATTGAAAAATTCCATCATGTGTGGATGGTTTACTGGATATCCATGCATTTAATCGAGGCAATAAATCATTGGAGAAACCAAATTTACTACAATGAGAATCCAATGCTGCCTAAAAAACCCAAAAGGAATAAGTAATGAAAGAAATAGAAATATATTTGATATGATTAAATTTTATAGATTTACTTATGCATCATTGGTATTAAATAAATTTTATCATCTGAATTTTTTATTTGAAAATATTTGATCGGACCTGCCACTATTTAATCTTTTTTTTGTATCCTTTTTCATTTGTTCTATAGAGGAGATGTGAGGAATAACAAGTCTAAATTTTCATTCTTGTGAAAATCCCTTCAATTATTTTAAATATATAATCCTTCTAAAATATGAAACATATTTAGTCATAATTAACACGGTATATCAGCTTTTGGAAAATAAAATCATAAAAACATACACCATTTATACATTTAGAACTAAGCCGTCCAACCAATCATAGTAGATTATTTCACTTACACTCTCATCACCAAAAATTTTTTTATCTTTAACTTCATATATATTTTCTTCAAAATCAATTGTGTGATTACTATCATTTTTCAATATTGTATCCACATGAACCTTCAATGATAGTAAATGGAGATATAGAAATTGTGGGGTAATTCACATTTTAGTAGATCTCCTGGATTGGTTGGTCAATAATTTAGATGTTTTTGAGGCGCTATTTAATTTCATCCCTTTTGCTTTTTCCATCTATAATACCATCCATCAGTTCATAACTTTTTCCATTACTTATGAAAGGATTATATTGATAAGTCAATTGGAAATAAATACCTCCTTATTGACATGTAATTTTACAAGTGTTTATGTCTATGTTATAAATGTTCCAATAGATTTTTCGACCTTATAAATATATTCTTCATGAATTGGAATATGTAGCTATACGCACAGATCATGTGCTACACTGATCAACATTCACACATGACCTATAGAAAGTGGATTGGTATATATAATGTTGTTTTGAACATTGAACATTGTATCCCTCATTACAAGGCGATGGGTGTGTGTTACTATATATAAATCATAGTCATTTTCACCCTTTAGAATATCATTAAATGAAAGCTTTCAATGTTTGTCTGATTTCAATTTCATAAAAATATTTATTAGAACATTTATTACCTCTGATATAACATCTCTTTATGGAGAATGGCTATCCCCATAGCTAATGGGGGTCAGTTGGGATCTCCACTCCATGGTTGATCTTGAGTTTCTTCTTCTCTTTACCTCTTCTCTATTAATGTTTACATAATCACTCTATAGCATTGGAATTTTACTTCAAGGGTAGATATTATTTCTCTCATCTATTTTATTAATTCATTTTGATCGTTATCTTTTTTTCCATAAAAATATGTTCGGGGTGTCACCACCATATCTTCACCTCTAACGCGACCATAATGTTTTTGACGCTTCAATGACACCGAATGTTTTTGTTCATCCAGAACCAGTGTTGTTTATTCCTATGACTATGTTGGATAGAAAATATAAGAAAATAATTGATAATTTCCATTTAATAGTGATTGAAAGATATAAAAATTATTATTATGTAATACTTACACATGTTTCCCACACTCTTTGTGTGTTTTAATCTATTGGTATCCCATCTTTATTTACATATGCCTCCTTCCATAGAACATAGAAAATGGATGGAAGTGGCTTTGGATTTCGAGTCATCAATATTCATATAAAAAAAATAACATAAATATGGTTTTGTTCCATGTCTAGTAAAATTATTATGGTAGATTTAGAATATGTACTAATTTTTTTCAAGTGAAGCGTACCCCATCCATACATTGTCGTAGGGGTATGCTATTTTTGCTGCTCATTCCTTATTTCCAGCACTCATTTGTTGTTTCAAAAATAAAAAATTATCATTCAATTCGATTAATACACATATCATAAAACAACATATTACTATCCACAATAAACCAAAAAATACACATCTACACGATGTCTTGTAAACATATCCCACACTTCTTGGTTATCATGGGTGCATAGATAATCGGCGGAAGTGGTTTTATTTTCTGTTTAGCATATTTAAGATGATTCCATGTTAAATTTGTGTGAAATACTTTATGAATAATTCCTGATAGAATTAATAATTACTTATTGTGGGATTAATCTACTATAAAGGGAATCTGTAATGGATGATAAAGAGTAAGTCATTGTTTCATTATTTTATTTTTTTAGTAAAATAATGAAATGATATCATAATGTTACTATAATCTCTTCCCACATTAGTGTCCTCATCTTGGGAACAACATGGTGCCACAAATCAACATAAATCGGCATGCGTTGTTGAGTGATGATTCCAATATTACTATTAAACATCACCTTTTTGGGGTTACCATGTTGACACAATATATTCCATACCAACTAGAATTTGATGCCTTTGACATTTGCTTAAATTATTTTTTCTAGCACCATCAAACTATGGAGTTCTAGTATTTTCTGTGATGTCGGTCCTTCATCACCTACCATTTCCACAGAATCAACATTGTCAATATGTTCCTCTAGATCAATAGCATCATAATGTGTAGATGGTCATTGTACCACTGCATTGGGAGCAACAGTAGGATGATAAAACCATTGTTCCTCAAGAATGGGATCACCAGCACGTGTAGAAGCTCATTATTTTGTTCTACGATCTGTAGTGGGTTGAGTGACTTGTTGGTCCACGGTATTGAAATAACCATCATGTACAGAATTCATTATCTACAGAAGTGGTTTAACATTAAATTAAGAGTACATAAATGAAGCAGTAAACAGATAATAACATGATTTAACATGATGTATATTTCAAAAAAATGTAACCTGATTATTGAACACTCTTTTTATTTTTCAATGGATAAAGGTATTTTACCTCTATATTGATTATCCAAATCCTTTCATTGTGGTCTCCTAATAACATAACAAATTTCATCTATATTTGGAACAATATGAAATTATTATGATGACTCAATGAATGTGTCATCCACAGTTGAATTTTAATCTTACACTTCAGTAGTTTTGGTCGAAAATAGAGAAATTGAGCACTATTGGTTAATAGGATCTGCAACATAAAATATGTATACTTCCTGTGATTCAATTATAAATGGTTCATATTTGTCTTATTCCTTACTGAAATCAACTTTCACGAATCCCAATTCATCAATTTTAACAAGCACTCATGTTATCAACTCACTTGCATTGAATAATTGGCACTTGGAATGTTCTATAATCCAACTCCCATATTTTTTTTGATGATTTCAATGTATGACATATTCACATAAATTGGATTTATGTCATTATTATAAGAAACATGAATGACTTCATCCACGAGTGTAACTCCACTATTTTTCATGGTACTTCCTTTATCATTCTCATTTTTATAGAATATATAACCATTAATTACATAAAAATTATAAGATAATACACACACACTTGGTCCTCCATCTATACATCAAATTAATTCTAAAATTGAATCATTATTTTCATATGACTCTTTAAAAAATGATCCTAAATTCATCCTATAAATTGTTGATTATGTGTATTACATATCCATCTTTTACCATTTGAGGGATTCAGATGACTAAGAATTTCTTTCTGGGTTTTGACATATAGGGAAACCTCTAAAATATTATTAAAAGTTTAATGGTGGGTATACTCTTGATATGTAATAAATATTATGATGACATCCCTTTCAAAAATTTCTTCACCCACAATCCGCCCAGTGTGACTTGACTTCAGTGGAGCAATTATTTCCACCCCTGATAGGTATTTGGTATAGAATTAAAAATATTCCTCTACAATATATCGATCCATAGTATAACCCTCTAGATGAATTCAATTTTTGACATACCCTTTCAAAATCTCCATATACCGATCAATGAGGTACATCCATCTATAGTGTACAAGATTCCATAGATGATTCTCTCTCACCAAGTGAACCATCAAATGAACCATCATATAAAATAATTTTGGTGGAAAGATAATTTCCAATTCACATAATATGACATGAATTTATCTTTCCATTTTTATAAATTTCACCAGTTCTATAACATTTTTTCATATATATTTGAATAAAAAACATATCATGGTTAATGTATGATGGACAATCTTGGGGAAAATACAATTAAAAGATATAGGAATTAGATCTTGCATCAAAACATAGCAGTCATGTGATTTTGAACACTTTAACTTTAAACTGGTCATTGAAATGATGTTCTTGATATTTGATGAATGCCCTCTAAAACATTTACATCATTCAAGTGGTTTCAACATTGATATATCACCTTCTGGGAAAGATTGTAAGCAATTGGAGGACAAATTTCTTATTTTTCACCCTTCTCTGTCGCCAACACTTCTTGTAATCTACTGTTAACTATGTCCATACTAGCCTTAATTCTATCCTTTTTTCTAGGTGCATTTAGCAATGTGCAGATGAAACTATCACATATATTTTTTTCAACATGCATAAAATCAAGAAAATGTTTGATGTACAGATATTTCTTGTATGGTAATTCAAAAAAATGATCTATTTTTTCATCCTATTATTATAATGATTCTCCATAACAGTTTACCAAAATTATTGTCCAAATACATTACTTTCTAAAATAGTTAATCACATGATAGTGGAGACCATGGTATTGATCATGTTTATGAGCACATCAAATTAGTTGTTTAATTTTAACTATAATTTCTGATGTATAGTAGCAACCCTAGGTTGTCTCTCGATGGAGCCTTAGATAATTAATTTCAAAAGAAGGTTCTGATTATGAAAATAAAATAAGAGTGAGTATTTATATAACTTGGGGTTTTTTATTTTAAAACATAAATTTAAACTATACTAGTAAGTGAGAGAACAAGATAGAGAAATCGTGATCAACCCAGGAACGTGTCGTGATGCTCATCCTTCATCACTTCAAGAGAAAGGGAATAGATATTTTTATCCCTGTTTTATAATACCTATTACCATAATATTACGGAATTTATTCTAGGATACATCCTAGGGTCTATTCAAAAACACACAATGATTCACCGTACACCGCTGATGATTGGGTGATTTGTGTTCAACATCCTAACAGAAACCCACCAAGGCAACACATGAAGAACACAATGTGGTGTCCGAGTTTTTATGTTATTTCTTTGTGAAACCATGAAATAAATGTGCATGGCCATTATAGTTCTTATGTGAGTTTAATTGACCAATATTAACCACACAAGCACCGCAATTGAATGAGGGGGGAAAGGGATGAACGGTGTGTGAAACATCACATGAAAGGATACCCCCAAACATGGTCATTTGAGTTTGATTATAACATACCAGTATATAAATAAATTAAATAATAATATAAGATGAATAAAAACAACATACTACCTATTCTTAAAAATATCATTCAACATAATACAAACATGAATCTAGAGATTACTTCACGTTCCTCCCCGAGTGATCACAAGGGGTTTAGAAATCCTTGGGAGCCGAGGAAGAAGAAAATGTTGAAGTAGAAATTACCATTGAATCTATAACTTATAGGGAGGATGATTGTAATGGCCCGGACCTCTCCGGTCCACTACTTTGTGAAAATGTGGTGTTGGAGGTGTTCTGGGAGGTCAAGGTGACTTATCCCCCAGCCGCACCCTACTGGTAGCTCGGTCTACCGGTAGCCACAGCCTACCGGTAGCTCGGTCTACCAGTAGCCACAGCCTACTGGTAGCTCGGTCTACCGGTAGCTGCTGCCTACCGGTAGCTCGGTCTACTGGTAGTCGCAGCCTACCGATAGCTCGGTCTACCGGTAGCCGCCGCCTACCGGTAGCTCGGTCTACCGGTAGTCGCCGCCTACCGGTACCTCGGTCTACCAGTAGCCACAGTCTAGCAGTAGCTTGGCTAACACTTTGCCAAATTTCTAGTTCTGTGAATAGTATTTCTATCGGTGACCTTCTATCGGTAGACTTGAATAATGTTCTATCGGTGAGGATCTAACGGTAGACTTGTGTTTCTATCGGCAAGGTTCTATCGGTGACCTTTTCTTTCCTTTGCCAATTTTTGAGTTCTGTGAACAGTGTTTCCAGAATTTTAAGAGCTACCGATTCCTTCCTTTTCCAAATTTCACGTTTGAACAGTGTTTCTAGAATCCTAAGAGCTACCGATTCCATCCTTTGCCAAATTTCACGTTTGAACAGTGTTTCCAGAATCCTAAGAGCTACTGATTCCATCCTTTGCCATGTATCACGTTTGAACAGTGTTTCCAGAATTCTAAGAGCTACCGATTCTTTCCTTTGCCAAATTTTGAGTATGTGAATAGTGTTTCCAGCTTCCAACAGTTTCGCCCCCTTGACGTTTTCTTTGACGCAAAACACATTTTAAAACCTTATTTTAAGGACTTTAAGGCCGATTCAAAGGCCATAAATCCTATATTAATTATTCCTAAGGCCGGGATGTTTTTACTTGGTTAAACCGCGTGGGTTAATGCGATCCGTTTTTAATGGAGAATAAATCGGATCTTAAACTGTCGCCTCTCTAATTTTTTTTAAAAAAGGAACGAGATATCATTCTTCGTTGTTCTTCCTCTTTGTTCTCATCTATGAGATGCTAGTTCTTCCTCTGTGTTCTCATCTACGAGACTCTAGAACCTTACTATGTTTGATGCAACCAAGTTGTGTCGATCATTCTTACATATAAGGTATGTTTTATCATCGTTCCTTTGGGGATCACCTTCTCTTGTTCTCCCTTCCATATTACCATGTAATCTCCATGGTTCTAATGGGGTTTGGTTGGTTGGGACTTACCGTGGCATCCTCGGGTGGATTCAGTTGTCACGAGAGAAGGATTGTGGCCCGTTGTGTGGATAAAGGACATCAAGAACTCTTTGAGGTAGGGGATTCATGGATTATCTAATTGTATATGTTCAATTGTAGAATTATCATGATTTAGTCCTTTGGATCACAATGAAATTGACCTAATTAAATACTTGAACCAGATTAAAAGAATTGGTTGATCGCATGTTGTTGCTTTATACCGTGATAACGGTTTGCCTCATGTTTTTCTAGATAGAGTGCTATCTATGATTTTCTTTGATTTTTTATTCGTTCATGATATAAATTGATAATGAATGTAAATCCAGAATTAATTGTTAATTAATTGGATAAAGATAAAGAGGCATGTAAATTAATCTGGTTATTGCAGTTGTTGTAGTTGTTCTAATTTGAGGATGATCAAATTAGGGAAGTAAGCATGGTTATTTAATTGTGATAGATTACTGATTAGGTATCCATGATTGGAACCTACGAATAACAAATTTGCCAATTCAATATGGATTAAAGAACAGATTATGTGGGAATTTCTAAAAGGGTTCTGAGTTACCCTCTTGTTTGTTAAAGGGTCAAGATACCATGGTTGTGATTGTTGTTTTTCTGCTTCTTGTGCTGCGATGTGACCCTGGAGGGGTCTTGTGATATGTGGAGGCAGGGAGGCCTTGTGGTTGTGGAATCGGATGACGCCTAGAGTGGTGAGATGCATCAGTTTATGCATGTGGGTGTCGGGGAGGACACCGAGGGTGATGGAATGGGATGGATGTGGTTGTTGGATTCTTGTGGGTTCTTTGAATGTTTATCTGTTTTGTTTTTCCCCACTGCTCAAGGCAGCTGGTCTTGCTTTCCCTTCTTCTGAAGGAGGCAAAGACGCATGGGGTATGCCACGTGCTTTTCGTGTTTAGCCTCTCGAGGGAGAATGGGTCTGTGCTCTTTCTATAGGTGGCAAAGACTCGATGGGTAGTATATCTACTCACCGTGTTGAGCCTCCTTTGTGTTTAGTAGCATCGGATGCTTTTCTAGAATGCTTGGTAATGTGGGAAAGTAACTCTATAATGAATTTTTGATTAAATGGTGATAATCCACGGGGATGGAGGTGCTGGAATTTAAAGGAGATGTGAATCTAAAAAGGAGCAGTTGATTTTGAATGTGATTCCATTTCAGTTTAATGTGGAATTTTTCATAGTTAATTAATGTTCAATGAATTAATTAACGTACAATGGAATTGATAAAATTAGAATGGAGTAATCTAATAAATTTCTTCAAATGTTGTGTACTTATAGGATACCTAGTCTTAGAAGTAGGAGCCTGGAGTCTGAGAGACGTTAGCTGCAGTTGTATCAATAAGACTAGGTAATGCCCATAGTGTGGATGTGAGTTATATATATATATTCTGTACTTTTTGTGTTTCTATACGTTACTCCACCCTGTCGGTGAGGGCAACTGACACTCCATGGATTATGAGCCCTGGGGGGGTGGTGTTTTCCCCAACATTTTGATGGGAGGTTGAATGGCTGACTACCCCCTTTGACCCTGCTCTCTTCTCTTGGTAGATCTTGGTGCTGTTAGGCACAGTGGTTAGTTTTACCCATATATGTGTGTAGAGGGATGTAATGGCTCGTGGTTATTTCACACACATATATTATGGATATAGTATCCTATGGACTACTATAGGTGTAACGTGTATAGGCTGTGATGGCTTGAGGATCCCTACTCGGTGTATGGGCTATAATGGCTTAAGGTATAATACCCGATGTATGATACACGTTATGCGGGCTTTGGTGGCTTTCGGAACTTACCTGGTTACCTTTGGTTGTGGGGATGGTGTGGTGCTTTGCCCAGGTGTCTGCGGGAAAGCCTTTGGAGAGAGATGCACAGGACGTATGTCATTGGGGAAAGGCGGCAAACCAGCGGGGAAGTAGTAGCGGGGTACCCTTGATCTTCTTTTCTATATGCTATATTCTTGTATGCGTTACTTGGCGAGAGTAGCCATGGTGAGGTTAGGAACATAGTATAACTGTTTAGGTAACGAGTTAGTTTCACTTGTTGTTCACTGGGCTTTAGCATGCTTTCTTTACTTTTGCACGAGAGGCTTGGGGAGGATCCTACTGAGTATACTGTTATACTCACCCTATGTATATATAAATTGTTTTTCAGGTCACTTAGAGCAGGTTGGAGATCAAGATGGTTACTACTAGCTTACAGTTGGAGGAGGATCTATTCGGGCTTGTGGTCGCTGCCTTTTTACTTTCTTTTGGGTACTTTTAGTTTCCCCTTCCAGTTGTAGTACTTTTTCATGACATTTCATATATGTACTTGGGTTTCTTTTATATTTCAGTTCTGAGTTGGAGTTGGTTGGAGTCTATTCTATCTCTCTCTTCTGCATGTGTTCTCTTAGAGGGTAATGCCTCCCATTTGTATGTTTATTATACCCTCGGTGCTAGTTGCCAACCCAGGGCCTACTGGAGGTGGGACTCGGGGGTCATTATATCTCTTCTCACATTGCCGGCCCAGGAGGGGTACACTTTGTGGGGAGGGGTCATGACAATGATAATGCTCTTTTTTGACTACAAAATATTAGACCCTTTCTTCTGGGTCGAACCCCAAAATGTGGTTCCCAAGATGCCAATTTATAGGCAATGTGGGAAGTGGTTTTGGGCACCATAATTTCGAGAATCTGCTTGGTCCATGGTTTTGGAGAGTCATAAAGTATTAAATAACATTGGACCAAACTAAAAAGTTGTTTGAAGACACCTTTTATACTTCCATGTCAAATTTTGCGGCCATATATGGTTTATAGTATGTGATATTTCCAAAATATAGAGACAAAGTTTTGACCCTGTGTAGATTCATTTTTTTACAGATCCATTCTCATGGGCCTCTTAATGGATTAATTGGGATTAGGTTACTTCATAAGAAATGTAGATAATTATATTTGGTCCCTTTTACAATTTTTATGACCATGTGGATGCACTATTTAGTAGCACTATGCATTTTAGTCCACTGGTTCTCTTTGATCCTGTGTAGATTGGCTTATTTTTCTTGGACTTCATCATGGGTCCTCCAAATCACCTCCACTTATAATGTAGTTATCAAAACAAGTAACATTTCCTTTTTTAAAAGTATTTGTCAAAAAATAATTGAATTAAACATAGAGTAAAATTTGTTATTATACTTGTAATTTTCAATAAAAAAACCCAGTTTAAAACATTGGTATAAGGGTGTAATAAAATAGTGAATCATGGTTCGATCAGACATACGTTATTCTAAACTTCCATCGAATGATATCATCCATGATCTATACTTATTTATTGGGGGTTAAAATCTTTGATTTTATAGAAACAATGTTTTTATTAATGTTTCAACCTAATTGAATGTGTACCTTGTTCATAGGTGGGACACCCTTGAGTTCCTTTCATGCTATATCCTGAAAAAAATTTATAAGTAGGAATGTCATTTATTATCCCATATAACATGAATATCATTATGAAATCTTTATTAATATAATAATCATACAACAAAAAACCTAAATCCCACAATAATATTAAATCCTTGATCAATGGAACCAAATAAACATCAATATCATTACTCGGTTTTTTGGTCATGATATAAGTATAGATAACACGATGTATTTTCATTTCATCCATATCCACGATCAGAAGATATAATTTACAGACATAATCAGCTATTTACTATGACAGTTTCATTGAAACCCAAAATTATTAACTCCATTTATAGATAATGCAAGACAAAGGAAACTCAGATCATTTCAAAAAATTTGATAATCGTGATCAATTCTCTTCCACTGAGAATAGTCTGTTGGGTGACATAGATTCCCATATTTATAGGCAATGTTGGAAGTGGCTTTGGGAACCCTAATTTATAGAACCTACATGGTCCATGGTTTGTCTAGTCTAATAGTCTTAAATCAAATTTTTAAAAACTAATGTGTTTATGGCTGAAACCTTGTCTACATTCATGTCAAATTTAGTGGCAAGATCTGTTATATAATAAGAGATTTTTTCGAAATACAGAGGCAATGTTTTGACCCCTTGTAGAGTAATTTTTTTTATTGTTCCCTTATTATGATCCTCTTAATAGAATAATTGGGATTATGTTCCTTCAGATGAAATGTATATAATTAAATTTCTAACCATCCCACAAAGTTTCATCCTATATGGATGAACGGTTTATTATAATTATGAGTTTTAATCAACTGGTGTGCTTAGATCATGTGCAGATTGTCCATTTTTCTTGGATTCATCGTGAGTCCCCCAAATCACCTCCTCCTTCATTGTAATTATCAAAACAAATAACATTTCCCTTTTTTACAGTGTTATGCACAAAATAATTGAATCAAAAATGGATTGAAATGTTTTATTATACTTGTAATTTTCAATACAAAAACTAGTTTATTAGATTGGTATAAGGGTGTAATAAAATAGTAAAATTTGGTATGATCACACCCCCCACACCTAAAGATTTTCACTCCTAGGAAAATTCACATTTCCAAAAAGTATTCATGGAGATATTCCCATTTTCAAGAATATTTAGAATTTAATTAAAGTTTAAAATGTGGTAGAAATGTGATCAATGAAAAAATCACAACAATCTCAATTTTCATACAAAAAGATTTCTCATAAATTGTATCAGCCTGAAATTCAAGGAGATAAATGATACCAATTTTAGAAAATAATTCAAAATATAACCATGTAAATAATTCTCCATCTGTGTGTGTGAAAACCATTTCATTTTATTATTTCCACATTATATCCATTAAATATAAGTTATTTTAATGTTTCTCTGCTTAAATGATTATGTCCACCAAACCTACCATCCATCCTATGAAATAAAATTTCAAAAACCCATCAAATAACCTTTCTTGAAAGTCAAACCATAAGATCCTAACCTAGATATCCCCATATGTTATAATAAGATCAAAAGTCTAGAAAGTTTGGTTTTTGACCTGCCAAAGAGACAACTCCCTTTTTGTGTTTTTTTTGTTTATATATATATATATATATATATATTTAATGTATACAAAAATCGAATAATAGGTACACACATAGGTCAATCTAGTATAGTAATGATACTTATCAGATAAGGAAAGAATATAGTGAAAAATAATTTAGAAAAATGATAAATATTAACCGAAAATATATTCAACTTCTATTGAGTAAGAAAAAGTCACAATTCATGGTTGTATGCAAATATGTGTGGAGAAATTATGTGACATAATTTCCCTACACACACACAATAGTACCATTCTTCTCAAAGGTTACAAAGTGATACAACCATTTATATCCTCGAAAAATATCTGATTTCCTAGAAAAAGTCACTCCTTGATTTTCAATTCATTCAAAAACACACATTCCATCATTAAAACAATGTTTTTTTAATATTCTAAAACAATATGAAAAAGGGAAATTCCATATGCATGTTCAATAATTTCCATGATTAATCGGGCATTATTTTCCATGATAAAGTGGAGGGTATCCAAAATTAACTTTTTGGGATAAAATTGGGGGTGGAAATATAAGGGGGGTAAGTGAAATCCAATTAATAAATCAAAAAGTATAAGAAATAAAAAAAATGATGAAAACCCTAATGAACTCAATAATTTATCCACACCCCTCCCCCCAACCAAGAATGTGCAGTGTCCTTACTATAATTAATGAGAATGTGAGAAAGAAGGGTAATACCTGGTCTTTTTCACTGATATACTGCTTCTAGAAGGTGTATTTCCTCCCCCGTATTCTTTGGAAACACCTCATAAAATTGTTTAAGTCTCTTCCCATTGATATTAATACTTCTCCCACTCTACGCAAGCAAAACTTGTATTTCACCAAAAGGGTAAACAGTAGTAACAGTATATGGACCGAGCCATTGGGAACGAAGCTAAACTGCGTGGAACTTTAGGCTGGAATTTTATATGAGGACCTTATCAGTAATATGGAACTTCCACTAATGAATCATGATATCATGTATAGCCTTTTTTTCTTTATAGATCCAGGAGTTCTCATATGCATCAAGTCGAATTTATTCCAACTCTTGAATCTATAGCTTCTTATTCTCACCTGAATCTAAGAGATTCATATTACATTGTTTAGTAACCCAATATGCATAGTGATCTACCTCTACTATGAGGTGAAAAACCTTTACAAACACAATCTTGTATGGTGACATTCTGTTTGGGGTTTTAAAAGTTGTACGGTACTCCCAAAGTGCATCATCCAAGTGCAATCTCTAATCTTTCCTATTGGTTTGTACCCTTTTTTCAATATTCTATTAAATTCACGATTTTATATTTCAGATTTTCCATTAGTTTGGGGGTGATATGGAGTATATAATTTATTAACAACCCCTACTTACAAAGAAAATTTTTCATGTTGTGATTGCAAAAAATGTGAACCCTGATCATTAATGATGAATCCTGGAAAACAAAACTTACTAAAAATCTTGGACCTCACAAAATCAACATCTACTCGAGATTCATTCGTCCTAGTGTCCTTTGCTTCCACCCATTTAGATACAAAGCCCACAACCAATAATATGTACACAAATCCAAAGGAATTTGGAAAAATCCCCATGATGTCAATGCCTCATGCAACAGAGATCTCACAAAATAACATGGGTTGTTGGGGCATTTCATTCCCCTTGGAGACATTCCCTGTGAATTGACATTGAGTAAATGACTTAAAAACCAACAAGCATTTCTATACAATGTTGGAAAATAAATACCTGAGTCAGAACCTTTTGAGTTGTACATTGAGAGCCAATGTGGCCCGCACAAGCTAGAGTGTGGAAAAGGGTAAAAACTGAGATGAACTCATGGTAAGGGACACACCGATTAACAACTTGGTCACTAAAAATTATCCAAAAATATGGGTCATCCCAAATGTACAATCATGAATCATGATTAAGTCTCTATGATTGTGAAGTGTTGAAATTATTGGAGACCCTAGATGTTGCTTGAGAATTCAAAATGTCACATACCATGGGGTAAGGTCCACAGCATCACAAAGGTTCTCATGGGTGAATAATTATCCAATAGGGAGGGGGTCATCCAATTGTTCTAGTAGTGGTTAAATCATACTAATGTGGTCAGCTACCACATTTGACACTCCTCTCTTATCTCTAATCTCTAGGTCAAACTCATGGTGGAGGAGCATCCACTGAATGAGGTGGTATTTTGCTTCAGGTTTCTTTAGGGGGAAACGAAGGGCAACATGATCAAAAAAAACAATGATTTTTTACCCAATAAGATATGAACAGAATTTTTATAAGGAAAACATAATAGAAATAAGTTATTTTTCAATGTTTGTTTAGTTCTCCTGGTTCCGGTGAAGGTTATGTGATGCATATGCAATGACATGAGGTTCCTTCTCAACCATTTCTGATAAAACTTCCCCAACTACAATGTTAGAGGCATCACACATAAGTCTGAAGTGGATATCCCACCTTGGTGGTTGGATGATGGGAGGTGATGTGAGACTCCTTTTTAGTGAAGTGAAAGAATACACACGTTTTTTATCAGAAACAATTTTGAATCCTTTTGCAATAATCGAGGCAGGGGAAGTGTGATCCTACTAAATAATTTAATGAATCAGCTGTAAAAACCATCATGACCCAAGAAATATCGCACCACAAAAACACATTTTGGATATTTAAGGGTTGAAATTAATTCAATTTTTGATTTATCCACTTGAATTACATAATTATAAATAACATGACCATGTTCCATCCCCCTCTCAACCTTCAAATGAAATTTCTTATAATTTAATATGAGATCTTTTTCAATGCAACGGTAGAGGACAGAATTGTGGTGTGACAAACAATCATCAAATAAAATTCCATAAAATGTGAAATCATCCATAAATATTTCCATATAATTCTCAAGGTACTCTGAAAAGATACTAAACATTCAACGTTGAAAAGTACCAGTATCATTACAAAGAACAAAAGGCATCCTTATGTATGCAAATTTTCCAAATGGATAGGTAAATGTTGTCTTTTCTTGATCCTAAGGGGCTATATGGATTTGAAAATAACCCAAATAGTCATAAAGGAAACAATTATGGGACTTATTAGCCAATCTTTCTAACATCTGGTCAATAAAAGGAAGAGGAAAGTTGTCCTTTCTGGTGGCTTTATTCAGTCGATAAAAGTCAATACAAACTCACCAACTGTTTTGCACACGTTTTGGAACCAATTCAATCCTTTTATTAGACACTACTTTTATTTCTTTTTTTTGGCATAATTTGAACTGGGCTAACCCAATTACTATCATATATAGGATAAATTTTCTTATAGAAAGTAATTTACTAACTTCCAATTTTTCCACTTCAGGGAGAGTGGGATTCAATTGGAACCAATCCGACCTTACGGGCTTATCCCCATAATACAAAAGTATATTTTTCATATAAATAGATGGGCTAATCCCAGGAGTATCATCAAATTTCCATAAAATAACCTTTTTACACTCTCTCAAAATATCAAACTATTTTTTTCCTATTTTTGAGAGCGGTTTTTAGAAATAATGATGGGAAATTGGTCAATACCGTCAAGATAGGCATATTTTAAATTATATGCAAGTGTTTTTAGTTCCGACACCGAGGATTTTTGGATTCAGTTAAAGGATTTAGGGGTAGAGGTCTATGAAATAGTCTATCTTCTCATGTTTATTATCTAAGGATGGAGAATCTATTGAAATGAGATTTTCAGAATCATCTATGGTTATGGTTACCTCAAAATGAACATACTCATCAATTAAAGGACAAAATTTTCACTTTTTAGAACCCACACAACCCTCAAAAGATGAATCCAAACTCAAATAATCCAATAGTGAAGAAGAGGAAAATTAATTAGAGTATGGGTTGAGGAGAGAATTTTGTGTGTGTGAATCCATTGATAGAACTTCCACAAAATATACAAGAAGAGTGGAGTTCTCTTCAATGGGGTGTTTCAAATCCTTAAGAATGTTAAAACATACCTTTTCTCCCTAGATCTCCATGGACAGTGTACCTTTGTGAATGTTTATGATCTTCTTTGATGTTTTGAGGAATGGACTCCCAAGTATGAGAGGGTAATTTTCATGAGTTTGTGTATCCTCCATCTCAAGAATATAGAAGTAAGCGGGGATGATGAGATTCTTTACTTTTACAAGGAAGTCATTGACCACTCCTGATGGGTGTGTTGTGCTCCGGTTGGAAAGATGCAGTATGATTCATTCCAGTTTAAACTCTTCAACCTAGAAATAAGTGTACACAAAGTAAGGCATTACATTAATTTGAGAACCTAAATCTAGTATAACATCTGAAAATAATGTATCCCTTATAGTTCAAGGTATTTTGAAAGTTCCTGGATCCTTTCACTTAGCTGGAATTGTTGGTTGAATCAAGGCTAATACATTTCTTCCAAGTTTGACTCTCTCCTTCCCCATCAGTCTCCTTCTTCGGGTGAAAATCTATTTAATAAATTTGGCATATCAGGTATTTGTTTAACTACATATAATAATGTAATTTCAACTTTCACCTTTTTAAATGTATCAATTATTTATTTATCAATTTCATTATCAAAATTATTTTGGATTTAAAGAGTCCTTGGGAAAGGAAGAGGAATAGTTTCTTCATGGGAATCCTTAATGATAATTTTTTACCTCAATGGTTTTGTTTTTCTTTACTAGAATCATTTGTGGGTCGTAGAATAGTGTTTTCAAATGGGGGACATACCTTTTGTGTAGAATCAATTGAAGGATAAACTTCTTTACCACTACGAAGTGTAATTACACATTCATTACCATTGTCCCCTGGATTAGCAATGGGTTGTGTAAGGACCAGACCCCAGTTGCCCGGAGCCATTGCCTTATTTGATTAAGTTGGCATACATACAAGGAAAATTAATCTCAAAGGACCAAGTAGTTTAGTATTATTGGAAACAATTTATATACATAAGTTCAAATTTACATATGGGAAGGAAAAAAAACACTAAATTATTCCACTAGCAACATCATGTCTCCTAGATTATGCTTGCATGTCATTCATAATTTACTTCTTCATATCTTGAGAAAAATGAAACATAAGAAAGGGGTGAGCTCAAACGCTAAGTAAGAGTAATCAATACAGTAGAAGATAATATAAACATTATACACGGTGAATAATTGAAATCACATGCCTTTAATAATAAACATTAACACATTATGGTAGTAAAATGAGCTGAGTAAATACTGCCATTATAAAACATAATCAGGGGTATTCTACAAGTCGAATAACCACATGAACTTTACATTACTAGATTCATAATGTGGGGAAGTTCATATACCGGAAATTCTGAAATATTTTTTCATGGCCACATCCATGACGTCTAATGATTAAGCCCTCGGCCAAAATCCATATCACATTGGGAAAGGCCTTGGCCAATTCCACGTCTAGTTGTCTCATGAGACCTACTGATGCATCGAGGGGCTATAGTGGGCCCCACCCATCACATAATAAGTATAATTCATTCCTAATATGAGTATGGATCAACATAAACAACATATAAATTCATATTGAAACTATCATATGAAATGTAAATAACTTTCCCCAATCATTAAACATAAAACACTAATCATTCCTAGTAATATGGTGAATGGTTTTAGGATAGATCATCCACAATAAAGTTAGTCATAAAACATTCAATAAAATATGGTATATGACATGATAAATTATTATCCCCAACAATACATAATAATCAACAAGAGTGTTGAATCAAATGAGAATAATCTTCTAAAATCATTAAGCAATTCGTGTGATAAATACTCTTTTATTTTGAAAAGAAGAGTCCTTTTGGAAATATCTTTGTATAAAACCAGAAGTAAATTAAGATATTATTTCATGATAAAATTAATGTTTTTATAAGGATAATGGTTTCCAAATATAGATTATATCTTGCCCTTGAAAATAGATATGAATTATATAAATTCCCTTGTATCAGCATCAAATTTTTGGAAATAGTTTTGAGAGCTTATTTTAAAACATGTTACTATCCATAAAATAGGGAAGGATTCTGGTTGGTGTACATATATATAATACTCAAACATAATTTATGTGGAGTACACAACAATACATAATAATTTCATCAAGGAAATTAGACAATAAAAGTTACCCGAATGAAAATGAAAGTTCGGGTGGAAAACCCTTACCTTAACTCCAAACATGTTCTGCTCTTGTACTTAAGCTCCTAGAATATGAAATTATACTTGTTAATAACTTATATCATATCCTATTATAAATTTATTTAGTTTACCATAATTCTGGTTAGTTCATTTATTTCTTTATTGACAAGTTATTGTATTGAATTTCATCGTTCTGGAGTGTTCGTTTCCTTTATTTTCATATTCGGTTAACTTGTTTTTATGTAATGAAGTTCAAGTGGAATGGTTATAAATATCCAAGATTGGACTTATATATTATTAATGAACATAAATAATTGATAATGGTCAGTTGTTTCATTTGGTTTCATGGAATGAGTATGAATCATTAGATGACCAGCACTTCGATTATTCAGTGGTTTTTTTTGGAATATTATGAACTAGTTTTGTCATATAACTTAATTATATGTACATATTCTGTTTCCTGAATATTAATTAGGTTATAACACATTTATTATAGTCTGTTTCAACCATGAATATGGTTTCATGACCCATAATGAAGAATAAATTGAAGAACAAAACTTCATCATCCACGATGGTTATAAATCGGAACCTCATGGACGTCGATTTTGTTTATAAAATAAAAGGGAGGGAGTAAGAATATTTATGATGGTTCTTCTATTCACATGATATAAATCCAGTATATAAAATTTACTGGAGTTATCATGATCATTTGGATAGAGGAGGTGAGGAGAAAATAGAAAATGAAGATAAATTGAAATGAAACCAAATGAAAAAGAAAGGTGCTTTACCTCTTGAAATAACCTCCTTGAGAAACTCTTTAAGGGAAGGGGTTTTGGTATTTTGGAAAGAATAAGAGATTCCTGGATGTGGGGAGTGACTAGGGAAGGGTAATTGGGCATAATATTGATGTGCTTCAAGGCTTAGAGTAGTGAAGAGGAGAGGGAGTGGTGAGGCGTTTTTATAGTGGAGGAGAGGGGTATATTTAGAATATTTAATTCATTATTTTATTATTTCTCTCAAGAAAACCAAATAGTATTGTTTCATGTGACCCTTAATAGTAATAAGTGCATGTGAGTTCGAACCAAGTGGACTTGCATCACTTGTGATGTCATGAATAGTTTATTTAACTGATAAAATGAATATACGGTATTTTACCGTATTTCACTTTTCATCAAAAATTCATGAATTTCAGAAAAATCCTAAAAATTAACCCCTACCATTTTTCAACGTGTAGAATTTAAAAGTGAAATCCATTTTTCAAAAACAATTTTCTAAATATTATAAATTTAATTTTTAAATAAGGTTATAGTTATTTCAAAAAATAACAATCTTGAAGTGCAGTTAGTTCTATGTGACATTGAAAAATTAATTAAGATCCCATTATCATATTTCATTAAGAAAATAAAATAATATCATTATTTACTATTCAAGGGTCATATTACTATTCATATTACTATTCATAAGGGTATGTTACTATTCACCAAAAATCAAGTTTGTTCTATAAGATTCCAAATGACTTACTTAAAACAAATCTAGATGACCATTTCTTGAAATTCAAAACATAGAAGAGGCAAAGTTGTGTTTAATGGATATATTATAAAATTTCATTCTATATTTATTTTCAAAACCATGGGGTATAACATTCTCCCCTCCTTACAAATATTTATTCCTCGAAATTCACAAAATATTACCTAAAAAATTCAGGTATGTGTTTAACATAAGCTCCTCAGGCTCCCATGTTGCTTCTTCCATCTTATTGTTCCTCCGTAGAACCTTTAACAGTAGATTCATCCTATTTCTCAATACTTGTTCTCTAGTATCTAGAATCTTGATAGGCTCCTCACAATAAGATAGATCGGGCTCAAATTCTACTTCTTAATAAGTGAGTACATGTGTTGGTTTGGGCATGTACTTTCTTAATATTGACACGTGGAACACATTGTAAACCTTGGAAAGACTTGGCGTCATTGCCAAATGGTAATCTACGGCTCCAATTCAGTCTAGAATTTTGAAAGGTTAGATGTACCTGGGAGTTAATTTTCCCTTCTTATCGAATTGTATAATACCCTTCCATGGAGATACCTTTATGAAAACATGATCTCCTTCTTGAAATTCCAAATCCATCCATCAGTTATCATCATAGCTCTTTTTCCTACATTGAGCTATTTTGATATGGTTCTGGATAATCTGCACCTTTTTCTTTGTTTCTTCAACAAGTTCTGGGCCCACGAGCATTCTTTCACCAACATCATCCCTGCAAGTTGGTGTACGACATCGCCTCCCATATAACGCTTCATAGGGTGCCATATGTATACTTGAATGGAAGCTATTATTGTTGAAAAATTCTACGAGAGGTAAATACTGATCTCACATGCCTTGAAAATAATGTGAACAAGACCTCAACATGTCTTCCAATGTTTGAATATTATGTTCTGATTGTCCCTCAGTTTGTGGGTGGTAGGCAGTTCTCAAATGAAGATCAGTATCTAGGGCCTTCTAAAGATGTTTCCAGAATATTGATGTAAAACGTGGATCTCAATCAGAAACAATCAATAGGGGTAATCCATTAAGTCTCACAACTTCATTAATATATAGTCTTACTAGACGTTCAAGTGGTGGATCTTCTCTTATAGTAAGAAAATGTGATGACTTGGTAAGACTATCAATAATGACCCATATTTAATTGTTCCTTATAGAAGCCTTTGGTAGTCTCATGAAAAATTCCATCATGATATTATCCCATTTCCACTCAGGTATGGGAAGAGGTTGCAATACTCTTCCAGGTTGTTGCCTTACAGCTTTCACTTGTTGACAAACCATACATCTTGACACAAAATTAGAAATATCCCTCTTCATGTTTACCCACCAGAAATGTTCCTTCAAATATCTATACATATTAGTGCTACCAGGGTGTATAGATAAATTGGAACTATGAGCATCATCTAACAATTCCCTTTTAAGATCAGGTATATTAGGAACACAAAGTCTCTTCCAAAATTTCAAAATTCCATCTTCATATACGATGTAACTCAATCTCTCATCATTCATAGCTTTAATCTTCTTTTGAAACTCTTCATCATCATCCAAAGATTTTTTTATCCTTTTTAGTAACGATGGTTTGGAAACCATCTGAAAAAAGCATTGATGTTTCACCTTCCATGGTTATTCCCATATCAATCTTTACTAGATCCATGAAAATAGGATCCCTTTCAACTCTCATCTTTTTCAAAACTCCATGATCTTTTCTTGTCAAAGCATCTGCCACCTTATTTTCCTTCCTCGGGTGGTAGTGTATCATGCAATAATAATAGTTGAGTAGTTCAAGCCATCACCTTTTCCTCATGTTGAGTTCTTTCTGTGAGAAAATATACTTCAAACTCTTGTGATCAGTATAAATCTCACATTTTTCACAATAGAGATAATGTATCTATATCTTCAAAGAAAATCTTATAGCAGCTAACTAAAGATCATGGGTATGATAGTTTTTCTTGTTAATTTTTAGCCGTCGTGGTGCATAAGCAGCTACCCTATCATTTTGCATAAGGATACAACCATGTCCTTTCTTTGAAGCATCACTATAAATAACAAACCCATCATTCCCCGATGGTATAGTCAATATAGGAGCATTGAATAATCTTCTCTTCAGTTTTTCGAAACATTATTCACAATCATTTGTCCAAATAAATGTAATTCCTTTATGTGTGAGCTTCATTAGCGGGTTAGACAGTCGGGAAAAATTCTGCATGAAACGCCGATAATAACCAACTAAGCCAATAAAATTGCGTACCTTAGTTATGTTTTTTGGCATGGGCCAATCTTGGATTTCCTTTTTCTTCGTAGGATCAACTGGGATTTCATGCTTAGAGACAATATGGCCAAGAAAAGAAATCTCTTGAAGCCATAATTCACACTTGCTAAACTTCCCATATAATTAATGTCTTCTAAGAGTCTTTAGGATAATATGCAAGTGATTTTCATGATACTTGTAGCTTTTGGATTATACCAAGATATCATCAATAAATACCACTAAAAAATCATCAAGATATTCCTTGAAAACTCTATTCATTAGATCCATGAAAACCGAGGGTGCATTTGTCAGTCCAAAAGGCATCACTGTAAACTCATAATGCCCATACCTAGTCCAAAATGTTGTCATAGGAACATCTTCCTTCCTCACACGCAATTGATGATATCCAGATCGAAGTTCAATCTTTAAAAAATATTAAGCTCCATGAAGTTGGTCAAATAAATCATCATTCCGGGGAAGAGGATACTTATTCTTTATTGTAATAGAATTGATTTCCCTGTAATCAATGTAATTCCTCATGGATCTATCTTTCTTCTTGACAAAGAAGACTGGGGCTCCCCATGGAGAAACACTAGGTTGAATAAATCCTTTTTAAATCAAATCCTCTAGTTGTTTCTTTAGCTCTACTAATTCCATAGTGGTAATTCTATAGGGAGTCTTTGATATAGGTCTTGCATCAAGAATTAAATCAATATAGAACTCAACTTCTCGCTCTTGAGGATGTCCAGGTAAATCCTCTGGAAATAGATCAATGTACTCTTTCACTATGTGCACATCCTCAATTTGATGATTTCTTTCCTCGCGCATAGATATTGGTTTATCTTCCACTCCATTTATTGTATTCAGTAGATCTACTGGGGGTAGTTCTAGATAAGAATCATTTGGCGATGTTTCCGCCCTAAAGACAAGGGATTCTACACCATTTTCAAAAAATTAAACTTCCTTCTTCTTACAATAAATCTTCGCATCTTAATTTGACATCCAATCCATATATAGAATTATATCAAATTCAGCCATTATTATGATGATAAGGTTAGAAACTAGAGAACATTTTGGTGTCTGGAGGGGGACTAATCAACATGCCTTTGTAGAAATGATACATCCACTAGGATTTTTGACTGATAACTCCCTTGTTAAATCAAATTGGAAATATCTAATTTTCTTAGCAAACTGGGAAGATATGAAATAATGAGATGATCCAAAATCAGATAAAGCATTGGTTAAACATGAGGAAACAATGAAAGTACCCACCACCACGTCATTAGGAACTTCAACCTCTGCAGTTGTGATTGCATAATCTTGTCCCTGGTCCCTTGGCCTTTTTTGTTGCATATTTCCTAGACGTTTTGGACAATCATTAGCATAGTGTCCCATATCCCGACACTATAGCATTGAACATCATTAGCTTCCCTCTTCCCTTTTAAATCACCAGCAATATGGCCTTTCGGGCCACATTTGTAGCATACGCATTTTCCTTTTAAGCATGCACCAGTGTGTTTCCTTACAAAATTGTCACATGGTGGAAATTCAACTCTTACCTTCTTCCCCACTTCCTTATTTCCTTTCCCTTGGTTTTCAGCAGCCCTCTTATTTTCTTTCTTTCCCTTAAAGTCATAAGACTTAGAGAATTCTTTTTCTATCTTGATGGGACAAGAAACTATATCTTCATATGTTGAAAAACATTGGGAGACCAATGCCCGTCGGAGAAATGGCTTTAGGCCATCAAATAATCGATCAATTTTTCTCCTTGGATTTAGTATGTAGTCTACAGCATGTCTTTCAAATCTTGTGAAGTAAGCTTCGTACCTTGAAACATTTTCATCTTCCTTCTGCCTTAGATTCAATAATTATCTCTCCATATCTTCTCACTGCTCACGAGGGAAATATTTTTCTTAGAATATTTCCTTAAAATCCCTCCATTCCATCTCTTCTATCTCTTCCTCCTCCTTTTTGTTTTTGATTAATGACCACCACGGATCCACATCTCCTGATAGAAGATATACTGCCATGACAAACTTCTCTCTTTCATTACATCCCAATGCGAGAAATATCTTCTCAAGGGAACATATCCACTGCTCTGCTACAAATGGGTTTGTAGTCCTGTTGAATGATGGAGGCTGTTGTCGCATAAAGAGATCTTGCATGGCTCCTCCACGTGGTGGATCTGGATGCTCCATATGGGTAAAGTTATTATTAATAACCAGAGTAAGTTTTCCCAGTATAGTTATGAGTTGCTCAGCACCAGTCATAGCACCAGATCCAACATCATTGTCTTGCGTCGGAGGAAAATCCCTACAGTGGACACGTGCATTCATGCTATTTCTGTTCCATCCACTAGGATCCATATTTAGATAATGGAATATTCTATATTAGGTTATGAATCATAATGTATAATCCTAACATAAAAATACTCAGAAAAATTGAGATCCTACGCATGGCTAATCCCATATTCACAAAAATGGTTTCCTTGAGGAATATATACATAAAACTTCTTCATAATGGCTTGTAAATAAAATGTGAATTATCCTAATCATATCCCATGTGAGTGTCGTAACCAAGAGTATAGCAAGGCCCATTGTCATGCACCAGTTCTCGTTCGAGTCTAGCTTAAAGCAGTGTTTTCAGGTTTTACCCCTAGAAACATCTATGCCAGAGCCGCCTCTACCTGCTCGTATCCAGATAGGGAGGTATTTCTTGAAAGATCCACATAATCTATTCCTTACCAAAATACCAGGATGTTATTGTATGTATTTACTCAAAGACTAACTAAGGGACTCTTCCCTGCTTCAACATTTTCTAAATCTAGTTTCCAATTGTTCTATTAAACTTCCTCTGATACCAACTGTAAGGACCCGACCCCAGTTGCCCAGAGTCGGTGCCTTATTTGATTACGTTGGAATACATACAAGGAAAAATAATCCCAAAGGAGTGATTAGTTTAGTATTATTTGAAACAAGTTATATACATACGTTTAAATTTATATATGGGAAGGAAAAAACAACACTAAATTATTCCACTATCAACATCATGTCTCCTAGATTATGCTTTCATGTCATTCATAATTTACTTCTTCATATCCTGAGAAAATTGAAACATGATAAAGGGGTGAGCTCAAACGCTCAGTAAGAGTAAGCAATACAGTGGAAGATAATAAAAACATTAGACATGGTGAATAATTGAAAACACATGCCTTTAATAATAAACATGAACACATTATGGAGGGAAAATGAGCTGAGTAAATAATGTCATAATAAAACATAATCATGGGTATTATACTAGTCAAATAACCACAAGAAATTTCATATACTATCTTCATAATGAGGGAGGTGCATATGTCAGACATTCTTAAATATTTTTTCATGGCCTCGGCCAAGATGTCTAATGATTAAGGCCTCGTCCAAAATCCATATCACATTGGGAAAGGCCTCAGCCAATTCCTTGTCAAGTTGTCTCATGAGACCTACCGATGCATCGAGGGGATATAGCGGGCCCCACCCATCACATAATAAGTCCAATGCATTCATCATATGAGTTGGGATCAACATAAACAACATATACATTCATATTGAAACTATCCTAAGTAATGTAACTAACTTTCCCCAATCATTTAACATAAAACACTAACCATTCCGAGTAATATGGTGAATGGTTTTAGGATAGATCATCAACAATAAAGTTATTCATAAACCATTCAATAAAATATGGTATATGACATCATAAATTATTAACCCCAAAAATACATAATAATCAACAAGAGTGTTGAATCAAATGAGAATAATCTTCTAAAATCATTAAGCAATTCTTGTGATAAATAATGTTTTATTTTGAAAAGAAGAGTTCTATTGGAAAAATATTTGTATAATACTAGAAGTAAAGTAATATAGTATTTCATGATAAAATTATTTTTTTTATAAGGATAATGTTTTCCAAAAATATATTATAGCTTTCCCTTGAAAATAGATATGAATTTGAGAAATTCCCTTGTATCGGGCTCATATTTTTGGAAAAAGTTTTGAGAGCTACTTTTAAAACATGTAACTATCCATATAATAGGGAAGGATTCGGGTTGGTGTAAATATATATAATACTAACACATAATTTATGAGAATTAAAAAACAATACATAATAATTTCATCGAGGAAATTAGACAATAAAAGTAACCCGAATGAAAATGGATGTTCGGGTGGAAAACCCTTATCTTAACTCCAAACGTGTTCTGCTCTTGTACATAATCTCCTAGAATATGAAATTATACATGTAAATAACTTATTTAAGAACCTATTATACATTTATATAGTTTACCATAATTATTTTTAGTTCATTTATGTCTTTATTGACAATTTATTGTATTGAATTCCGTCGTTTAGGAGTGTTCGTTTCCTTTATTTTCATATTCGGTTCACTTGATTTTATGTAATGAAGATCATGTGGAATGGTTATAAATCTCCAGTATTGGAATTATATATTATTAATTAACATAAATAATTGATAATGGTCATTTCTGTCATTTTGTTACATGGAATGAGGATGAATCATTAGATGACCACCACTTCGATTATTTGGCTGTTTTTTTGGAATTTTATGATCTAGTTTTGTCATATAACTTAATTATATGTACATATTATGGTACCTTAATATTAATTAGGTTATAAAACATACATTATATTCTGTTTCAACCATGAATATTGTTTCATGACCAGTAATGAAGAAGAAATTGAAGAACAAAACATCGTCGTCCACGAAGGTTATAAATCAGAACCTCGTGGATGTCGATTTTGTTTATAAAATAAAAGGGAGGGAGTAAGAATATTTATGATGGTTCTTCCATTAACATGATATAAATCTAGTATATAGAATTTAATAGAGTTATCATGATCATTTGGACAGAGGAGGTGAGGAGAGGATAGAAAAAGAATATAAATTGAAATGAAACCAAATGAAAAAGAAGGGTGCTTTACCTCTTGAAATAACCTCCTTGAGAAACTCCTTAAAGGAAGGGGTTTTGGTATTTTGGAAATAATAAGAGATTCCTGTTTGTGGGGAGTGACTAGGGAAGTGTAATTGGGCAGAACATTGAGGAGCTTCAAGGCTTAGAGTAGTGAAGAGAAGAGGGAGTGGTGAGGGGTTTTTACAGTGGAGGAGAGGGTTATATTTAGAATATTTAATTCATTATTTTACTATTTCTCTCAAGAAATATAAATAGTGTTGTTTCATGTGACCCCTAATAGTAATAATTGCATGTTTGTTTGAACCTAGTGTCCTTGCATCACTTTTGATGTCATGAATTGTGTATTTCAGTGATAAAATGAATATACGGTATTTTACCGTATTTCACTATTCATCAAAAATTCAAGAATTTCAAAAAAATCCCAAAAATTCACCCCTACCATTTTTCGATGTGTAGAATTTAAAAGTGAAATCCATTTTTCGAAAATTATTTTCTAAATATTATTAATTTAATTTTTAAATAAGGTCATAGTTAATTCTAAAAATAACAATCTTGAAGTGTAGTTAGTTCTATGTGACATTGAAAAATTAATTAAGATCCCATTATCATATTTCCTTAAGAAAATAAAATAGTATCATTATTTACTATTCAAGGGTCATATTACTATTCATATTACTATTCATAAGGGTATGTTACTATTCACCAAAAATCAAGTTTGTTCTTTCATATTCCAAATGACTTACTGAACACAACTATAGATGACCATTTCGTGAAATTCAAAACATAGAAGAGGCAAAGTTGTGTTTAATAGATATATTTTAAAATTTCATTCTATATTTTCTTTCAAAACCTTGTGGTGTTACAGGTTGTGATGGTAATTTTTAAAACCTTTTAACTTGATCTCATTGATAGAGTTTTCCAATTTTCCCACTTGAGTTCATAGGTCTTCAATAGATGATTATGTGTTCTGTTGGAACTAGAGGATTTGGGATTCAATTTTCTTCACCAATTCCTCGAGGCATGGTACACATTTTGGAGGAAGTGGGATATTATTCTGAGATGTTTAGGGATAATAATATTGAATACCTTTTCCTTGTTGATACCAATTTTCATTGGGGTAGCTCGGGTTGCTTCCTTGTTGGTATTATGGTTGTGCTTTCCACTAGGGGTTTGGATTGGGCCTAAATGGTTCTTTCTTGAAGGTTAGTTCTCTCTGAATAGGATTCCCTAGGAATACTATTGCACAAAACTCAAATGAATCCTGAAGTTGTGGTCACTCGTTTGAAAAATGATTGTTATTAGGACAAATACCACAATGTAATGGTATAGATGTCGAGTGTGAGTTTCCTTGTGCTTGAGCTAATTTCTTTAGAATGGTATGAATCTCATCAAGTTCATTATCAAACTTTTGTTCTAGTTCTGAATTACTTCCCTCATGAACTCCTCAGGTTGGTGAAATGGCTTGTGTACCAAATTTTTGTGCATTTTGAGCCATATTGGCTGTTAAATCACGAGTTGCAGAAGGAGTTTTATCAACAAGGGAACCACCAACTGCAACATCTATCATTCCAAGATCCTTGGGGAAAAGTCCCTCATAGAAGTATTTTATTAGAAATTGTTCACTAATTTGGTGGTGGGGGAAACTTAATCAATGTCTTTTAAATCTCTCTGAATATTCATGAAGGGTCTCTCCTTGTGATTGCCTAATTCGATAGATTTATTTTCTAATTGATGTAGTTCCGGAAGCAGGAAAAAACTTCTATAAAAGAGTCATTTAAGTTCATTCAAACCCCCAATTGTGGTAGGCAGATAGTATAGCCCATTTTTGGCTACACCGTCAAGGGAGAAAGGTAAGGCCCTAAACTTAATTAATTCCTCTGAAACATTTTGGGGATTCAAGGTAGAGCAAACTATGTGAAAATCCATAAGGTGTTTATGAGGGTCCTCACTAGGAAGACCATGGAATTTGGGAAGTAGGTGGATAAGGCCCGATCTCAGCTCCTAATTGGCTGCTTCCTTGGGATATTTGATGTACGCAGGTTGGTACTCCACATCCGGGGTGGTTAGTTCATTTAATGTTTGATTATTTGCAGCCATGTTTCCATGGGTTTGATTGGGTTCAATTTTTGACTGGTTTAGGATCACTTGAGGCTCCACAAGATTTTCCCCAATGTTACTTGATTGTCCTTATCTATATGACTTGATTTGCGAGTGATGTGATTTTTCAATTTCAGGGTCAAATTCAAGTAGTGTTTCTTTTCCAGATCTTGTCATGAAACAATGATGTCCATTTTTATTGATTGATTGACTGTTGTTTTTAAAAATTTTACGGAAGTTGAATGAAATAAAAACACTTAATGAATTAAAGGAGGAACAAAAAAAAATTATACTAAATAATTAGTGAGATATAGAGAGATAAATAAAAGAGAGAGATTGAGAGGGAGAGACAGAAACACCTAAAAACAAACACAAATAACGACAAAACCCCAAAAAACAAGCTACTATGGTAGGCATTTTTAAAGGAGTAGGAATTAAAAAATAAAGTAATTAAATAAAATGAAATAAATAAGAAAAACTGATCTTGGATCCCCGGAAATGGTTCCAAAAATTGATCTCGTTGTCAAGCATGTCAAATTAGTTGTTTAACTTTTACATGAATTTCATCAGTATAGCAGCAACACTAGGTCGTCTCTTGATGGAGCCTTAGATAATAAATTACAAAAAAAAGGTTCTTATGATGAAAATAAAAGAGGAATGTATATTTATATTACTTCTATTTTTTATTATAAAACATTAATTGAAACTATACTACTAAGTGAGATAACAAGATAGAGAAATCGTGATCAACCTGAGTAAGTGTCATGATGCTCATCCTTCATTACTTCAAGAGAAAGGGTATAGATATTTAAATAACTAGTTTATAACACATATTACCATAATTTTACTGATTTTATTCTAACCTAACTCCTAGGGTTCAGTAGAAAACACACAATGATTCACCGAACACCTTCGATGATTGGGTGATTTGTGTTCGACATCATAACTGAAACTCACCAAGGAAACACACAAAGAACTCGATGTGGTTTCTTGGTTTGAATGTTATTTATTTTTGATAGCATGAAATAAATTTTCATGACCTTGATAGTGTATATATTAGTTCAATTGAACAATATGAACCACACAAGAACTGCAATTGAATGAGGGAAGAAAAAGGGATGAACGGTGTGTGAAACATCAAATGAAAGGGTGCCCCCAAAAATGATCTTTTGAGTTTGAGTATAACATACTAGTATATAGCTAAATTAAATAATAATATAGGATGAATAAAATAACATACAACCTGTATTTAAAAATATCATTCAACATAATACAAACAAGAAGCTTGGGATTGCATCACGTTCCTCCCTGGGTGATCACAGGGGGTTTAAAAATCCATGGAAGGGGAGGAAAAAGAAGATGCTGAAGTAGAACTTCCTATAGACTCAAGAACATATAGAGATAATGATAATACTCCATTGGGACTACAAAATGGCAGGACCTTTCCTCCTAGTCGAACTCCAAAATGGGGTGCCCAAGGTGCCAATTTATAGGCAAAGTTGGAAGTGGTTTTGGCCACCCTGATTTCAAGAATCCGCTTGGTCGATGGATTGGCCTTTCCGAAAGACTTAAATCACTTTGTACAAGACTACAGAGTTTTTGGATAATACCTTGTCTACTTCCATGTCAAATTTGGTGTCCAGATCTGGTATATAATGATAAATATTTCCAAAATACAAAGGCAAAGTTTCGACCCCTTGCAGATTCATTTTCTTTGACATAGTCATTTCAATGGGCCTGTTAATGGACAAATTGGGCTTCATAACATTCATATTAAATTTATACCATTAAATTTGGGACCATCCCACAATTTTTTATCCCATTTGGATGCACGGTTTAGATGTAGTATGCATTTTTGTCCACATGTGTGCTTAGATCCTGTGCAGATTGGCCCATTTTTCTTGGACATCATCATGGGTTCTCCAATTCACCTCCACCTACAATGTTATTATCAAAACAAGTAACATTTCCCTTTTTAACAGTGTTAAGAAAAAAATAATTGAATCAAACATGGAGTGAAATTTGTTATTATACTTTTAATTTTTTATAAAAATCCCAATTTAATACAATGGTATAAGGGTGTAAAAAATAGTGAATTGTGGTACGATCATGCCCCCACACCTAAACATTTTCACTCCTGTGAAAAGTCACATTTAAAAAAAGTATGCATGAAAATATTTTCAATTTCATGAATATTTATCATTTAATTATTGTTTAAAATTTGATAGAAGTGTGATTAAAGAAAAAATCACAACAAGGAATTATTCTCAATTATCATACAAAAAGATGTCTCATAAATAGTATCTACATAAAATTCAAGGTGATAAATGATAAGAATGTGAGAAAATAATTCAAAAGATAAAAATGTAAATAATTATCTATGTGTGTGTGTGAAAACCATTTCATGTTATTCATTCTACTTTATATCCAGTAAATATAAGTTATTTTAATGTTTCTCTACGTAAATGATTCTTAAACTGAACCTACCCTCCATCCTATGCAGTAAAATTTCAAAACCCACTCAATTATGCATTCCAAGAAGTCAAACCTTAATCTCCAGACATAGATATCCCCATATTTTTCACATTTCATCACTCCCCTCATTTATTTGTGTTATTATTATTATTATTATTGTTTTTAAAATGTGTACTTTGTAGAAATATCACCCTCTTCTATCAACCCTTGTTTGATCTCTTCACGACGCAAATTGTAATAGATATAACAAGATCAAATGTCGAGGAAGTGTGGTTTTTGACCTGCCCAAGATAAAACCCCCTTTTTGTGTATTTTTTTGTTTATCTATGTTTATATATATATATATATTTAATGAGTACAACAATCAAATAACATGTACACACGCACATGTTAATCTAGTACTGTAATGAAACAGATCAAATAAGGAACGAACGTAGGGAAAAATCATTTAGAAAGATGATTAATATTAATGTAACTTATATTCATATTCTATTGAGTAATAAAAATTCACACTTCATGGTTTTTTGCAAATATGTTTTGAGAAATTAAGTGACACAATTTCCCTACACACACAAAAGGGTACCACTCTTCTCAAAAATTTCAATGTGATACAACCATTTATATCATTGACAAAAACCCAATTTCCAAGAAAAATTCACTCCTTGTTGTTCAATTCATTAAAAAAACACATTTCATCATTGAAACAATTTTTTTTAAGATGCTAAAACAATATGAAAAAGGGAAATTCATTATTCATGTTCAATAATATCCATGATTCATCGAGCATCATTTTCCATGATGAAGTGAGGGTATCAAAAATTAACATTTTGGCATAATATTGACGGTGGAAAAACAAGGGGGAGTAAGTGAAAATACTATTCAGAAATGAAAAATGAGTAATAAGAGAAAAATGATGAAAACCCTAATGAACTCAGGAATGCATCCACCACCCCCCCCCCCCACCTAGATTGTGTAGTGCCCTCACTGTAATAAATGATAATGTGAGAAGTAATGGTAAAATATGGTGTGTTTCAATGGTATTTTTCTTCTATAAGGAGGATTTCCTCCACCATATTCTTTGGAAACTCCTCATAGAATTGTTTATATCGCTGCCCATTGATAGTAATACTTCTCCCACTCTACTCATGCAAAACCTGTATTGCACCAAAATGGAAACATTAATAATGGTATAAGGAATGAACCATCGGTAATGAAGCTTACCTGGGGGGATATTTAGCATGGATTTTTACATGAGGACCTTATTAGAAATATGGAACTTTTGTTGATGAATCATGCTATTACAGATAGCATGTTTATTTATAGATCTAAGAGTTCTCATATGCATCATGTCGAATTTCATCCATATCTTGATTATGTTGCTTCCTATAATCACCTGCATCTGATAGATTCATATTAAATTTTTTAACAAAACAATATGCATGGTTCTCTACCTCTACTAAGAGGTTAAATGACTTTCCAAACACAATCCTGTATGGTGACATTCTGATTGGGGTTTTAAAAGTTGTACATTACTCCCACAGTGTTTCATCCAAGTGTAGGCTCTAATATTTCCTATGGGGTTTCACTGTTTTTTCCAATATTCTCTAAACATCATGATTTGAGATTTTTGATTGTCCGTTAGTTTTGGGGGGATATACAGTGGATAATTTATTTACAACCCCATACATACGAAGAAGAATTTTCATGTTGTGATTGCAAAAATTTGAACCATGATCACTAATGATTATTCTTGGCAAACCAAACCTACTAAAAATCTAGGACCTCACAAAATCAACATCAACTCGAGAGTCATCGGTCCTGGTGGACTTTGATTCCACCCATTTAGAGACACAGTCTACAGCCAATAATATGTACACAAGGCCAAATTAATTTGGAAAACGCCCCATGAAGTCAATTCACCATTCATCGATGATCTCAAAAAATTGTTATGGTTGTTGTCCATATAACCAACTGTTTTTTACTTTGATTACATGAATGTTATCTTATTATATATGGTTCATTGTTCTTCATGACTATAATATAATAATGTCCTGAAATATTTGTTGCATTGATAAGGTCATGGAAGATCCCCGCTATGATGAGAACCTTGAAATGATATAAAAATATTCTTAAATAATGTCCTACGGTTGGAGGACATACTATGATAAGACCCATAGTATAAAGACTGTCATGTGCAAGTACTCATAAGAAAACGATACCCTCTCTCATGGAGTTCGCACTTGGTAATCTCCAAGATGGGATATTATGAGAATAGACCCTCCAGTAGTAATTCTGCATGTTTTGGTGTCATCGGACATTACTATCTATGAGCGTTTGTAATGGTCTTTAGACTGGAAAATTATCATTAACTCATTTCATGACTCCCGCACTTAGATTTGCTGATGAAAACCATCACGTAGAATGTTGGCGAGAATTAGGGCACGTTGGGTGCATCATGAATGACATGTTGTTAATGGATAAGTTGAGGAAATATTTTTCCCTTCCATATTTATGGAAGTAGATATCTTAGGCCCTTTGATTGAAATATAATAGTCGAATAAATTCCATGGTCAGGGTGACACGACATGTTTGTTTCTGGAAGTCAAAGAATGACATATCAAGAATATAGGTTTATGACACTTCCATGAGACATTATTGATAAGATATTGAGAAAAAGGGATTAAATTACACAGTATGAATTTGTATGAGGTGATACGTCAATGCGGTGTCAACATCTTTCACTTGGGTGCCTTGACCCGTTGCTAGACAATAATCTTGGACTTTAGGCAAGCCCGCCTAATGCCAACAAGAAAGAGGCCTAGAGGGTCACACACTAAGTGTATTCAAGTATCTCAAGTAGAATAAAGATTCTTCCCATATGTGGTTTAATAATTATTCAATGAAGCCTAAATAGTTTTAATGTTGGAGGAAGAATAAAATGAAAAAAATTACATGTTGTGTATTAATGATTACACGCCGTGTAGTTTTTATTTTTAAAACATGTACATGTCGTGTATTATTAAATGTACACACCGGGTAGTTTTCATTTTGGAATGTAAATTAATAAATGAAAACAATATATACATGTTGTTTACATTGAATGTACGCACCGTGTAGTTTTTCTAGTAGGGATTTTGAGGATATAATATTATTTTATTAAATGATATTTATTATAATCAGTGTGGGCGCATGTCAAGGAATAAATTATTTGACATGGTAGTTTTCAATAAGAGTCAATGAAATAAATAAAATTTTTAATACGTTTATTTATTGTCAAAACTATGCAACCTCAAACGTGATTATAAATATCCTCACAACACCAAATATTTTCCGACACAAGAGAATCATTGTGCACAACAATTCTGGAGAATTCTTTCAAGGCAGAAAGAACCTCTTCCACCAAGAGAACTCTCAAGACCAAGAGAGATCCTCTTCCATCGGATCAAGAAGATCTATGGAGGACAACTCAAGCAAAGGTTTCTCCACGCTAGCATCCATAGACTCATTTGGTGACGTCTAGATATACGAGGTGCACGTGTGGATCACTACTAGAGGAAGTCTACACTTGGCTTCTACCACACAACGATGAATCACATCAGAATGTGATAAAGAATATAAAAAAAAGAAAGAACACCCAAAATGTACTTATTTTCAATTAATTAGATTAATTATAATCATCCTATGATGATCCACTTTTTTGGTTCTAGGGTTTTTCTTCTTCCTTGTCTATTTCTGTGAATCGATCCATGGAGACTGGTGCTTATCATCGTATTGATCCTGGATTGATCATTGCTAATGACAAAAGGCCAAGTGGGAACATCCACCCATGAGATTTTGTTGCACCCAAAACCTTCAAATGGTATTATAGTGAGGTTACAATGTTGATTATAGTTATTTAATTTTCATTGATAATTAACGCATTTATATGTGATTAAATTCATGATAAATCGTTCTATTAAACTAAATGAATGAGATCTGTTCTTCCTCCATTGTTTCTCGATTCACATCATAGAAATGACCTTTTAATTTTAATTTTTATTAAAATAAAAATGAGGAAATCATCCAGAGGAACTTCTCTTTCTGTCTGTACAACACAGTAATACACGGTGCGTACATAAAACTACACACCGTGTACATAGGTTCAACGAACTGGTACTGGTCTGCCAAACCACGCCTTGTGAATTGAGTATACCTGAGTTTTATTACACCATGTTGACCAGAAATGAATGGCATTTGGAACCAGAATACACGGTGTGTATGTTGAATCAACATGTCGTGTAGTCTGATCTGGCCCAAGTGAAACCGTGTACAAGGAGAAGTCATGTTCCATGTACATGGGATTACCAGGCTGGTAACCGTGTAACCAGGAAGTACACACCATGTTAGATTAATCTACATGACGTGTACTCCAAAATTTCCAAAGTAGAGAAAACACCCCAAAGCCCCTGTTGTGTACTTTGGATAAAGGGTGAAAAGAAATACACGCCGTGTAAATATAAACTACACGCCGTGTACTTTCCAGAAATGGAATTTCACCAGGTTTCCTCAAAAATTACAAAGACCTATACAAGGGATATGGATGAGAAGAATCTCAAGGAAATTTAGAAAGGAATTTAAGATAAAGAATTGATTAATTATAAGATCATAATTAATTAAATTCACGTGCGGATTATCTTAAATAATAGAACGATTAAAATAATTTGAATTCTAAATATGTGTAAATGTCTTTGCATGCTATGGATGATCTTGAGATAGACCAAAGACCCTCTGAATGGGTGTTTGGTTTCATTTAAATTCATTGCCCTGCGAGCCTTCGTCCAATAAAATGTAGGGCCTACGTGCCCATGGTTCCTTTAATGTAAACCCCATGTAATGGAGGATCTCCCAAGCCGGTGGAGATAGATCAAAAATCCGAAACTGAGGTGAAACCAACCCAAGAAGATGCAAAGGTGGATAGATGGGAGCTGCAAAACATGAACCATTGGGTTCAAGGTGTTTTCCCTAGGTCATGATTAGCTTATCAAACCTTTAGATAAGCTAACCAATAGAAGCTCATGATCATTCCATATTATTTTATTTCTGTCTGATTTCCTGTTTTATTTATTATGTATGTGTTTTCGGGATCACATAATTAATGAAATAAACCAGCTTGCAAATATGGAATAAAATAAAAATCGTACAATGCGCAAACATTATCAGAACATGGTTAATCACTTAAGAAAGTATCACTTAATATTAACAATCATGTGATAATGAAAAACTATGCATAAAGAATAAAATCCCTCAATACCATATTAAGTCAGACCAAGCATTATGTTACTTGATTAAGGGAAATAATCAATAAAACTATGTGTTTGACCAACCCTTGTTTGGAAACTTACTTTTATAAAGGAATCCCTTATGAAAGGTTTCGGGTTAACTTAACCATATTACATCAAGAAGAGTAGCCCTTACTAGACATGATGTAATATTGGAGGCAAGAGTTGAGGAAATCCAAGTCAGGATTTCTGGATTGGGGATTCCACTCAACAGATCGAGGAATTGTAAGCTCACAGTTGGAAAAGACTTGCCTACCTAAATATCTTCTAATAGCTTGACCAACCCTTGTTGGGGTTATGTGAAGGGGAATATGGATCCTTTCCACTAGAATGTCAAATCAACTGTACATTTTGAGTTCAATGGTAAGGGCCATTGGGACTTGATAAAATAGTGGGAGACTTAATAAAATTTATTATTTCTCATAAAATGTAATCAAGAAAGTACTGATAAATCTGCTCATTTAATTTGTAGAATATGAAAAACTCGTCAACCACATTTTCTCTGCGATCAATTCTTGATAAACACAACATCCTCACTGACCGTAACTTTCAAGAATGGTTTAGGCAAATTCGGTTTATCCTATGCCATTAATGAATGTTTTATGTGGTGGAATTCTCACTTCCTGATTCTCCTACCCTAGGGGCGAGTGATGAAGAGTTCCTGGTCTATGGTCAACATTTGAGCGATGCACTCGACGTTCAATGTTTGATGTTGTCATCTATGTCTAGTGAGCTCATGAAGTTTCATGAAGACATGGATTCCTAGAGCATGCTCGAGCACTTCCGTGGTATATACCAGGAGAGATCAAGACATGAAAGGTTTGAGATCTCCAAGGATCTATTACAGAGCACGTTTAGAGAAGGTGCCCCAGCTGAGCCTCATGTAGTCAAGCTCATAGGAAGCATTGATCACTTGGAGGTTCTAGGGTTTAAACTCCCCAATGAATTGGGTACTGATCTCATTCTTACATCACTCCCCCAGAGCTTCTCCAACTTTGTTGTAAATTTCAACATGAACAACATTTTTTAATCTCTCTCTCTGATCTTATTATCCTCATTTTCCAAGTGGACAATGATATGAAGTGTGAAAAGCCTTTTGTCCTTATGGTGAATAAAAGGAAAGGGAAGGCGAAGAGCTTTAAGCCTAAAGCTTCTTCAAGTCCTTCCATGAAAAGAAAGATCAAAGGGGAGGCAAGAGAATAGGATGCTATTTGTTTCACATGTGGAAAGAAGGGCCACTAGAAGAAAAATTTCACCCAGCCAAGGAAGAAAGGGGAAGCATCAGGTGCATTTGTTATCGAATGCAATCTATCTATTTATACCAATTGGGTATTAGATACTGCTTGTGGTTCTCACATCTGTATCCAAGTATAGGAACCATGTAGATTCAGAAAGATTGAATGAGGTGAGGTGGATCTACGAGTAGCCAACGGAGCCAGACTCGCTGTTGTAGCTGTCCGAGACTACCACCTCACATTGCCTACTGGGATGGTCTTGGTTTTGAAAGGATGTTATTATGTACCATCTGTAACCAAAAACATTATTTTAGTGTCCATATTAGATACTGTTGGATTCATATTCAATTTTTTAAGTGGATGTGTCTACTTTTATAAAGAAAGCATTTTTTTTGGTAGGGAACATTTATATAACGGCCTTTATGTGTTAGACTACAAAAAACAAGCAATGGAAATCGATGAAAAAGTTATTCACATGACTCATACCACACCCAAATTTGGCATCACCGGCTAGGTCATGTCAATGAGAAACATTTTACAAAATAACATCAAGATGGGTATTTAGATTCTTTCGAACTAAAACCACTTGGTGTATGTCTTGCGTGTCTACAAGGAAAAATTTCCAAAGCCCCATTTAGTGGGAAAGGTGAAAGGGATAAAGAGATTCTAGAATTAGTTCACACAGATGTGTGTGGACCATTTCTAGTTGAAGCAAGGGGTGGGTTCTTGTACTTCATAACATTTACTGGTGATTTTAGTAGATATGGATATATTTACATAATGAGGTATAAGTCAGATTCTTTTGATTAGTTCATAGAATACAAGAATGAAGTTGAGAACCAGCTTGGTAAGAAGATTAAGAAACTATTCTCAAATAGAGGATGAAAATATCTTAATCAGGACTTCATTGATTTCTTATGGGAGTTTGGGATTCTATCTCAAATAATTCCTCCTTACACACCTCAGTAGAATGGTGTAAGTGAAATGAAGAACCGCACTCTATTGGACATGGTGAGATCAATTATGAGTCATACGAGTCTTCCATTATCCTTTTGGGGATATGCATTACAAAAAGTAGCACACATTATAAACCAAGTACCAACTAAATTGATAAATGGTATTCCATACGAGTTATGAAGTGGACGCAAAGCCATGTTATCAAATGTACATGTGTGGGGTAGCAAAGCATTTGTTAAGGCCTCTTCAGGTAAAAAACATGAACTCCAAGGCACAAAGTGTAAATTTATATGTTATCCTAAGGAAACAAGGGGATATTACCTACATAACCCCTCAGAAAAAATAGTTACAGTGGCAAGACATGCCATATTCCTTGAGAGGGAGCACGTCTCAAAAAGATATAGTGGGAGAAAGATAGACTTAGATGAAGTCGAGGATCAAGATATACATGTGTTGGTACAAGAACAGATTACACAAAGCCCCGTGGAAGAACAATATCTTCTAGAGACACAAGAACTGCGTAGGATCACGAGAGAGGTAAGAGAACTAGAAAGATATGGTTTTCTAATCACTGAGGATGGTGACTCATTATTGGTTGAAAATGATGATCTTCTTACCTAGAAGGAAGCAGTTGATGGCACAGACACTGCCAAGTGGCAAGAAGCCATGAATTCATAAATGGATTCCCTGTACCATTACCAAGTTTGGATTTTGGTAGATCCTCCAGTTGATGTAAAGCCTATTGGTAATAAATGGGTATTCAAGAAGAAACTGGACATGGAGGGTCAAGTCAGCACCTATAAGGTACGACTGGTTGCAAAAGGTGTTATACAACGTCAAAGAATTGAATATGATGAAACCTTTTCACCGGTTGCGATGCTGAAGTCCATCAGAATCCTATTGTCCATTTCTGCTTACCATGACTATGAAATTTGGAAAATGGATGTCAAAATAGCATTCCTTAACGAGAACCTCCAGGAAGATGTCTATATGACACAACCTGAAGGGTTTGTGACTCCAAAGGATACCAACAAAGTATATATGTTGCAGAAATCTATTTATGGATTTAAGCAAGCATCAAGGTCATGGAACATTCATTTTTATGAAGCTGTAAAAAAATTTGGCTTTGTTAAGAACGAATGTGATCCTTATATCTACAAAAGGTTTTGTGGAAGTGCATTTGTTTTCCTAATAGTATATGTTGATGACATATTACTAATTGGAAACGAAGTACCTTTCTTACTATCAGTTAAGGCATGGTTAGATAAATGATTCTCCACAAAAGGCTTGGGTGAGGCAGCATATATTCTTAGGATCAAGATCCATCATGATAGATCAAAGAGAATGTTGGTCCTGAGTCAAAGTACATACATTGACAAGATACTGAAGAGATTCAGTATGGAATAATCCAAGAGGGCATTGTTTCCAGTGTCACATGGAATTCATATTTCCAAGAAAATGTGTCCTCAAACACATAAGGAAAGATAGAAAATGGAAAGGATCCCTTATACATCCATGATTGGGTCAGTCATGTATGTTATGCTATGTACAACGCTAGATGTTTCTTATGCATTAAGTGCAGTAGGTAGATATCAAGCTGATCCAGGAGACCACCTTTGGATTTTAGTCAAGACTATCCTTAAGTATCTGAGGTGTACTAAGGATATGTTCCTAGTTTATGGAGGAGAGAAGGAACTAGTCATCAGAGGACATGTAGATGCTAGTTTCCAGACTGATCAAGATGACATGAAGTCGCATACTGTATACATATTCTGTTTGAATGGAGGTGCAGTGAGCTGGAAGAGCTCAAAGCAAAGTGTGGTGGCATATTCTACAGTAGAGTCCGAGTATATCGTAGCTTCTGAAGAAGCTAAAGTAGCAGTATGGATGCAAAGCTTCGTCCAAGATCTGGATGTAGTACCTAGAATTAAAGATCCTATCACACTCTATTGTGATAATACTGCAGTGGTGGAACTTGCAAAAGATCCAATGTCACATCAGCGGACAAAGCACATACATCAGAAGTATCATCTCTTGATGGATTTTTCTCAGAGAGGTGAAGTTGCAGTGAGCAGTATCTCCACGGAAGACAGTGTGGCGGACCCCTTTACTAAATCCCTGACTCAGCAGATACATGATCATCATGTGAGGTCTAGCGGACTAAAAGTTGTAGGTAGTTGGCTCTAGTCCAAGTGGGAGTTTGTTAAGGTTGGTGTCCTGAGAACCAACTATTTTTTACTTTGATTACATGAATGTTCAATTATTATATATTATTCATTGTTCTGCATGACTATAATATAATAATGTCCTGAAATATTTGTTTCATTGATAAGGTCATGGAAGATCCCCACTATGATGAGAACCTTGAAATTCTATAACAATATTCTTAAATAATTTTCTACGTTTGGATGACATACTATGATAGGACACATAGTATACAGACCATCATGTGCGAGTACTCGTAATAAAACGAGACTCTATCTCATGGAGTTCACACTTGGAAATCTCTAAGATGGGAGATTATGAGAACAGACCCACTAGTAGTAATTATGCATGTTTTGGTGTCATCAGACATTACTATCTCTGAGCGTGTGTAATGGTCCTTAGACTGGAAGATTATCATTAACTCATGTCATGACTCGCGCACTTAGATTTGCTGACGAAAACCGTCACGTAGACAGTTGGCGGGAAGTAGGGCACGTTGGGTGCGTCATGAATGACATGTTGTTAATGGAAAAGTCGAGGAAGTATTTGTCCCTTCCATATTTATGGAAGTCGATATCTTGGTCCCTTTGACTGAAATAGAATTGTCGAATAAATTCCATGGCCATGGTGACACGATGAGTTTATTTCGGGAAGTCAAAGAATGACAGATCAAGTATATAGGTTTATGACACTACCCTGAGACCTGTTTGATGAGATATTGAGACAAAAGGATTAAATTACATAGTAATCATTCGTATGAGGTGATACGTCAATGCGGTGTCAACTTCTTTCTCTTGGGTGCCTTGACCTGTTGCTAGACAATAATCTTGGTCTTTAGGCAAGCCCACCTAATGCCAAAGAGAAAGAGGCCTTGAGGGTCACACACTAAGTGTATTCAAGTATCTCAAGTAGAATAATGATTATTCCCGTACATGGTTTAATAATTATTCAAGGAAGACTAAATATTTTTAATGTTGGAGGAAGAATAAAATGAAAACAAGTACACGCCGTGTATTAATGATTACACGCCTTGTAGTTTTTATTTTGAAAAAAAGTACATGCAGTGTATTATTAAATGTACACGCCATGTAGTTTTCATTTTGGAAAGGAAATGAATAAATGAAAACAATATATACATGTCGTGTACATTGAATGTACACACTGTGTAGTTTTCAATGAAAAACAAGTACACGCCGTGTATTTATTATTACACGTCGTGTAGTATTTCCAGTCGGGATTTTGAGGATATAATATTTTTTTATAAAATGATATTTATTATAATCAGTGTGGGAGAATGTCAAGGAATTAATTATTCAACATGGGGGTTTTCAATAAGATTCGATGAAATAAATAAAATGTGTAATGTGTTTATTTTTTGTCATAACTCTGCAAACTCAAATGCGATTTTAAATATCCTCACAACCCCAACTCTTTTTCTACACAAGAGAATCATTGTGCACAACAATTCTGGAGAATTATTTCAAGGCCAAAAGAACCTCTTTCTCCAAGAACACTCTCAAGACCGAGAGAGATCCTCTTCCATTGGATCAATACGATCTAAGGCGGACAACGCAAGTAATGTTTTCTCCATGCTAGCACCTGGAGACTCCTTTGGCGACGTCTAGAGATACGAGGTGCACGTATGGATCACCGCTAGAGGAAGTATACACTTGGATTCTGCGACGCAACAACAAATCACATAGGAATGTGATAAATAATATAAAAAAAGAAAGAACACACAAAAGGTACTTCTTTTCAATTAATTATATTAATTATAATCAACCTGTGACTATCCACTTTTGTGGTTCTGGGACTTTTCTTCTTCTTTTTCTATTTCTATGAATCGATCCATAGAGACTCGCATTTATCATTATATTGAACCCGGATTGATCATTTCTATTAAAAAAAGTCAAGTGGGCACATCCACCCATGAGCTTCCGCTGCGCCTCGAACCTTCAAATATAACATGGGTTGTTAGGGCATTTCATTCCTCTTGGAGATATACCCTGTGAATCGACATCAAGTACATGACATACAAAAACAATGGGCATATCTATACAATTTTTGGCCAATAAAGACTTGAGTCATGGACCTTTCTATTTGTACATTAAGAGCCAATGTGGCACCCATAAGCCATAGTGTGGCAGAAGGTCAAAATAGAGGTGAACTCATGGTCAGGGACACACTGAAGAACAACTTGGTAACTATAAATTCTCCACAAATATGAGTCATACCAAATGTACCATTGAGAATCATTCTTAAGTATCTGAGATTTTGAAGTGCTGAAATAATTGGGGACCCTAGATATTGCGTGAAAATTCAAAATGTCTGCATACCATGGGGTAAGGTTCACAACATTACAAAGCTTCTAATGGGAGAAGAATTCTCCATTGAGGAGGGGTGATCCATAATGATGGTCTAGTGGTGGGTAAATCCTACTAATGTGGTTAGGTACAACATTTTTCAATCCCATATAATCTCTAATCTCAAGGTCAAACTTTTGGAGGAGGAGCATCCACCAAATGATGTGGGGCTTTGCTTCAGGTTTCTTTAGGAGGAAACGAAGTGTAGCACGATCAGAAAAAATAATGTTTTTTTTCCAAAAGATATGAACAGAATTTTTCCAAGGAAAAGATAATAGAAATACATAATTTTTAAGTGGTTGTGATGTTCTCCTGGGCTGGGTGAGTCATATGCAATGATATGGGGAGCCTTCTCAACTCTTTATGATAAAAGTGCCCCAACTGCAATGCTAAAGGCATCACACATAAGTTTGAAGGGGAGATCCCACCTTAGTGGTTGGATGATGGGAGGTGATGTGAGACTCATTTTTTGTGAATTGAAATAATTCTCACAGTTTTTTATCAAAAACAAATTCAGAATCCTTTTGTAATAATCAAGACAGGGGAAGTGTGATCCTACTAAAGTGTTTAATGAATTGGCGGTAAAAACTAGCATGACCCAAGAAAGAACACACCACATGAACACATTTTGAATATGTAAGGGTTAAAATTAATTTAATTTTTTATTTATCCAATTGAATCCCATAATTTTAAATAATATTACCAAGTATTATCCCTCTCTCAACCATGAAATAAAATTTCTCATAATTTAATACAAGATCTTTTTCAATGCAACGGTTGAGGACAGAACCTAGGTGTGAAAAACAATCATCAAAGGAATTTCTGTAAACCATAAAATCATCCATAAATACTTCCATAAAATTCTCAAGGTACTCAGAAAAGATACTCAACATACAACACAAAAAGGTGCAATGAGCTTTACAAAGACCAAAAGGCATCCTTCTGTATGGTAATCTACCAAATGGGTAGGTAAATGTTGTCTCTTCTTGATCCTCAAGGGCTATATGAATTTGAAAATTCCCCAAATAGCCATCAAGGAAACAATAATGGGACTTACCATTCAATCATTCTAAAACAGATCAATGAAATTTAGATGAAAGTGGTCCTTTCTCGTTGCTTGATTCATTCGATAGAAATCAATATAGACTCACCAACTGTTTTGCACACGTGTTGGAACCAATTCATTCCTTCCATTAGACACTACTATTATTCCAGTTTTTTTAGACATATTTTGAACTAGGATAACCCATTTACTATCAGATATAGGATAAATGATCCCAGTTGTAAGTAATTTAATAACTTCCAATTTTACCACTTCAAAGAGAGTAAGATTCAACCGACATTGAGACTTCCTTATGGGCTAAGCCGCATAAACCAAAATTATATTATAAATATAAATAGATGGTCTAATCCTAGGAATATTATCCAATGTACATCCTATCACCTTTTTACACTCTCTCAAAAGATCAAGAAATTTTTATTTCAATTTCTGAGAGATGTTGTTGGTAATAATGATGGAAAATTGTCCAATACCCCCAAGATAAGAATATTTAAAATTATATAGAACTAGTTTTAATTCCAACAATGAGGGATTTTGGATTGAGGGAGGGGATTTAGGGGGAGAGGGGTCTATGAAACTGTCTATCTACTCATGTTTGTTCTCTAAGTATATAGAATCTACTGAAATGAGATTTGAAGAATCATCGACGGTCATGGGTTCCTCATAATGAACACACTCATTAAGTAATGCAAAAAAAATTACACTTTTCAGAACCTACACTACACTCAAAACAAGAATCAAAACTCAAATCATCCAAGGGTGAAGAAGTGGAAAATGAATTAGAGTATTGGTCTAGGAGAGAATTGTGTGTGTGTTCATCGTTTGAGATAACTTCCACCAAATATATAGGAAGAGTGGAGTGCTCTATAATGGGGTGTTTCATAGCCTCAAGGATGCTAAAACATAAATTTTCTCTACCTAACTCCATGGACAGTGTACCATTGTTAATGTTGATGGTCCTCTTTTTTGTTTTGAGGAATAGACTCCCATGTATTAGAGGGGCATGTCTTTGAGTTCGGGTATCCTCCATCTCAAGAATATAGGAGTCGGCGGGGAATATGAGATTCTTTACTTTTACAAGGACATCCTCGACCACTCCTGATGGGTGTGTTTTTCTCTAGTTGGAAATTCTAACTATGATTCTTATCGGTTGAAACGGTCCAACCTAAAAATAAGTGTATACAGAGTAAGGAATTACATTAACTTGAGCACCTAAATCTTGCATAGTATCTTAAAATAATGAATCCCCTATATTGAAAGGTATCATGAATGTTCTCAAATAATTTCACTTGGTTGGCATTGTTGGTTGAATCAAGGAAAGATATTTTTTACCAGGTTGACTCCCTCATTCCCCATTTGTCTCCTTATATGGGAATCTCTTAATGAAAATTGGCATATCGAGGGGTTTTATTAACTACATCAAATATAGGAATGTTAACTAGCACCTTTATAAATGTGTCTATTATTTCTTTATCAATGTCATTATCAAAATTCATTTTCATTTTTAGTGTCTTTGGGGGAAAGGAAGAGTAATTGATTGTTAATGGGAATCATTAATGACAATGGATTTACCCCTTTGGTTTTTTTTCTTCACTAGAATCATTTATGTGCCAAGGAATAGTTTTCTCAAGAGGGGGACATACCTGTTGTATAGAATCCAAAGAAGGAGAAACTTATTAACCACTACGAAGTGTAATTTCACATACATTACCTTTTTTCTTAGGATTAGAAATGGGTTGGGATGGTAGTTTTCCATAACCTTGCATCTTGTTCTCACTGATAGTGTGTTCCAATTATCCCACTTGAGTTCAAAGATCCTGAATAGCTGATTGTGTGGTCTGTTGGAACTGGAGGTTTTGGGATTCCATTTGCTTCACCATTTCCTCGAGGCATGGTTCACATATGGGATTCGGAGGATTATTACGAGAATATTATGTATAAGAAGAGTGCATACCTTGTCCTTGTTGATACCAATTTTTCTTGGGGTAGCTCGGGTTTCTTCCTTGTTGGTATTGAGGTTGTGCTATCCAATACGGGGTTAGATGTGGCCTAAATGGTTCTTGCTTGCAGGGTGGTTCTAGATGAAAAGGAAACCCTAGGAATACTGCTGCACAAGACTCAGATGAATCCGGATGTTTTGGGAACTGGTTAGAAAAATGAGTGTTATAAGAACAAATACCACAATTTAATGGAAAAGATATAGAGTGTGGGTTACCTTGTGCTTGAGATAATTTCCATAAAAGGTATTCATCTCATCAAGTTAATTATCTACCTTTTTTCTATAGTTGAATGACATTCCTCATGAACTCCTCAGGTCGGTGCAATTGCTCGTGTACCAAATTGTTGTGCATTTTTATCCTTGTTGGCAATTAATTCATGGGTCGAAGAAAGAGTTTTATCAACAAGGGCACCACCAGATACAACATATATCATTCCACAATACATGGGGAAAAGTCCCTCATAGAAGTATAGAATTAGAAAGTGTTCACTAATTTGGTGGGGGGCTTGAGTAAAGTCTTTTGAATCTCTCTTAATATTCATGAAAGGTCTCTCTTTGTGATTTCCTAATTCCATAGATTTCTTTTCTAATTGATCCAATCCAGGATGTAGGAAATAACTTCTCTAGAAAGATTCATTTAAGGTCATTTCATCCCCCAATTGTGGTAGGCATATAGTATAACCCATCTTTGGATACACCATCAAGTGAGAAGGTGAAGGCCCTAAACTTAATTATGTCCTAAGAAACATTTTGGTGATTATTGGTGGAGCACACTATGTGAAAATCCATAAGGTGTTTAGGAGGGTCCTCAGTAGGAAGACCATGGAATTTAGGAAGTAGGTAGTTGAGGCCTGATCTCAGCTCAAAATTGGATGCATCCTTGGGATATTGGATGTACGTAGGTTGGTACTTCACATATGGGGTGGTCAGTTCTTTTAATAATTGATTATTTATAGTCATGTTTCCTTGGATTTGATAGGGTTAAATTTTTTATTAGTTTAGGATAACTTCAGGTTCCACAAGGGGTTCCTCAGTGTTACTTAATTAACCTTCTCTAGATGCCTTGATTTGTGAGTGAAGTTATTTTTCCATTTCAGTGTCAAATTCAAGTGGTGTTTCTTTACCAGATCATGTCATGCAACAATGATGCCAAGATTGATTGATTGATTAATTGTTGTTGTTTTTTTATAAATATTGTATTGATGATTAATGAAATAAAAACACTTAAGGAATGAATGGTGGAAAGAAAATAGAATGTTATACTACAGAATTAGTGAGAGATAGAAAGAGTGAAAAAGGGAGTGAGGGATAGAGAGAAAACACACAAAAACAAACACAAATAACAAAAAAATACAAAACAAAAAACAATAAAATGGGGAGTGGGATATTGAAATGAGTTATAATTAAGAATTAAATTAATTAAATAAAAGTAAATATATAAGAAAAAATGATCTTGGCACCTTGAAAAATGTTCCCAAATTTGATCGCGTTGTCGGGCATGTAAAATTAGTTGTCTAATATTTACTAGAATTTCTGCAGTATAACAGCAACCCTAGGTCATCTCTCGACAAAGCCTTATATCATTAATTTCAAAAAAATATTCTGATTATGAAAATAAAGTAGGAATGGGTGTTTATATAACTTGGGTTTTGTTGATTATAAATCATAAATTGAAACTATACTACTATGTGAGAGAACAAGATAGAGAAATCGTGATAAACCTGGGTAAGTGTCATGATGCTCATCCTTCATCTCTTCAAGAGAAAGGGTATATATATTTTAATCCCTAGTTTATAACACATATTACCATAATGTTACTGATTTTATGCTAGGATACCTCATAGGGATTAGTTAAAAATACACAATGATTAACCGAACACCATCGATGATTGGGTGATTTGTGTTCGACATCATAACTAAAACTCACCAAGGAAACACGCAAATAACTCAATATGGTGTCCAGGTTTGTATGTTATTTATTTTTGATACCATGAAATAAATTTTCATGACCTTAATATTGCTTATGTGAGTTCACTTGACCGATACGAACCACAGAATCACCGTAATTGAATGCGGGAATAAAAAAGGATGAAAGGTGTGTGAAACATCACATGGAAGGGTACCCCCAAACATGATCATTTGAATTTGAGTATAACATAACAGTATATAAATCAATTAAATTATTATATGGGAATAATAAAAACAATATACAACCTAGATTTAATATGATCATTAAACATAATACAAACATGAAGCTCGGGATTATATCACGTTCTTCCCTCAGTGATCACAAGGGGTTTAAAAATCCATGGGAGGGGAGGAAGAAGAAGATGTTGAAGTAGATCATCCCATATCCTCCCGAACTTATAAGGAAGATGATAATACTCATTTGGGACTCCAAAATGGCAGCACCATGACTCTTGGTCGAACTCCAAAATGGGGTTCCCAAGGTGCCAATTTATAGGCAAAGTGAGAAGTGGTTTTGGGCACCATGATTTCAAGAATCCGCTTGGTCCATGGTTTTGTCCGGTCATACAGTCTTAAATCACTTTGTACAAAACTAAACAGTTTTTTTCTGACACCTTTTATACTTCCATGTCAAATTTGGGGGCCATATCTGGTATATAATCATATATGTTTCCAAAATACAGAGGCACAGTTTTGACCCCATGTAGATTCATTTTGTTTGACAAAGTCATTATTATGGGCCTCTTAATGGATTAATTGGGCCTCGGTTTCTTCACATGAAATGTAGATCATTATATTTCGGACCCTACCATAACTTTTATGCCCATTTGGATTCACGGTTTAGTAGCAGTATGCATTTTATTCCACTGGTGCACTTGGATACGGTGCAGATTGGCACATATTTCTGGGACTTCATCCTTGGTCCTCTAAATCACCTCCACCTACAATGTAATTATCAAAAAAAGTAAAATTTCCATTTTTAAAAGTATTAAACACAAAATAATTTAATAAAAAATGGAGTTAAATTTGTTATTATACTTGTAATTTTCAATACAAACCCTAGTCACATTGGTATAAGGGTGTAATAAAATAGCAAATTGTGTTACGATCAGGTATATGTTATTCTAATCATCAATCGAATGATATCGTCCAAGATATATACTTATTTATTAGGGGTTGAAATCTGATATGTACTATAATCAATGTTTTTGATGAATGTTTCAGCCTAATTGACTGTGTACCATGTTCACAGATGGGACACCCTTGAGTTCCATTCATTCTATATCCTAAAAAATTTCTATAAGCATGAATGTCATTTATTATCCCATAAAACATGGATCTCAATGTGAAATATTGATTTCAATAATCATAATTCAATGTAAAACCTAAATCCCACAATAATTTCAAATCCTTGATCAATGGAACCAAATAAACATCAATATCATTACTCAGTTGTTTTGGTCATGATATAAGCATAGATAACATGATGTATTTCCATTTCATGCATATAAATTGTCAAAAGATATAATTTAACAACATATTCAGCTATGTAATGTGAGTATTTCTTTGAAAACCAAATGGATTAACTCCATATAAAGATAACACAACATGAAGGTTTCTCGGCTCGTTTGAAAATTTTGGATACTGATGATCAATTCTCTTGCACTGAGAATAGATTGTTGGGTGAAATAGTTTCCCATATTTATTTCTTATTTCTACATGCCACTTACATTTCCAGGATGTATACTCAATTCCAGATAGGTTCTAAAACCTTGGAATTATTGGAAAGCACTATTCAACATTCGTAGGACCATATTCATTTTTCTTGTATCGAGATGAACCACACATTGCGAATTCTCTATGTGATTTGTGGTCCTTGCAACATAGTACACAGTCATTTAGGCATGTTTGTATTCTTTTGGAGATCATAACCATCAAGCATAGCATTCATTTGGCATCATTTGTTCAGCTCAAAAAATCATTATCTTCTGGGAGCACGTCATTCAATAGAGAAATTAATTCCATAAAATTGGTGTCACTCCATCTGTTTCCTACTTTAAAATTATACAACTTTAGTACGTTTGACAATGTTTTATATTTAGTGCAACCATCATACCATTATATCTTTGCAAAACTCATTATTTTCTCAAACAATTTTCGTTAATCATGAATTTCATCGTCAAATTTCCTTGTCATTTCCTCAATAATATCATTATCATCATTCACATCTATAATCACATCCTCAATTCAGAATTCATCATTCTCCACACATGTGATCATATCAGATGATCCATAAAACACAGTGATATCCCATCCATAAGCTACATTATTTTTTCCCCATGTTTATTCCCACATTTATAACATCGATCTATTCTGTGATAGAACAATTGTTCTTCCAAATCCTCTAGAAAAACATGTCTTGAATAACAATGGCATAAAACAGACAAAGTATTTGAGAAGGGTCATATGCATGACCTTTTTCAAACTTGGTGAACTCTTTCACTCCATCTTCATACTCTTTTTTCAAACGACTGGAATCCATCCATTCTTTATTCATATCCACCCTATTTGATTCGGTGATATTAATATTTAACAAAATAAATACAAAAAAGGGGCCTTCCAAATAAGGGGAACTCAACATTTTAATGGTAGTTATTATTTCATTTTATTTCCAAGGTCCAATCCCTATAAAATCTAACACCAAATCCCTTTGAAAACTATTTATAAAATCACCCTTGAAATTAAATTCCAAGTGTTGAAATCAATTTAATGTTATTCAAAAACAAAAAAAATGTATGTTAAACCCATATAATTTTTTAAAACACTTTTCAAAACAAATGAATTATTTTAAAAGATCCATATGGGAATTTTCACAAAGACATAAATCCCATGAGAGGCACTTTGTAAAGGATACATGAATAAAAATAACCAACATTTTCTAAAATATAAACCTATAAAAGAATTATCATGCCTATAATGAATAAATAGTATGAATCCTATATTTTACTCCCATAATACTATTGAAGGATAGGAGGATTGCATACCATGTCCTTGTTGATACCAATTTTTCTTGGGGTAGCTCGAGTTGCTTCCTTGTTGGTATTTGGGTAGTGCTTTCCACTCGGGGTTTGGACTTGGCCTAAATGGTTCATTATTGAAGGGTGGTTCTTGTTGAAAATGATGCCCCATGAATACTATTTCAAAGACTCAGATGAATCCTGAATTTGTGGGCACTGATCAGAAAAATGAGTGTTATCAGAACAAATACCACAATGTAATGAAATAGATATAGAGTTTGAGTTACCTTGTGCTTAAGATAATTGCCTTAGAAGGGTATGCATCTCATCAAATTAATATTCTACCATTTTTCTATGGATGAGTTAATTTCCTCATGAACTCCTCTGGTTGGTGCAATTTCTCTGTACCAAATTGTTGTGCATTTTAAGCCATGTTGGCTATAAATTCACGAGTGGCAGAAGGAGTTTTATCAACAAGGGCATCACTAGCTGCAACATCTATCATTCCATAATCCATGGGGACAAGTCCCTCATAGAAGTACAAAATTATAAATTTCTCACAAATTTAATGTGGGGGGGACTTGAGCAAATTCTTCTGAATCTTTCCCAATATTCATGAAGGGTCTCTCCTTGTGATTGCCAAATTCCACAGATTTCATTTCTAATTGATGCAGTTCGGGAAGCAAGAAATAAATTCTCTAGAAAGAGTCATTTAAAGTCATTCTTGCCCCCAATTGTGGTTGGTAGATAGTGTATCCCAACTTTGGCTACACCATCATGGGAGAAAGGGAAGGCCCTAAACTTAATTAAGTCCTAAGAAACATTTTGGGGATTCATGGTGGAGCACACTGTGTGAAAATCCTAAGTTGTTTATGAGGGTACTCACCCGGAAGACCATGGAATTTGGGATGTAGGTAGATGAGGCTAGATCCCATCTCAAAATGGGATACTTCCTTGGGATATTTTATGTACACAGGTTGGTACTCCACATATGGGGTGGTCAGTTCAATTAAGGTTCGATTATTTGCAGTCATGTTTCCTTGGGTTTGATTGGGTTCAATTTTTGATTGGTTTCGGATAACATTAGGTTCCCCAATGGTTTCCTCAGTGTTACTTTATTTACCATCTCAATATTCCTTGATTTTTGTGTGAACTGATTTTTCAATTTCAGGGTCAAATTCAAGTAGTGTTTCTTTACCAGATCGTGTCATGCAACAATGATGTCCAGTTTTATTGATTGATTGTTTGTTGTTGTTTTATTATTTTTTATAAATTATTTATGGATATTATATGAAATAAAAACAATTAAGGAATTAAATGAGGAATTAAAAGATAATTTTATACTATATAATTAGTGAGAGATAGAGAGAGAGAGAAAAAAAAGAGAGGGAGAGAGAGAAAACACACAAAACCAAACACAAATAACGACAAAAACCCAAAACAAAAACAATCAAATGGGTGTGGGATATTGAAAGGATTTATAATTAAGAAGTAAATTAATTAAATAAAATAAAATAAAGAAGAAAAACTGTTATTATCTCCCCATCCATAGTTCCAAAATTTGATCACGTTCTCGAGTGCATCAAATTAGGTGTTAAATTTTTACAAGAATTTCTACAGTATAGCAGAAACCCTAGGTCATCTCTTGATGGTGCCTTAGATCATTAATTTCAAAAAAAATGGTTATAAAAAAAATTAGGAATTCGGATTTATATAAATAGGGGTTTTTTTATTATAAAACATAAATTGAAACTATACCACCAAGTGAGAGAACAAGATAGAGGAATCATAATCAACCTGGGTAAGTGTCGTGATGCTCATCCTTCATATCTTAGAGAAAAAGGGTATAGATCTTTTAATACATATTTTATAACACCTATTACCTTAATTTTACTGAATTTATGCTAGGATACTACCCAGGGTTTAGTCAAAAACACAGAATGATTCACCAAACACCGTCGATGATTCGGTGATTTGTGTTCGACATCATAACTGAAACTCACCAAGGCAACACACGAAGAACTCGATATGGTGTCCAGATTTGTATTTTATTTAATTTTGATACCATGAAATAAATTTTCATGACCGTGATAGTTCTTATGTGAGTTAAATTGACATATATGAACCACAGAAGCACCGTAATTGAATGATGGAAGAAAAAAGGATGAACGGTGTGTGAAACATCACATGGAAGGCTACCCCCAAACATGATCATTTGAGTTTGAGTATAATATACAAGTAAATAAATCAATTAAATAATAATATAGGATTAATAAAAAAACATACAACCTGGAATTAAAAATATCATTAATCATAATACAAACATGACACTCATGATTACATCACGTTCCTCCCTGGGTTATCACTAGGGGTTTAGAAATCCATGGGAGGGGAGGAAGAAGATGATGTTGAAGTAGGACTTCCCATAGCCTCCAGAACATATAAGGATGATGATAATACTAATTTGGCACTTCACAATGGCAGCATATTTCCTCCTGGTCTAACTCCAAAATGGGGTTCCCAAGGTGCCCATTTATAGGCATAGTGGGAAGTGGTTTGGGGCACCCTAATTTCAAGAATCTGCTTGGTCGATGGTGTTGGCTTGTCATAGTGTCATAAATCACATTGGAAAAAACTAAACAGTTGTTTTCTGACACCTTTTATACTTCCATGTCAACTTTGGTGGCCATATCTAGTTTATAATAATATATACTTCCAAAATACAGAGGCAAATTTTTGACCCCATGCAGATTCATTTGGTTTGAGAGAGACGTTCTAATGGGCCTCTTAATGAATTTGGCCCATTTTTCTGGGACTTCATCATGGATCCTCCAAATCACCTCCACCTACAATGTAATTATCCAAAAAATTAACAATTAAATTTTTTAAAATATTAAAAACAAAATAATTGAATAAAAAATGGAGTGAAATTTTTTATTATACTTGTAATTTTCTATACAAACCCTAGTTTAATACATTGGTATAAGGGTGTAATAAAACAGTGAATTGTGGTACGATCAGGTATATGTTATTCTAAACTTCAATTGAATGATATCGTCCAAGATCTGTACTTATTTATTAGGGGTTGAAATATGTGATGTACTATAATCAATTTTTTCGATGAAAGTTTCAACCTAATTGATGGTGTACCTTGTTCGCAAATGGGACACCCTTGAGTTCCTTTCATGATATATCCTAAAAAAATTATGTAAGCATGAAATTCATTTATTATACTTTACAACATGGATCTCAATGTGAAATCTTGATTTCTATAAGTATCATTCAACGTAAAACCTGAATCTCACAATAATTTCACATCCTTGATCAATAGAACTTAATCAGTTGTTTCGTTCATGATATAAGCATAGATAACATGATGTATTTCCATTTCATGCATATCCGTGGTCAAAATATATAATTTACCAACATAATCAGCTATGTACTGTGAGTATTTCATTGAAAACCAAAAGGATTAACTCTATCTAAAGATAACGCAAGATGAAGGTTTCTCGGCTCGTTTAAATTTTTTGGATACTCACGATCAATTCTCTTGAATTGAGAATAGATTGCTGGGTGACATAGTTTCCCATATTTATTTCTTATGTCTACATGCCATGTAAATTTCCATGTAGTCTACTCAATTCCAGATAGGTGCTTAAACCTTGGAATGATTGGAAAGCACCATACAACTTTCGTAGGACCATATTCCTATTTCTTGTATTGAGAAGCACCACACATTGGGAATTCTCTATGTGATTTGTGGTCCTTGTGACATAGTATACAGTCATTCGGGAATGTGTTTATTCTTATAGATATCATAACCATCAATCGTAGCCTTTGTTTTGCATCATTTGTTCAGCTTGAGACCACATTATCTTCTGGGAGCACATCATTCAAGAGAGCAAGTAATTCCGTAAAACTAGTTTCACTCCATCTATTGCCTGCTTTCAAATTATATAGCTTTAGTACGTCTGACAATGTTTTATATTTAGTGCAACCATCATACAATGATATCTTTGCACTACTCATTAACTGCTCAAACAATTTTCGTTAATCACAAATTTCATCGTCAAATGTCCTTGTAATTTCCTCAATAAGATATTTATCATCATTCACATATATAATCACATCCTCAATACGGACATCATCATTGTCCACACATGTAATCATATCAGATGATCCATAAAACACAGTGATATCCCATCCATAAGCTACATTATTTTTCCCCATGTTTATTCCCACATTTATAACATCGATTTATTCTATGATAGATCAAGTGTTCTTCCATCACCTATGTACTAACATGTCTTGAATAAAAATTGCATAAACACAGACAATGTAGTTGAGAAGGGTCATATGCATGACCTTTTTCAAACATGATGAACTCTTTCACTCCATCTTCATACTCTTTTTTCAAACAACTGGCATCCATCCATTCTTTATTCATATGCACCCTATTTGAATTGGTGATATTAATATTTAACAAAATAAATACACAAAAGGGGCCTTTCAAATAAGCGGAACTCAACATTTTAATTGTAGTTATTATGGGATTTCATTACCTAGATCTAATCCCAATAAAAGCTAACACCAAATCCCTTTGAAAACTATTTATAAAATCACGCTTGAAATTCCATTCCAAGTGTTGAAATCAATTTAATGTTATTTAGAACCAAAAAAGCTATGTTCAACACATATGATTTTTTAAGATTTTTTTTAAAAGAAATGAATTGTTTTAAAAGATCCACATAGGCATTTTCACAAAGACATAAATCCCAAGAGAGGCACTTTATAAAGGATACATGAATAAAAAATAACCAACATTTTCTAAAATAGAATGCTTTAAAAGGTTTATCATGTCTCTCATTAACAAATAGTATGAATCCTATATTTTAATCCCATAATACTGCTGAGGAGCGAATTGTTGATAGATAAAGAGATAAGTTTCACTTGGCAATGATACTTTTGGACATAAAGTCACATCTCTTCGAAGTGTGAAACCATCTTCCACTTGATGCTTGAATCTTGTACTAACTAAGGTTGATCCTACCCATACAGTACGTTAAAAAAATGTTCCCTTTCTTGAGGATATACATTAGGCCAATGTTAAAGAACTATAGGTACTCAAACCTTCTCCATAATCAATGGTTCATTTCTCTTTGTGATTAAATATATTTCAAACACTTTTTACTATATTCCAAAAATATATCACCCAAAATATAAGACCAATAAAACATCATGGAAAGCACCACTATTTCCAAATCTAGGAAAGGATTTGGGAAGTTCAACTTACGTGTCCTTAACTGTCTGGACCCATAAGCATCCACATGACCATCATGGACTGGAACGATTCAAATCCAGACTCCTGATACATCACAATATAAGTCATACTCATTCCCTAGCACATTTATGTTTAAGATTGGTGTTTTCATCAATCTCCTATTAAGATCTTAGAAGGAACTCTCCTGAACATATAAGCAGAGGAATGATTCCACATTTTTGGTTAAGGCCTTCATAACGCTTCCAATTTGAAAGAATCTTGGTCGGACCTCTAGTAATAACTGGAAATTTCCAGCAAATTCTACAGTATCTGAATGAGCCATTTACTACTCTCAAATCTCATTAGGGTGGGTCTTCTATACTACCTTGTATCATAGAGGCTTCCCATATATGGATTTGGGTTTTTGGGTGATGCGTTGAAAGCGACACCATAACTAGGGAATCAGTTGGTGAGGTGGATTAATCATCACCATGAACTAGCCTAACCAAAGATATTGGTTATAAGATGCTTCATCTGGGTGGTGAACCATATAGATTGTCATATCCTCAATTATGACCTCATAAACCTAAAATAAGGAAAACTTGTACCAAGCATCGGCACCCATAGTTAGGATTCTATAATAAAACTACATTCCTGACCAATGATTGGATTAGGCTACGAGTTGGGATCTACGCCCTAGAGGTGTTTCCGGCATGGACTAGGGTTGGCCCTTCAAGGTGCACCAAAAACATACAAATTTTAATATATATTTATAAAATTATATGTATAATAAATAATTAAATAATTATTTATAATAATAACGATGAATAAATATTTATTTATTTACATTTACTTATTTGATAAATATATATTTATTTATAATTATAAATTTATAATAAATATATTAATAACGCCTCACCGCGGGCACAGCGCGCCACCGTCGCAACCTGTACGGCTTCGCCCCTGAATCCGTGGGTCACCAGCACCCCACGTATGCCGTTACAGCATAACGCCATCCTCCACGCGATTACTTTTTATTTTGAACATATCGTCTGGCGTTTCCTGGGATCTTCATCAGAGTCGAGAATCCATCTATAAATACAATGCCATCACTCATCCTCAAACTCATCGGTCGGCGTGAGCAGGTCTTCACACAAAATATGAACCCTCCTAAACAGTTGATGTGTGAAAACACGGATGATGAATTCTGGGACCTGAAATCAGAGACTGTTCGTTTGGAAGGCCAGATGGGTAAGTCAATGGGTTCCATCTTCGTGGTTCCGCTCATCATGTTCCGTCATAACCCGACGGCTTTCAACCCCACCGACTTCTCCATCGGCCCCATCCACCACGGCCGGCCCCATCTCCTCCACACTGAAAACATCAAGTTCCATTATGCCAATAAATTCTTGGCCCGCAACCCGTCACTCACTCCACATGACTTGAACCGTGTTGTTGCACAACTAGAATCTGAGGCGCGCAGGTGCTATGGTATCCAGCTCCGGCAAGGAGAGGAGGAGTTGCAGAAGATTCTCTTGGTCGACAGCTGCTTCATCATCCAGCTGATGATAATAGGGTTTCGCGAAATGAATGGTGGGAGAGATACCATATTACTCAGCTCCGACCAGGTGGACCAGCTCAACAGAGACTTGATGCGGATGGAGAACCAAATCCCATGGTTCGTGCTGCAAAAATTATACTCACTCATTAATATCTCCTCCCCAACTTCATTGCATCATCTGGCCATGGAGTACCTGCATAGCATGGTGCCCATCGTCCCAGTAGCTCTACTGGACGTAAACCACAAAAGCCGGCATTTGTTGGACCTGTGGAGGAGATGCCTCGTAGGCATGGGTGCAACTAACCTGGTTGCCCGTATATCCAATGACAGACCTGTGACCCGTCTCAACATTCCATCTGCTACAGATCTTGCTGATTTTGGTGTTAGTTTCATCAGGGGTGAGACATGTGACTGCATGCTCGAATTGAAATTCAATTCTGCCAAGGGCACCCTCACCATACCGGCCCTCCCAGTGAATGAGTGGACAAATACTTTGGTATGGAACTTCATCGGCTTGGAGCAGTGTTACCCGAGATTCTGCAACACCGATTTCACCTCTTATTCAGCCATCATGGGCATGCTCGTCAACCATGTCAAGGACGCCCAGCTACTGTGCGAGGAGGGCATCATCATCAACCCGTTTGGGGGTCCAGAAGACGTCATTCGCCTCCTCAAAAATACCAAACAATACATGATCTTGGGGGATTTCCCTTACAATTGTTTGTGTCGAGATGTTAACAAGTACTGCAGTCGAAGGTGGCCAAGGTGGCGTGCTGCCTACATTCGCAGCTATTGGGCAACTCCTTGGGGCATTGGCTTACAATTAGTTCTCTTTTTTATACTCTTCGACATATTCGGTGTCCTTATGAAGCTGGTACATTTTTAAGTTGTTTTGGTTTGTGTTATAAATAGTCATTTATTATGTGGAGATGTCCCAAGTCAACATTTATGACGGTGATTCATTTTCCAAACCCTTCGTAATGGCCAAACTTTTGGTTCCATCCATTGGAATTTGCGGTTGAACTATATACGGTACTGATCTATCTCAATTGTCACTACTACAAAATTGCACTAATTCAACACTTTATCGGTCCTTAAAAAACGCTCCTCAAGAGTGTTTTTATCGTTCCTTCTCCATGGTACTTTTTTCTTTTATTTTAAGAGAAGGTCAGTGGAGTGGCTTCTGCTTCTGACTAAACCTTTTTAGTATATATAAATAATTAGAAAATTATAATAAATGCCTTTTATAATTATAATTAAAATAATATATATGTGTAAATAATTATAAAATTATAATTATTATAATTATTATATTTATAATTATTATTATAAATATGTATATATTTATTCAGTCATAAATATAAATAATATATTTACATTTAAATACGTATGAAATTATAAAAAATATATATTATTAATATATTCATTTTGATTTCATATGTATTTAATTATATATATATATATATGACTATAAAAAATATATATTTATTTATAATTAAAATTATAAATAAATATATAAATATATAATAATAATTATAAATATAATAAATATATTTATTATAATTTTATACTTATAAATAATTTATTAATATTAGGTCTTTATCAACACTAAAAAAATCGCAGATAAAACCCTTCCGTGATTTTATAAATGGAATCCTAACAGATCCACTTGCCATTCGACCCTCAAACTTTTACAGAAGTCAGGCTTTGCCTCTGCCGCTGCCTCCACCTCTACTGCCTCTGCCTCCGCCTCTGTCTCTACTGCCCCCCCCCCCCCCTTCACCTCCGCTGCTCCTTTCTTTGCTGCCCTCGCCTCCGCTGCCCATGCCTTTGCCGTCGCCGCCACCGCCTCTGCCTCTGTCGCCTTCACCGCCTCCACCTCTGTTGCCCCATTCTCTACTACCCCATACTCCGCTGCCCCCTGCCCCCACCGCCACCGTCCCCGCTGCCCCCATCCCCGATGTTGTCGCCATCGCAGCCCCCGCAACCATCGCCGCTGCCCCAGTGGCTGCTTCTGCTACCCCCGTCATCCATGCCACCAGACCATAAGTTCCAAACGGTCTAAATTATTTGTGCATATAGATTTATATTATTTCGGGTTTAGCATTTTTTCTTGACATTGTATTTCTCATGGATGAGTTTTTTTCTTCCATGTTGCACTCTCTTTGTTTATAATGTGATGATGAGATATGTGGTTTTACCTAATTCCAACATGAGATGTTGGAGCTTGCGAGAATTGGTGTAGGTAGGGTTACGGCCCGACACACGTTAGTAAGGAAGAGAAGGTAGCATAAGACATTTGACATTGGGATTTGAGAGTAGAAATTCTGGGGGGGAGTGGTTTTGGGGGGAGCCTATGTTTGTTTCTATTATACATCGATGAAATTATTGGGGAAGGTGTGGCTGAGTAGTTAACCTAATAGGTGTATATTGGTTCCACTTTTTTATTCACTACAACATTAGTATGATTTTCTCACATTAACATGTGGGAACCTAAGGATGATCCTACCATGTATACATTTTATGATCACCCCTATATATATATATTATAGGTGATCAGAAGGCTTTTAGTGACTATGATGGGTTGGGCTTGTTTGGAGTTGGAGTCGATGGTTGGAGCTACTGGTTTGAAGTGGTTTTGGATTTTTTTTCATAGATTTTTTATGTATAAAATGACATGCATTGTTGGAGTTGATGTTTGGATGATCCTACCATGTATACATTTTATGATCACCCCTATATATATATTATAGGTGATCAGAAGGCTTTTAGTGACTATGATGGACTTGGTTAGTTTGGAGTTGGAGTCGATGTTTGGAGCTACTGGTTAGAAGTGGTTTTGGATTTTTTAATATATTTTTTATCTATAAAATGGCATGCATTGTTGCATTATTGTATTAATTTTTGTCCATTCCATCAACATTTCCCTTACTTCCAGTGACCTATACTAGTGGATGAACTGAAAAAATTTGAAACAAGCATTATTTCCTAATAATCTCCCATTTTATGACTATTTGAAGGAAATTCTTTGAGACCTCTTTAAAATTGGAAATTATAACCATCGTTCCTCCATTACATAGTATGCGATGTTCTCTATCTGATGTCTTCACACTAGTCCCACTAAGGCATAGTATTTCCTTAGGCTTTCATTGAATGTCAGTACTCTACTCTTACAGGGAATGAATGTGCTCTCCATGAAGAAAGACAAAGGTGGATGGACGCTTGAGTCATGTGTCATGGGTGGTGGTGTGCTCCAACCTTTGACACATTCGGCAGGCTCTTGTCAAATATCTCTAAGTTGAATCCCTTCTCTATACTGAAAAAGTTTCTAAAAGATCTTACCCGAAAGAAAGGGTGAGGTCCTCCGTCTGTATAATCTATATAACAAGATAATTCATGTATCCTAAGTTCCAAACCCTTATATATTAAGTAGAATAGAATACCGAAAAGGGAGAAGTAGTCGAGTTCTAATCCCTTATATATTATATAAGTAGTATCCCTTTAGAAAGGGCCAGGAAAGGTTTTTATTCCAGCTGACTCTGGATTCAAGTCTGAAAGGTCTACAATGCCGGATCCAACTTAGAGGAATGGTTCGAATCGGGAAGTGGACTTCCCTTTTTGAGAGACAAGAACAGTAAAGGGTGGGAAAAGAAAGATGAAGAGACAGAGTACCTGTCATTTCACACTCTCTGAAATGGATAGAGAAAGCCATTAGTAAACTCTAAGAGCCAGGCAGAACCAAGAAGGGAAGACAGAAAGGAAAGGGGGCAATGACTGCTGCTGTTGACGTTGTAGGAGCTTCCAACTAAAAAGGAATGGTAGGATTTTGTCTGAAATAGACTCTTTCATAGGTTATAAAGGATCAAACATTAAGAAAGTTAGTATTTTTAACTTCATATCGATCTTTAGCAATCCAATTCATCTTTTTCAGAGTTAATCAGGTGAACTTGCTGGAGTTTCTGTCTATTCAATGTAAAATCACCAACCCGCTGCTATTACAGTGATAAAAATGTAGGTTCCATAATTTTCTATTCTAGTGGGACTACTTGAATTCAGTTATTCTGCTTTTTTTGACATAGGATAGCGAGTTTGTTTAAACTATTGGGAGTGGTCAAATGAATGAAGTTGGTAAGGAAAAATGGAAATTGACTCAATATTCTTTCCATCTTTTAGGGCTGACTAGTGATTGAATCCAAAACCAAAGTAACTAGAGGAATCAAATAAATGCGAAAAATCCCTAAAAGGGAAAAACATTGCAAATGTCAACTCCAGTTGGAAATCTAAGATTAGAAGAACTTCCAACACCAGCATTGGGTCAACATGACAAGACAAAACCCGACTGTTGTCTCAGATTCATTTTGCTGATGACTGAAATCATTTTGAAAAACATGCGTTTCAGGATAAATAGGCGATGGATACATTTATACATTCTGCGAGCTTACATTCAGCATACAATCATGTATAACTAATTTGATGAATCAAAGAATTTTCCCAGAGTTTGGTGAGACCTTACATAAGGAAAATGCATTCTATAAATCACAAGTGGGGGTGAACTATATAGGATCTTGTATCGTAGATCTAACCCTTTCAAAAGGGTGAGGAGGCAAAAACATGTCTTATTCTTACATATTTTTATATATAATACAAGTAGGATAATGAAGAATCTAGAGATAGAGTTTGGTTAATATAATTAGTATGAATATCAGAGCTAGGAAATATAGTCATGCCATATCGAGAATGCTCATCAGATGATAGAACTACAGTACAGATTGGGATAGATGGTCTTGAGGTATAAGTCAATCTACATGGATTTCTCATTACGGAGGAGGTGATACCTTGATAGAGAAGAGGAAGAGGAAGAACTCCATTTAACTTTATGTCTGGTCCCAGCTTTAAGAATGATTTGGGATCATTCAGAGGGGAATTTTTAATTGATATTTCTTTTGGTTCGTGGTTTGATTGACCCTTGAGAATGAACTCAGTTCAGAGGAAGACAATAAATCCAAAGGTTCCCAGTATATAGGCATTGGGGATATTCGAGATGGAGTTCCAGAGTAGCTGGGGGGAAAACTCCTAGGCTAACAGTTATCCTATCATTTGGAGGGATCAAGGAATTTCTCATAAAATGAAATCAAATCCTGGTCGTCCCTTTTAGGTTCTTTTATATCTTAACCTTTCTAACCATTTGATGTAAAGTAGCTGAGGAGGGTCAGATCTTTTAGGACTCATTTACTTCAACCTAATCGGTATTTGGTGCTACATAATATATAAGGGTTAAGAACCTGACCCTAAAGGGTTAGATCATTTAGAACATTTTCTAATAGGTAGATATTTTCAGGTTAAAGAGCAAGCCTCCTATCCTACTGAGTACCTAAGGATGCATGTTTTGAATCAAGAATTCCCTTATTCTCTTGTTGTGCACGACCAAATTTGCTTCCTTTAACGACTTATAAAGGTTTGGAGTGATGAGAAACAACTTCAGTACTCTACTGTAATAGTGATACTACCTATATTATACTAATGACCTCATCATTGAGATTCTTATTCTATAACCTACAATAAAGTCTACTCATATTACCTACCATGACGAAAATTTTAGACTCATGTTGATTGAACATTTAATCTTATATGAAGTGATGCATGGTCGAGTTGAGAACATTTCAGGAAGTCATCGAATAAAAGTCACCCACTCGACCATCCCCTTCAGTATTATCCCAACTACTCGACTAGTTTTTGTCACTAGTAAGAAACTGGGCCATATAAAATCTTAGCAAGGGAAAGAGAATATTGTGTCTCATCTCTCGATGATCAACCCAACCACAATAGTTGTATTTCCTACCGACCTCGAAGTTAGAAATTAACCAAGGTTGCAAACAAGCCTCTCATTTATCCAACAACAAGATACTGGTTAGGATGCGGTAGCAAACAACAAGTAGCCAAATTGAGGTGCCTGGTTCCTTTATCCATGGGGGGAGGATCAAATCAGTGGGGGATATGGAAACAATGTTCTATCGGACAGACACAAGTATTGGTATCGTATGACTGGTCATGCAGGCTATGGTTGTGGTTTTCGATTGAAATGTATATCTATGATTGGTGTTGCGATTCTATTGATATCATTTCGCCAAAGTGATACTACCCGCCCTAGGAAAAACCTCACCCATGTTACTAGTGTACGAGCACTAGCCAAGTCATAGATCCAAAACAAAGTATTTTGACCTTAGTATTTAGACCTGAGTATTTAGACCTCAAACACCTAAATACTAAGGTCTAAATACTCCGGTCAAAATACTTTGGTCATCGAGGAACTCATAACCTAAATACTTTGGATGATGCAACAGTGTGAAGGGGAACATGAAAGAAACAATGATTCATATGCAGGAAAATTCAATATGTGTTGGTGATTCAGTGTTCAGAGATGGAAAAATTCTATATATTAGAATGGTGAATCCATGGAGTTAATGCCATTGAGTTTTCCTCATCCTCTCATTCACCCCATTCACTTTGGTCCTTGCTTTCCAGATGGATCAGGTGAAAGAGATGTAGCTCATTCTGTTGCTTTCCATTTGTGTTCAGGTGTCAGTCCCTGTGCATTGTTCTGCTTTCTCCCTTCTTGTTCCCCTCTATCTCCTTAGTTTTGGATTCATTCATTCCATCCGTGAAGAAACAGATGCTTTCATGTAGCTGCAGCAGGAAACTAAGGAGTCTAAATACTAACCCTCGGTAGAAATGTGTTAAGCATGCATACATATCGAGCCGCATATACCCATGTCGTCCAAGGAATTCCACTTGATTATGATGGTTTTTGATTGGAGGAGTTGGTGTAAGGACCTGGGCCCAGTTACCTAGAGACAATTCCTTATTTGATTATGTTGGCATACATACAAGGAATATGAATCCCAAAGGACATAGTAGTTTAGTATTGTTCGAAACAAAATACATACATAAGTTCAATATTACAACTTGAAAAGAAAAACGACATAGAAACTCCTTAGACAACATCCATAACTCCTAGGTTATTTTTGAATTTCATTCATAATAAACTTCTCCATGTTCTGAAAAAAAGGAACATAAGAAAGGGGTGAGCTCAAATGCTCAGTAAGAGTAAGCAATGCAGCGGAAGATAGCGTAAACACGAGACATGGAAAGTAATTGATAACACATGCCTTTAATAATAAACTTTTACACATTTATGACACGAATATGAGCTACATAAATAATACCATAATAAAACATAATCATGGGTATTCTACTAGTCGAATAACCACATGAACATCAAATACTAGCATCATAATGAGAGAAGTTCATATGCCGGACAACATAACCATATCGTCAAAGCCTCGTGCTAGGACCATAAATAATCATTTTGTCAAGGCCTTGTGCCAAGACCACAGTTTGTATCATGAGACCTACCGATTCATCGAGGGGCTATAGTGGGCCCCACCCATCACATAATAAGTCCAATGCATTACTCATATGAGTGGGGATAAACATGACAACATAAAAATTCATATTGAAACTATCATTTGAAATGTAACTTACTTTCCCCAATCATTGAACTTAAACACTAACCATTCAGAATAATATGGTGATTGGTTTTAGGATAGATCATCCATAATAAAGTTATTCATAAACCATTCAATAAAATATGGTATATGATATTATAATTTATTTACTCCAACAATACATAAGAATCAACAAGACTATTGAATCAAATGAGAATACTCTTATAAAATCATTAAGCAATCTTGAGATAAATACTCTTTTATTTTAAAAAGAAGAGGTATTTTGGAAAAATCATTGCATAAAAACATAAGTGAATAAATTCAGTATTTTCACAATAAAATGAGTGATTTTTTAATGACAATGGTTTCCAAAATAGATTATAGAGTTCCCTTGAAAATAGGTAAGAATTTGAGAAATTTTCTTGAATCGGGCTCGTATATTTTGAAACAGTTTTGAGAGATTCTATTAAAACATGTAACTATCTAGAAAATAGGGAAGGATTCTGGTTGGTGTACATATATATAATACTCACAAAGAATTTATGAGGAGTAAATAACAATACATAATAATTTCAATGAGTAAATTAGACAATAAAAGTAACGCGAATGAAAATGGATGTTTGCATGGAAAAACCCTTACCACTTTGTAATCAAATGATTTGTATGCCCCAAAAATTAATAATATAAAAATTATACATTTAATATCATGAAGATAAATATATTCATTATATGTGACATCAATGGTCAGTATACATACACCATACAAAATTAATACAAGTGAATATGGAAAATCTCACGAAAATGGAAGTGAGATGAATAAACCCTTACCGTAACTCCGAACATGTTCCTCTCCCGAACTTAAACTCCTAGAATATGAAATTATACTAATTAATAAATTATTTAAGAACCTATTAGACATGTATTTAGTTTATCAAAATTCGGTTTATTTCATTTATGATCTTATTGATAAGTTATTGCATTGAATTTTGTCGCTCTGGAGTGTTCATTTTCTTTATTTTTATCTTTGGTTCACTTGTTTTTAAGTATGTGGAATGGATGTAAATCTCCAAAATTGAAATTATTTAGTATTTATGAACATAAATAGGTTTTATTGGTCATTTATATAACTTGGTTACATGAAAAGAGGATGAATTATTATATAGATCTTTAATGATAATTGTTTCGGTTAATTTGTGGGTTTTGATTACAATGAACTCATTTTTCATTATAACTTAATAACATATGTAAAAAGGGATTACAGAATCTTAAATAGGTTATATTACATACATAATAATCTGGTTCAACAATAACAATAATGGTTTCATGACCATAATTGAGAATGATAATAGAAATCGAAAGCCCATCATCCTTGAATGTGGATGATTGACACATCTCAGATTGTGTTCTTGCTACTGGTATAAAAGAGGGTAAAATTGGGAGATGATGAAAAATTATTCCACTATCATGAAACCATTCTTGTACATATAAGTTACTGGATTCATCACCACATTTTGAGAAGGATAGGTAATAGAAAAAGAAAACAAATGAACACGAAAGGAAAGACAATGAATTGAAAAGAGGAAATTACCTCTTGAACCAAACTTCCTTGAGAGCCTCCTTAAGGGAGAGGTTTTGGTCTTTTTATGAGACTAAGGGTTGATGGACGTGGGAGATGAGGTTGGGAGGCTATTTGGACATAATTTGGATAAGGCACAAGGTTTGAGAGGAATGAATGGAAGGGGGTGAGAGGGGATTTTTATAGTGGAGGAGAGAGGGGATTTCTTAATATAAAATTCATTAATTTATTATATCTCCTCAAGACCATGAATAGTGAATATTCCATGACCAATAATAGTAACTTAACATGTGATCCCGAACTAAGTGGGCTTACATCAGTAGAACATCACACATGGCTCTATAATTAGTGTATTTATCTTAATTTTTCAAATTATTGTATGTCACAATTCATAAAAAATTCAAGTATTTCAGAAAAATCTCAAAAATTTATCCCAAAAAATTTTTGATGTGTAGAATTGAAAAATGAAGTACATTTTTCAAAAATAATTTCTTAAATATTATTAATTTAATATTTAATTAAAATCATAATTTATTCTAAAAACAACAGTTTAAAACATTTGTTTACTTATTTTACAACATAGTTATATCATACATACACTTGAATATTATTTATATACTAAAATAGGTAAGGTTAATATTCATTTGGGTATAAAACTATTCATAAGGGTATGTTACTATTCATAAGGGTAGGTTACTATTCACCAAAAATTATGTTTTCCTTATTTGACTCCATATAACTTACTAATCGCAACGGTGTATGTCATATTTTCAAATTTCACATCACAGAAGTGAAAAACCTATGATTAATTGGATAGGTTATAAAAAAGTGGTGTTTGTAGAGACTTAGTGATCTATGCATTCTATTTGTAAATTCTTGGGGAGTTACATTATCCCCTCACAAAATTTTCATCCTAGAAATTTGAAATTGAACCTCAAAATTTAATGGTTGATACTAGAGAATTCCCTTATGGAAACCCACATCGGAAATAGAGTTAATAAAACATCCTTCTAAAAAGGTTAATAGAGATGAGGTGTTCACCCAAAAAAGAATGCTTTCGAATGAGGTGACATTAGTTGGAAAAAAACTGGACAAGGATAAAAAATCTAACTATGAAGTTCTGATGGAACATGATAGATTAAATGTTCATATGAATGTTGATTAAAAAAAACTATAAACTAAAAAAATAAATTCATCGATATTATCAATGATAATGATAATATGAAAGCATTTTATTTAACACTATATTCCTTGAGTCGAGGAATTATTCCACTCTATAAGAGTATAAATATGCATTTCTACTTATAAACTCATACTTTTATTGTAGTTTAACTATCTATACCTCGTCTCATAGCATGGGTTACCCCATTTGGTGAATCAATACATTAACCTCTAAAAGATCATACAATGATCAAATTAAACCATTTCATAAAAGTTTAAAAATTATTCCAAAATAAAATAATTCAACACATTATAATGAAGTGATCTAAATTTTGACGATGAACTTATCATTATCCCTTAATCCACAAGATGTAGCTCTAAAATTATCATTCTAAACATGTGAATAATTTCATCATGTATCCTCTTGAAATATCATAATTACTTGAATTAACGTAAAAAACATATTGGAAACATGCATTCTTCCATATTCCTTAAGTATGATACATGTTATTGGATATATTCCTTAAATCCAAGAGTGTTGTAAACTCCATCGATGATATCATAGACCACTTATCGAGAATTCAATAATCAATTCCAAGGTAGTTAGTACTTATCTGAATCAATCATTTCACCATCTTTATCTCAACATCATGTATATATATTAAGGGTTGTCATTCCATTGATCATATTTTTTCCTAAAAAGTTTAACTTCCCACTGAATCACTTTTCCCTTGTACCATTCATCATGTGACCTCAAATCCTTAATGAAAGAGTACTACAGTACAATCCCTATATATCTCATAATTCACACAACCAGTACATTACTAAAAAAATGACATTATTTTTCACTAGGCATATTAATCATTCTACTTCATCTGCAGTAGCATGATAACTTGATCATTATCCAAAATCTTCATTTGGGGTATATTCCTTTGACGATTTGGACATTGATTCACATAGTGTCCCATCTCCTTGTAATTGAAGCAGTGTACATTGGAAACCATTTTCTTACCATTGCAATCATGAACATGGTGTCTTTTTTCTCCGCACTTGTAGCAAACACCCATTCCCTTCAAGCTTTTACCAGGGTGATTCTTTCCAAAGTTATCACATGTGGGAAAACACTTCTTTCCTGTATTCCCTTTATCCCCATATCTCTCTGCCATCCTCTTATTATTTTTCTTCCCTTCAAATACAAAAGACTCAGTGAATTATTTACATACCTTGTTAACACATGATATTATTTCCTCATATAATGTGGATACTTGGGATACAATATTCCTTTGAAAAGATGGCTTCAGACCATTAGAGATATGATCCTTCTTACTCTTTGTATCTCATGCATTGGTGAAGTTATCATTCCTTCATTTAGGTTCCATATCTAATCAATTACATATTATATATTAGCTCATAAAATTATTAACTCTCTATAACTCTAAACAAGGTATAACACATAGCATAAATTTTTGAATCGTAAATACTAGAACCATATACTTTGGTTACTTTGGAGACATAAATCCTTTATAATGGCGGGTAAATAAAATTTGAATTATCCTAAGCATATCTCCTGGGAGTGTCGTAACCAAGAGTGCAGCAAGGCCTGTTGTCATGTACCGGTATATCCTAGGTCAAGCCCAGAACTCCTTGTCGGAGCTTTCACTACTAGGTACATCTGTGTCAGAGCCGCCTCTACCTGCTCGTATCCAGACATGGATGTATTGTTTGAAATATCTACATAATCTATTCCTTACCAAAATACCAGGAAGTTATTGTATGTTTATCCTTAAAGACTCACATAGGTATTCTTTCCTCATATACGTTTCCTAAATCTAGTTTCCACGTTTCCTACTAAACTTCCTTTTATACCAACTTTAAGGACCCAGCCCCAGTTACCCAGAGCCGATGCCTTATTTTATTATGTTGGCATACATACAAGGAATAAAAATCCTGAAGGACTGGGTAGTTTAGTATTATTGGAAACAAGATACATACATATGTTTAATATTCCAAATTGAAAAGAAAAACGACATAGACACTCCTTAGACAACATCCATAACTCCTAGGTAATTTCAGCATGTCATTCATAATAAACTTCTTCATATCCTGAAAAAAAGGAATATAAGAAAGGGGTGAGCTCAAATGCTCAATAATAGTATGCAATTTAGCGGAATATAGCGTAAACACAAGACATGGTAAGTAATTGAAAACACATGCCTTTAATAATAAACTTGTACAGATTTATGGAATGAATATGAGCTAAGTAAATAATTCTATAATAAAACATAATCATGGCTATTATACTAGTCGAATAACCACAAGAACTTCAAATACTAGAATCATAATGAGGGAAGTTCATATGACGGACATCATAACCATACCGTCCAAGCCTCGTGCTAGGACCATAAATAATCATTTTCTCAAGGCCTCGTACCAAGACCACAGTTTGTCTCATGAGATCTACCGATGCATCTAGGGGCTATAGAGGGCCCCACCTATCACATAATAAGTCCAATTCATTCCTAATATGAGTGGGGATAAACATGACAACATATATATTCATATTGAAACTATCATATGAAATGTAACTTACTTTCCCCAGTCATTGAACATAAACACTAACCATTCAGAATAATATGGTGAATGGATTTAGGATAGATCATCCACAATAAAGTCAGTCATAAACCATTCAATAAAATATGGTATATGAAATCATAAATGATTTACCCCAACAATACATAAGAATCAACAAGAGTATTGAATCAAACGATAATACTCTTATATAATCATTAAGCAATATTGAGATAAATACTCTTTTATTTTAAAAAGAAGAGTTATTTTGGAAAAATCTTTGCCTAAAACCAGATGTGAAGAAAGATAGTATTTTTACAATAAAATGAGTGATTTTATAAATATAATGGTTTCCAAAACAGATTATATAGTTCCCTTGAAAATAGGTAAGAATTTGAGAAATTTCCTTGAATCAGGCTCGTATTTTTGGAAACAGTTTTGAGAGCTTCTTTTAAAACATGTAACTATCCAGAAGATAGGAAAAGATTCTAGTTGGTGTATATATATAGAATAATCACACAGAATTTATGATGAGTACATAATAATACATTATAATTTCATTGAGGAAATTAGACAATAAAAGTAACCCGAATGAAAATTGATGTTCGGGTGGGAAAACCCTTACCACATTGTAATCAAATGATTCATATGACCCAAAAATTAATAATATAAAAATTATATATTCAATACCATTAAGATAAAGATATTAATTATATGTGACATCAATGGTCAGTATACATACAACAAACAAAAGTATTACTTTTGAATATGGAAAATCTCACGAAAATGGAAGTGAGATGAAGAAACCCTTACCTTAACTCCGAACGTGTTCCTCTCCCAAACTTAAGCTCCAGGAATATGAAATTATACTAATTAATAAATTATATAATAACCTATTAGACATGTATTTAGTTTATCAAAATTCTGGTTAGTTTATTTATGTTCTTATTGATAAGTTATTGCATTGAATTTCGTCGCTCCAGAGTGTTCATTTTCTTTATTTTCATCTTCGGTTCACTTGTTTTTAAGTAAGTGGAATGGATATAAATCTCCAGAATTGAAATTATATATTATTTATGAACATAAATAGGTGTTATTGGTAATTTATATAACTTTGTTACATGTAAATAGGATGAATTATTATATATAACTTTAATGATAATTGTTTCGGTTAATTTGTGGGTTTTGATTACAATGAAATCATTTTTAATTATAACTTAATACCATTTAAAAAATGGTATTAAATAATCTTAAATAGGATATATTAAATACATAATAATCTGGTTCAACCATAAAAAGAATGGTTTCATGAACATAATTGAGAATGATAATAGAAATCCAAAGCCCATCATCCTTGAATGTGGAAAATCAACACATCTCGGATGGTGTTCTTGCTACTAGTATAAAACAGGGTAAAAGGGGGAGATGATGATAAATTATTCCAATATAATGACACAATTACAGTACATATAATTTACTGGAGTCATAACAATATTTGGAGAAGGATAAGTAATAGAAAAAGAAAACAAATGAACATGAAAGGAAAGACAAAGAATTGAAAAGAGGAAATTACCTCTTGAACCAAACTTCCTTGAGAGCCTCCTTAAGGGAGAGGTTTTGGTCCTTTTGTGAGACCAAGGCTTGATGGAAGTGGAAGAGGAGGTTGGGAGGGTATTTTTACAGAATTTGGAGAAGGCACAAGGCATGAGAGGAATGAATGGAAGGGGGGGTGAGAAGGGGTTTTTATAGTGGAGGGGAGAGGGGATTTCTTAATATAAATTTCATTAATTTATTATATCTCCTCAAGAAAAGTAATAGTGAGTCTTCCATGACCAATAATAGTAATTTTATCATTTGATCCCAAACCAAGTGGGCTTACATCATCAGAACATCACACATGACTCTATAATTAGTTTATTTATCTTAATTTTTCAAATTATGGTATGTCACTATTCATCAAAAATTCAAGTATTTCAGAAAAATCTCAAAAATTTACCCCAAACATTTTTTGACGTGTAGAATACAAAAATAAAGTCCAATTTTCAAATATAATTTTCTAAATATTATTAATTTAATATTTAATTAAAATCATAATTTATTCTAAAAACAACAGTTTAAAACATTTGTTTACTTATTTTAAAGCATAGGTATATCGTACCTACACTTGAATATTATTTATAAACTACTACAGTTCAGGTTAATATTCATTTAGGTATATTACTATTCATAAGGGTATGTTAAAAATCACTAAAAATTAAGTTTCCCTTATTGGACTCCAAATAACTTACTGATGGCAACTGTGTGTGTCAGATTTTTGAATTTCACATCACAGAAGTGAAAAAACTATGATTAATTGGATAGGTTATAACAAAATGGTGTTTGTAGAGACTCAGTGATCCATGCATTCAATTTGTAAATTCTTGGGGTGTTACATTTGGGGGTACAGATTCATGGATTTCTTGGAACAAATGGCAAGATGTCCACTAAGACTACTACTCGTCGGGCTGGGGTTGATGGAAGGTATGGCATGGATGGTTTCAAAAGGACAATCTTGGTATAATATAGCCGGACCGCTATAGACTAAATAGAATAGTACCTGGCCAGATTATACACTATCTAGATTATATAATGAGTGGTGTAGTTGGCATTTCAGTTACTTGGTGGGAGATGGCCACGATGATACCTTGAATCACCAAGGTGTTTGGAAAATCAATGGACACCATTTTAATGAAAATAGAGTGACTAAAGGGGGTTGGAGGAATTGGCTAGACTCCTCAGGCTCATAACCTGAATGACTGTAGGTTCGAATCCTGTACCCCCAAAAGAGATGGTGTGGGATGGGAAATTCAAGGATTGGAACCTCTACGATTCGAATGGGGTAGATGTGGTTAAATATGGTGAACTAGTTCATACCATTAGGGAAGTGACACTATTAGAGAAGAGTACTAAGGAACCCATACTACTCTTATTCATGGGGTGGTATTGGATTTTGACACCAATGTAGAATGATACCAACACTATTTGAAGAGTACTGGTGGTCACGTACTGTATGGATGGTATGGAGTTGGTGGGGTTGAAATAGAGACCAATATATGATGATACCACATGAACAATATTAGGGTCAAAGTGTAAGGAAGAAACTACATACACCGCCATCCAGGACTAGGCATGTGATCCAGTACTCTAATAAAAACTATAAAGGAAGAATACCTAGAATCACTATATTATGGGAATACATGAGAGAACTAGTTCAGATTCCCCAGGTACCAGTGATGATCAGTGAGAAAAAATCGATTTAGAAGAAATTTTTTTTTGGTTGTACAAAGATTTATGGAGTGAGAATGGTTTTCTATATGGAATGGACTTGATCCACAGTATGAAATTGGGACCTGGTTGACTAGAAGCTATGATGATTGCTCAACGATTGGGAACATATCGGCCAGTGGTGGTATCTCATGACATTACAAAGAGACCAGGTGAGTGGTGTGTATGAAACATGTACTCTCTCTATATAGTTCAACATTACTATATGGGGATGAAACAATGGGATCGATTGTTCTTTGGAATGGAGATGGCCATAGTGGTGGTTCATAGGTGGCTGGGAGAGCTGTATGCCATTTAATGCTACCAGTATAGTTTGGGGTTGGTTTTCCACCCTTATGAGTATTCAGAATGTTTATATGGAACATAAAAGGATATCACATTTGATTGTTATCCAATTCCAGAATCTGATCTACCAATAGGAAAATCACGTATCATAGAATTAGACAATCGAGTCATCCTATCAGCAAAAATGCATATCTGTATTCTAGTCACAACATCTGATGTCCCTCATTGTTGGGATTTTCCTTCCCCTGACGTGAAATGTGATGCAGTACCGGGGAGTTTAAATAAACATATAACGTTTATACTATGTGGTGGAGTATTCTATGGTTGGTGTAGTGAGCTTTGTGGAACAAATCACGCCTTTACGCTTTGGCCCAGGAACCTCACCCAGTAACTGCCAGCTAGTCCAAACCACACCACCATCACCATAGCATTAAAACAACAAACCCCATGCATCTTCCTTCTACTCTCATGCACACATGTCATATGATTCATTGTAACTTGACAGACTAACTAAGACTTGTTTTTCTTTGTAAAAAAAACAAGTAGTAGTTAGTGGAATGGTCTCGAACGATACGGTCAGTGGGAATCGAGGTGGTACCGCCAACTAGACTATATACAGAGAATCCATAGCCTGATCATCCAAGGGAGTATGGGGAATCTATCATAACTAGGAAAAAAATATTACCTTTCCACTCCAAATAGGTGTAGCTCAATGCCAGGGGGCAATGGCTAGTGCCATTATGTGATATATTAGCGGTTTCAAAAAGGGGGACAAGATACTGGAACATCAAATCATACATCGTAGAATGCCAAAATCACACTATATCTAATATAATAGTGTCATAAAGGTCTATATTGTCAGGTATGCATGATAGGGGTTGGAGAGGAGTGGGTAGATAAATGGAGGGCATCAAGTAGCAACCGGGTGTGTGAAAATCCAGCTCTATTCAAATAGTGATTTGGTCAACCATCTCAACCAGAAAACCCTTTTTTCCATGGGGATCAAGATTCCCACTATTAGAAAAGTACTAGTCCCCCACTGCACAAGGTACTTATCATGCCTATGTCACCCAGTTGATCGACCAGTCGTACTAATATGATTTGATATGATATGAATCGATGATTCTTGGTAGGATTTGGTAGATGGAAGATCTACTAGAATGGAGTTAGTGGTGCTTGGGTGATACACTTTTGGTGTTCTGAGTGAATGTTCCACCCTGATACTCAATTGATTCTATATCTACTATGCTCAGCAGCTGGATACGCTCAAGTACGTTCCCTTTTGTTCTACTGCCTATTTTATACCGACTTAACGGTTATAGTGTAGTTGGGGGCTCTAGAAACATAGGCTACCTAGTTTCCTGACTTTTCAGATGGCGCATGGGGTAGTGTGGCATGGGAATATGATGTCTTCCATTGCCACTATCTGAACACCAATCACAAGGTTCCACGTTGGTATAATATAAGTAGAAGACAACCTGCCCATCTTCCACACTGTGTCTAGTCGGACAAGCGTAGATTGTTGATGTCGATAGCCACTCCAGCTAAAAAAGGTCAGTATAATATAAGTAGTAAAAGGTATAATATAGATATTAAAACCATGACTATATATGTATCAATCTCCATTACTCTTCTAATAGTTTGCTCACGATTCCAACTCCAGACAGACAAGTTGGAACCTGAAATGGGGTTATGTACACTATCTATATAGTGTATGATTGTTTGATTTTCATATATATGGGGGAATGGTCATGGGGATTATGGAGTGGTGGTTGCACTACTACAAAAATGGGAAAGAGATGTGCTTCAATTTTACCAGCACTAAAAAAAAGCACTGATAAAGGGGGACTTTATCAGCGCTAAAAAAAGCACTGATAAAGGGTCTCTATTATGAGCGCTAAAAAAAGAACTGATAAAGGCCACATTTATCAGCGCTTTTTTAGCACTGATAAAGGCCCCCCTATATCAGTGCATTTTTTTAGCACTGATAAAGGGGACCCCTTTATCAGTGCTTTTTTTAGTAGCGCTGATAAGGGGGGGATTTATCATCACTTTTCCCAAGCGCTGATAAAAGTTAAGTTTAAAAAAAATTCTTGAAAAATAATATTTTGTTATATAAGTATATTTATATTGATATAAATACAATATATATTTTTTTAATATGTTATAGATATGTATAAATAGACTATTACCTTAAATATATAAGAAATTTAGTGAAAATGGTTTCCAAATATTTTAAGAAAATATTATTAATTAATAATTTTCTAATTATTATCAATTAAAAATCATTTAATAATAATTTGAGGACACAAAAAATCAAAAAAATTAATAAAAGATATAAAATATGTTGAAAATGTAACTCAAACTTCAAATGGACATAAATTTTGATCTGTGTGTCAGTTTGAGCTCTACAACATATAAAATTGAAGCATGAAGCGAGATATACGTGCTAGTGATCAAGGAATAGCCTCTGTAACATTTTTCGAGCCCAAAAAAGGCCTAGAAGGCATCCAAAACTGAGTTTTTAGTAGGGATACCCTAATTTTTTAACATTCAAACAAGTATAACATCAGATTTGAAAGTCTGTTAGGCATGTACCACATATCATATCGAATATTGTTTAATTTTCTTCGATTTTACTAGTTGTGGAATTGAAACGGAATTCTGGATTATAATTTACGGCCATTTTAATATTTTATGGCTTTTCAAATACATATATATATGTATTTATTCATAAATATATATGTTTCTGTGTGTGTGTGGGTGTCTATGTGTGTGTCTGTGTGTTGTATATATGTATATATGTATGTATTTATTTACTTATAAACACAGATAAAAAACATATTTTTTCATAAATGTATTTAAAAATAATCTTTATAAGTACATTCTATGGATTTTCAAATACACATATATATGTATTTATTCGTAAATATATATATGTTTGTGTGTGTGTGTGTGTCTGTGTGTGTCTGTGTGTTGTATATATCTATATATGTATGTATGTATGTATTTATTTATTTATAATCACACATAAAAAAATATTTTTTCATAAATTTATTTAAAACTAATCTTATAAGAATATATTAATATAAAAATTATTATACGTATAAAAAATTATAACTAAAAATATATATATAATTATATTAATATACGAATTAATATATATATACTAATATATGAATAAATATAAATATATTAATATGAATCTATATCAATATATAAATAAATATAACTAAATATATATTATTAAATATATAATTAAATAGAGAACAAAAAAAAGGCATAGTGGTAAAGGTGCAGCCGCAAAAGGGGGGAGGTCATGGGTTTGAGTTCAGGTGGATGCGAAGGGGGTTCACACATATGAGGATGCGCGGGAAGGGCAGTGCGGGGGAGACCTCCTAGAGCTGATAAAGGGGGTGTGAAGCGCTGATAAAAGCACTCCCCACATTATTTTTAATTTTTTTAATTTTTTTTACCTTTATCAGCGCTTTTTAAAAGTGCTGATAAAGGCCCCTTTTATCAGCGCTTAAAAAAGTGCTGATAAAGGGGTCTTTTAATAGTGCTTTTTTAGCGCTAATAAAAGAAGCCTTTATAAGCACTTTTCGGAGCACTGATAAAAGGCAACCCCCTATATTAGCGCTGAACTTTATAACGCTTTTTTAGCGCTATTAAAGCCTGTTTTGAGCGCTGATATAGGCCATTTTTGTAGTAGTGTTGATTTATTACTACTATGATTGATCAAGGCCAAAGGCACATATACCACACAAACCCTACCGAGTAAACCGGAATGCCATGGAATGGATATTGGGCCTCAGTTGGCATAACACTAAGGTGGTAGAACAACCCAATCATACGATGAGATAGAAGGGTGGGGGTATAGGTAGGATGGAGCGGAAGAGAGAGGACTGTTAGATTAGTGTACTTAAGGGTCAGGTATACCATTACGATATGGGGTGAAAGAGTCGGTGGTGAGTTTCTTGAGAACTAGGGTGACTGATGGTTAAAGGCAAGATCATGTGACCCATCATACTAAGAGCATAGCTATCATTTCCATACACTGAGCGGCAATAGGAGGAGTTGATGTTTCATGACAATATGAATGAAATTCATGGGGGGTAGTATTGGTTCCCTGACTCGACCTCAATGTTCAAGAAAAAGTGATGTTAGTGATTCAGCCACTGAATTCACTCGATCTCCCCCATGGTTTCATAGAGAAAAGGCCATATCCACTGGCATTGGAGTTGAGAAGGGATGGAATTTGCATTTTTGATTTCACCACTAATTAAATAGAGTGAGTAGTTTTGTGAATTCTACTGCATATATTATACCGACACTATTAGAGTAGAGTACTAAATGAATATCCAGTTCATTGAGAGTTGGAGGTAGTGGGAATAGATGCATGGAGGTGACCCCATGTCTTGATGAACAAGTTGTATTAGCAGCATACAGATAAACTACTATTTGAGAGGTATAGTAGGCAGTCTCATTCACCAAATCGATCATCTTTGAAGTAGTCGATTGGAATGAGTTTTGTTCATGGGGGTCAAATACGACCTATGACTAAAGCATTGTAGAAGAGTGAGGTAAGGTGGATCACGCTTGGGAATGTGGTAGGATGTCAGTACTCTTATAATAGTGAGTAATCTACTCTAATAGTACTACTACCTATATTATACTGACCATTAGATTACCAAAGTTAATAAAAGATCTGACCCTTTCTAAAGGGTAAAATATATTGTGTCATGTACCATAGATCTAACCCTTTCTAAAGGGTGAACAATATAGGGTCATGTACCATAGATCTAACCCTTTCTAAACTGAATTGGGTGATGTAGCCGAGTTCTAAACCCTTATATATTAAGTAGCATCGAATACCGAATAGGGTAAAGTAGCTGAGTTCTAAACCCTTATATGTAATATACATACCTTCTACTTATATATAAGGGTTCTAAATGGTGAGGTTATAAAAGATCCAACCCTCCCAGTGTTAGGAAATAGAGAATGTTTTTTCAGAGAATAGAGCTAAGTCGTATAGATTCACATAGCTATGTTGAAAAATGTTCCAATCAGAAAATGGGTATGGCTATTCCATTCCCATAGCCCTACAAAAATAGTAGGAAACTGCAGTGTGTGCTTAGGTATGCTATTTCTCTCACCACATCTTCCTATTCATCCTTCTTCTAAATACTTTCCTTTCCAACTATGACTTTCGACCAAACTACTAGCAATAATGATCTAACTTCTAACCTGACATCCATTCCTGAATTAAGATTTCAGACTACATGTATTAAATCCCATCGAGCTTAATCTTCTAATTATATATATTTTCATAGTAAGGTATGCACTCAAAATAGAGATATATGAAATAGGAAAGAAAGTGGAAAGAACTCACTCTTCATAGAAGAGGTACTCGAGTTCTTAGTTTCTGTAGCATCGTGTTCCCCTTTGATAATAAGCAATAAATACATGCCAACCCCATAACCATTCTATATGCATAAGAAACAAGATCCACTTCATCCACACACTACCTAAATAGGTAACAAGCTACAAGTTTCAACTACATGTGTTAAGAATTTATCCTCAATATAGAACAGGAGAATAAACTACGCCCACCCTGAAAAAAAAATTTGGAACCCAAAATCGGCATGCTTTGACCTACATCAGTATCGTACCCTCTCAAACTGATGCATTCCCACTTGGATATCAGACAGTTCTTCTTAGATCATGTCTATGTTTTATTAACTAGAGATGTAACAACTGCCTACCAAAGGATTTCAATATGAAAACTCTTACTCTTACTAAGAAGGAAAGACATACTTTCATAGGAAGCCCGGTCAACCAGATTGTAATAAGGGACTTCCTCTCATACAGTAAAGGAAGAGACATCTTCTTGAATTTTCAAGGGAATCACCCCTTGTTATATTCTATAAAATAAATAACCGAAAATGTAGGAACCAATAAGGGTATCACTGAGTCTCATTGTCTATATTTTTGAACAAGATAAGATCAAAACCCTGCACCAAGTGCTCGGCCTCGATGTTTAAGTCGTGAAAGGTCACCAACATGTACTGCTTTTAGGAAGGTAGACTAAAGGTTTCTCCTTGATTAAGTAGTTACATTCCTTGATTCAAGAAATAATTTCAAGAGAATACATTTCATTTAATGTATTCACTCATAACAAGAACTAATTAATGAACAAAGAGATTCTAAATTGACATCTTGTAGCCTTCCTCGGTACACCTCTGATACTGCACTGACTTGTTGTTAGACATTTTGTTTAGGGTTGAACTAGCTCAGACTGACAGGAGGGATTATCTATTCTTACTGATCGATGGGACTGAGTCTGGTGATGGATGAAAGGAAGTCAATTTACCTCGGACCTGTATTTATTCAATCAGAATTTATACTAGAAACATTATAGGAAAAGTACCCGACTCTACTCTAATAGTATTGAGTAAGGACTAGCAATTGAATTGTTGATGATCAAACTGGTTTTCTAGGTTTATTCATTCTATATAAGGGTTGATCCTAGTCCATCTTCTGATGTTGGAAATAATCGACTAATAGAAGTGACTGAGCAACCCGATGCCTTATTAGAAAGAAGTTCATTCTTGTTGTAGCTAACAAGCTGTCATTAGACAACATGTAATGTAACAATACATAAGTGATCCTATTTTAAGTATTGTTTTAATAACTGATAGGGATAAGGAACTAAAGAAAACTGACATTGATCAAATTCAAGGTAAGTGACTGAGTAGGCTAATACCTACCTTGATAGGTGGATTGATGAGAAAATTGACTTTGATACTACCACATTCTAACTACTGATTTATTATCACCTCATAGCCATGATTGTTAGGGTCTAACTTGTTTCTATTTAAATCCTCTGCATCATTGGTCTTTCATTCCTTCCGGAGAGTACTTTCTACTCTGACGGATTTAGCCTTGTTTCCATTTTGCTCATGAGAGGTCCTAACCCTTTACAACCCTTAGATATAAGTAACATATACTCATATATATTGGTTTAAAACGTAGTTTATTTTTGAAAAAGTGGATTTCATATAGCCGAATAGAAGAGTTAAGTCTCTTTTACTTGTGGATAATTCTAGTCTGCTTTGTGCATATTAGTGTTTTCTTCCTTTGGACTGTATATATTATTCACCTCCCACCACATAGGAATCGCAAGAGTACATGACCTTCTAGTGTACTCCTATGAAGTATTCAATCTATGATTATTCCTTTTACCTTAATAGAGATATAGTTTCTGTCCCATCATCACTATAGATAGGGTTCCTATTATCGATTTCAGGCTTTTGTAAACTGAAAAAAACTATCATGTGTGAGTTCAGCTTTTTCGAATGGTTTAATGAGAGAGTAATAAAGTTTGTTTGGTTTGTATCACCCCTACCAAGAGATTATATTACCCAATGAACATAATAGTCGTATCTTCTTTATGTTAGGTAAAAATCCTAAAGAATGAACCCCCTTTCTGGCTAGGGTATCTAATCCCTAAGTGGATGGGAAATAAATTATTTTCTCCCTTCTTAAAATCTCACTTGCACCTTTTAATGTATCTACTATTCTGGTCTAGTTGGAAGTATGTTGTTAGGGACCTGAACCTTCATTTTTTGTTGCTGATACATGTGCCCAAACATTCTCTATCGCAACTCCTAGAGGGGTAGTAGTTGTTTACGAGGAGGAGGAGGATTGAAATCCACTTTACGATAGGTGAAGGATATAATGCTTCTTAGTTCTTATTCCTACATGTTTAAAATATTGTGCCTTATTTAGAGAGATTCCCATCATAACCAGACTAGGGGACTTTCTATCCATTTCATTCATCTTATTCCTAAATATAGTAGGGTAATCAAGTGTATCATCACACCACAACAAAACAAACAGGCTTAGCGCAAAACAAATCATAGGATAAGAGACTCACCTGAGAAAGGAACAAAAAATCTAAGGTGATTTATCTTAATTGATTATGTTTTTCTAAATTTTCTTTATCTCGTCAAAGAAACAAATTCACTCGTGGAAGTTCCAACTTTTTACCCTGGTGAAGCAATTTTAGTAGCACATCAGTAGTTTACTTTGTTGATCCACCATCATCTATGTCATAGGTATAGTTTGAAGCTGTGAGAAAAAGCGGATTGGGAAAATAAAATACTAATACATGTTTGAATCTTGGTCTAATATTACTAGCCTTTACTTCTCTTTGTGATGAATTTATGTTCATTGGATGATTGAAGAACCAGGCATGCCGATATTTTCTCTTTAAGGATATAAGTTAGGTGTGAATGAAAAGGTTGGATGATCTAGCCAAAGAAGGTGACAGACCTGTAGAGAGTCCCATGGTTTGATTCTGTAAGTAAAATTTTGAATTAGGATCGTTTCTACACATATTGTTGAAAATACCTAAGTGGAGCTCAGGTTAGGGTTTACCTTAATATTCCCTAACATCATACCTTTTCCATAATAGGTCAGTGAGTATGTAAATGGGAAAAGCATCATATTAGGTTCCTAGCATTCAAGGCTTGCAGACGATTGAAGAGAGCTCCAATAGGCCAAGTGGCCAAGGAAATCAAAAACCCATCATGGATGACTCTAGGATTAAAGGAAAATGAAGATCAGATATGACCTATTTTGATAAAGAATCATTTCATTCAGTGGAGGATGTGTAAAGAGCGTGCGTATAATATGGCATGAGATAGATTAATGGAACCGAAAATAGATCGTCGCTGAAATGATTTACCAAATATTAGAGGGAAGCGTTAAGTGGGGGGAGAGGCGCGATCAGAATATTCTATACACACAGTATCCTAGATCTAGATTCATAGTGAATTTGAATTATCTGGGTATTTACTTTATTTTCGGAACCCCTCCAAAAAATGGAAAAGGTCTCACCCTAAACTAAATAGTCCCCCTTCTGTTCAGAACAACTGCCAAAGAGAGGGCTTCCTTCATTCTCCTTCTTATGGACCTAAAATCCCTTGCGCTTCAACCTTGGCTATTACCTATTGGAAGATCAAAAGTATAATTTTTGGATATATTAGAAAAATGACTGAATATGCTTTTCTCATATAAGAGGTCAATCCAACTAATAATTTTTTTTCACACCTAGTAATAAAATGACTGATTTTTTGGGGAGTTCAGGTCTTCTCCTATGAGTGGAATTAGTCTTTAATCAAAATTCATGGGGTTGAAAAACTAAGTTATAGAAAAGTAGGCTCCTATTATGTGAATCGAGGGTGTGATACAAAAACTTATGAAAACTACGATCATATGAAAATGGTCTATTCAAGGAGTGTGGAGGCCGTATAGCTGAAGCACATTGGTTTTATTTATAGTTTGTTTCATTAATTAGCTAGAATGAGTCCCCATTCGATCGAATATACTTTTTTATTCACTGGGTTCCCCATCCTAAGAAGAAAGAAAAAGGTAGAAGATGTAGGCATATGATCTGCCTTATTCCACACAGCCGTATGAAATGGAGCAAGGCCTTCTCGGAATCCAGGTACTTTTTTAATAATATCCCCCACTATTAGAAGAGTACATGAAGTTCTATTTAATATCCAAAAAAATTATTCATGCACTAATTTTTTTGTTAGAAAGATGAAATGAGGGAATGTATTAATGATTTGTATGGTGTTTTTTCCATTAAAGACAATTCTATCTATTTTGGTATCTAATTGAAAAATGAATATGATGAAAGCGTGAAATATATTTAAAGATGACCTTGTTCACAAGCCTATAGCTAGACCTACTTCTGTTCAACTTAATCTTAAAAAACTAAAGATCAGAGTAGAATATTGGTCAATATCTGAGTGAGTCCTAGTGGAGCTTTCCATTTTTGCATCACAAGAAACCTGTGAGAATGAATTATTGAACCATTCCATAACCGAAAGTGTAAATTGCAGGTGAAAAAAGTGGTGTATGTTGAACAATATGATGGTGTTTTTTGTAGAAGTGTAAGGGGTACCACTATAGGTAAAGTACCATTTTGGACATACTAAATTTTCTTTTCTTATTCGGACACATTTGGCATGGTCTTATTTAGAGAATTTTTTATACAAGTGACCGATGGTCAAGTTGAATTTATTTAAAAATATTTAAAGAATTCAAAGAGTCCCTTAGAGGAAAAACATTTATCCAAATGATTTATTCATTACTACTAAATAAATTACTACATTACATAAACAACCTTTACTATATATATCAATGAATTACGCTAACTACACGATTTTAGAAACCATAAAAAGTCAACAGATAGGGATAAAGAACCTAAGCCTGAAATTGGAAAAACTAGAAGACAGAAGATCCTATAACTACTTTATTCTTCCTTCTAGTCTCTCAAGTCCCTGTTCATTTCACAGCATTTGAAGCCTCCTCTTGAGGTCCATTATTCTCTGGTCCATTGCGTGTATGTAGTCTCCTATGATAGTAGGGTTCGCCAGGAACATGTGTCTCCAAAAGGCTATTAAGTGTCTCTAGCATTCACAGATGTCATTCTTTACATGCTGTATTTCCTCTCCAACTTGAGGGAGTCTTTCCGAAATATCCATAGTTCATAAACTCATAGAGAGGAGGAATACCATCAAAAAATTATGTTATTATAGATCACAAAGGCTTATTGAGCCTATATTTATAGAGTGTAGAGTAATCCCACCATGTGGCACAAATTTGATGGCAGACACAATCCTTACTTGTTTTCCACAGTTGAGTAATATCATGCCTATGTTATGAATAAACAAACTACCTTGCGAAAAAACCCACCCCCAATCATGCTGCTTGTGTGAACAAACATACTTTGCATAACCATCTTAAGCAGTTCCGCCTAATCGATCACTGTGAAGTAAGTAGTTCTGCTGGCAGAACGTTTCCTGTTTGTTGTATAAAGGGAATAACAGACTTCTCTTTTCACATATTAGCATAGGACAAGAGAAATAGTTGGAAGGAGATAATATCTCTTTCAGATAATTTGATAGCACCTTGATCGAACCATGAGGTGAAGGTTTGCATGGTTGAGTACACTTATTCAAGATAACAACTAAACCATAGAATATTCATAGTATTTGGAACAATATACCTCTCCCACGGTATCTATTTATAATTCAAATAACAATATCAAAGGCATGACTTCTTCTCTTCTAGCAATATAAACATGGAATCTCAGGCGGGTTGTCACTCCATCAAGATGCAAGATGAGATGAAGGGTTGTTTGCTAAATCAATGATGAGGGATCACATGATTGAGATTGAAATAACCATAATTATATTCTAGTTCCTTTTATTTAAGAGATAGGGGAGACTGGGACGATGTTGGACTATCAGGGAAGGGGCTTAACTTGAGATTATAGAGAAAGTGACCGACCATTAGATCAGATATATTTCATTCCTCCCATGCCAACCTAGGCTTCTAGGACTATGAAATTATGTTGACTAACCATGGATAACTCCGATTACCCAAACCTATCTAAAATGGGGGAGACTGAGATTGGCTCATATGGTCTAGATCAAGCTTTAGTAGCTCAAGCAACTATAACATCTTCGGAAAGAGTATCTATTTTGGAATAGGATATTGGATCTCGAATGGGGATTGAGTTTTGTTCATCTTGTTCCATGTTAGTGGTGAAGAGATCTTATTTTTTAAGAAAGAAAAAACTATTATTTATATATATATACACAATTTTCAGTCTAATTCGCTACAAGGCATGCATGCGCTTAGTCAAGCTGCACTATATAAACAAACTACAGATAACAACCAATCGCAGAACACACACTGAAACCTAGCACTATATTTTTTGGCAATTGAATTGATCCAAGAGGATTTGGGGAATCAAAGCTAAGATAGTCATATTTATCACAACAAACATGTTCATCCATCACTTAATATAATATAAAAAGAGAAGAGGAGCTCGAAAGTGTAGTTTGAGATACTACTTCTATTTCTATAAATGGGATAAATAATTCAAAGCATTCTAAAGAACTTATTTAGAAAGGGCATAAAAGTGTATAGTGAAAGAGTGCTTTTGACAAATTGGAGCTTCAAGCATGGATTTGGTAATATTGAAAGATAAATCTACATAATAATAGAAATAAATGAAGATACTAAAGCAATATCAATGTGAAACTACCTAAAGGGAAAGACAGGCTCAGTACTCT